>CAWUFW010004765.1:267500-1468244 GCA_963921515.1 Calotriton arnoldi
AAGGGCCAGATTCCTGCAGTGCCCCTACAGAACGTACAACTTTTTATTTTTAGCAAAATGTATATGAAAATTGTGCTGTAAAGGCTAGATTCGCCGGGTTAGCTCGCTAGGTGCAACTCAATATGGGTGTATACTACACCCTCTTCCTCCGCCACTGCAAAAGAGCACGAGCCATATTCAGGGCCGGACTGGCCTATAGGCAGGGCCACTGGAATTATGCAGCAGGAGAAGGCCACATTGTGCGGCAGGGTTGAATAAATTATGTGGCAAGAAAAAGTAAATTATGCGGCACAATGCACCACAGTTTGTAATAGTATTACTTCATTATTTTGTCATTTTTAAACTTGGTGACATTGTCTGGGCATTGGTTGCACCTCATTAGTACCATTTTAATACCCAAATATAGCAATAAGCAACATAAAGGTGGCAAGTTCAGCTTTGCAAATGGCCTTTTACTGCGTGGCAACACGTGTCGCTGCATTTTTAGTAACGTTTGAACCGTTTAAGCTAGATACAAAATGTAATTTTTGTTAAAATCTGCAGATTATGCGATAGATGATGGACTATGTGTCAAATGAAGCAAATCTATAATTATGTGAAAATCGCTTCGGCCGCACAAACACATAAAGCCAGTGGCCCTGGCTAAAGGGCAATCAGGCAGTGCCTGAGGGGTTGGTCTGAAAAGATAGTGTGTGGGACAGTTTTTTAAAGGTTTGTGGGCCTCTTTTTTGGTTTGGCGGGTGGTTTTTACTGTTTGATTTCACTATTACCAAAAACATTGCTTGTAGCAAACACAAATGCATACATACATTGCAAAACACCAATACAATGTGTCTTCACAAGTTCAAAACTGCCCTATTTATGTGGGCCACTTCTATTTAGCTATCTGATGAGCTAAGGGGGGGCCACTTTTATTTTGAAGCTCAGACCTATTTTCTGTCCCAGTCTGACCCCGTTTGCAGTTCAGTGTTATCTGGCTCGTTACTCCAATTGGTTCAATCGATGCAAACAGAGACTGCATCTCCCAGAATGCACTGATTTGTTAAATGAAAGCTCAAATCTGAAAGCGGTCTCCTGTCAGCACAGCGATCTGTAAACCCAAGATGACAACGAACAACTGATAGGCCCCTTCTTGTAGACGAGTAGGGAGCATGAAAAGTAATTTTTTGCAACTTTCACAAATGTTAATGGAAAGCGTTGAAACGTGGCAAAGTTTGCATTTTTTTCTCTTTGCCACATCCGTGTGAAAATGTCCTGCCAGATCGGCGAGGAACTGTCAATATGAGAGACTGGCATTCGCCCGGCATCTGCCACCCTAGCGGCTTGGGAACCAACCTGCTATATGTTTAATGCTTTCATCAATCTGCCCAGCCCTACTGGCCTTGGAGGAGCGCTAGATGGCAGGGCTTCTGTTCAAACATACTGGGCTGCCCAGGCCGGTAGAGGGCGCTGCCAGCCCCTCCTCGGTAAGTGTGGGTATTCCAATGACATACAAACTATGGATGAGCTGGTCCCTGGGTCTGACTCAGCAATATTACCAGGATCGAAACACCAATATGTATGACACGACCAGTCCATCCTACAGGCTTGTAGCACAGAAGCCTGATCTGGGGACGGATCAGGCAGGGGGCATGTCAGGGACGCCATGCCATGTGGGCAGTCGCGGCTGTTACCTGGAAGCAGCAGTGGGGCGGGTGGGGGGAATCGGGTAAAAAATCACTTACCTCCCGGCCGGCCGGCTGCCACCGCCTCACCTGCGTCCCGTCCTCTTCCTGCTTCATGGGAGAAACAGGAAGCATCAGGGCTCCCACGCTCCCCGCAGCCAATCACAACGCTTCAATACAGCATTGTGATTGGTCTGAGCGCAGTGACACGGCGCTCGGCCATGGTTTGGAGGGGTGGGCATGTTTTCCACGTAGGCTGTAATGCAGGTAGGTACGATACGTATCCAGTGAGGCAGGTTGAGGTGCAAAACTGCAGGTGCACCTCTGGGGACATTATTTATTTATTTATTTGAAAAGTTTTATAAAGCGCGAACAAGACCCACAGGGGTATCAGAGCACTGTACAAAGTTGGCGCAAGCAAGGGTACAAACATAATGAGGTAAGTGAAGTTACAACCTGTGGGAAAATATTCAAGTTAAAGAATAGTGGGGTATCAACAGTGCCATAGAACACGCAGTGTAAAACATCATACAATAGAAAAAACCAAGAAGAGCACTATGACTCAGGGAAATTAACAGAAAAAAAAGACAAGAGCGAGATCATCAGTTAACACCTTGCCTGCGGCAGGAATTCCAGCCCGGTGCTGGACATTCCAATCGCGGGTGTGGTCGTGACGGAACCCAGCCGTCATGCGCACAGGCCACCCGTGGCTCATGACGGCTGGGTTCCGTCATGAGCATCGAAGGGGTTAATGCAGCTAAGGAGCCATCGAGGACTAGATCAAAGAGAGATAAAAATATACAATAAGGCATCAGTGTAAAACTACAATATTTAGGTTATTAACAGACACAGGAGCATGATCACAGGAATAGGGAGTTAACGTTTGTTCGTTCATTGGGGAGAGGATGTAGCCTTACGGCTAGAGCAGTTGAGTTCGGAACTTGGGAACCGGGTTCGAGTCTCGGCAACGACGCTCAACATCCTGTGATTCTGGGCAAATCACTTAATCTCCCCGTGCCTAACAAAAAATGAATGTGTCCATCTGTAACGAAACTGGTGCTCATGTAAAGCGCTCTGATACCCGATTTCTCGGGTCTAGTTTGCGCTATATAAAACTCTAAAAAAATTTTTTTTTAAATTGTAGTCATTTGACCAGTTTTTTAAAGGAAGTAGTGGAAGGATTGGATCTGATCCCGGATGGCAAGGAGTTCCAGATTCTCGGAGCAAGACCAGTGAAAGCACGGTTGTAAGATCTTTTCTTCTTGAATCTTGGGGGTTTCAAGAGCAGGGTGGACATACTTCTGAGGTTCCGGCTGGAGCCCGATAGCTCAAGCTTATTTGCTAGGTAGTATGGGGTATTGTGGTGTATGGCTTTATGCGTCAGACAAGCTCTCTTAAGTTGGATTCTAGCTTCAATAGATAACCAATTTAGTTGCAGCAGGTCGGGGGAACTGTGATCATATTTTCTCGAGCCCGTTATAAGCCTAGCCGATGCGTTCAAGGTAGCTCTGAGTGGGGCCAAGCTAGCTTTGGGAAGTCCAGCGAGGGTCACCAGCCCGTATTCCAATCTAGGGATAGTCAGGGATTGAACCGCCGGCCTGAGATCTTCGGGGGGGGGGGAGGAGGAAAGGTTTGATTTTCTTCAGTGTGTTGAGTTGGAAATTGTCTCTCCTAGTATTAGCACTGATGTGTGCTTGCATGTTTAATTGTTTATCCAATGTGATACCTAAAGATTTGGCAGAGCCTACAACGTGGGGTGTGCAGTTCAAAGCAGTAAGGTGTTTAATCCAGCCAAGGGTAGGAGCTGAGTGATTAGTTGGGGTGATCAAAATAAATTCCGTTTTGAGAGTATTTAGTAGGAGATGGTTCTGAGCTAGCCATTGTTGAGTTTGGGCAAGTGCAGCATTTAATGTTTTTAAGTCCTCTTGCGAGGAGATCTTCAGGTACAATTGCGTATCATCCGCATACATGTGGTATTGAATGTTCGCTTGGTTCAGAATGACTGCAAGAGGTTGAAGAGAGTGGGCGAGAGCGCAGAACCTTCGGGGACTCCAATCAGGACAGGGGTACTGGAAGCGAGTGCATGATTAACTTTGATCCTTTGCGTGCGGTTGGGCAGGAAGGAGGCAAACCAGTTTATGACCGGGCCCGAGAAGCCCATCCTATGTTGGAGAAGATCAATCAGGTTTTCATGTTTGATGGTATCGAAGGATGAGGACAGGTCCAGCAGGATCAGGAGACAAGGGACATTTTGGTCAAGGGCTCTCACGGCGTCATCAACAATGTGAGTTAGTGCCGTTTCAGTGCTGTGCCCTGATCTGAATCCTGACTGATGAGGGTCCAGGAGTTGGTATTTCTCAATATGTTTGCAGAGCTGCGAATGTACGCATTTTTCAAGCAATTTAGCTAGAGTCACACTGTTGGTAATAGGTCGAAAGTTGTTTGGATCTGATAGTTCTGCGCTGGGCTTCTTAGGAATGGGAGTAACTTGCCCAACTTTTAGGCAGTCCGGAATCTTTCCCTGTAAGAGGGATTCATGAATGATCCTGAACCAAAGAGGGAGAAAGGCTGAGATTAAATCTTTATAGAGCTTGGCGGGTAGAGGATCACCAAAATGGTTGGAGGGTTTGATGGATGCCATATTGTGAAGTAGCTCAGTGCCGTCTGGTAGGAGAAAACAGCTCCAAGAGGTGTTGTTTTTGAGAGAGCCCCCCAAGGCGAGTATATTGTCGTGGGTTCTGCCACCTCCCCTGATCCTGCGGGAGGTTGCTTAGATGACATTATTGAAACCTTTTCCTATTGAAAATAGGAAAAGGCAGTAGGGCATAGGGTGGCCACCTCACTCCGTGTCATCATTCACATTATTTCTATTCCTGGGCTTTCATGTGGTCATGTAGTGCATTCTGGGAGTGGTAGTCCTGCTTTACTTCTATTCTGCTAATTAGACAAGCCCATCTGATAGCAATGATTTGTAAAACCTCGGACTGGAAATAACGTCCATGATAACACTCAGTGAGGGGGTCACCATAGGAGGGCAGATGGATGAAAGAAAGGGGGTGGGTGGGTAGGTGTAAGGGGGAGAATGAATGACAAAGATGTCGATATAAACAAAATAAACATATGGATCCATTTTGAGACAGGAAAGTTTCTTACTGTTTAAAAAGCTCTGGCCAGAGAGATACTTGCTGCCCTCTTCCTAAAGTGGGTCTTTCTGCCGGAGACCAGATACCATCTATGCCACCCTGATGGGAACTCACCACAACTCTCCGAAAACCTGCCTCTTGCTGCCAGGACCACCCCTACTCCTGGACCCTCTTCAGTAACCTTCCCCAGCCCACCAGGAGCCTGCCACAGACTGCCAAGAGTCCTCAAGAAGCCTGGTCCATGCTACCAAGAGCCTATGCCAACCCGCCTTTGCCAGCAGTACAGTGTATCCTGTTGGGATCCCTCTAGTATCTGCCACAACCAGTACCCAGCCTGCCAAGACCCCTCCCTCACTTGGCAGACCTCCACCCCAGCCTGCCATGGCCCCCCTCCTTGCCCACTTGGAGCTATTTCCTGGTCACCGGGCATCATGCTGGTGTACCAGAAGCCTGACCCAGGCTATCTGCCCAAACCTGCTTCAAAATCGGCCCAGCGGGAGCCGGCACCAGCCCGTCAGAAGACCCCCCCACCAGCCCAACAAATCACCAGAGACCATCTAAAGCCATCAGAAGACTCCTCCACTAGCCCAACAAATTACCAGAGACCATCTAAAGCCGTCAGAAGACCGCTCTACCAGCCCAACAAATCACCAGAGACCATCTAAAGCCGTCAGAAGACCCCTCCACCAGCCCAACAAATCACCAGAGACCATCTAAAGCCGTCAGAAGACCCCTCCACCAGCCCAACAAATCACCAGAGACCATCTAAAGCCGTCAGATGACCCCTCCACCAGCCCAACAAAGCACCAGAGACCATCTAAAGCCGTCAGAAGACCCCTCCACCAGCCCAACAAATCACCAGAGACCATCTAAAGCGCACCCTTGCCCTGTCCTGCCTGCCAGAGTCTCTCTTTGAGCCTGCTGGGGACCCTGTCCATCTTCCCTGGCGTCATCTCCGGTGCACCAGGAGGCTGATCCAGGCCAGCAGCAGTCCAGCCTATCTAACGGGAGCCCACAGCAGACTGTAAGTGCCCAACAGGAGCAGAAATCTTCCAAGCCCACCTAAGCTCCTCCTCAAGTACCACAGACCTTCACCAGCCTCTCCTGGGTCTGCCCAGCCTACCAGAAGCCCCAACCAGCCTACGGTGACTTAAAGAAACACGCACACGCCGACCCAAGGTCTGTCAAAAGCCCACACGGAATCCACAGAAGCCTGTCCCAGGCTACCCGGTGTCTTTCAAAGGCCGCACCTGCCTACCGGATGTCTGTTAAAAAACTGCACCAGAAGTCTGTCAAAAAGCTGTACTAGGCTACCGGATGTCTGTCTCAAAGCTGCGCCAGCCTACTGGATGACTGTCAAAAAACTGCACCAGGCTACTGCATGTCTGTCAAAAAACTGCACCAGCCTACCGGATGACTGTCAAAAAACTGCACAAGGCTACTGCATGTCTGTCAAAAAACTGCACCAGCCTACTGGGTGCCTGTCAAAAAACTGCAACAGCGTACCAGATGTCTGTCAAAAAACTGCACCAGGCTACTCGGGTGTCTGTCAAAAAACTGCACCTGTGTACCAGATGTCAGTCAAAAAACTGCGCCACCCTACCGGATGTCTGTCAAAAAACTGCACCAGCCTACCAGATGTCTGTCAAAAACCTGCACCAGCATGAGAGAACACACCTCCCTCAGTCGAATTAGAATTTGTCGTAAGCCACTTGTAGAACTTTAAAGCTGAGTCACCATCGTTTTGGCTGGACGTCCTCTTCTGAGCTGGGGAAGAAGGGACGTCTGGGTCGCCACTTGGCCCCTAGGCACTCCTGTAATTATGTAGCCATCACCTATCCCTGAATGATCTCACCCCACACCTCACTGAGCGATGCCTGGCACCTTGTTTTGGCTCCAAGCCCACCCAAGCCCAGACTCCCCGTTCCAGCCTCGTCGACAGGTCTTGAGCAGAACCTATCTAATCATACCAAAGGCCGCCATATAGCCTAGGGGCACGAGGAAATAATCACCATAACAGCGCGCGAGACAAGAGCGCACAAAAAGTGCTTCGGGCAGCTGCGGCCCCGGCAGACGCTGGACGCTAGGCGGGACTGGCGGTGCTCTCTGCAGCCCATTCTCATGAGCATCAATGGATTGCTCACCTCAGATGTGATTAGGAGGCAAATGCAATTGCTATGGATCGTCATTAAAGCCCCAGACATGCATCACCTCCTGCTCTTGGAGACGGCGAGGGCACGCGTGGGGAACATAAATTCAGGTAGGGTTAGTAGGCAGGGTTGGATTGGGATTAAAAATCGGCCCGGGCGCGCTAAACAAAAGTGGCCCACATTTGCATATTACCTTTCCGCAAAACACTGCTTCGGCGAAATTTTATTTAAAAAAGGGGGGGCTAAAAAAAATGCACAGATTAGTTTACACTGGTGAAACACCTGAAAACAAGTGAGGCCATTTCTGCTCAGCCCCCTGCCCCCGCTCAATAGGCATATATTAATGGGCCGGCCCAGCGAGAGAAAGGGAGTGACACCTCTGCCCGTTGATAAAAGGGAGGTAATGGACGCCCATTTGCCTCCAGAAAGGCCACTCAGGCACCCACTGGACCGCTGGCGGCATCGAACAACGCAGAACCGCCCAAATCGGCCCCCAGGCTGCTCAAAAAAGCAGCCCACAGCTGGAATTCATATACCGGCCCCTTGGGCATTGCCCGAGTGCCCACGTTACCAATCCCACGCTGTTAGTAGGGACTGCCCTACTCCGGGCTTTAAGTGGAATGAAAAAACTAGGGGGGCTCTCAAAAGGGGCATGTCCAATGTAATGAAGGGCGTGGCTTAAAAATACGCATGGTAAAACTGTGCTTAGCATAGTGGGCTGCCCGACTGGTATTTTGCTGCTTCTGTCTTTGCATCCAGATATATAATACAACACATAACATTACACCTACAACAAGCCAATTGGCTTTGCCAATGGTTGTTAGTTGTGTAGGATAAGCAACAACTATGGCTTCGTTGTATAGAATACTGAAAATGCTTCAGTTCTGAAACGATGAGACTGAAAGAACTATAACGAGTCTCTTTTAAAGTTACCTCAAAGGCAGTGAAGGTGGTAGAGTTCAGATTTTTTTTCCACCGTGAGGACAAAAATGGAGAGCCCGATAGGGCCCCGTTTCAGCACCTGCTTTTTAGAACTGCCAGTGCTGAGCACCGGCAGGACCCGGCCCACTTAAAGCCCTGGCCCTACTAGAAGTAACAGACCGCCCATGTAGACGTAATATTTAACCAACATGATCACAGACTGCAGGAGTAATGAACATCAGTGACCATCCAACAGACACCCCGGGGATGCTTTTTATACTTATCAAACAAGAGGGCCCTTCCTGGGATGATATCTGATGTTAACTACCAGGATAGGACCCTTGAGTCAAAGCTCGGTGTTATTAGCCGCACATACGAAACCGTACAAGGATACCATTTGCTGACTGCATCGCACATTAGGGAGCTTCTTCTGATTATATTTGATCATAGCACCCAGTAGGTAGCTCCATCTGCTATTTGAAGGCATTTAACTTACAATCCAGATGTGCATCTGATGGCATTTAATCACACTGGCCGCCCAACAGAGAACTTACTGCAGAGCATTAGATGACATCTGATGCCAATAGAGTTCTTCCTATGATAACCCTTGATGAAATTGACCAGGGTTTCCAGCATCTATGTTTTATAACACAGACCCACCAATAGATTCCTGTAAAGATATTGGATGGTGCTAACTACCCAATGAAAAGGTTCCTTGTATGATATTAGATAGTACTGGCCAGCCAATAGAAAACGTCCTGGGTTGATACGTGACAACACTGAGCAGTTAACAGCGAGCTTGCTGGGTTCATATGTTATTATATTGCCCACTTCATCAAGAGCCCTGAATTGATATTTCATGGCACTAATCGCGCAGTAGAGGTTCTACCGAAGCGTTATTCGCTTGTAAAATCAACCAATAGGAATCGTCCCCTGAGCAACATTTCTTGACAAGGTGTTCCAATATTGAGCTTCCTAGGATAATGTCAGTGATGCAGACCATGCAATGAAGAGGATTGTCGATATTTGAGGATGCTGGCCAACTATTAGATATGTTTGTGGGGTAATATTTAATTAGATTAAACATCCCTAAAAAATGTTACTCCCATGTCTCGCTAATCCCCACACATGGGTGTCCACGTTGAGAATATGCTATGATGCCATTATAGTGAAATTAATCACTCTACAAATGTCACTGTAAAATATAATACAACTGGCACGAAAAGCCCTCAATGTGGAAAGTCCTGTCATATTTGACCATCTAATTCCAATCCCTTCGGTAATATTTACTAATACTGGTGTTCGATTTGTGAAGATATCTGATGACGTTGGACACCTAAATAGAGCACTTCTATAGGCAATATTTGAGGAGATTGACCACCAGAGCTTCAACAGATGAAACGGACCACTCACTAGAGAACTTCAATATATATTATTTGATGAGATTGACCATCCAATAGAGAGGCTCAATATATATTTGATGGGACTGGCCATCCAATAGAGAGGCTCAATATATATTTGATAGGATTGGACATCCAATAGAGAGCTTCAATAGATATTTGATGAGACTGGCAACTCACATAGAGAGCTTCAACAGATAATGTTTGATGGGACTGACGACACACTAGAGAGCTTCAATTGATGATATTTGATGAGACTGAGCATCCAACAGAGATCTTCATTAGATATTTGATTACATTTTACAACCAGTAGAGGGTTTCTATAGAAGTCTTCTAATGACATTGACGACCTATGTAAATTCTTCTGAGAATGGTACTTGTTAACTCTGATCTCCAGTGCCTGGTACTAGAGAGCTTCAGTGGATAATATCTGACAACATAGATCATCCACAGAGAGTTGTAGTGGATGATATTTTAGGATGTCGGCTTCCAAACAAAGAATTTCATTGGATTTTTTTTATGATAATGAAATTCAAAAAGAGCATCACTAGATGGTAATTGATGACACCGACCACCCACCAGAGAGGTACATGAATGATATTTGATGATGTTGATCACCGTATAGACATCAGTGGATGATATCTGATAGCTAATTCATTCAGTAGTTTAAAAAGATATTTGATGATACTGAGAACCGAATAAAAAGGTTCCTGGGAGGATATTTGATAACAACGACCATCCGTTACTGAATTTCTCTGGAGCAATATTTCGTGAGCATAGAAAATCACCCAGAGTCCAGCTACAAAGCACAAACCTACACTAAGTAGGCCATTTAAGCATTGTTGGACTAGCTGCTCCGCCAACCCAGACTCGACCGGCTTCTAGTATACGTTTCGGTCCCTTGAAATTACTTGATAATGCGCTCCAAAGATCAGCGGTAGGGCCAACATCATTGGAATTGAAGAAGTCTTGGATCATAAAGTTAGTGGTCCTGGTGATGGTGGAGAAGGCCCAGATTATGCATGATCTTGAATTTTGCTTTGTACCTAGAAGTCTATCTTTGTCTTTACCTTCTTCATCTATGTCCAGTACATAATTCTGGGCTGATATAGGTGATAACCCAATGAAGATTCACCTTGAGGGATGTTTAATGAGTATGACGAAGGAATGGCTTGTGGGTGATATCAGATGCATATAATCTTGTACGGAGTGGGCTGCTGGGTTGATGTGTGATAATAATGACAAATCAGTGTGAGTGAGTCTGAAAGGATGGGAGAGCTTGGGGCAGAGTTTGCAAAAGTGCAGTGGGCCTGACATGCTACAGATTGCATGCCAAGGTCTTCTGGCCTTTTACAGCCTGTACCTCTACACAGCAAGGCACTGCCTGCAACTTCTGGACCATAAAGGGTGCAACAGATGGACTGGCCCTGGAGCATCTCTCTCTTGCTGAAAAGCAGGTACATTTGAGTTTGTCACCTGCCTTCTTGTTGCCCAAACACCATTTTTCTAGTCCTGGCCTTTTCTGTTACAAATTGTTGCTATCAGTCGTGTTAGTACAATTGCTTCTATAGAAACAAACACTATAATTCCCATAATGCATCTTGTTTCACTTAGAAGCCCAGGCCTGGAATTAAGGTGTCCTGCGAGATGTAAGAGCATGGTACTGCTTTGCTACAGTCCGCTTGTGAGGCAGGCTACGGCCGGCTCTAGGGTGGTGTGACCGGTGCCCCCACACCGGGTGCTGACTTGAGGGGGCGCCGAGTTTGCAAGTTTATTTTTGTTTTAAAAGCACCTGCTGTCATGCTCCTTGTCTCCAGCAATTTCCAGGCAACAATAAAAATGTCACGATAACTTCGGTGATTAATGTTCTTCCTGGAGAGAGATCAGAGTTTTGTCCAGTTGAGGTTTTGACTCATCATAAAATAGCACAGAGTATTAATACGCCTGCTGCAAAGAAAAGAACGTGTACCATGCAGATCACAAAGTGCATATAATGTAAATAGGTCAGTGGGTTACTGCTTTTCTAAGAGACATCCTTTGTTACTTGCAGTTCATAAGTTAAAATCCTAATATAGAACAGTGAATTATTGACTATCATCAAAGAACTGCATGCACACTGCAAAGTATAGATTAGAGCATAGATTAATGTTGCAAAAAGGGTCAATTTGGGTAGAAAATGATTCTTATTATTAAACAGAGCCCCCCCAACTATGGTGTTCCGTTTTCAATTCTGAGTTTGTGCTTCTCCAGACCAAGCACTCTTTAACTATACTGTCTACCAGTATGGATGACACATCACTCCTACGCCTTGTAGTCCTCTGGCTTATGTAACATGTCCTATATGCTGATTCACACACGTATGATTGATTGTCTCTGTGTAATGTGCATGTGATGCAAAGTGCTCTGACACCCTACACTGGTATGAGTGGCGCTATATAACTAATTACATGCATCTAAAAGAGAGTGGTTATGGAGACATGAGGGAATCCGTGGTGGATGTGGTCACCACCTCCACCATAGCTGTGGGGGGGGTGGGGGGTGGGAGGGGCACCCACAAGCATTGTCGCACCAGGCGCAACCAGCGCTAAGGCCGGCCCTGAGGGTGGTGATGGGGGCCAGAGCTGGACGATGGAGCAAGATTTTCCAGCCTCACTTTGCCAAACTTCGGTCCTTCTGCGTCCAGCAGAAGGGCTGGCGCGTCCCCAGCTTGTCGGTTGATGCGGCCATTGTTTTATTGCAACTATTTTTATAGTCCTGTTGTCCGTCAAGGCGCAGTTTTTGATCTGCATGCCTCATTTTGATGTCTTTAAGCACGAAAGTTTAACATTTTTTGTTTTTGGTCCAAACTGAATGGATTTTATCCCAGAAATAAAGGGGGCTGCGCTGCACTTCGAGGCCGTATAAGGGCATCTCTCGAGGCCTCTTCTGTTCGTAATTGTTCAGGTTCTGTCCACGTGGGACTGTCTCCTTCTGTGAACTTTAAAGGCTGATGCCCCCTCGCCTGCCTTCCCCACCGTGGAGCCGGCCGCCAGTCGTGCACCTGTGCCCTGGTACCCGCCCCTGTGTACAGATGCCCCCTCGCCTGCCTTCCCCACCCACCGTGGAGCCGGCCGCCAGTCGTGCACCTGTGCCCTGGTACCCTCCCCTGTGTACGGATGCACCCCAGCCTTCTCTCTGGCCACCAGGCCGGTATCCTCGCCTATATTATCCCGTGTACCCCCAACACGATGTCCTCGCTCTCCCCCTTGCCTGAAATCTGGAGCTCACACCTTCAGATCTCTCCACCTTTCCAAGGTGAACACAACAACCCCCCCCCTCTCCCAAATCCTGGGCATTTTATTTAACCACCTTTGCTTCCAGGTGCGACAGTTCATCTATATTAGCTGAAGTGAAGCAGGACTGCAAGCCCCAGAATGCATTAGGTTGTTGAATGAAACCCAGGACTGGAGCACCGCGCCCTTTCCGTCAGGCGTCATCTGGTGACCTTGTCCTATATGTACTGTTAACAGGATGTGCCTCCAGTCCCCTCTGTGAACCTGTCACGCCCCAACACCCCCCGGCTCCGTTTTGACCCCTGGAGCCGACACCCTCTCTCGCACCGGCTCTGTACCCCGGCTATGCTCCCTCGCCTCCTGTCCATGTGTCTGGACTCTGGAGGTGCTGTTTTATCCGCTCTTTTCCATGTTTATTGTCCCTTCTGTCTCTGGAGCAGGTGATGTCTCCTGCTTTCCTTTATTTAGAGTTGAAGATCTCTCCCATTGTTTCTGGTGTTTCCTCATTTTATTAACCCTTTTTTCCCCCGGAACACGTGGTCCTTCCTTCGGCGCTGGATCTCTTTTCTCCGATGTTTTGCCTCCCCTCTCTCTGATGTTAGCGATCTCCCCAGTTTTCCTGTCTCTAGAGTTATTAATCTCTATTGTCTCTGAAGCTGGTGATCTCTCCTGTCTCTGGAGCTGGTGATATCTTCTGTCTCTGGAGTTGGCGACCTCTCCTGTCTCTGGAGTTGGTGATCTCTCCTGTCTCTGGAGCTGGTGATCTCTCCCATCTCTGAGGTTTATGATTTCTCCCGTCTCTGGGGTTGATGATCTCTCCTGTCTCTGGGGTTGGCGACCTCTCCTGTCTCTGGAGTTGGTGATCTCTCCTGTCTCTGGGGTTGATGATCTCGCCTGTCTCTGGAGTTGGTGATCTCTCCTGTCTCTGGAGTTAGTGATCTCTCCTGTCTCTGGAACTGATAATCTCTCCTGTCTCTGGAACTGGTAATCTCTCCTGTCTCCGGAGTCTGTGATTTCTCTTATCTCTGGAATTGGTGACCTCCTGTCTCCGGAGTTGGTGATCTCTCCTGTCACTGAGGTTGATGATCTCTCCTGTCTCTGTGTTGGCGATCTCTCCTGTCTCTGGAGTTGGTGATCTCTTCTGTCTCTGGAGTTGATGATCTCTGCTGTCTCTGGAGTTGGTGATCTCTCCAGTCTCTGAGGTTTATGATCTCTCCCCTCTCTGGGGTTGATGATCTCTCCTGTCTCTGGAGTTGGTGATGTCTCCCGTATTTTGGGTTGATGATCTTTCCCGTCTCTGGAGTTGGCTATCTCTCCTGTCTCTGGAATTGGTGATCTCTCCTGTCTCTGGGGGTGGGATCTCTCCTGTCTCTGGAGTTGGTGATCTCGCCTGTCTCTAGAGTTGGTGATCTCTTCTATCTCTGGAGCTGGTGATCTCTCCTGTCTCTGGAGTTGATCTCTCCTGTCTCTAGAGTTGGTGATCTCTTCTATCTCTGGACCTGGTGATCTCTCCTGTCTCTAGAGTTGGTGATCTCTTCTATCTCTGGAGCTGGTGATCTCTCCTGTCTCTGGAGTTGGTGATCTCTCCTATCTCTGGAGCTGGTGATCTCTCCTATCTCTGGAGTTGGTGATCTCTTCTATCTCTGGAGCTGGTGATCTCTCCTGTCTCTAGAGTTGGTGATCTCTTCTATCTCTGGAGCTGGTGATCTCTCCTGTCTCTAGAGTTGGTGATCTCTTCTATCTCTGGAGCTGGTGATCTCTCCTGTGTCTGGAATTGGTGATCTCTCCTATCTCTGGAGTTGGTGATCTCTCCTGTCTCCGGAGTTGTTGATCTCTCCTGTCTCCGGAGTTGGTGATCTCTTCTTTCTCTGGAGTCTGTGATCTCTCTTATCTCTGGAATTGATGATCTCTCCTGTCTCTGGATACAGTGATCCCTCCTGTCTCTGGATACAGTGATCCCTCCTGTCTCTGGATACAGTGATCCCTCCCTCTGGATACAGTGATCCCTCCTGTCTCTGGAGCTCTGGCTCCCTCCACTTTCTTATAATAATCATTGCTTCTTGATGTCTGTCAGGAATGATGATGAAGATGATGATGATGATGATGATGGCAGCAGCAACAATGATACCAGTAGTTATTTAATGACACTAATCATTGTTTAATTTCAATAATTCGACCTTGCAGCCCCCCACAGAGGAGCTCGGAGACCCCTGAAGGGGTCCCTGGGCAGACACCGGGTGGAGGCGGACAGAGCCCTGGACGGACAGCCTCGGCGCCACGAAGAATAATAACGGAAATAATATTAACCCCTTGAGTGCTTATGACGGCACCATGCCGTCATGAGTCACGGACGGCGTGTGCTCATGACGGCGTGGTTCCGTCATGCCGCGGCCGCTCCGCCCACGCGCATTAATTCCCCGCCTGTGCGGGCAAATTAATGAGCGGGCGTGGTCATGACGGAACCACGCCGTCATGAGCACACGCCGCCCGTGACTCATGACGGCGTGGTGCCGTCATGACCACCGAAGCGCCGCGCTCACCCCCTAGCCCCCCGCGCCGTGGCGGAATTCGCGCCGCGGCGAAGGGGTTAATAAACCCAACAATAACAATAACAAGAATAGCAACACAGATAATAATGATAGTAATAACAACAAGAACGCCAATTCTAATAATAATAATAATAACAATAATAATAATAATAATAATAATAATAATTGTTGTTATATCAATGCTAATAACAATAGTAATACAAATAATAACAATAATAATAATAATCATTGTTATTTAATGTGATTAAATGACAATTATTATAATGAAATAACTATGATGATGATTATTGTTATTATTTGTAGATTGCTGAAGGTGTCCATAGACAGACACCGGACGGAGACAGACTGGCGGTCTGACCCCTGGACGGACAGCTTCGGCTCCACTAACGATGATAATAAAAGTAATATTAATAATAATAATGACAACAATAATAATCATAGTAATACTCATTTCTATTACAATGATACTATATTCCATTCCGTATCCAATGATACTGCAGGTTTCATTGCTTCGAGGCGCTGTACAGAGCGCGCGTTGCTATCAGTGTACGGAAAACCGTACAATAGGTCTAATGGGCAGGTGACGTAGCCTGGACCTGGTCTCCTCATGAAGGCGAGGAGGGATTGACAACAGGGGCTACGGGATGGGCACCAGGGGGGACCCACCCACCCAACCCTACATGGACAGGGTGGAGAAGGAGCCGCCGCCCACGGCTTCGGGCAGCCGAGCCGCGCGTGCAGTCCGCCTCCATCTTGTCTGTTTTATGGACATTTTGAGAAATGTCCACACAATCTGGTCTGGTAACAGGACATGCCATGCCTAATTTGTCATAAATAGATTAATAAATAAATAAATAAATAAATTAGGGCCAGTTCCCAAATTGTTCTTTCTGGGGGCTGAGTGTGCAGAGGGTGTGAGATCGGGAGGCGGTGGGTGGTTGGGCCCCTCACCCTCTCCCTATACCCGCCGGCCTGGCCTCATAGGATCATGCACACCATTGAGGAGGGGAATCTTACAGCCCTTTTTAGGTCTCACCTACCAGATAGCACAAGCTGTCTGGTTGCAAAGCACCTATTGTGTGCTTGCCAAGGACTTATAGTGGGCTTACAGCCCACCCATTCATTTCCATTTGTTGATGTTATTTTCACTCTCATTTGCTTGTTTCTTATTCGACGACTTGCCTTCCTCTTCTTGTATTTGTCCTTCCTTGGAGCATAGCCTCTTTACTATCCTTTTTATTGGCTGATTTGTACCCTTCCACTGCTCACTTTTAAGGATCTACATTTTGGTTGAGCACACCATGTGAGTGCATGTGTTTTCCAGCTCTGCCAAATACCCGTCTGTGGTTTCTGTTGCTCTCTCCCTCGTGTCCTGCTTGCTCTCTTTTGTGTGCTTCTGCCCCTGACAAACTCCCCTGCCCCACACTCTGTGTTGCTCTCTTTCTTGTGTGCTTCTTTCTCTCACACCTGTCCGTTTTGCTGTCTCCTATGCGTGTTGCTCTCTCTCTCTCTCTGATGCCGCTTCTCCCCACTAAACTCCCTTGCCCCCGCTCTCTGTTTTGTTCTCTCCATCCTGTGCTTCTCCCCCTGCGTTTTCTCACCTTTGTTTTCTGCTTTTTCCCTCTTCCACATGTGCTTCCCCAACCAGCACCTCTGTTGCCCCAGCAACAGCAGTTGGGTCATTGTGCCTTTTTTCTTCTTTTTGCTAATACTGTTCAGCATTGTTAAAAAGCACTTTGCTTTTTGCCAATGCTGTACAGCATCGGCACCCTAGGTTGGCAAAGCCAATAGACTCAAAAGGTAAGACCTATTGCCTTTGCCAATGCTTGTTTTTTCCATCATGCCCGTGAAAATAGAAGAGAGACTGCTATTATTTTGGTGAATCATTGTGGAAATAACAAAATCCAACTGTTCGACTGCCATTAACTGCTCTGTAAATACAGGTAGCTGCAGATAAGGGCAGGCCCAGTGTGGGAGATCGCAAAGAGTCCTCGCCCCCTGAAATAAGTGCCTGTGCCACTTTCAGCAAGTAGCATAGATTAAATACTGGGGGCATGGATGTGAGTTAGGTGTCGCAAGGGGTAGCAGCACTTCTAGCTTTCAATGTTCTGCTCCTGGCATTGCCCTTGCTACTCCTCGCCTTCGGAATTACAAAGGCAGCAACAGAGACTAAACAGAGCTCTGGGGAGCCATGTTTATCTTCTGTAGTTTCCTCTCCTTGTCCCTCCTCCGGATCCTCAGCAGCAAATAGGAGGCTGTTAAGGTGTTGAGGAATGGGACAAGGGCAAACCCTCTAATGTCATTGCGGTGCAAAAGTTACTTAATGCCACTCCTGCTACCCCCGGCGTGCTGGCGAGTCAGTGTCCAGGGGTCACTGGTCCAGGTGAGCTTCTACACTGATGCCAGTCCTCATCGCCAACAACATCCATTTTAGAATCTTGTTAAAAGACCCTGGGAAACATTTGGACTCTGTAGATTATGGGTAAATAGTGACTGGGAGCCAATCATGGAAACGCAAGAGACAGTTCTCCATCTACATAGACAACATGCTAATGCGCATCCATAAACATCCTTACTAGCCCAGTTCCAACAAACTGATGTACCCCAGGCTGCACACAGAAGAAATCAGAGAAGAGGACATACTCACTCAGTGCAGCCCTGTCTTGTCTCCTGACACACAATGTGCTCAACTTTCCACCACCCACTATAAGCTGGAAAAAAAGGTGGGTGGGGGTACATGGGACAGCAGAGAGGCAGGCGTGGGGGCTGTAGTGGCAGATTAAGAAAGATCACATCTGGAGAAGCACGGTTGTACCATCCACGTGTTATTCATGAGTTTCATCTTCACTCTGGGAATACAAACAACATCTGCTTTCTCTTTCTGCTTCCATCTTCTTGATCTTCCCCCTTTGAACTGTTGGCTCTTTCTGTCCAATCCTGTCTGTGTGTTTACAGCTGTGCTGTCCTGCTACCTCTTACACAGAGCACTCACGATGCACCATGGCCTAATTTAAAGGAGAAGCCTCACTGCTTGTTGATGCCACATGCAGTGCTGCTGAACATACTTTAAAGAGCCAAACATAAGCTGACAGGATGAATCCGGGCAACACTGTGTCAGTAAGGACCTAAAATAGACCCAAATCTGAAGAAGTCCATCGTCATCCATCAATAGTCTGAATATTCAAAGCGGTGTTTCCTAATACCTCTTCCTGTGCAGTGTGAGAGCTCCTGTGCTTTCGTTTCCCACCACTTTGAGCTCCAAGAGTTGAGATTTGTGTCTTCTTTGCTCCTTCATCTATGTTTTTACCTATTCTTCCCTTCTACTACCCTCAAACCTCATTTTCTCTCCTGTTTTTCCCTTCTACTATTTTTAAGCCTTATGTTTGCCTCGTGCACCCCTATCTCTGGCCTTTCTCTGAACTTTGAAAACTTGATGTCTGTCCCTGCACTGCCTCCTCTTTGAAATGTGCAATTCAGGTCTCTCCCTCAAAGCCTGTGAGGGATGAACGCTGGTGCACTCCTTGAATCCCTTCCCCTGAACTTGGTCACCCACCCAGATCATCTTTTTGTTATTTCTTCCTAGGAAGCCTTGATGGGAAGGCGTCTGAAAAGAATAGCAGCTGGATGTTTTTCGAGCTAGCTGGCGCTGTGGTGAACAGAGAAGCAAGACCATCGAGGCTGTGACTTCAGGAGCTGGAAAGACCTACAAGGTGCTAGGAATTGAGGCCTCTTGGTTCATGACCTGGAAGTCGTCCATCTTGACCCTGTCTGGATCTGAACTTTAGTGGCACCATAGTGGATGTTGCCTTGCATTTTTCAAATTTGCAACTGTCGCTCTTTACCATCCTCCTGCTTGTCGGTCTCCTTAACTTCCTCCTTCCAGCTCATCCATCATGAACAACTTTGCTCAACTGCATTGAGAAAGAGTTTGGCTCGATTTTTGATTTGAATCATTCAGTTGTGCAGCTGCTATTTGAAGACCATCTGATATTGGCGAACGAGGAATCAGTCAACATCACGATTGTTGGACCACAACATCTTCTTATCGTGTTCACCACAATTTGGAAGTAGAAAGTTTGAGCACGTTGCCGCTATGGACAGTGAGCTTTCTGCCCACGCACTTATGTCGATCTGGCCACTCTCACCATGATAACGGATGAGGATGGGAATTTGACCTGGAACCTGCTTTACATTGTGCTAGAGCTGCTCATTGCTGTGCTGGCCATTCTGGGCAACGTGCTGGTCTGCTGGGCTGTCTACATCAACAGCAATCTGCAGAACGCCACCAACTACTTCGTGGTGTCCCTGGCTGCAGCGGACATCGCGGTCGGCGTGCTGGCCATCCCCTTTGCCATCACCATCAGCATTGGCTTCTGTGCCGCTTTCCACGGCTGCCTCTTCATTGCCTGCTTTGTCCTGGTGCTGACGCAGAGCTCCATCTTCAGTCTCCTGGCCATCGCCATGGACCGCTACATTGCCATCCGCATCCCGCTCAGGTGAGGGATTGGGGAGTGTGGGGAACGAGGCAGAATGAGCAAAGGGGAGAGTGGGGACAGGGCAGCTGGGTCCTTCTGGAATGGAGGAGTGGGGTTGTTTAAAGACAGGAAGTATGAACTGGTTAATTTGGTGATTACATGGGAATTGGGTTCTCCTGGAAGTGGGTGAGCGGGCATGCATGGGCATGGGAAAGAGAGTTGCTTGGGGTCTGCGTTCAAGAGCTTGACCATGGGATGGGTAACTTTGGGATATGATGTAAACAAAAGGTCTATTAAGAATAGGATATGAGCACATAATCATTCAGGCAAAGGGTGGGAGTTGATCACTCAGGCATAGGATGTTGGCATGGATCATTCAAATATAGGATGTGGGCAGGGATCACTCAGGCATAGGATGTTGGCATGGATCATTCAAATATAGGATGTTGGCATGGGTCACCTGGGTATAGGATATGGACATGGGTCACTTGAGTATAGGATTTGGGAGTATAGGATTTGGGTATAGAATGTGCACATGGGCCACTAGGGAATTAGATGTGGGCACATGGGTTTTCTAGGATACGATCTAGGCATGATCTTTCAGGTTTAGTATGTGGACATGGGTCACTGGGGTACAAGATGTGGATATGGGTCACTGGGGTATAGGATGTGGATATGAGTCACTTGGGCATATGATGTGGACATGGGTCACTTGGGTATAGGACGTAGATACAGGACACAGAGGTATAGGATGTGGACATTAGTCACTCAGGTCTAGGATGTGGATACATATCATTTGGGTATAGGATGTGGACACGGTTATTTGAGTATGGGATGTGGGCACATTGTTACTCTTGGATGGGATGTGAGAATGTAGTAACTGAGGTATAGGATGTGAGCTTAGGGTCACTCTAGGATAGAATGTGGGTCCAAGGCATAGCGTCATTAAAGGAAAGTATGTAGGCACGGACTCTGGCATGGGATGTGGGCATGGGGTCTCATCAGTGTAGAATGTAAGTGTGAGATATAGGGTCACTCTTGGATAGGATGTGGTATTGAAGCAAGGGGTACATAGCACAGAATGTGAGTGTCAGCTATAGAGTCACTCTAGTAGAGAATGTGAGTGTGAGGCATGGGGTCACTCAGAGATAGGATGTGGGCATGAGATGCAGGGTCAATCTAGCAAAAGATGTGATTTGGGTCACTTGGGTGCAGGATCTGGGTACACAATCACTCAAGCATAAGATGCGGGTACAGAGGGGTAGGATTTAGTCATGGGGACACACCAGCATAGGATAGGATGTGAATGTGAGACATGGAGTTCCTCTTGGATATAATGGGAATGCGAGATGCAGAGTCACACTAGGACAGGATGTGGGTGGGAGGCATGGGGTCACTCAAGAACATAGGATATGAACATATGAACTCTAGGAAAGGATGTGTGTGCAGGCCAGAGGGTCCACTGAATGTTAGGATGTGTGTGCGTGAGGCGTGGGGTCCCTCTAGGTGAGGATACAGGTGTGAGCCATAGGATCGCCGTACATAAGGTTGTAGGTGTGAGGTGCACGATCGCTCAGGCATAGGGTGTGAGTTGTGGGGTCACTCAGGCATAGGGTGTGAGTTGTGGGGTCACTCAGGCATAGGGTTTGGTTGTGTGGTCAGTCAGAGACTGGATGCAGCCCCAGGGTAATTTAAGAATATGGTAAAGCTCAGGCTTAGGATCAGATGTAGGGGCGAGGTTTGGGTTGAATACAGAATAGTGTTGGGAATTTGCCTTTTCTGCAGGGTTTCCCCAGATTTTTGTTGCCTTTTTGCTGAATCCTATTTTTGCTGGCTATAGAACTCTGTGTACTTTACCCCTGCTAACCAGGCGTAAAGTGCTTGTGCTCCTCCTTTCAAAATGGCAACATTGGTATACTCCTGATTAGCATATTTAACTTACCTATAAATCTGATTCACTAGAATGTGGTACCAAGGTGTAGACAGGGCTTGTAAGTATCAGACCTGTGCTCCATCGCAGTCAGTGTCGAATTGCACCTAGGTCGTATTCTACCACGACCATTGATTTTCATTGGCACTTAGTGCTTCTTGGCACTATTTCTACTTAACATTATAAAAAAAATCATATCTCCTGTTCTTATTCAAATTTTTTCATTTTGTTGTCAGTTTGTTTATTATTCATTCATTCAAAAACCTTTATTTCGGTCACTAGGACCATAAAAGTATACAAAGATCGATAAAACTACATTCTGGGTTTAAAACATTCCAACCTGAAAATAAAACCACTTCCATTAGAAGAGTTATGGCTACACATCATGACATAAATTTCCTAGAAAAATTGAATACATCCAAACAATTGCAAGTACATGGAGAAAACATGGAATACCCTATAGTTAGTCGGTTCATTTGTATAACTAAACAGGCCCTAAGCAAAAGACAGCACAGTAATGTTGCAATAAATAGATAAAAAACAAATTCCAATAAAAAAAAAAAAAAACAGAAAAAAAGAAGAAAGAATCTACATTAATCTTAAAAATTTAAAAGCAAATTCCCATTAAAGTGGTCTAAGCATTGGGCTCTTGTATTAGTACTGCAATCAGGCTATTATCTTTTAATTGAATTTCCTTATGAAGGAAACCCCTTCTCCTTCGCCACATTGCATTTAGAAACCGAGAAACAGCAAAAACTATAGGCTTAGAAGTGTCATATTTCAAAACTCTAAATGCCACCATACATTGCACAAACCCCAGATTCCTACACAACTGTACAAGCCAACTTTTCCTTGCTTTTTTATACCCAGGGCAAAAGAATAAAACATGCAGTTCAGTCTCCTCATGGTTATTACAAGCAGGGCACCCACGAGGGGGCAAATGAGCCCATTTAGAAGTAAAAGCCCGGATAGGTAAAATACTATATCGAAACTGCACATATAATTTCCTTGCTATGGGAGGTAAAATATCATCCAAAAAAGGTTCAAATTTGTAGTCCTCCTTGACTGTAAGGAACAGTATAGTTAGAGGACCTAATTTCAGGTTTACCTGAATGGCCTCAAGCTTTTTTATTCGATACATTTTCACAAGTTCAACTCGTGAAACTATAAAACTGGTTTCTTCAGGATTAGTCCAAAGTGTTGGTTTACCTATCATTGCACATAGATGCCTAACATGCATAAACCAAGGGACTTTTTTAGGGCCCCTAGATGAGCTAGAAGATCCTTCGTTTCTGCTTGATATTCAACCAATTCTGGGGTCACCCAAAGCCTTCGCCAAAAGTTAGGGATCGTAAGGCAGCCTCATCTTCAATCGGGGCAATACCTATATCTAGCCGCAAGGGGGTTAGCGGTGTACTAGGTGGAAGGCCCAAGATTTGCCTGAGGAAACTGTTCTCAACCTTAGTTAAGGAGACAGAAGAGCAATGTCCCCAGAGTTCAGCCCCATACAACGCAGCTCCCTCGCTTGCGCCCTATAAATCTCAATGGCAGGGGCAATGGGCTTCATCGTTGATTCCCTTACCAGTTTGGCTATTCCCCGGCAGTCTGGGCAAGTTTTAGCTTGGCTTTAGCTATCTGGGAAGCCCATTCCATATTTTCAGTGAGGGTGACACCCAGATAATCAAATACGGAAACCCTTTCAAGTGGGATGCCATTTAATTTAGGATTTGAGTGTATTTTCCTAGGCGGATTAAGGACCATAAATTTTGTTTTTGAGGTGTTTATCACCAAGCCCCTATTGTTACAAAAAGCAACAAACCTATCCAGTATCCTCTGAACCCCCTGGACGTCTTAGACAATAAAAGGGTATCATCAGCAAACATCAATGCCGGTATCTTTGAGTTTGCTAACTTAGGGGCATCATTATCCTCAACCTCAGAGAGTTGTGCAATTAATGCGTTGACATAGAGGCAGAAAAGGGTGGGTGCGAGCACACAACCCTGTCTCACTCCTCTGTCAACTGGGAGTCTGTTAGTTAATTCTCCACCCCTGCCACATCTTACTTGGGCGTAAGTGGCCTCATGCAGCTTAATAAGCATGCTAAGCAGGTGGGGGGAATCCCCAGTTCTCTGAGCACCCCCAAAGTTTAATTCTGGGGACCAAATCAAAAGCCGTTTTCAGGTCCACAAAAACCAAAAAGAGGCTGCCACCCTCAATTGTTATCGTCTTCCAAACTATAAGTTGAAGTCTATAGATTTGGTCCACGGTAGAAGTGTTTTTCCTGAATCCGGCTTGGTAGGGGCTTATGATGTCATTCTCAAGCAGCCAGGTCTGTATTTGATCTAATAAAACCCTTGCAAATAGCTTTTGTGTGACATCGATCAAGCTGATCGGTCTATAGTTTGCAGGGTTTAGAAGAGAGCCCTTTTAAAAACTGGGACAATTTCTGCCCCAGCCCAGGTTTCAGGGATTGGCATGCCATTCATAATAGCGCTAAATAGGACCCAAAGATAGGGACCCCAAATATGTGGTTCGTCCCTAAACAAATCCCCTGAAGCCTATCCAATCCAGGTGCTTTGCCTGCTGGTAATTTCTCAATTGCCGAGACAACCTCACGAAGAGTTATCCCGAGAACCCCG
The DNA here is from genome assembly GCA_963921515.1 of Calotriton arnoldi. Classification (NCBI taxonomy): domain Eukaryota; kingdom Metazoa; phylum Chordata; class Amphibia; order Caudata; family Salamandridae; genus Calotriton; species Calotriton arnoldi. Next base: position 291,644 of record CAWUFW010004765.1, read on the forward strand.
CGTTAGCGCGGGTAAGGGCAGTAGGACATGTATCCAGTGTCTGTCCACTATCTAAACCCACGCCACCTGTGGGAGAACTATGGTTACAAGGCTGGGGGTCTAAATCAGCTTCTACTGCATACAATGCCCGGAAATGTTCTGCCCATATTTCTGCTGGAATATTAGGTTCAACCGCTGGGCTACCCTCCCTAGTTCCTGTTCTAACTATAGCCCAAAATTCTCTCATGTCCCGGTTCCGTAGGGCGGTTTTAATATCCATCCACTTATTCTCTTCCCAGGACTGCTTCGCATGAGCGACAGTAGCTTTATAGTGAGCTCTCCTAATTTTAGTTAGTGGCTTGTTTTTATCTTTAATAGCCACTAACAACGCCCGTTTGGCCTTACGACAATTATCATTAAACCACTTATGGGTTGCCTTTTTTGTTTTACTAGGGCGTACTATCGGATGGAAGAGATCAGCTAGATTTGTTGCCAGTTTCTTATGGAGTACCGCAACCTGATCAAAATATACTGGGTTATCCCAGTCAGCGGGTAAACAACTAAGTTCCTGAAAAGCTGGAATTACTATTTCATATAGAGCTCCCATCTTCTCTGGTGTTTGTTTTATTACTGCCCACCTAACTCTTCTCCTATTAGTAGTGAAAGATAAACTATTCACCAAAGGGGGATTGTTTGGGGGAGGAAGCCAGAATCTGGAACCCTAAAAGTTAATGTCAAAGCATTATGATCGCTGTCATGTCGAGAGAGGACAGCAAAATCCAAAACTCTGTACCAAGATCTACACTCAACAAGAATGTAATCAATTAAAGATGCTTGGCCAATTCTATTAAACGTAGGTTTACCCGGTCTATCAGAGGCTGTACGCCCATTACAGGCTCTCAGGGAATGGTTAAGAAAAATAGCATTTATTTGGAGTACCAGGGGGACCAAGTCTTTGCCGGCTGGACTTGTGGATCTGGGATAGCCCACTGGCGATCCTCCTCGTTGATAATCATGTCATGAGCACCAGAGAGGGGTTCAAAGTGACAATTTAAATCGCCTCCCACTATCAGCCTTGTGTTTAACGATACCAGAGGAATAAAGGAATTTAAGTCATCCAGCGTTTTTGATTCCTGGGACAGACTTGCAGGGCGAGAATAGACATTAATAAAAGCAAGCCGCAATTTAGAAGGAAAGCCCAACATTACACATTGGACATCTCTAGAATGGGTATTGATGGCGGTAGGTGTACAGCCCACGTGAGAGGCAACCCAAATGGATAATCCACCCGAAGGTCTGCCCCTCTGGCTAGCGATAGCTGGAATATTAAATATTACAAAACCCACCCTATCAAAATCATCTATTGCCCAAGTCTCCTGAAACAGGCAAACATCATACTGGTCTACAAAGGATCCCCACTCTGGGCAAGAAAGTTTATTCTTAATACCGGCTACGTTCCATGATAAAATCCTAAGCACACTACCTGGACATGGATCTCCTTCCGCAGAGACAGTAGAAACATGAGATGTGCTTAGATGGGCATTCCCTTGGATAGTATCAGAGAAGCGACTGGAGTGATTAGTAAAAATGGGTCTAGGGATATAAGATAATCCCAGCTGTTCCCCAACCGGCAAAAGGGATTCAGCAGTAGCCCCCAATGTCAAACCTGGGACCGCCAGGAGTGACTGCTTGGGGCTCACCTGGACTAACTGTACACAGCCTTCCCGGGGTTTCAGAATATTCTCTGTACAATACACACCATTCAGACTTAATGGTCAGTCCACTTCTTCCAAGGGTCCATAGCGATTATTTACAGGCAAGTTAAACATCAAGGATCTGCTATGAGCATGTCTGAAGCCATAAATCCGTTCTTCCTCTATTTGTCTAAAATGCCCCAAGGGAAATTTTACCCTACCAGGATTACGACAATGGGAATAAAAGTAATCCAGCGGGAAAGCTCCCACATCTGTACGGGGTTCACCAGAAGTCGGTTTATAATTTATTATCAAACGTACCATCTGGGGGTTTTTGAAATTAATAACCACACTATCACCTAGAATGGATTTATTAGTAGAACCCACCCAATCTACCCTCCGCACCATAAGAATTTCCCCAGCCCTCTCATAGGGGTAATGTCTATGTGTAGCTAGCCAAAATAGCGTCTTATTCCTGAGTTCTAGCTGTGTCTCCCTCTGGTTATCTTTAAGGGGCGGAACTCCCGTTAGGATAACTACATATGGCGATGATTCAGGGGGGAGGTTAATGATTGGGAGAACCACATCAGTCTTACTTCTCAAATCCTCAATGGTTTCACTTCGCCCTGCTGAAGCACTAGTTAGTCGGTGAGCAATCGGCATACTATTCATTGCGCGGTCATTCTGAATCGCAATAGGCGCTGTTCTTAGTGTTATGTTAGTGTTGTGCTCTTGCTCGTGCTGGGCAGGAAGATTTTGCTGAGTGAGATTATGAGCTTGTCTAGTGAGTTGCCGGGTGTTAGAAGGTTGAGCACTAACGGTCCCCTCTATACCTACATGTGGCCTCGAGTTAGTATCAGGGTCAGGAATCGTAAGACCCTCCCTCACTGGGAGTATCGTTACATTGGAGCTAGGTTGCATTTGCCTCGTGGTGATCATAGATGACAAAGATTTTAATTGATCGACTAAAGGGGCAACCTCTTGCTTAATTAAAACACTAAGTCGAGACAATAAATCAGCTAATAGCGCTTGGGCCCAGTCTGGATACTTGGGGTGCACACTAGGGGCTAGGGCAAGTTCTAAAGGTAAATCCCGATTGTCAAGATCTTGTGCCCTTGAATCATTCCCTCTTCTTGGCTTCTTACTCGTAGTTGCCCTCCCGACTAGCTGCTTGCGTTTCCCGTTTTTACGTGGGCCTGCAACCTCATCTACCGATTTTGTTATAGTCATTGTGACATTTTCTTGGATTTGAGGGGGTGGAAAAACTTCTCCAGTTGATACCACAGTTGACGAGGGAGTATAAGAACTAGGCAGGTCCACTAGGGGCAAGAAAAGGTCTGGGGTGATTGACAACCGCCTTTCGGTACGCTCAATTTCTGACGTAACAGCACCAATTGCCCTTTGCAACATTTTATCAATTGAAGTCGGAGGGGGCGGGGTAAGGGAATTGATTTGTGCCCGGGTTTTTTAGCAATACAGGTGCGCTTGCCCATTTCTAACTATAAAACAACTTATTGGATGAAAACCAGCACGGAAAAACTACAATAATAAGAAACGCACAGGATTTACACTACGAAGCTCAGAAATGAGGGAACAAAATACTTTAGTCTTTTCATAAAAAGGAATGTCCCAGTAGCAATAACACACAGACCTAGCAGCTAGTCTTTACAGGTGACTGCAATCCGAAATACACAAGGGTAATCAGTCTACTTGCCGTAGGAAAAAGTTACAATTAAAGTTCCATGGGATCCACAGCAGCGCTGGTCAACAGGGACGACTAAATTCAAGGGGGGTGGCCCTGCCCTGCCACTTCCTGCCAGTGACGGGCAAGGACGGGCCCGCCCTTGGCCCGGGCTTGGCCCGCGCGCGTCCCGCGCTGCGGGAAGGTGGAAGCGCTTAAGAGCGCGTGATGACTCCTCCCCCGCACCTGTGCGAACTGGCGAGAGGCGCTAGTCACCCTGGGACTCTGAGTCCCACCAGGGTTAGCGCTAGTCAGTTGCGGAGAAACCAGGAGGCAGTGGCGACGTTGGCAGCACTAGCAGCGCCCTGGGACGATTTCCCACCAGGGTAGAAAAGTGCGCATAGCAGAGTCCCCCCAAGAGCAACAAAGAGCAGCTTCAAAAGACCCGCACCGCGGGAAAGGTGGAAGCGCTTAAGAGCGCGTGATGACTCCTCCCCCGCACCTGTGCGAACTGGCGAGAGGCGCTAGTCACCCTGGGACTCTGAGTCCCACCAGGGTTAGCGCTAGTCAGTTGCGGAGAAACCAGGAGGCAGTGGCGACGTTGGCAGCACTAGCAGCGCCCTGGGACGATTTCCCACCAGGGTAGAAAAGTGCGTATAGCAGAGTCCCCCCAAGAGCAACAAAGAGCAGCTTCAAAAGACCCGCCATTATTAACTTATACTGTATTTTTCTAATTCAGTTTGGGATTTTTATTGTCTTTTATATCGACTTTATTACTGTTTTAGTACTACATGAGTATTACTGTTTTAGTACTACATGAGCCTCTATGTTGACCCTGTCTGCTCTGTGCCATAGCTACCAGGGGAGGGGGCTCACGTTTATTTAGTGACTTTAGTGGTTCACTCTGTGAAGGATTTCGGTTATTAATTGAGGGGGGTAAGCACCCCCTCAACCTATACCCTGATTTCTTACAAATAGGATGCCGGCCCTAGGTCACTCTGGGTATGAGGTGGACACTGAGTAATAGGAACTGAGTTCGGGATCACTTGCGATGAGTAATTTGGAGTGATCTGAATTAAGAATAGGGTGTAGGTTGGGATTATTCAGGAATAGAATATGGGTGCAGGGTCACAGGTGGAAATAATGTGGTATGTCGCACGGGCTTGGATGTCAGCTCACTTAGGGATAGGATGTGGGCACAGGGCACACTGGCATTCGAAGTGGGCACACAGTAAGCTAGAGGTTTGATGTGGGCCCACAGTCACTCTGGAATAATAAGGGCTGCTGAGGGTTAGGATGTGTGCACAAACTCACTCAGGGATTGGACATAAATGTTTGGCTCCTCAGAGATGGGGTGTTGGCAGAGCTACTGCCAGGCATTGGTCTCTGATAGAAGCCTGACTAGGATGAGGATGAAGATGGGCCCTCTTCAAAGTAATATCTGGGGTCCTTTGAATATAGGTGGAGTTAAGGTCTTCCTCTTGCCCCCTGAACAATGCACTAATGTTGTACATCATTAAGTGGTCCACGGGACAGACGGAGCAGCAGAAAAACTGCTTTTGAGCGAGTGCACAGCCAGAGCTTCCTAATCATGGTCCGTGTTAGCGTCGCCATCGGCTGAAATCAAAGGTAAACTGTCTTCATTTGCTTCACAGACTCTGCAGAATATTAACAAGTTGTATTTATGGCACACAGAAAAAGCACAAAAGTTAATTATGGTTCAGCAAACGCAAAACTTTAAAAGCCCTGAAATGTCCCAGTTATGGAGTGCCATACAATGTACATTATGACTTATGATGGTGCCTTAAATAGGCAAGAACTCTCAGGTAATCATTACCTGCACTTAACCTTTAATGAGAGAATACTGGCACTTCTCAAAAGCAGACAGGTACTCTCAGATAGTGAGGACCTGCACTTTTAAATTTCCCTTTCAGCCACTGTGGTCCGTGCATGTTTTGTACATTGTAGATAGCCTGTTTTTAGGTCTTGCATACCAGACAGCTTTAAGTGAAAGCTTTTTGTGGCTTGTGGACCATACCAAAAACGTACACTGTGCGTAGGGCCTGCCTATTGCTTACCATAGGTTCACTTTAGTTTCACTCTCATGTCCTTGGTTCTTATTCAATGACTTGCCTTCCTCATCTTGTGTTTGTCCCTCCCAAGCAGCATACCCTCTTTACCATCCTTTTGATTGGCTGACTCGTATCCTTCCACTGCATACATTTATGGAATTACTTTTTTCTTTTTCGTTCAGCATTCAATGAGAGGGCATGTGTTTTTTTTAGCTCTTTCAATCGTGGGCTTCTTCCGTCCCCCAGACTCCTGCTCCCCACACGCTCAGTTTTGCTCCCTCATTCCTCACCCCAAGGTCGGCCATTGCTTTACCCAGCCCTCAGTAGCGTTATTATCCTTCATATGGCGTCCTTCCAGTCCATCCTCAAGCACCTCTCTTGCTTCTTTGCCCAGCGCCCTTCCATGTTGCTTCCTCCCAACTTGCTCCCCCACCTGCTGCTTCATTGCCCTCTGAACCCTGCGCTGTCCGTAACACTTTTTTTTAATCTAAAATATTTTTTTTAAATTACAGATCCAAATAGCACCTGCCATCTTTGAAATGTAAATAAAGAATATGGTAGGTCATTCCCAAGGTGCGTGCATAGGGAATCATTCAGCCGTCAGCGGCAGCCACGTCATTATGCTGCATTTTTTTTTTGCTGAGGCTAAACAGCATCTGCGAAAAAGCATTTTTCTTTTTATTGATGCTGCGAAGCATCAACAAAAAGCATTGGCTAAGCCAATAGGTCACAAGACAAGAGCTATTGGCTTTGCAAATGCTTGTTTTACATACCCTCGCCTAAGGGGTGTATTGAGCATGGAGAGGGTCCTTAGCTATGTTGTGCATTTTGCATGGCAGACCATAAATGTGAATTTCAAAGATAGATAGATAGATATTAATCTCTCTCTAGCCTCTGTCCCCTCTCTCTAGCTAGCCATCTTACTCTGTATCTATCACTCCCCCTCTGTATCCCTCCTCTCTGCCTGTCTTTCTCAGTCTCTTTCACTGTCTTACTCTCGCAGTCGCTCACTCTATTTAACACTCATACAATTAAGGAATAGTTACTTGTCCTGCATAATTTCATTCTTTCAAACTCTCCTGCCGAAATAAAGAACATCTTATGATCCAAACATCAGTGGCCTCAGTAGAGTGTTATTGCATGGTTCCAGTATTATTGGATTGTTCGAGTATTATTACCTGGGTCGAATATTATTAGATAGCCGAGGGTTATATGATGGTTCAGGTATTATTGCATGGTTTCACTATTATTGGAAGACTTGAGTATTATTGTGTATTACATGCCTCAAGTATTACAGGGCTGTGATCTGCGAACCGAGACGTAATGATGGCTGTCCCAGAACTGCCCTCAGTGAGAGCTGGAGGCTGCAGCCACTGCTGCTAAGTCTCAGTGAGAGCTGGCTGCAGCCACCGCTGCTAAGTCACAGTGAGAGCTGGAGTCTGCAGCCGCGGCTGCTAAGTCTCAGTGAGAGCTGGCTGCAGCCACTGCTGCTAAGTCACAGTGATAACTGTAGGCTGCAGTCAGTGCTGCTAGATCACAGTGAGAGATGGAGTCTGCAGCCACCGCTGCTAAGTCACAGTGAGAGCTGGAACCTTCAGCCACCGCTGCTAAGTCACAGTGAGAGCTGGAGTCTGCAGCCACCGCTGCCAAGTCACAGTGAGAACTGGAGGCTGCAGCCACCGCTGCTATGTCACAGTGATAACTGTAGGCTGCAGTCAGTGCTGCTAAGTCACAGTGAGACCCGGAGGCTGCAGCCTCCGTTGCTAAGTCACAGTAAGAGCTGGAGGCTGCAGTCAGTGCTGCTAAGTCACAGTGAGAGCTGGACGCTGCAGTCAGTGCTGCTAAGTCACAGTGAGGGCTGGAGGCTGCAGCCACCGCTGCTAAGTCACAGTGAGGGCTGGAGGTTGCAGTCAGTGCTGCTAAGTCACAGTGAGGGCTGGAGGCTGCAGCCACCGCTGCTAAGTCACAGTGAGAGCTGGAGGCTGCAGCCACCGCTGCTAAGTCACAGTGAGAGCTGGAGGCTACAGCCACTGCTGCTAAGTCACAGTGGGAGCTGGAGGATACAGCCACCGCTGCTAAGTCACAGTGACAGCTGGAGGCTGCAGCCACCGCTGCTCAGTCACAGTGAGAGCTGGAGGCTGCAGCCATCGTTGCTCAGTCACAGTGAGAGCTGGAGTCTGCAGCCACCGTTGCTCAGTCACAGTGAGAGCTGGAGGCTGCAGTCACCGCTGCTAAGTCAAAGTGAGAGCTGACTGCAGTCAATGGTGCTCAGTCACGATGAGAACTGGAGTCTTTAGCCATGGTGCTCAGTCACAGTGAGAGCTGGAGACTTCAGCCGCTGCTGCTCAGTCACACTGAGAGCTGGAGTCTGCAGCTACCGCTTCCAAGTCACAGTAAGACCTGGAGTCCGAAACCATGATACTCAGTCACACTGAGAGATGGAGTCTGCAGCAACCTCTGCTTTTTTACAGTGAGTGCTGGAGGCTGCAGCCGCTGCTGCTAAGACACAGTGAGAGCTGGAGGCTACAGCCACCGCTGCTAAGTCACTGTGAGAGCTGGAGGCTGCAGCCAGTGCTGTTAAACCACAGTGAGAGCTGGAGGCTGCAGTCATGGTGCTAAGTCACAGTGAGACCCGGAGGCTGCAGGCGCCGCTGCTATGTCACAATGAGAGCTGGAGTCTGCAGCCGCTGCTGCTAAGTCTCAGTGAGAGCTAGCTGCAGCCGCTGCTGCTAAGTCAAAGTGAGAGCTAGAGGCTGCAGCCACTGCTGCTAAGTCACAGTGAGAGCTGGAATCTGCAGTCCTGGTGCTAAGTCACAATGACAGCTGGAGGCTACAGCCACCACTGCTAAGTCACAGTGAGAGCTAGAGGCTGCAGCCACTGCTGCTAAGTCACAGTGAGAGCTGGAGTCTGCAGTCATGGTGCTAAGTCACAATGACAGCTGGAGGCTGCAGCCACCGCTGCTAAGTCACAATGAGAGCTGGAGTCTGCAGCCGCTGCTGCGTCGTCTCAGTGAGAGCTGGCTGCAGCCGCTGCTGCTAAGTCAAAGTGAGAGCTGGAACCTTCAGCCACCGCTGCTAAGTCGCAGTGAGCGCTGGAGGCTGCAGTCAGTGCTGCTAAGTCACAGTGAGAGATGGAGGCTGCAGCCACCACTGCTAAGCCACAGTGATAACTGTAGGCTGCAGTCAGTGCTGCTAAGTCACAGTGAGAGATGGAGGCTGCAGTCAGTGCTGCTAAGTCACAGTGAGAGCTGGAGGGAGCAGCCACCACTGCCAAGTCACAGTGAGAGCTGGAGTCTGCAGCCACCACTGCTAAGTCACAGTGAGAGCTGGAGGCTGCAGTCAGTGGTGCTCAGTCACAGTGAGAGCTGGAGGGTGCAGCAACGCTGCCAAGTCACAGTGAGAGCTGGAGTCTGCAGCCACCGCTGCTAAGTCACAGTGATAACTGTAGGCTGCAGTCAGTGCTGCTAAGTCACAGTGAGAGATGGAGGCTGCAGTCAGTGCTGCTAAGTCACAGTGAGAGCTGGAGGGTGCAGCCACCGCTGCCAAGTCACAGTGAGAGCTGGAGTCTGCAGCCACCACTGCTAAGTCACAGTGAGAGCTGGAGTCTGAAACCATGATGCTCAGTCACACTGAGAGCTGGAGTCTGCAGCCACCGCTGCTTTTTCACAGGGAGAGCTGGAGGCTGCAGCTGCTTCTGCTAAGTCACAGTGAGACCTGGAGGCTGCAGCCATGGTGCTCAGTCACAGTGTGAGCTGGAATCTATTCTGCAGCCACTGCTGCTAAGTCACAGTGAGAGCTGGGGGCTACAGCCACAGTTGCTCAGTCATAGTGAGAGCTGGAGGGTGCAGCCACTGCTGCCAAGTCACAGTGAGAGCTGGAGTCTGCAGCTACCACTGCTAAGTCACAGTAAGACCTGGAGTCTGAAACCATGATGCTCAGTCACACTGAGAGCTGGAGTCTGCAGCCACCGCTGCTTTTTCACAGTGAGAGCTGGAGGCTGCAGCTGCTGCTGCTATGTCACAGTGAGACCTGGAGGCTGCAGTCATGGTGCTCAGTCACAGTGAGACCTGGAGGCTGCAGCCATGGTGCTCAGTCACAGTGTGAGCTGGAATGTATTCTGCAGCCGCCGTTGCTCAGTCGCAGTGAGAGCTGGGGGCTACAGCCACCGTTGCTCATCACAGTGAGAGCTGGAGCCTTCAGCCACCGCTGCTACGTCACAGTGAGACCTGGAGGCCGCAGCTTCTGCTTCTAAGTCACAATGAAAACTGGAGTCTTTAGCCATGGTGCTCAGTCACAGTGAGAGCTGGAGACTTCAGCCGCTGCTGCTCAGTCACACTGAGAGCTGGAGTCTGCAGCCACCGCTTCTAAGTCACAGTAGGACCTGGAGTCCGAAATCATAATGTTCAGTCATACTGAGAGATGGAGTCTACAGCCACCTCTGCTTTTTTACAGTGAGAGCTGGAGGCTGCAGCCGCTGCTGCTAAGTCTCAGTGAGAGCTGGAGGCTACAGCCACCGCTGCTAAGTCACAGTGAGACCTGGAGGCTGCAGCCATGGTGCTCAGTCACAGTGTGAGCTGAAATCTGCAGCCACCGCTGCTAAGTCACTGTGAGAGATGGAGGCTGCAGCCAGTGCTGTTAATTCACAGTGAGAGCTGGAGGCTGCAGTCATGGTGCTAAGTCACAGTGAGACCCGGAGGCTGCAGCCGCAGCTGCTAAGTCACAATGAGAGCTGGAGGCTGCAGCCTCTGCTTCTAAGTCACGATGAGAACTGAAGTCTTTAGCCATGGTGCTCAGTCACAGTGAGAGCTGGAGACTTCAGCCGCTGCTGCTCAGTCTCTCTGAGAGCTGGAGTCTGCAGCCACCGCTTCTAAGTCACTGTGAGACCTGGAGTCTGAAACCATGATGCTCAGTCACACTGAGAGCTGGAGTCTGCAGCCACCTCTGCTTTTTCACAGTGAGAGCTGGAGGCTGCAGCCGCTGCTGCTAAGTCACAGTGAGACTTGGAGGCTGCAGTCATGGTGCTCAGTCACAGTGAGACCTGGAGGCTGCAGCCATGGTGCTCAGTCACAGTGTGAGCTGGAATCTATTCTGCAGCCGCCACTGCTAAGTCACAGTGAGAGCTGGGGGCTACAGCCACCGTTGCTCAGTCACAGTGAGAGCTGGAGCCTTCAGCCACCGCTGCTACGTCACAGTGAGACCTGGAGGCCGAAGCCTCTGCTTCTAAGTCACGATGAAAACTGGAGTCTCTAGCCATGGTGCTCAGTCACAGTGAGAGCTGGAGACTTCAGCCGCTGCTGCTCAGTCACACTGAGAGCTGAGGTCTGCAGCCACCGCTTCTAAGTCACAGTAAGACCTGAAGTCTGAAACCATGATGCTCAGTCACACTGAGAGCTGGAGTCTGCAGCCACCGCTGCTTTTTCACAGTGAGAGCTGGAGGCTGCAGCCGCTGCTGCTATGTCACAGTGAGACCTGGAGGCTGCAGTCATGGTGCTCAGTCACAGTGAGACCTGGAGGCTGCAGCCATGGTGCTCAGTCACAGTGTGAGCTGGAATCTATTCTGCAGCCGCCACTGCTAAGTCACAGTGAGAGCTGGGGGCTACAGCCACCGTTGCTCAGTCACAGTGAGAGCTGGAGCCTTCAGCCACCGCTGCTACGTCACAGTGAGACCTGGAGGCCGAAGCCTCTGCTTCTAAGTCACGATGAAAACTGGAGTCTCTAGCCATGGTGCTCAGTCACAGTGAGAGCTGGAGACTTCAGCCGCTGCTGCTCAGTCACACTGAGAGCTGGAGTCTGCAGCCACCGCTTCTAAGTCACAGTAGGAACTGGAGTCCGAAATCATAATGTTCAGTCATACTGAGAGATGGAGTCTACAGCCACCTCTGCTTTTTTACAGTGAGAGCTGGAGGCTGCAGCCGCTGCTGCTAAGTCTCAGTGAGAGCTGGAGGCTACAGCCACCGCTGCTAAGTCACAGTGAGACCTGGAGGCTGCAGCCATGGTGCTCAGTCACAGTGTGAGCTGAAATCTGCAGCCACCGCTGCTAAGTCACTGTGAGAGCTGGAGGCTGCAGCCAGTGCTGTTAATTCACAGTGAGAGCTGGAGGCTGCAGTCATGGTGCTAAGTCACAGTGAGACCCGGAGGCTGCAGCCGCAGCTGCTAAGTCACAATGAGAGCTGGATTCTGCAGCCGCTGCTGCTAAGTCTCAGTGAGAGCTGGCTGCAGCCGCTGCTGCTAAGTCACAGTGAGAGCTGGATTCTGCAGCCGCTGCTGCTAAGTCTCAGTGAGAGCTGGCTGCAGCCGCTGCTGCTAAGTCACAGTGAGAGCTGGAGACTGCAGTCAGTGCTGCTAAGTCACAGTGAGAGCTGGAGGGTGCAGCCACCGCTGCCAAGTCACAGTGAGAGCTAGATTCTGCAGCCACCACTGCTAAGTCACAGTGAGAGCTGGAGGCTGCAGCCACCGCTGCTAAGTCACAGTTAGAGCTGGAGGCTGCAGTCATGGTGCTAAGTCACAATGACAGCTGGAGGCTACAGCCACCACTGCTAAGTCACAGTGAGACCCGTAGGATGCAGCCACCGCTGCTAAGTCACAGTGAGAGCTGGAGGCTGCACCCACCGCTGCTAAGTCACAATGAGAGCTGGAGGCTGCAGCCGCTGCTGCTAAGTCTCAGTGAGAGCTGGCTGCAGCCGCTGCTGCTAAGTCACAGTGAGAGCTGGAGACTGCAGTCAGTGCTGCTAAGTCACAGTGAGAGCTGGAGTCTGCAGCCGCTGCTGCTAAGTCTCAGTGAGAGCTGGCTGCAGTCAGTGCTGCTAAGTCACAGTGAGAGCTGGCTGCAGCCGCTCCTGCTAAGTCACAGTGAGAGTTGGAAGCTGCAGTCACCACTGCTAAGTCACAATGAGAGCTGGAGTCTGCAGCCACTGCTGCTAAGTCTCAGTGAGAGCTGGCTGCAGCCGCTGCTGCTAAGTCACAGTGAGAGTTGTAGGCTGCAGTCACCGCTGCTAAGTCACAATGAGAGCTGGCTGCAGCCGCTGCTGCTAAGTCACAGTGAGAGCTGGAGACTGCAGTCAGTGCTGCTAAGTCACAGTGAGAGCTGGAGACTGCAGTCAGTGCTGCTAAGTCACAGTGAGAGCTGGAGGGTGCAGCCACCGCTGCCAAGTCACAGTGAGAGCTGGAGTCTGCAGCCACCACTGCTAAGTCACAGTGAGAGGTGGAGGCTGCAGTCAGTGGTGCTCAGTCACAATGAGAGCTGAAGGCTACAGCCACCGCTGCTAAGTCACAGTGAGAGTTGGGGGCTACAGCCACCGTTGCTCAGTCACAGTGAGAGCTGGAGGATACAGCCACCGCTGCTAAGTCACAGTGAGAGTTGTAGGCTGCAGCCACCGCTGCTACGTCAAAGTGAGACCTGGAGGCCGCAGCCTCTGCTTCTAAGTCACAATTAAAACTGGAGTCTTTAGCCATGGTGCTCAGTCACAGTGAGAGCTGGAGACTTCAGCCGCTGCTGCTCAGTCACACTGAGAGCTGTAGTCTGCAGCCACAGCTTCTAAGTCACAATAAGACCTGGAGTCCGAAACCATGATGCTCAGTCACACTGAGAGATGGAGTCTGCAGCCACCTCTGCTTTTTACAGTGAGAGCTGGAGGCTGCAGCCGCTGCTGCTAAGTCACAGTGAGAGCTGGAGGCTACAGCCACCGCTGCTAAGTCACAGTGAGACCTGGAGGCTGCAGCCATGGTGCTCAGTCACAGTGTGAGCTGAAATCTGCAGCCACCGCTGCAAAGTCACTGTGAGAGCTGGAGGCTGCAGCCAGTGCTGTTAAATCCCTGTGAGACCTGGAGGCTGCAGTCATGGTGCTCAGTCACAGTGAGACCTGGAGGCTGCAGTCATGGTGCTCAGTCACAGTGAGAGCTAGAGGCTGCAGTCATGGTGCTAAGTCACAATGACAGCTGGAGGCTACAGCTACCACTGCTAAGTCACAGTGAGACCCGGAGGCTACAACCACCGCTGCTAAGTCACAGTGAGAGCTGGAGGCTGCAGCCACCGCTGCTATGTCACAATGAGAGCTGGATCTGCAGCCGCTAAGTCTCAGTGAGAGCTGGCTGCAGCCGCTGCTGCTAAGTCACAGTGAGAGCTGGAGACTGCAGTCATGATGCTCAGTCACGGTGAGACCTGGAGGATGCAGCCACCGCTGCTAAGTCACAGTAAGAGCTGGTGTATGCACTCATGGTGCTCAGTCACAGTTAGAGCTGGAACCTTCAGCCACCACTGCTAAGTCACAGTGAGAGCTGGAGTCTGCAGTCATGGTGCTCAGTCACAGTGAGAGCTAGAGGCTGCAGCCACTGCTGCTAAGTCACAGTAAGAGCTGGTGTATGCACTCATGGTGCTCAGTCACAGTGAGAGCTGGAGCCTTCAGCCACCGCTGCTAAATCACAGTGAGAGCTGGAGTCTGCAGTCATGGTGCTCAGTCACAGTGAGACCTGGAGCCTTCAGCCACTGCTACAACACAGTGAGAGATGGAGTCTGAAGCCATGGCTCTCAGTCACAGGGAGAGCTGGAGTCTGAAGCCATGGTGCTCAGTCACAGATAGAGCTGGAGGCTATAGCCTCTGGTGTTCATTTGCGTTAGAGCCGAAGACTTCAGCCACTGGTGTTAAGTCCCATTTGGAACTAGAGGCTGCAGTCACTGGTGTTCAGTCACAGTGAGAGCTGGAGACTGCAGTCACTAGTGTTCAGTCACAGTGAGAGCTGGAGACTGCAGTCGCTGGTGATAAGTCACAGTGAGAGCTGGAGGCTGCAGTCGCTGGTGTTAAGCTGTGTGAGAGCCGGAGACTTCAGTCCCTGGTGCTAAGTCACAGTGAGAGCTGGAGACTGCAGTCACTGGTGATAAGTCACAGTGAGAGCTGGAGGCTACAGTCGCTGGCGTTAAGCCACAGTGAGAGCTGGAGGCTGCAGTCACTGGTGTTAACCCACAATGATAGCTGGAGTCTGCAGTCGCTGGTGGTAAGTCACAGTGATAGCTGGAGACTGCAGTCACTGGTGTTAAATCACTGCTAGCAGCCTCTGGGGCCACAGTGAGATCTGGAGGCTGTAGCCACTGGTGTTCAGTTGTGTGAGAGCCGGAGACTTCAGTTACTGGTGTTATGTCACGGTGAGAGGGAGAGCTGGAGATTGCAGACACTGGTGTTAATTCCAGGTGGGAACTAGAGACTGCAGTCACTGGTTTTAAGCCACAGTGAGAGCTGGAGACTGCAGTCGCTGGTGTTAAGCCACAGGTTGCAGCCACTTGGGCAACAGTGAGAGCTGGTGACTGCAGACACTGGCATTAAGTCACAGTTAGAGCTGGAGACTGCAGTCACTGGTAATAAGTCACGGTGAGAGCTAGAGACTGCAGTCACTGGTGTTAAGTTACAGTGACAGCTGGAGACTGCAGTCGCTGCTGTTAAGTCACGGTGGGAGCTAGAGACTGCAGACCCTGGTTTTAAGTCACAGTGAGAGCTGGAGACTGCAGTCGCTGGTGTTGAGTCACAGTGAGAGTTGGAGACTGCAGACCCTGGTTTTAAGTCACAGTGAGAGCTGAAGTCTGCAGTCACTGGTTTTAAGCCACAGTGAGAGCTGGAGACTGCAGTCGCTGGTGTTAAGCCACAGGTTGCAGCCACTTGGGCCACAGTGAGAGCTGGTGACTGCAGACACTGGTGTTAAGTCACAGTTAGAGCTGGAGACTGCAGTCACTGGAAATAAGTCACGGTGAGAGCTAGAGACTGCAGCCACCGCTGCCAAGTCACAGTGAGAGCTAGATTCTGCAGCCACCACTGCTAAGTCACAGTGAGAGCTGGAGGCTGCAGCCACCGCTGCTAAGTCACAGTTAGAGCTGGAGGCTGCAGTCATGGTGCTAAGTCACAATGACAGCTGGAGGCTACAGCCACCACTGCTAAGTCACAGTGAGACCCGTAGGATGCAGCCACCGCTGCTAAGTCACAGTGAGAGCTGGAGGCTGCACCCACCGCTGCTAAGTCACAATGAGAGCTGGAGGCTGCAGCCGCTGCTGCTAAGTCTCAGTGAGAGCTGGCTGCAGCCGCTGCTGCTAAGTCACTGTGAGAGCTGGAGACTGCAGTCAGTGCTGCTAAGTCACAGTGAGAGCTGGAGTCTGCAGCCGCTGCTGCTAAGTCTCAGTGAGAGCTGGCTGCAGTCAGTGCTGCTAAGTCACAGTGAGAGCTGGCTGCAGCCGCTCCTGCTAAGTCACAGTGAGAGTTGGAAGCTGCAGTCACCACTGCTAAGTCACAATGAGAGCTGGAGTCTGCAGCCACTGCTGCTAAGTCTCAGTGAGAGCTGGCTGCAGCCGCTGCTGCTAAGTCACAGTGAGAGTTGTAGGCTGCAGTCACCGCTGCTAAGTCACAATGAGAGCTGGCTGCAGCCGCTGCTGCTAAGTCACAGTGAGAGCTGGAGACTGCAGTCAGTGCTGCTAAGTCACAGTGAGAGCTGGAGACTGCAGTCAGTGCTGCTAAGTCACAGTGAGAGCTGGAGGGTGCAGCCACCGCTGCCAAGTCACAGTGAGAGCTGGAGTCTGCAGCCACCACTGCTAAGTCACAGTGAGAGGTGGAGGCTGCAGTCAGTGGTGCTCAGTCACAATGAGAGCTGAAGGCTACAGCCACCGCTGCTAAGTCACAGTGAGAGTTGGGGGCTACAGCCACCGTTGCTCAGTCACAGTGAGAGCTGGAGGATACAGCCACCGCTGCTAAGTCACAGTGAGAGTTGTAGGCTGCAGCCACCGCTGCTACGTCAAAGTGAGACCTGGAGGCCGCAGCCTCTGCTTCTAAGTCACAATTAAAACTGGAGTCTTTAGCCATGGTGCTCAGTCACAGTGAGAGCTGGAGACTTCAGCCGCTGCTGCTCAGTCACACTGAGAGCTGTAGTCTGCAGCCACAGCTTCTAAGTCACAATAAGACCTGGAGTCCGAAACCATGATGCTCAGTCACACTGAGAGATGGAGTCTGCAGCCACCTCTGCTTTTTTACAGTGAGAGCTGGAGGCTGCAGCCGCTGCTGCTAAGTCACAGTGAGAGCTGGAGGCTACAGCCACCGCTGCTAAGTCACAGTGAGACCTGGAGGCTGCAGCCATGGTGCTCAGTCACAGTGTGAGCTGAAATCTGCAGCCACCGCTGCAAAGTCACTGTGAGAGCTGGAGGCTGCAGCCAGTGCTGTTAAATCCCTGTGAGACCTGGAGGCTGCAGTCATGGTGCTCAGTCACAGTGAGACCTGGAGGCTGCAGTCATGGTGCTCAGTCACAGTGAGAGCTAGAGGCTGCAGTCATGGTGCTAAGTCACAATGACAGCTGGAGGCTACAGCTACCACTGCTAAGTCACAGTGAGACCCGGAGGCTACAACCACCGCTGCTAAGTCACAGTGAGAGCTGGAGGCTGCAGCCACCGCTGCTATGTCACAATGAGAGCTGGATCTGCAGCCGCTAAGTCTCAGTGAGAGCTGGCTGCAGCCGCTGCTGCTAAGTCACAGTGAGAGCTGGAGACTGCAGTCATGATGCTCAGTCACGGTGAGACCTGGAGGATGCAGCCACCGCTGCTAAGTCACAGTAAGAGCTGGTGTATGCACTCATGGTGCTCAGTCACAGTTAGAGCTGGAACCTTCAGCCACCACTGCTAAGTCACAGTGAGAGCTGGAGTCTGCAGTCATGGTGCTCAGTCACAGTGAGAGCTAGAGGCTGCAGCCACTGCTGCTAAGTCACAGTAAGAGCTGGTGTATGCACTCATGGTGCTCAGTCACAGTGAGAGCTGGAGCCTTCAGCCACCGCTGCTAAATCACAGTGAGAGCTGGAGTCTGCAGTCATGGTGCTCAGTCACAGTGAGACCTGGAGCCTTCAGCCACTGCTACAACACAGTGAGAGATGGAGTCTGAAGCCATGGTTCTCAGTCACAGGGAGAGCTGGAGTCTGAAGCCATGGTGCTCAGTCACAGATAGAGCTGGAGGCTATAGCCTCTGGTGTTCATTTGCGTTAGAGCCGAAGACTTCAGCCACTGGTGTTAAGTCCCATTTGGAACTAGAGGCTGCAGTCACTGGTGTTCAGTCACAGTGAGAGCTGGAGACTGCAGTCACTAGTGTTCAGTCACAGTGAGAGCTGGAGACTGCAGTCGCTGGTGATAAGTCACAGTGAGAGCTGGAGGCTGCAGTCGCTGGTGTTAAGCTGTGTGAGAGCCGGAGACTTCAGTCCCTGGTGCTAAGTCACAGTGAGAGCTGGAGACTGCAGTCACTGGTGATAAGTCACAGTGAGAGCTGGAGGCTACAGTCGCTGGCGTTAAGCCACAGTGAGAGCTGGAGGCTGCAGTCACTGGTGTTAACCCACAATGATAGCTGGAGTCTGCATTCGCTGGTGGTAAGTCACAGTGATAGCTGGAGACTGCAGTCACTGGTGTTAAATCACTGCCAGCAGCCTCTGGGGCCACAGTGAGATCTGGAGGCTGTAGCCACTGGTGTTCAGTTGTGTGAGAGCCGGAGACTTCAGTTACTGGTGTTATGTCACGGTGAGAGGGAGAGCTGGAGATTGCAGACACTGGTGTTAATTCCAGGTGGGAACTAGAGACTGCAGTCACTGGTTTTAAGCCACAGTGAGAGCTGGAGACTGCAGTCGCTGGTGTTAAGCCACAGGTTGCAGCCACTTGGGCAACAGTGAGAGCTGGTGACTGCAGACACTGGCATTAAGTCACAGTTAGAGCTGGAGACTGCAGTCACTGGTAATAAGTCACGGTGAGAGCTAGAGACTGCAGTCACTGGTGTTAAGTTACAGTGACAGCTGGAGACTGCAGTCGCTGCTGTTAAGTCACGGTGGGAGCTAGAGACTGCAGACCCTGGTTTTAAGTCACAGTGAGAGCTGGAGACTGCAGTCGCTGGTGTTGAGTCACAGTGAGAGTTGGAGACTGCAGACCCTGGTTTTAAGTCACAGTGAGAGCTGAAGTCTGCAGTCACTGGTTTTAAGCCACAGTGAGAGCTGGAGACTGCAGTCGCTGGTGTTAAGCCACAGGTTGCAGCCACTTGGGCCACAGTGAGAGCTGGTGACTGCAGACACTGGTGTTAAGTCACAGTTAGAGCTGGAGACTGCAGTCACTGGTAATAAGTCACGGTGAGAGCTAGAGACTGCAGTCACTGGTGTTAAGTCACAGTGAGAGCTGGAGACTGCAGTCGCTGCTGTTAAGTCACGGTGGGAGCTAGAGACTGCAGACTCTGGTTTTAAGTCACAGTGAGAGCTGGAGACTGCAGTCGCTGGTGTTGAGTCACAGTGAGAGTTGGAGACTGCAGACCCTGGTTTTAAGTCACAGTGAGAGCTGAAGTCTGCAGTCACTGGTTTTAAGCCACAGTGAGAGCTGGAGACTGCAGTCACTGGTGTTAAGTCACAATGAGAGCTGAAGACTGCAGTCGCTGGTATTGAGTCATGGTGAGAACTAGAGACTGCAGACAAAGGATTTAAGTCAGAATGATAGCTGGAAACTGCAGTCACTGGTGTTAAGTCACAGTGAGAGCTGGAGGCTGTAGCCTCTGGTGTTAAGTTGGGTGGGAGCCGGAGACTTCAGTCCCTGGTGGTAAGGCACAGTGAGAGCGGAAGACTAAAGTCACTGGTGTTAAGGCACAGTGAGAGCTGCAGTGCTGGACCTAGATATCAGACACTGAATGGAGATGGAGCTGCTGGCCAGGGCCAGCGGGAGACATTATAAACATTATAATCTCATTGACCCTTGACCCCCCCCCCAAGCCTCAGGATCTATTTGGAGTCTGTACTATCTCTGCAGGAAGAGTCCAGCTCTGTTGACTTGGTCCAGAGTTTAACACGCAGCTGTTATCCCACGGCTGCTGCCTCCCTATCCCGCTGTGGAACAGGCGTGCAGGGGGCCGGAGACCCGGTACTTCCGTCTCAACCCACCCCACCCTTCATCCCTGCTTCTGATCCATCGCTGTGTGCTGCTCCCCGCCCTCCTCTCTACTGCTATGGTCCTTCTCTTTCCTGCTCCCCACCCTCCCTCTCTCCTGTTACAATCCTTCTCTCTGCTGCTCCCCACCCTCCCTCTGTCCTGCGCCCACCCTCCTTTCTCCTGCTCAGTATCCTCCACTCTCCTGCTCCCCACCCTCCCTCTCTTCTGCACCCGCCCTCCTTTCTCCTGCTACGGATCCTCCTCTCTCCTCTCTCCTGCTCCCTACCCTGCTTCCTCTTCCTCCTACTCCATATCTTCCGCTCTGCTGCTCCACTATCCCCCTCTCTCTTGCACCCCACCCTTCTCTCTCCTGCTCCCTATCCTCCCTCTCTCCTGCTCCCTATTCTCCTCTCTTCTGCTCCCCGTCCTCCTCTCTCCTGCTCCCTACCCTCCTCTCTCCTGCTCCCCTATCCTCCTCTTTCCTGCTCCCCACCCTCCTCTCTCCTGCTCCCCACCCTCCTCTCTCCTGCTCCCCATCCTCCTCTCTCCTGCTCCCCACCCTCCTCTCTCCTGCTCCCCATCCTCCTCTCTCCTGCTCCCCGTCCTCCTCTCTCCTGCTCCCCGTCCTCCTCTCTCCTTATCCCCATCCTCCTCTCTCCTGCTCCCCTATCCTCCTCTTTCCTGCTCCCCTGTCCTCCTCTCTCCTGCTCCCGACCCTCCTCTCTCCTGCTCCCCATCCTCCTCTCTCCTGCTCCCTATCCTCCTCTCTCCTGCACCCCACCCTCCTCTCTCCTGCTCCCCTATCCTCCTCTTTCCTGCTCCCCACCCTCCTCTCTCCTGCTCCCCATCCTCCTCTCTCCTGCTCCCCACCCTCCTCTCTCCTGCTCCCCATCCTCCTCTCTCCTGCTCCCTGTCCTCCTCTCTCCTGCTCCCCACCCTCCTCTCTCCTGCTCCCCACCCTCCTCTCTCCTGCTCCCCATCCTCCTCTCTCCTGCTCCCCTGTCCTCCTCTCTCCTGCTCCCCACCCTCCTCTCTACTGCTCCCCACCCTCCTCTCTACTGCTCTCCGTCCTCCTCTCTCCTGCTTCCCTGTCTTCCTCTCTCCTGTCCTCCTCTCTCCTGCTCCCCTGTCCTCCTCTTTCCTGCTCCCCGTCCTCTTCTCTCCTGCTCCCCTGTCCTCCTCTCTCCTACTCCCCGTCCTCCTCTCTACTGCTCCACACCTCCTGATCCCTTATCCTCTTCTCTCCTGCTCCCTGTCATCCTCTCTCCTACACCCCACCCTCCTCTCTCCCGCTCCCCACCCTCCTCTCTCCCACTCCCCTATCCTCCTTTCTCCTGCTCCCCTATCCTCTTCTCTCCTGTTCCCTACTCTCCTCTCTCCTGCTCTCTTATCCTCCCTTACCCTCCTCTCTCCTGCTCCCCCGTCCTCCTCTCTCCTGCTCCCTATCCTCCTCTCTCCTGCTCCCTATCCTCCTCTCTCCTGCTCCCTATCCTCCTCTCTCCTGCTCCCCCGTCCTCCTCTCTCCTGCTCCCTATCCTCCTCGCTCCTGTTCCCTATCCTCCTCTCTCCTGCTCCCCCGTCCTCCTCTTTCCTGCTCCCTATCCTCCTCTCTCCTGCTCCCCCGTCCTCCTCTCTCCTGCTCCCCCGTCCTCCTCTTTCCTGCTCCCTATCCTCCTCTCTCGTGCTCCCATGTCCTCCTCTCTCCTGCTCTCTTATCCTCTTCTCTCCTGTCCCCAACCCTCCTCTCTCCTGCTCCCTATCCACCTTTCTCCTGCTCTCGTACCTCCTCTCTCCTGCTCCCTATCTGCCTTGCTCCTGCTCCCCACCCTCCTCTCTCCTGCTCCCCTGTCCTCCTCTCTCTTGCTCTCTTATCCTCATCTCTCCTGCTCCCCACCCTCCTCTCTCCTGCTCCCTATCCACCTTCCTCCTGTACCTCCTCTCTCCTGCTCCCTCTCTGCCTTGCTCCTGCTCCCCACCCTCCTCTCTCCTGCTCCCCTGTCCTCCTCTTTCCTGTTCCCCACACTCTTCTCCCCTACTCCCTATCCACCTCTCTCCTGCTCACCTATCTTCCTCTCTCCAGCTCCCCTGTCCTCTCTCCTGCTCTCCTATGCTCCTTCTCTCCTGCTCCCCACCCTCCTCTCTCCTGCTCCCCTATCCTCCTCTCTCCTGCTTCCCTATCGTCCTCTCTCCTGCTCCCCCACCCTCTTCCCTCCTGCTCCCCGTCCACCTCTCTCCTGCTCCCCGTCCTCCTCTCTCTTGCTCCCCACCCTTCTGATGCATTGCCCTCCTCTCTCCTGTTCCCCTAACCTCCTCTCTCCTGCTCCCCGTCCTCCTCTCTCCTGCTCCCAATCCTCTTCTCTCCTGCTCCCTATCCTCTTCTCTCCTGCTCCCTTATTCTCCTCACTCTTGCTCCCTATCCAGCTTTCTCCTGCTCCCTATCCTCCTCTCTCTCCTGCTCCCTTATCCACCTCTCTCCTGCTCCCCATCCTCCTGATCCCTTACCCTCCTCTCTCCTGATCCCCTATTCTTCTCCCTCATGCGCCCCGTCATCCTCTCTCCTGATCCCTATCCTCCTCTCTCCTGCTCCCCACCCTCTGCTCTCCTGATCCCCTATTCTCCTCTCTCCTGCTCCCCGTCATCCTCTCTCCTGCTCCCCATTCTTCTGTCTCCTGATCCTTATCCTCCAATATCCTGCTCCCCACCCTCCTCTCTCCTGCTCCCTATCCTCCTCTCTCCTGCTCCCCTGTCCTCCTCTCTCCTGCTCCCTTATCCTGCTCTCTCCTGCTCCCCACCCTCCTCTCTCCTGCTCCCTATCCTCCTTTCTCCTGCTCCCGTACCTCCTCTCTCCTGCTCCCTATCCACCTTGCTCCTGCTCTCCACCTTCCTCTCTCCTGCTCCCCTATCCTCCTCGCTCCTGTTCCCCACCCTCCTCTCTCCTGCTCCCTATCCTCCTCTCTCCTGCTCCCCCGTCCTCCTCTCTCCTGCTCCCTATCCTCCTCGCTCCTGTTCCCCACCCTCCTCTCTCCTGCTCCCTATCCTCCTCTCTCCTGCTCCCCGTCCTCCTCTTTCCTGCTCCCTATCCTCCTCTCTCGTGCTCCCATGTCCTCCTCTCTCCTGCTCTCTTATCCTCTTCTCTCCTGTCCCCAACCCTCCTCTCTCCTGCTCCCTATCCACCTTTCTCCTGCTCTCGTACCTCCTCTCTCCTGCTCCCTATCTGCCTTGCTCCTGCTCCCCACCCTCCTCTCTCCTGCTCCCCTGTCCTCCTCTTTCCTGTTCCCCACACTCTTCTCCCCTACTCCCTATCCACCTCTCTCCTGCTCACCTATCTTCCTCTCTCATGCTCCCCTGTCCTCTCTCCTGCTGTCCTATGCTCCTTCTCTCCTGCTCCCCACCCTCCTCTCTCCTGCTCCCCTATCGTCCTCTCTCCTGCTCCCCCACCCTCTTCCCTCCTGCTCCCCGTCCACCTCTCTCCTGCTCCCCGTCCTCCTCTCTCTTGCTCCCCACCCTTCTGATGCTTTGCCCTCCTCTCTCCTGTTCCCCTATCCTCCTCTCTCCTGCTCCCCGTCCTCCTCTCTCCTGCTCCCAATCCTCTTCTCTCCTGCTCCCTTATTCTCCTCTCTCCTGCTCCCCTATCTTCCTCACTCTTGCTCCCTATCCACCTTTCTCCTGCTCCCTATCCTCCTCTCTCTCCTGCTCCCTTAGCCACCTCTCTCCTGCTCCCCTATTCTTCTCCCTCATGCGCCCCGTCATCCTCTCTCCTGATCCCTATCCTCCTCTCTCCTGCTCCCCACCCTCCGCTCTCCTGATCCCCTATTCTCCTCTCTCCTGCTCCCCGTCATCCTCTCTCCTGCTCCCCATCCTTCTGTCTCCTGATCCCTATCCTCCAATATCCTGCTCCCCACCCTCCTCTCTCCTGTACCCCATCCTCCTCTCTCCTGCTCCCCTATCCTCCTCACTCCTGCTCCTCACCCTCCTCTCTCCTGCTCCCTTATCCACCTCTCTCTTGCTCCCCACCCTCCTGATCTCTTACCCTCCTCACTCCTGATCCCCTATCCCCCTCTCTCCTGCTCCCTATCCCCCCTCTCTCCTGCTCACTATCTCTCTCTCTCCGGCTCCCCACCCTCCCTCTCTCTTGCTCCCTATCTCCCTCTCTCCTGCTCCCCACCCTCCTCTCTCCTGCTCCCCATCCTTCTGTCTCCTGCTCCCCACCCTCCTCTCTCCTGCTCCCCATCCTTCTGTCTCCTGCTCCCTTATCCACCTCTCTCCTGCTCGCCACCCTCCTGATCTCTTATCCTCCTCACTCCTGTTCCCCACCCTCCTCTCTCCTGCTCCCTTATCCACCTCTCTCCTGCTCCCCACCCTCCTGTTCTCTTACCCTCCTCTCTCCTGATCCCATATTCTCCTCTCTCCTGCTCCCCGTCATCCTCTCTCCTGCTCCCTATCCTTTTGTCTCCTGCTCCCTATCCTCCTCTCTCCTGATCCCCTATTCTCCTCTCTCCTGCTCCCCGTCATCCTCTCTCCTGCTCCCCATCCTTCTGTCTCCTGATCCCTATCCTCCAATCTCCTGCTCCCCACCCTCCTCTCCCCTGCTTCCTATCCTCCTCTCTCTTCTCTCCTACACCCTATCCCCCTCTCTCCTGCTCCCCACCCTCCCTCTCTCCTGCTCCCTATCCTCCTCTCCTGCTCTCTATCCTTCTGTCTCCTGCTCCCTATCCACCTCTCTCTTGCTCCTTATCCTCCTCTCCCCTGCTCTCTACCCTCCTCTCTCCTGCTCCCCATCCTCCTCTCTCCTGCTCCTTATCCTCCTCTTCCTTGCTCCCTATCCTCCTCTCTCTTCTCTCCTACACCCTATCCCCCTCTCTCCTGCTCCCCACCCTCCCTCTCTCCTGCTCCCTATTTCCCTCTCTCCTGCTCCCTATCCTCCTCTCCTGCTCTCTATCCTTCTGTCTCCTGCTCCTTATCCTCCTCTCCCCTGCTCCCTATCCACCTCTCTCCTGCTCCTTATCCTCCTCTTCCTTGCTCTCTAACCTCCTCTCTCCTGATCCCCTATCCCCCCTCTCCTGTGCCCCACCCTCCTCACTCCTGCTCCCCGCCCTCCTCGCTCCTGCTCCCCACACCCCTCCTGCTCCCTATCCCCCTCTCTCCTGCTCCCTATCTCTCTCTCTCCTGCTCCCCACCCTCCCTCTCTCTTGCTCCCTATCTCCCTCTCTCCTGCTCCCTATCCTCCTCTCTCCTGCTCCCTATCCTTTTGTCTCCTGCTCCCTATCCTCCTCTCTCCTGATCCCCTATTCTCCTCTCTCCTGCTCCCCGTCATCCTCTCTCCTGCTCCCCATCCTTCTGTCTCCTGATCCCTATCCTCCAATCTCCTGCTCCCCACCCTCCTCTCTCCTGCTCCCCACCCTCCTCTCTCCTGCTCCCCACCCTCCCTCCTCTCTCCTGCTCCCCACCCTCCTCTCTCCTGCTCCCCACCCTCCTCTCTCCTGATCCCCACCCTCCTCTCTCCTGATCCCCACCCTCCTCTCTCCTGCTCCCTATCCCCCCTCTCTCCTGCTCACTATCTCTCTCTCTCCGGCTCCCCACCCTCCCTCTCTCTTGCTCCCTATCTCCCTCTCTCCTGCTCCCCACCCTCCTCTCTCCTGCTCCCCATCCTTCTGTCTCCTGCTCCCCACCCTCCTCTCTCCTGCTCCCCATCCTTCTGTCTCCTGCTCCCTTATCCACCTCTCTCCTGCTCGCCACCCTCCTGATCTCTTATCCTCCTCACTCCTGTTCCCCACCCTCCTCTCTCCTGCTCCCTTATCCACCTCTCCTGCTCCCCACCCTCCTGTTCTCTTACCCTCCTCTCTCCTGATCCCATATTCTCCTCTCTCCTGCTCCCCGTCATCCTCTCTCCTGCTCCCTATCCTTTTGTCTCCTGCTCCCTATCCTCCTCTCTCCTGATCCCCTATTCTCCTCTCTCCTGCTCCCCGTCATCCTCTCTCCTGCTCCCCATCCTTCTGTCTCCTGATCCCTATCCTCCAATCTCCTGCTCCCCACCCTCCTCTCCCCTGCTCCCTATCCACCTCTCTTCTCTCCTACACCCTATCCCCCTCTCTCCTGCTCCCCACCCTCCCTCTCTCCTGCTCCCTATTTCCCTCTCTCCTGCTCCCTATCCTCCTCTCCTGCTCTCTATCCTTCTGTCTCCTGCTCCCTATCCACCTCTCTCTTGCTCCTTATCCTCCTCTCCCCTGCTCTCTACCCTCCTCTCTCCTGCTCCCCATCCTCCTCTCTCCTGCTCCTTATCCTCCTCTTCCTTGCTCCCTATCCTCCTCTCTCTTCTCTCCTACACCCTATCCCCCTCTCTCCTGCTCCCCACCCTCCCTCTCTCCTGCTCCCTATTTCCCTCTCTCCTGCTCCCTATCCTCCTCTCCTGCTCTCTATCCTTCTGTCTCCTGCTCCCTATCCACCTCTCTCTTGCTCCTTATCCTCCTCTCCCCTGCTCCCTATCCACCTCTCTCCTGCTCCTTATCCTCCTCTTCCTTGCTCTCTAACCTCCTCTCTCCTGATCCCCTATCCGCCCTCCTCCTGCGCCCCACCCTCCTCACTCCTGCTCCCCGCCCTCCTCGCTCCTGCTCCCCACCCCCTCCTGCTCCCTATCCCCCTATCCCCCTCTCTCCTGCTCCCTATCTCTCTCTCTCCTGCTCCCCACCCTCCCTCTCTCTTGCTCCCTATCTCCCTCTCTCCTGCTCCCTATCCTCCTCTCTCCTGCTCCCTATCCTTTTGTCTCCTGCTCCCTATCCTCCTCTCTCCTGCTCCCCGTCATCCTCTCTCCTGCTCCCCATCCTTCTGTCTCCTGATCCCTATCCTCCAATCTCCTGCTCCCCACCCTCCTCTCTCCTGCTCCCCACCCTCCTCTCTCCTGATCCCCACCCTCCTCTCTCCTGATCCCCACCCTCCTCTCTCCTGCTCCCCTATCCTCCTTGCTCCTGCTCCCCACCCTCCTCTCTCCTGCTCCCTATCCTCCTTTCTCCTGCTCCCCGTCATCCTCTCTCCTGCTCCCCATCCTTCTGTCTCCTGATCCCTATCCTCCAATCTCCTGCTCCCCACCCTCCTCTCTCCTGTACCCTATCCTCCTCACTCCTGCTCCCCACCCTCCTCTCTCCTGCTCCCTATCCCCCCTCTCTCCTGCTCCCTAGCTCTCTCTCTCCTGCTCCCCACCCTCCCTCTCTCTTGCTCCCTATCTCCCTCTCTCCTGCTCCCCACCCTCCTCTCTCCTGTTCCCTATCCTTCTGTCTCCTGCTCCCTATCCTCCTCTCTCCTGCTCCCCACCCTCTCTCTCTTGCTCCCTTTCTCCCTCTCTCCTGCTCCCCACCCTCCTCTCTCCTGCTCCCTATCCTTCTGTCTCCTGCTCCCTATCCTCCTCTCTCCTGCTCCCCACCCTCCTCTCTCCTGCTCCCCACCCTCCTGATCTCTTATCCTCCTCACTCCTGTTCCCCACCCTCCTCTCTCCTGCTCCCTTATCCACCTCTCTCCTGCTCCCCACCCTCCTGTTCTCTTACCCTCCTCTCTCCTGATCCCCTATTCTCCTCTCTCCTGCTCCCCGTCATCCTCTCTCCTGCTCCCCATTCTTCTGTCTTCTGATCCCTATCCTCCTCTCTCCTGCACCCTATCCTCCTCACTCCTGTTCCCCACCCTCCTCTCCCCTGTTCCCCACCCTCCTCTCCCCTGATCCCTATCCTCCTTGTTCCTGCTCCCTATCCTCCTCTCTCCTGCTCCCTATCCTCCTCTCTCCTGCGCCCCACCCTTCTCTCTCCTGATCCCCACCCTCCCTCTCTCCTGCTCCCCTATCCTCCTCTTTCCTGCTCCCCACCCTCCTCTCTCCTGCTCCCTATCCTCCTCTCTCTTCTCTCCTATACCCTATCCTCCTCTCTCTTCTCTCCTATACCCTATCCCCCTCTCTCCTGCTCCCCACCCTCCCTCTCTCCTGCTCCCTATTTCCCTCTCTCCTGCTCCCTATCCTCCTCTCTCCTGCTCTCTATCCTTCTGTCTCCTGCTCCCCATCCTCATCTCTCCTGCTCCCCACCCTCCTCTCTCCTGCTCCCTATCCTCCTCTTCCTTGCTCTCTACCCTCCTCTCTCCTGATCCCCTATCCCCCCTCTCCTGCGCCCCACCCTCCTCGCTCCCCACCCCCCTCCTGCTCCCTATCCCCCTCTCCTGCTCCCTTTCCCCCCTTCTCTCCTGCTCCCTATCTCTCTCTCTCCTGCTCCCCACCCTCCCTCTCTCTTGCTCCCTATCCTCCTCTCTCCTGATCTCTTACCCTCCTCTCTCCTGATCCCCTATTCTCCTCGCTCCTGCTCCCCACCCTCCTCTCTCCTGCTCCCTATCTTCTTCTCTCCTGCTCCCTATCTTCTTCTCTCCTGCTCCCTATCCTCCTCTTTCCTGCTCCCTATCCTGCTCTCCCCTGCTCCCTATCCTCCTCTCTCTTCTCTCCTATACCCTATCCCCCTCTCTCCTGCTCCCCACCCTCCCTCTCTCCTGCTCCCTATTTCCCTCTCTCCTGCTCCCTATCCTCCTCTCTCCTGCTCTCTATCCTTCTGTCTCCTGCTCCCCATCCTCATCTCTCCTGCTCCCCACCCTCCTCTCTCCTGCTCCCTATCCACCTCTCTCCTGCTCCTTATCCTCCTCTTCCTTGCTCTCTACCCTCCTCTCTCCTGATCCCCTATCCCCCCTCTCCTGCGCCCCCCCACTCCTGCGCCCCACCCTCCTCGCTCCCCACCCTCCTCCTGCTCCCTATCCCCCTCTCTCCTGCTCCCTTTCCCCCCCTTCTCTCCTGCTCCCTATCTCTCTCTCTCTTGCTCCCTATCCTCCTCTCTCCTGCTCCCTTATCCACCTCTCTCCTGCTCCCCACCCTCCTGATCTCTTACCCTCCTCTCTCCTGATCCCCTATTCTCCTCTCTCCTCCTCCCCGTCATCCTCTCTCCTGCTCCCCACCCTCCTCTCTCCTGATCCCCACCCTCCTCTCTCCTGATCCCTATCCTCCTTGTTCCTGCTCCCTATCTTCCTCTCTCCTGCTCCCTATCCTCCTCTCTCCTGCTCCCTATCCTCCTCTCTCCTGCGCCCCACCCTTCTCTCTCCTGCTCCCTATCCTCCTCTCTCCTGCTCCCCTATCCTCCTTGCTCCTGCTCCCCACCCTCCTCTCTCCTGCTCCCTATCTTCTTCTCTCCTGCTCCCCACCCACTCTCCTGCTCCCCACCCTTCTCTCTCCTGCTCCCTATCCTCCTCTCCCCTGCTCCCTATCCTCCTCTCTTCTCTCCTACTCCCTATCCCCCTCTCTCCTGCTCCCCGCCCTCCCTCTCTCCTGCTCCCTATCTCCCTATCCTCTCCTGCTCTCTATCCTTCTGTCTCCTGCTCCCTATCCACCTCTCTCCTGCTCCTTATCCTCCTCTCCCCTGCTCTCTACCCTCCTCTCTCCTGCTCCCCATCCTCCTCTCTCCTGCTCCCCACCCTCCTCTCTCCTGCTCCCTATCCACCTCTCTCCTGCTCCTTATCCTCCTCTCCCTTGCTCTCTACCCTCCTCTCTCCTGATCCCCTATCCCCCCTCTCCTGCGTCCCACCCTCCTCTCTCCTGCTCCCTGCCCTCCTCTCTCCTGATCCCCACCCCCCTCTCTCCTGATCCCCACCCCCCTCTCTCTTGCTCCCTATCCCCCTCTCTCTTGCTCCCTATCCCCCTCTCTCCTGCTCCCTATCTCCCTCTCTCCTGCTCCCCACCCTCCCTTTCTCCTGCTCCCTATCTCCCTCTCTCCTGTTCCCTATCATCCTCTCTCCTGCTCCCTATCCTTCTGTCTCCTGCTCCCTATCCCCCTCTCTCCTCCTGATGTTTCTATCAACCCTCCCCTCTTTTTCGCCACCTTTCTTGCTCCTCCAATCCACTCTCTCTTGCTTCCATCCTATTCCTGTATCTTGTTCTCCCTGCGCCTCCTGATTTCCTGGTTTGTAACCCCGAAATGGCAGGTAGTGCGCTAAGGGCAGCATTTCACCTGTCAACAAGGCACTGAATTACAGATGGGCTGGGGGGCCTCAGTCTGTGGTGGTCATCACCCTCACAGAATGTTCTGTGTGCAGATGGCACTCAAACCACCTTCCAACGGGATGTTCTAGGCGTGCACACTGTATAATATTTCCTAGGTGGTGCACACTTGCTCCTGAGAGCCTCTTCACCTGTTTACCTGCATCTGTAATATGATGCAGTGCACATACAAATGGGCTCCATGTTAGCCTGGGCCCACTGCCCCGTGCAAGAATGGACTATGGTCTCTGCCCCGCATCTGTAATATGATGCGGTGCACATACAAATGGGCTCAATGTTAATTAGCATGAGCCTGCAGCCCTATGCAGAGAATGGATTATGCTCTTCGCCCGCATCTGTAATATGATGCGGTACACATACAAATGGGCTCTATGTTAGTTAGAATGGACCCGCGGCCCTATGCAGACAATAGATTATGCTCTCTGCCCTGCACATGCAAGATGATGCGGTGCACATACAATTGGGCTCCATGTTAGCATGGGCCCGCGGCCCCATACAGAGAATAGACTATGCTCTTCGCCCCACATCTGTAATATGATGTGGTGCACATACAAATGGGCTCCATGTTAGTTAGCATGGGCCCGCAGCCCCATGCAAAGATTGGACTATGCTCTTCGCCCGCATCTGTAATATGATGTGGTGCACATACAAATGGGCTCCATGTTAGCCTGGGCCCACTGCCCCGTGCAAGAATGGACTATGGTCTCTGCCCCGCATCTGTAATATGATGCGGTGCACATACAAATGGGCTCAATGTTAATTAGCATGAGCCTGCAGCCCTATGCAGAGAATGGATTATGCTCTTCGCCCGCATCTGTAATATGATGTGGTGCACATACAAATGGGCTCCATGTTAGTTAGCATGGGCCCGCAGCCCCATGCAAAGATTGGACTATGCTCTTCACCCCGTATCTGTAATATGATGCGGTGCACATACAAATAGGCTCCATGTAAGCATGGGCTGGGGCCCCATGCAAAGGATGGACTGTGCTCTTCACCCTGCATCTGTAATATGATTCGGTGCACATACAAATGGGCTCTATGTTAGTTTACATGGGCCTGCGGCCCCATATAGAGAATGCACTATGCTCTTTGCCCCGTATCTGTAATATGACGCAGTGCACATACAAATGGGCTCCATGTTAGCATGGGCCCTTTGCCCCATGCAAAGAATGGACTATGCTCTGTGCCCCACATTTGGAATATGATGCGGTGCACATACAAATAGACTCCATGTTAGTTAGCATGGGCCCACGGCCTTATGCAAAGAATGAACTATGCTCTTCGCATTCAGCGGGTTTGAAATGCGCAGAGGCACTATTTGGTTTACAGATGGGGCTACACACACTTCTGCAAAACCTTCTGTAGTATAGTATAGGAAAACAGCAAATCGCTGGCAGGGCTTCTAGGTGCTTCCTTAAACTGGCATCATGTATCCTGACCTCAGTCATGGCTGTAGCCTGTTACACAGGCTCAGCCGCGATCTCTCTTTATTAACATAGGGTGTCTGTGCTTTTGTGGGCACCTGCGTAGTTGCACATAAACCAGTGTTTAATTTGAGCCAGTGGTTTCCGGTGCTCGGCACCGGCACTTTAATTGTCAGCACCGGCTCTAGTGACAGTCCACCACATGGTGGCGCTGTCTGCCTAATTTTGAGATGAGCACAACAACAGGGTTCAATAAGTCAATATACATTAAAGAAGAACATTGCCTGCCACTCCTGCCATTATTATAGCTTCAGATGGCCTATAATAGGCTGAATTCTTGCACTTGTAGGAGTGCGATGGTTAGAAGTTTAGTTAGTTCTGCTATTGTTTGTGCTGGCAGGGGCAATGGGTGGTGTAGACTGCAGTGACCTCCGGAGAAGGGCCCTGCACCAACTTTTTTTTTACAAATTAAGCCCTGCGTAACACAGAAGTAGGAAGAAGGACTGAAGGAAATATTGAGCCACCTACTTCTAAAGCAAGACCTGTGATTTTAGGCCACATGCCTTACCTAACAGCCCTTGCTGCAGGGTATGTTTTGACTCTGTACCTATTTATAGAAAAGTCGAAACCAGACCTGGATCTAATATGTAACATGGGTTCAAAAGGCCAATGCTGGAGTTAAATTCATGTTTTAGATTATCTTAATAGTAGCTTTCGAGCATGAAATACAGTGTGCCTGGAAGTGCATTGCAAGTCATTCACATTTCCATCTGTGATCCTCCATCATTCACCCCTGTATGTCCTCTGCCTGCAAGCCTTTGCTTCACGGGACTAGCCACCCAGTGCTCAGGATAGGTGAGGGGAGCTCATGAGGTGTTTCCAGCAGAACATCTAAGATTTGGTGAATTCCAGTAACATCTTTTCCTTTCAGAAGTGTGGAAGGGAACTGGGACCTGTGGGGTAGTTTTGTTATCACAAAGCATCATAGGGCAGGAAATACACCTCCTTGCTGCAAAACTGTGGGTGTGCTAGGCCTCATCCCCTTTCACTGACTTAATCCTGTGTGTAGCTCCCTCCAAGGAGAGAATCCTGGATGTCCTGAAGAATTCCTGCTCCAAAGCCAGAGTAAAGAAGAGAGTTGACTCCGGCTCTGTCTTGAACGTCTGTGCCAGCATCTTGCTCCTGGATGGATGGCCCCAGTCCCCTGCTAAGTTATGTTATGTTATATGCTTTGTAAAGCGCATGGCTGCCTCAGCGATGGGGCGTCCCAGTGCTAGTTTAATCAAAAAGCCACAACTGTGAAAGAGAGACCTGGAGAAAATGGAGGAGGCAGCAGAAAATTTAGATGGTAAACAACCAGGTCTTCAGCAATTTCCTAAAGGACAAGGGGTTTTGGATACGCCTTAAAGGAAGAGGGAGGGCATTCCAGAGAGCAGGGGCTTTAGCGCGAAAGGACCGTCCGCCCACCCGCCCTTGCTCTTTTAACACGTGGCACACAGGCTAAATTATGATCAGCAGAGCTCAAGGACCGTGGAGGGAGGTATGGAATCAGCAAGTTGGATAAGATGGGGGGCCCCTGAGAAAAGAAAATCTTAAGGGCCATGCACAGAGCCTTAAACTGAATACGCTTATCCACCTGAAGCCAGTGTAATTGGTGAATGGCATTCACAGCAGAGCAGTATTTAGGAAGGGAAAACAGCAACGTTGCAGCTGCATTTTGAGCCACCTGTAGCCTTCTAATCACAGGTTTGTTTGCTCCCAGGAAAAGGATGTTACAATAGTCCAGCCGGGAGAGGCTAAGAGCCTGGACGATGACTTGACGAATGCGGGGATCAAAGAAACCCAGAATGGGGTTGAGCCCACATAGCAGCCCAAAACAGATGCCTGCCACCGCTTTCACCTGTGCTTTAAAGGTTAGGGAATTATCAACCCAAGAGCCTGGATTCTTAACCACCGACTTGAGACAGGGAGGAGTCCCAAGGGAAGAGGGCCACCAGTGGTCTCCCCAGGCGTGGACATCCCTGCCTACGAGAAGAATTTCCGAATTGCTAGTATTCAACTGCAAGTAATTAGCCACCAACCATTCTGCAACAGCCTTCATACCTTTTTGGAAGTTGACCAGATCTGATGAAGGAGTGTCGGAAAAAGAGAACACAAGCTGGGTGTCATTAGCATAAGACACCAACGCGAAACCCAGTGCTTTAACAACCTGACCCAATGGCTGAATGTAGATGCTAAACAGCATGGGGCTCAGGGAGGAGCCCTCGGGGACACCGTGGTGTAAGGCAGAGACACCACCTGAAAACAGCGGTCGGCAAGGAAGGAGAAAAACCAGGTAAGAGCAAATCCACCAGCCCCAATCTCTCGCAGGCGCTGGAGCAAGATATTGTGACAAACAGTGTCAAAAGCGTCGCTTAAGTCGAGTAGAATCAGTACCGAGGATCTGCCTTCATCCAAGACGCTGTGGAGTTGCTTGTGACTTCAAGAAGAGCCGACTCAGTACTGTGCTATGACCTAAAACCATTCTGGGAAATGTCCAGAATGTGATTTTCTTCTAAGAAGTTGGTTAGAATGGCATTAATATGAGTCTCTGTTCCTTTTGCAAGGAACGGCAAAAGAGAAATAGGCTGGACATTTTCCGGTTTTGAAGCATCCAAAGTAGGTTTTTTCAGAAGAGGAATAACTTTGGCATGCTTCCAGGAACTAGGCACAGATACCGATGTCAATGAAAGATTCATCAATTTAAGACAGGGTGTAGAAAGCCAGTCCTGTAGGTTCAGAAACAGGTCCGGCCTGAGAGGGTCGCCAGGTGAGCCA
The DNA here is from genome assembly GCA_963921515.1 of Calotriton arnoldi. NCBI lineage: Eukaryota > Metazoa > Chordata > Amphibia > Caudata > Salamandridae > Calotriton > Calotriton arnoldi. The sequence continues at coordinate 325,274 of CAWUFW010004765.1, forward strand.
GATTTAACCTTCTTCCACAGAATATGCAACTCTGACAGGGCCATCGGAGGTAGGCAGTTTAGCCATGGTAAGATAGTGCCAGTCGACCTGGCTGGACAGGAGTCAATAATATTAGGGATGAAGCTGGAGTAGATGTTTCTACTTTGTTAATAAAATATCTTGCCAACTTCTCACAGTGGTAATTAAAGACTTCCATATGCTCCACAGCAAGTACCGGTTTAGTTAGACTGTTAAGGAGAGAAAAGATAACGTTAGTGGGATTATTGCTAATCTTTATTTCGTTGGCAAAATATTCATCTTTGGATCTCCTAATCAATTTATGATATGATTTAATGGCTGCTCTATTGAATACTTTTCTTGAATAGTCATATGATTGCCTCCAAGAGCGTTCCAGAACCGTACAGTTCTTTTTTGCCAATACCAGAGATTCAGTAAACCAGGTGCAGCCTTTTTACTGCTCCTGACCGATCTAGAGGGCACAAAAGTGCCTACCGCAGAGGAGAGCCAGCCAGATGTTAGCATCTTCCACATAGGGTTCCAGCAGCGGGCATCGCTTCTGGAGAAAGTCTACCAGTTTTTGGAGGTCCAGCTTATGCCAAGGCCGTCTGAAACTAAGGACTGAACGAGAAGACTGGTTCTGGCCTACTAGACATATGGACAAAGGGATCAAAAAATGGTCCGTCCACGCCATAGGGAGAGGGGTAAGTACCTTCAAAAGATTAAGATTCGAAAAGACTGGATCCAGGAGGCGCCCAGCCACATGAGTGGCGCCAACAACACATTGCGTGAGCTGACAAGCAGCAAGGTCATCTAAAAAATTAACAATGTCTCCATCTTGCCTGACGTCCAAATGAAGATTCAAGTCGCCTACTATATTCAAATTGTCTGGTTTAATAGTCAAAGAGGCCATCAGGTTTACTAGTGCCTCACTAAACATATTGGACGGGCCTGGAGGACGGTAAATTAACAGCACAGATAGCGTGAAGTTGCTATTCAATTCAATATTAAAAGGGGCACTTTCACAATCCTGATATTGCCTGGTGATACCCTGCAGATATATTGTTCTTTAAAATTAAAAGCAATTACCCCGCCCCTTCCACTAACTCTATTGAAGTTTTTCATGAAATAGCCCCGAGGGAGAGCAAGGGCTGGTTCCGGGTAAGCCAGGTCTCCGTCAGGAACATAACATCTGGGTTTCGATCTTGGACCAGGTCAAACACCTCAGCATAATGTTTGACCAAGGAATGGCAGTTCAAACTCAAAAATTTAAATTCTGTAGCCAGGCGGGGTAATTTAAAGTGCAGTACCACAGAGCCAATCTCATAGCCACACCGCTTACATAGGAAGGGAACCATCTTGAAAGTTGTCATGCCTATAGCAAGATGCTAGAGATGGCCTGAGGGTGTGAAGTTCTAGAGGAGAATAGACTATCCTGTGGGAGCCTAGAAGGCAAATAGTTTGCTAGGTGCTGTCGACCACAATGGTGTGCTAACAAATTTCCCAGAAGTGGTCCTATTGGGCGTGTTCCCCTGCCCTAGATTCGAGAAACCCTCCACAAAGTTCCTCGACCTGGCTCTTCTTTTAGCAAAATGCAATATTACACTGCTCTGGAAGGATTCACTTCCTCCAGTTATCATAAATTGGACCAAGGTATTGCTCTCTTGGTTTCGATCTGACGGTAACCTGTTACACAGGGAGGAATGAGCCGGTCTGATAAAATATTGTATTGCACAGGTGTGGGATATTTTGGTGGAGGGCTTTAAAGACTGCACTAAGGATGATACTCTCCCCTTATAATCCGCCCGACACATGTACTCTCAGTTTTTATATAGTAGTTGTTCTTACCACATCCAGGCAACTACTCAAAGCAATAGTTTAAGGGTGCCTACCTTCGACACACTGTCATGATTGCCCCTTTAGAACACTTCCTTCTAAGGTTAATTGCTCTGCTTCCCTACGCCGATAGTTAAAGCAGCGGCAATGGGGCAGGTGGGTGGGGAGGGACAGTTTATTATGAGCCAGTTTGTTACATAGAAAAGTTTAACAATTGCATGCTAACTCTTCAGGAAAAGCCCAGCACTGTTCTTCTGTAATTGTACGATGGAATCTAATGCTACACACCTGGCTACTCTCATGCTATGTAAACTCTTTTGGCATACAACAATAAAATCTTTTTTTTAAAACATATGCTAGTGTTTCAGTTTAGTGCGTTAGATCACAACATTGCATTGACATTTATTTGAAGTGAAAGTTTTTACACATGAACTTTAAAGCATTCATTAACCCTCCCTCTTAACATCAACGGGAGTGAACAAAGTGAACTAATTATCTGGTGTCCCCTACATCATGGCCAATGTTATCGTTATGAATAGTGGAACATTCCAGTCTAATAAAACAAACAAGCAGTTTTTTTGTACACAGTCCATCTTAAAATGAATTACTTGAAAGTACTCTCAAATGTCTTTATCAAGTAAATTCAAAACATGAAGTAAATTGATTTGACTAAAATCACACAATTTAGCCATGCAGGAAATCTGGGCTTTGAAGCCAGGCTTCACTGTCACACATATTGCACTTTAACCACTGACTAGATTAATTTATTTTTCTCAATCCCCTTTAAAACCAGGAGACAGTGTTTTTGTACAACCCTCTAAAATGAATAGTATACTGTGTTAAATAAATACAGATCACAGGCTAATCTGACACAATATCTAAAAACAAAAGGTTCATAATGAAGGTAATAAAGGCAGGACAGTATGTGCTAATATCACTAACTTTTTAGACATTACATAGCTATTCTAGAGGTGAGCGAACCGCTGACAGCTTGAGCCAGGCTTCGAGGTCCTTGATCCCATAACGAGCCGAGCTTTCATGTGGCTTCTGCCTGCCTCCTTCCCTCTACCCAGGATGTGGCGTTAGGGACAGGGCTGCTGACTTTGGAACTGGGGAACCAGGATTGAGTCTCGACAACGGCTCAATATCCTGTGATTCTGGGCAAACCACTTAATCTCCCCATGCCTGTAAACAATGAATGTGACCTTGTGTAATGAAGGTGGTGCTCCTGTAACCACACTTAATCTCCCCATGCCTGTAAACAATGAATGTGACCTTGTGTAATGAAAGTGGTGCTCCTATAACCACACTTAATCTCCCCATGCCTGTAAACAATGAATGTGACCTTGTGTAATGAAAGTGGTGCTCCTGTAACCACACTTAATCTCCCCATGCCTGTAAACAATGAATGTGACCTTGTGTAATGAAAGTGGTGCTCCTGTAACCACACTTAATCTCCCCATGCCTGTAAACAATGAATGTGACCTTGTGTAATGAAAGTGGTGCTCCTGTAACCACACTTAATCTCCCCATGCCTGTAAACAATGAATGTGACCTTGTGTAATGAAAGTGGTGTTCCTGTAACCACACTTAATCTCCCCATGCCTGTAAACAATGAATGTGACCTTGTGTAATGAAAGTGGTGTTCCTGTAACCACACTTAATCTCCCCATGCCTGTAAACAATGAATGTGACCTTGTGTAATGAAAGTGGTGCTCCTGTAACCACACTTAATCTCCCCATGCCTATAAACAATGAATGTGACCTTGTGTAATGAAAGTGGTGCTCCTGTAACCACACTTAATCTCCCCACGCCTGTAAACAATGAATGTGACCTTGTGTAATGAAAGTGGTGCTCCTGTAACCACACTTAATCTCCCCACGCCTACAAACAATGAATGTGACCTTGTGTAATGAAAGTGGTGTTCCTGTAACCACACTTAATCTCCCCACGCCTGTAAACAATGAATGTGACCTTGTGTAATGAAAGTGGTGCTCCTGTAACCACACTTAATCTCCCCACGCCTGTAAACAATGAATGTGACCTTGTGTAATGAAAGTGGTGCTCCTGTAACCACACTTAATCTCCCCACGCCTGTAAACAATGAATGTGACCTTGTGTAATGAAAGTGGTGTTCCTGTAACCACACTTAATCTCCCCATGCCTGTAAACAATGAATGTGACCTTGTGTAATGAAAGTGGTGCTCCTGTAAAGTGCTTGAGTCGAGTTCACGCTATAAAAAAACTGTAGAAAATGCATAAAGAAGTTAAAACAAAGCCTTTAATATAAGGATAAAACAAATACCCATTTCCTGGCTGATTTGTGCAAAGTTATATTAGAAAACCAGGATAAATAAATAATAAATCCGTATTTGTAAAGCGCAAACTACTCACCCTTACAGGTCTCAAGGCGCTGGGGGCTGTCGTGGAAATTAAGTGAGCTATTGCCCAGAGTCACATGGTGCTGAGCTGAGCTGCCGCCGGAGCCAGGGATTGAACCGTGAGCCCTGTGCTCCAAAGTCAGCTGCCCTGGCCGCTGCACCACACCTCTCCACTCCACTCGAGCATAAATTGCAGGTTGTGTGATCTTAGGCAAATGTTTTACTTCACCCAAAGCACTTTTCAAATACGTGAGTTCCGAATAGTGAGTTCCGAATACCAGTTGTACAAAAACCTATTGCATTTGATTTAATACACTTTGATGTGACTTATTAACGTCCTACTTCGAATACACTTCTCTTGAATTATATCATATTTTACATGATGTTTGTTATATGATTTACACTGCAAACATATCAGAGCTTGTCTTGTGCACGAGCTCTAAGATCAGGGCCAGACCCTTGGCTCGCTCTCCTTGTTAATGTGTTGGCTTGCCCACCTTGAAGCTATTCAATGCAGTGGTTGAAGTGCATTAGTATGGATACTGCCTTGGGGACGGGGCCAGTGAGCGCAGAGGAAGAATAATAAAGCCAAATATTCTGTAACTATTTTGTTGATCTTTCACCGTCAGGTTACATATAAAATAACGTACTGAAAAATGAATAAAAGTTAAACTAATCAATGGGAAATGCACTATTTTATGTTTTGAAACCTCTATTGGTTAATGCGATCACTACAGATGTATATGTGTGCAACCAGAAGCCCGCAGACTTTTATCCTGTTTGGTGCAGCAGGGAAAAGTGACTTATGTATTTTTAGTGCTAGGATCTCTGAAAACACTGTGAATGTTTGTCATTATTTTAAACGTGCATTATACACAGTATGATAATACATTTAGGTTAAAGATAAAAAGTGCTTCTAGGTTATAGCTTTCATTACTTGTCAGACTAAACCTAGTGCTAACATTTTTTATAACTGTACTTTAGAAGGACACACTCCACAGCTCAGCTTGGAATACCCTTACTTATATCTTGTCATCATGAAGCTTCAAGCGATTCCATCAATTAACGCCTCCAAGCAGCCTTTACATTTGCCAAATAACTAATTGCACATATTTGCATTTCTTTAGGGAAGCAGACACCCTGACAAGAAGGCTTATTTTATTTTTTTAGCCGTCTGGCCCTCCTTTCGGGATGCAGCACAGGAGACTCCACCCTTGCACGTCAGCTGGGGAATCTCAATGGTGGACATGAACTCTTGTTCGTTAAGACATTCATCACGTACAACGGACTTTAGGGCTAATTTATGACAGTCTGTAAAAATTACGGACCGTTGGTCACCCGACAAGAGATTGAAATTTTCTCCTACCTCAAAGAATCCAAGTGGACCAATTTGAAATGGACATTTCTCATGGACCTGAAACAGAGGTCGAAGTGGGCGGGATCAGAGGGGCACGGCGTGCCCATACTTTTTTGATTTATGAAAGATCATTCTCCTACTTTTTGTAAAAAGACAACAGTCCCGGGAGAGTTAATTCAGTGCTTCAGCTGAAGTGTCATTCAGTGAGTCTCCTATGCTGTGAAACCGAAGCCGGGCAGACAGCTAAACAAGCCTTCCTGCCAGGGTGCCTGCTTGCCTGGAAAAAATGCACATGTGCAGATGTAAAGGGTAATCAGCATATCTAAAGGATGCTTGGGATCCTGTACTGGCTTTTTTTGTTGAGTTTTATATAACGCAAACTCGACCCGAAGGTATCATAGCGCTTTACAAGAGCACCCGTTGCGTTACAGATGGACACATTCACTTTTCTTTTAGGCACAGGGAGATTAAGTGATTTGCCCAGAATCACAGGATGTTGAGCGTCCCTGCCGAGACTCGAACCCAGTTCCTCAGCTTCGAGGTCGACCGCTTTCGCTCTAGCCATTAGACCACATCCTCTCCCCCGCTTTAATTGATCAAATCACTCGAAGCTTATTTATTCTCATTGAGTGGTAGTGCAAAAAGTTAACAACTGAGCAGTGAAGTGCGTGCTTTTAGTTGTAATTGTGTTTACATAGCGCCTGCTACCCCTGACAATGTGTTTGAAATGACAGTTAAGTAAAAAAAAATTGCATTACGTACACTATTGGGTATTACTAAAATCTATATTTTGGAAGCACCTTTTTATCTTAAACCTTTTTGCACATTTTGCAGCAGTCTATCTTATACTATGTGTAAGTTTAAAATAATGACTCACTTATTCACAGTGCTTTCTGTCACAGGCAGTGAACTCGCAGCATTAAAAATACGCAAGTCACTATTCTCCACTGCACCAACCAAGCAGTGATTAATTTGAGCTGGTGGTTTCTGGTGCTCGCACCTGCACTTAATTCTCAACACCGGGGTTTGTGACAGTCTGCCACAAAGTGCACTGTCTGGCTAATTTATAGATGACCACAACAACAGTTATTTATTAAATCAATATACGTTAAAAATGACTATTACGTACCGCTCAAGCCATCCTCATTTTTTGGGGGCCTGAAATACTCTGAATTGTCACACTTGTAGGAGTGCGATGGTTAGTAGTTGTGTTGTTACTATCATTGCAGCATGGCAGGGGCGGTGTGTGGTGCACGCTGCAGTGGCCTCCTGACGAGAACCCTGGCACTTATGTTTTTTTACAACTAAGCACTGCAACCAAGATTTAATTCTGTGGCCTTCTGGTTACACATAGACCGCTGCAGTGTATTCACTAACAGAGGTTTCATAATGTACTATCGCGCATTTCCCACTGAGTAACAAGTTTTGTTGGTTTTTTTTAATCTGCGCGTTATCTTATTTGTAGGTACATGGCGGTGAGAGACCAAAAAAACGTACAGAATATTTTGTTTTTAGCCACACCTTTGAACCCATCCCCATGCTCACTGACCCCCACCCCCCAATTGCATGCAGCATCACAGTTCCCATACATTTTATTATGCACTTCGACAGCTGACCTGAAAGCAGAGTTGTGGGAACTCCTGCAGGTGGATAAGTAGACTGACGAATAAGGAGAAAGTCCTGAAAATTTGAGGACTATTCTTAAAGGTAATAAAGCTTCCAGGGTGTGTCCAAAAGTTTTGGACCTAGAAATAATTTCATTCTTGTAGGCGAGGGACAACCAGGCAGTCAACTCTAGGATACAGAGGAACAGAGTAATCAATGTCCCCAACTTCGTTAAGCCCTTTCTGCTACAGCTTCTAAGCTTGCTTCTTTGAAGATATTCAACCACCGGAAAAGCTTTGAAGTCAAAAAGTAACAATCATTGGCAAAACCAATAGGTCTCTCCTATGCAAGAGCTATGGGCTTTGCCAATGTGTTTTAGCTATGTTGTACACCAGCGTGGCTGCTGTTCAGCATGGCTAAAAGTTAGTGGCGTAGAGGAGAGAGGCGTGGAGTGTCGTACAGTGGAATGGCGAAGAGTGGAGTAGAGTGTTGTAGAGTGGAGTGGCAGAGAGTGTCGTGTATTGGAGTGGCATAGTGTGCGGTTGCGTAGAGTGGCATACACTGGAGTGGCATAGAGTAGAGTGGACTGGTGTAGAGTGCATTGGTGTCAAGTATTGCAGAGTATAGTGGCGTAGAGTGCAGTGGCATTGAATTCAGAGGCGTACAATGCAGCATCGTAGAATGTAGTGGCTTAGATTAGAGTGGTGTAAGTAGAATGCAGTGGTGCAGAGTGCAGTGGTGCAGAGTAGAATAGAGTGCCGTAGGGTGCACTGGCGTAGAGTAGAGTGACGTAGAGTGGTGCAGAGTGGAATGGCGTAGAGTTGAGTGATGCAGAGGGAAGTGGCGCAGCGTAGATTCGAGTGGCATAGAGTGCAGTGGCGTAGAGTGCAGAGTCGAGTGGTATAGAGCACAGTGGCATACAGTGGTGCACAGCAGAATAGAATAGAGTGGTGCAGAGTATAGTATAGTGCTGTAGACTGCAGTGGCATAGAGTGCCGTGGTGTAGAGTGGAGTAGTGCAGAGTAGAGTGGCATAGAGTTCAGTGGCCGAGAGTGCAGTGTTGCAGTGTAGAGTGTCAGAGTGCAGTGGTAGAATGGAGTAGATCGGCTTAGAGAGCAGTGGAGTAGAGTATAGGGATGCAGAGTAGAGTGCAGTGTCAGACTGCAGTTGTGTAGAGTGCATTGGCATAGAGTGCAGTGGTTAAGAGTAGATTGACGTAGAGTGCAGTGGCATATAGTGGAGTGGTGCAAAGTGGAGCAGAGTGGCGTAGAGTGCAGTGGCGTAGAGTAGATTGTTTCCGAGTAGAGTGAAGTAGTGTAGAGTGGAGTGGTGCAGGGTAGAGTGCAGTTGCGTAGAGTGGCATAGAGTGTAATTGCATAGAGTAAAGTAGTATAGAGTGCAGTGGTGCAGAGTAAATTAAAGTGGCGTATAATGGAGTGGCATAGATTGCAGGGGCATAGAGTTTAGTGTTACAGAGTAAAGTGCATTGGCATAGAGTGTATTTGCATTGAGTGCAGTGGCGTAAAGTGCAGTGTTGCAGAGTGGCATAGAGTACAGTGGCGTAGCGTGGAATTGTGCAGAGTAGATTGGTGTGGCCTAGACTGGAGTGGTGTAGAGTGCGGTGGAGAAGAGTGTAGTGGTTTAGAGTAGAGTGGCAAAGAGTGCATTGGCATAGAGTAGAGTGGTACAGGGTAGAGTAGAGGCATAGAGTGCAGTGATGCAGAGTGCAATGGCATTGAGTAGAGTGGTGCAGAGTGCAGTGGCATGGAGTGGTATAAAGTGGAGTGGTGTAGAGTAGAGTGAAGTGGCATAGAGTGGAGTGTGCATGATGTGGTAGGACATTGCCATTACAGACATCACATTTTCAATTGAAATGACCATTACATTTGCAGAGACATACAGTTTTACTAATAAAACTATACAGTGCACAGCCAAAAATGTGTGGAAATTGCATCACCTAGTGTAATGATTTGTTTTTATCATGTTAAAGTATTTGTTTTCAACACACTTCAGAAATAACAAAATAATGTGCTTTATTTGTGTTTCAAATTCTGATATATTCTGAAATACTTACACAGTTCATTTAAACGTTGTTGTGTGCAAGAAAATAACTTTCCTACCCCCACTGTCCAGCAAGATTGTCACATAAATCCTCTCACTTTAAAGTCAGAAAAAGAAAAGCAAACAAGCACCCTCAGAAGACAGCGCCTGACATTTGAGCCCTGTCTTTGAATGCACAACCAATGTGATGAGATAAGAACAAGATTTACAGGCCTGTTTCCAGAAAGGGAGTACTCGGAAGGATCCTGTAAATAAGGTTTGGGCAAGGGAAGGTACAAACTCAAGCTGGACAGCCTAAAACAAATATAGCCAGCAAATGGAAAGCAAGAAAACATGAGTTACAAACCACAAAGCCAACGGCAAGCAACAGGCAGAATGCATTCCTAGGTCAACTTTCTGAATGTCCCCAAGAGGTCTTTGGCAAACCAGACAGCTGCGCTCTTTGGTAGGCTGCGACCTAACAATTACCAGCTGAACCAATCGTCTTTTACCACATTCAGTGTCAGGTCGGTCACAGAGGCTGCATAAATTCCAGTCACCCACCTGGAAGACAATCTGAAGGTTTTTCACATTTCTTTTGCATTTCCTATAGAAGAACTATGAATGCCTTTCATCCAGTTATTTTCTATGAACAGTTTTTATTTTTTATTGCTTTTATTTCTCATGTCTGGTTTATTTTTTTTGTGACATTTTCGTTAATGTTTTCAACTAATGTGGTTTGGAGCTTTGAGGTTCTTTATTTCTTAACTGTATTGTGGGTTGGCTAGTTTTTGCATAAATGTCACAAGCATTTCCTCTAAAGAAGGCATTGCTGCTTGTGCCAAGGGTGAGCCAGGGATTCCTCCCAGAAATCTTCCTCACAGAGTCTACCTTTGTGGGTCACATTGTTTGGGACTTGTGGGTGCCCAGTCATAGCTCACGTGGACAGATCTAAGCCAGACAAAAGAAACACAACTCCTTATATTGCATTCTGACGGTGCCAGTTTTGTGAGATTCCTGCTGCAATGTGAGGGCTGAATGGGCGAGATGTTATGAGGGTCCCTGACCAGATCCAGACAAGGGAGCACAAGAGGGCTGAAGGGAGGGCAGATGGTGGATGGGCACATCCACAAAGCTGGTCCAACACAGGTCACTTTCAGTCACTGAAACCCTTTCAAGATGTATCCATTCACAATGTATCTTTTCTGCTCACTTGAGGTGGGGAGCAGCATCACAAATTAAGAGGTGTTTTGTGGATTTGAATGGGGGTGCAGAGTTGTTTATTTATCTTTTACTTGAGTTCACATCATGCTTACTGTGTATTCTTTTGTATGTTCCTCGCGTTCTGGAACGGAGTGGTGGCGTTGGGGTCTCGCAGCGACTGACGGTCCGCTGCTATTGGGACCTGAGGCTAGCTGGTCGATTCCTGTCGTGGGCAATTGTCTTGGAATAAACTTTGTTGAAACTAATCTTTGCTGAAGAGTTTCATTTACCACATATTTGGCGATGAGTGAACCACTTTACCGTACATTGCCCACCGACCTGGACACTTTTATTATTATTTTCTCCATTTTTCCTCAGTGGGACTTAATTCAGTTCTTTTCAAAGATACACACCGGATTACTGCAAACTCCTTCTTCTACTAGAAAAGCCCTTGAGTGCTGATTGGTAACTGTTCATATTTATTTTCTTCAGTAGAAAATAAATTCCTAGGCAACTTACATATATTAAAACTTCACAATTTGATATGTTCAACAATAGTGGTAAACTCAGTGTAAAAATTCCAAAATGCACAGATATAATTGAATAAAAGAATTTAATCTCTAATTAATTAATTCAATATTAATCTGAGAACATTCATTGTCTTAAAATACATATATGGTGACATTAAAAAACAATATTTTAATAATTGTTCAGTACATAATTGGTATTCCTAAAATTACAATCAAAACACAAAAAGTGGCAGAAATTTAGTCTTTGACGCACGTTTCGGCGCGATGTGCGCCTTCGTCAGGAATTGCCACAAAATTATATTATGCGTTTGGTTGATGGCACGAAACTGGATCAAGAAGATGTGCCGTATTTCTTTATCGTTTATATATTAAAATCTTAAAATTCTACTCACCCATTTATTCTTTTTTAAAAAACGAACTAGATTTGCTGGGACTTCTGTGTTATTTCACAAAGCAAAGCAATTGTGATTTGTTTGTTCTGATTCGCAATATAGCTCTCTGTTGTTTACTGAGGTAAGTATATATATATATTTGATTAATCTGATTCAAGATAAAAATGCGATCGATTTAGATAGGGGATTGTCAACATGAATGGCGAACACCCGTAAAGTGGGATAAAACTCCTCTTTAATAATTTTTCATCGTAATCAGTACACCGTGCAGAATGGCGACGGGCGTCTTTTCAATCGCGTGTTTGTCATCCTATAAATAGGTGAAGTAGAATTTTAAGATTTTAATATATAAATGATAAAGAAATACGGCACATCTTCTTGATCCAGTTTCGTGCCATCAACCAAACGCATAATATAATTTTGTGGCAATTCCTGACGAAGGCGCACATCGCGCCGAAACGCGCGTCGAAGACTAAATTTCTGCCACTTTTTGGGTTTTGATTGTAATTTTAGGAATACCAATTATGTACTGAACAATTATTAAAATATTGTTTTTTAATGTCACCATATATGTATTTTAAAACAATGAATGTTCTCAGATTAATATTGAATTACTTAATTAGAGATTAAATTATTTTATTCAATTATATCTGTGCATTTTGGAATTTTTACACTGAGTTTACCACTATTGTTGAACATATCAAATTGTGAAGTTTTAATATATGTAAGTTGCCTAGGAATTTATTTTCTACTGTATATTTACCCTGTCCTAGGAATTGTCTTATCAATTCATCAGGGGGTCCTTGTTACTCACATTCATATTTATTTTCTTGCTTTTATTGTAACATCTGCCAGCGCAAGCATATGGCGTGAGCTGTGCGTGAGACGTACCGCTTCAACCCCACACCCAGCGCAAGCATATGGCGTGAGCTGTGCGTGAGACGTACCGCTTCAACCCCACACCCAGCGCAAGCATATGGCGTGAGCTGTGCGTGAGACCTACCGCTTCAACCCCACACCCAGCGCAAGCATATGGCGTGAGCTGTGCGTGAGACGTACCGCTTCAACCCCACACCCAGCGCAAGCATATAGCGTGAGCTGTGCGTGAGACGTACCGCTTCAACCCCACACCCAGCGCAAGCATATGGCGTGAGCTGTGCGTGAGACCTACCGCTTCAACCCCACACCCAGCGCAAGCATTTAGGCGTGAGCTGTGCGTGAGACGTACCGCTTCAACCCCACACCCAGCGCAAGCATATGGCGTGAGCTGTGCCTGAGACGTACCGCTTCAACCCCACACCCAGCGCAAGCATATGGCGTGAGCTGTGCGTGAGACGTACCGCTCAACTCCACACCCAGCGCAAGCATATGGCGTGAGCTGTGCGTGAGACGTACCGCTTCAACCCCACACCCAGCGCAAGCATATGGCGTGAGCTGTGCGTGAGACGTACCGCTTCAACCCCACACCCAGCGCAAGCATATGGCGTGAGCTGTGCGTGAGACGTGCCGCTTCAACCCCACACCCAGCCAAGCATATGGCGTGAGCTGTGCGTGAGACCTACCGCTTCAACCCCACACCCAGCGCAAGCATTTGGCGTGAGCTGTGCGTGAGACCTACCGCTTCAACCCCACACCCAGCGCAAGCATATGGCGTGAGCTGTGCCTGAGACGTACCGCTTCAACCCCACACCCAGCGCAAGCATATGGCGTGAGCTGTGCGTGAGACGTACCGCTTCAACCCACACCCAGCGCAAGCATATGGCGTGAGCTGTGCCTGAGACGTGCCGCTCAACCCCACACCCAGCGCAAGCATATGGCGTGAGCTGTGCCTGAGACGTACCGCTTCAACCCCACACCCAGCGCAAGCATATGGCGTGAGCTGTGCGTGAGACGTACCGCTTCAACCCCACACCCAGCGCAAGCATATGGCGTGAGCTGTGCGTGAGACCTACCGCTTCAACCCCACACCCAGCGCAAGCATATGGCGTGAGCTGTGCGTGAGACGTACCGCTTCAACCCCACACCCAGCGCAAGCATATGGCGTGAGCTGTGCGTGAGGACGTACCGCTTCAACCCCACACCCAGCGCAAGCATATGGCGTGAGCTGTGCGTGAGACCTACCAGCTTCAACCCCACACCCAGCGCAAGCATTTGGCGTGAGCTGTGCGTGAGACGTACCGCTTCAACCCCACACCCAGCGCAAGCATATGGCGTGAGCTGTGCCTGAGACGTACCGCTTCAACCCCACACCCAGCGCAAGCATATGGCGTGAGCTGTGCGTGAGACGTACCGCTTCAACTCCACACCCAGCGCAAGCATATGGCGTGAGCTGTGCGTGAGACGTGCCGCTTCAACCCCACACCCAGCGCAAGCATATGGCGTGAGCTGTGCGTGAGACGTGCCGCTTCAACCCCACACCCAGCGCAAGCATATGGCGTGAGCTGTGCGTGAGACCTACCGCTTCAACCCCACACCCAGCGCAAGCATATGGCGTGAGCTGTGCGTGAGACGTACCGCTTCAACCCCACACCCAGCGCAAGCATATGGCGTGAGCTGTGCGTGAGACGTACCGCTTCAACCCCACATCCAGCGCAAGCATATGGCGTGAGCTGTGCGTGAGACCTACCGCTTCAACCCCACACCCAGCGCAAGCATTTGGCGTGAGCTGTGCGTGAGACCTACCGCTTCAACCCCACACCCAGCGCAAGCATATGGCGTGAGCTGTGCCTGAGGCGTGCCGCTTCAACCCCACACCCAGCGCAAGCATATGGCGTGAGCTGTGCGTGAGACGTACCGCTTCAACCCCACACCCAGCGCAAGCATATGGCGTGAGCTGTGCCTGAGACGTGCCGCTCAACCCCACACCCAGCGCAAGCATATGGCGTGAGCTGTGCCTGAGACGTGCCGCTTCAACCCCACACCCAGCGCAAGCATATGGCGTGAGCTGTGCGTGAGACGTACCGCTTCAACCCCACACCCAGCGCAAGCATATGGCGTGAGCTGTGCGTGAGACGTACCGCTTCAACCCCACACCCAGCGCAAGCATATGGCGTGAGCTGTGCGTGAGACGTACCGCTTCAACCCCACACCCAGCGCAAGCATATGGCGTGAGCTGTGCGTGAGACCTACCGCTTCAACCCCACACCCAGCGCAAGCATATGGCGTGAGCTGTGCGTGAGACGTACCGCTTCAACCCCACACCCAGCGCAAGCATATGGCGTGAGCTGTGCGTGAGACGTACCGCTTCAACCCCACATCCAGCGCAAGCATATGGCGTGAGCTGTGCGTGAGACCTACCGCTTCAACCCCACACCCAGCGCAAGCATTTGGCGTGAGCTGTGCGTGAGACCTACCGCTTCAACCCCACACCCAGCGCAAGCATATGGCGTGAGCTGTGCGTGAGACGTGCCGCTTCAACCCCACACCCAGCGCAAGCATATGGCGTGAGCTGTGCCTGAGACGTGCCGCTTCAACCCCACACCCAGCGCAAGCATATGGCGTGAGCTGTGCCTGAGACCTACCGCTCAACCCCACACCCAGCGCAAGCATATGGCGTGAGCTGTGCCTGAGACCTACCGCTTCAACCCCACACCCAGCGCAAGCATATGGCGTGAGCTGTGCGTGAGACCTACCGCTTCAACCCCACACCCAGCGCAAGCATTTGGCGTGAGCTGTGCCTGAGACGTACCGCTTCAACCCCACACCCAGCGCAAGCATATGGCGTGAGCTGTGCCTGAGACGTACCGCTTCAACCCCACACCCAGCGCAAGCATATGGCGTGAGCTGTGCCTGAGACGTACCGCTTCAACCCCACACCCAGCGCAAGCATATGGCGTGAGCTGTGCGTGAGACGTACCGCTTCAACCCCACACCCAGCGCAAGCATATGGCGTGAGCTGTGCGTGAGACGTACCGCTTCAACCCCACACCCAGCGCAAGCATATGGCGTGAGCTGTGCCTGAGACCTACCGCTTCAACCCCACACCCAGCGCAAGCATATGGCGTGAGCTGTGCCTGAGACCTACCGCTTCAACCCCACACCCAGCGCAAGCATGTGGCGTAAGCTGTGCGTGAGACCTACCGCTTCAACCCCACACCCAGCGCAAGCATGTGGCGTAAGCTGTGCGTGAGACCTACCGCTTCAACCCCACACCCAGCGCAAGCATATGGCGTGAGCTGTGCCTGAGACTCACTTTTTCCCTTCTACACCCAGCTACTTTCAGCACCAGCATTTAGAGCACACATAAGAGCCATCATTTAAAACACGCTGCATCGCGCGAGCTGAACCAGGGCCGGCTTTAGCGCTGGTGGCGCCCTGTGTGACAATGTCTGTTGGCGCCCTTCCCCCCCAAATGACCACCTCTGCCACGGATTCCCTCACGACCGCCCTTTAACAGTGCCCCTCAAGTCTCCAGAACCACTGTCTCTCTGATTCATTTAGTTTTATAGCACCACTCATACCAGTGTAAGGTGTCAGAGCACTTTACATCACACACACATTCCACAGAGATAAACATGTGTGTAAATCAGTGTATAGGAAATGTTACATCAGACAGGACTACAAGGTGTAGTGTAGGAGTGAGATGTCATCGATACTGGTAGGCAATATAGTTTAAGAGTCCTTATTCTGGAAAAGCACAAATTCAGAATTTAAAATGTAACACCATTGTTAGGGGTTCTCTTTAATAACAAGAATTGTTTTCCACCCAAATGAACCCTTTTGGCAAGATTAGGATAATGAAAGACTGCGAAAAAAACATATAGCTCTAACATATGCCTTGCAGTGTGCAGCAGCTCTTTGATGACAGTTAATAGCCGAATGTTCTATATTAGGATTTTGACTCATAAACGACAAGTAACAAGAGGAGCTCTCTTACAGCAGCAGGAACCCACTGACCTAGTTACATTATATGCACTTTGTTATCTGGGTGGTACACGTTCTTAGCAGCAGGCATTTTAACCCTCTGCACTACCTTTGGATGAGTCAAAACTTCCACTAGACAAGCCTCCGGTCTCTTTCCAGGAACACGATAAATCACCGGAGTTATCTTGACGTTTTAAGTGATGCCTGAAGATTGCTGGAGGCCGGAACGCAGCAGCAGGTGCTTTTAAAACGATAATATTACTTGTAAAAATGACGCCCCACCCCAAGTCAGCGCCCGGTGCGGTGGCACCGATCGCACCGCCCTGGAGCCGGGGTCAAGCAGCGAAGAAGTTTCTACCTGCTTATTCTCGTCACTTGTGCATAGCGTTTACGCCGCTTATGCTCACGTCACTACGTCACACCTCAATGGCCATGTTGGGCCATATCAAAGTAGACGAATGTGCGATCCTTATCGACAAGTTGCATTTATACATACAGATCATTAACATACTGACTGGATTCAGCAAGGATTTTCAAATTACCAGGTATTTATTTTGAAATTTGTCCGGCATGCTGTTGGATTTATTTATTTCACATAATATATATCTAAAGCTTTTAATCTTTAAAGACAGTCTCGGAATCTTTCCTCTGGCACCAGTGGACAACGTTCACTGTCACTGCTGGAAGTTATATAGAATTCTAGCACGGCAGCTTCTAAACATTTTCCGCAACCACCTCCGTTTCTTTTGCACCCTGGAAAATCTAAAATGAAATAGAAACAATGGTTGAGGTTATTCGAAAATGATCGCGTTGCTATCGATGCGGCCGACTACAGTCCTGCTCGAGAACAAGCATTATTGCTTGGCAGTCTGGGTCCAGCTGCTCAGAAGTTTTTGATAATTTGCCAGTTGTACCCGCCGCACAGGGAGAGGCCGGTGATGCTGCGTGGAATATTTACACGGTCGCTATTGAAAGGTTACGCAAACAGTATCCAGATGAACCAAGTATCAGGCTTGAGAAACATCATTTTCCAAGCATGAGCAGCACATTGAGGAGAATGTTGAAGAATATGCCCCAGTATTAGGAGCTGTAGCTGCAACTTGCCATTGTGGCATCAGTGCTGATATTTGTATCTGTGACTAATTTGTTTTCAATTGTCATTCAAGAAAGATTCAGGGAAGATAACTGAGTTGTAGGAAGTCAACGCTGCAGGAAATCATTGACTTAGCTAAAGGCATAGAGAGATTCAAGGTTTCTTTTAAAGCATTAAATCCAGGAGGTTCTGTTAGCTCTATTGTCACTAGTGAATATAACTTAAGATTGATCCTGTATGTTTGTTTAGTTACAGCACGTGGCAAAGGTAGGAACATTTCTGCAAAGAAATTGATTTATGGTTGCTATAGGTGAGGATCTAAGAGTCACCTTAGCAATAATCCCACATGTCCAGCTGTTGGGAAACGTTGCATGTTAGGTAAATAAAACTGGCCATTTTCAAGCTGTATGTAGAAGCAACAAGAATGTAGTAAAGATCAGTAGCGTAGACGTAACACAGGACACTTGTACAGAAAGACTCAGTAATGTGGTGTTAACTATGGAATGCAATTCCTTAACAAGTTCAAGGTCTGTTAAAGGACCTTTATGTAAAGCTGCCATTAATGAGATCTCTTTGCATGTCGTGGCGGATTTGGGATTCCCTATCACCATTCTAAGAGATACAACCTCTTATAATAATAAGAAAGATAAAGTCACACTTTTGCCAATAAATGTCAACCCAATAGCTTTTCACGAAAAAGACATTGACACGCTGGTCTATTATATGTCAAAATTAGAATGTTTAGGAAGAGTTACAACTAGGAAAATGTATGTTGCAGTTAAGGGCAAAGACATCATTGGGTGGTTGGATTTGGTAAAAAAAGGGATTATATCTTAACCCAGGTGCTGAAAATCCTGTGGTTGTTGGAGACATGCCTTTAGTGTATGTATCTGGTCATTCTTGTGGCACTACTATTGAAAATATTGTATTTGAGTTTAATGACATTTTCGATGAACAGGTAGGTATGGTTATAGGGTTTGAGCATCACATCAAACTCAAACCTCAGACACAACCTACAATGCACAAAGTAAGCAAGTCATAAAAAATTGTGTTAAGGAGGGATTATTGAAGCATGTGATTCATCACAGTTGGTGTCTCCTGTCGTAGAAGCACATAAAAATCAGGTGAGATCAGGTTATGCCCTGACCTTTAGTGCTTAAGAAGAATAAACTTGTTGATTGCCATCCTCTTCCTAAAATACATGAGTTCTTAGCCAATTTAGGAGGAACTAAATATTTTTGGGCTATTGATCTATGATCAGCATATCATCAGATTGTCCTGACACCGGAGTCACAACAATTGACAACTTTTATTACACCATTCGGTGCTTACTGGTATTGAAGGATGCCATTTGGGCTTGCTTCAGCAGCCAGCGTTTTCCAGAAATTGATGGACAGTTTATTTGTATACCTGAAAGATGTGCAGACCTATCAAGATGACATTCTTATTTTTGCAGAAAGCATGGAACATCATAAGCAGATTTTACGGAAGATGCTGTCTATTCCATTCGAAACTAACCTGACCACCAGGCACCTAAGTGCAAATATTTTGTAGACAAGAGTTAGAATATTTTAGTCACATGATTTCTTCATCAAGTATTAAATCTACGTTTTGTTTAATCAAAGCCATCAAGGAGGTAGTTACGCCTAAAGATAGAGATTTCCTTCATTTATTTTTGGGCAAGGCTCAGTATTGTGCTTGCATTGTGCAAGGATATGCCACAGATATCGGAGCCTTTGAGAGTTTTACTGAGAAAAGGCGAGAAGTTCTTGTGGTCTAGTGAATTCGATGCAGCCTTTGCTAAAGTTAAGAATTTAACTGAAGAAGCACAAGACTTGAGAGCATTTTAAGAAGGAAAAAAGTGCATGATTACAGTTGATGCAAGTCTGACGGGTTAAGCGCGATGCTCTTAGTCAAAGGATGGCAGGCAAGGAGCAAACTGGGGCTTTTGCTTGTAGAACATTAAGGCAAAGTGAGAGGCATTACAGCGGCATTCAGCAGGAGGCACTAGCTTGTACATGGGCTGTTCGAAAGTTTAGAATATATATATGGGTCTGAATTTGAATTTTTCTGACCATAAACCTTTGGGTCACATTTAGAGTGGCAGTGGTACAAGTATTGTGTCTGCAAGGTTAGTGAGTCTGGTGTCGAAACTCCAAGAATACAGTTTTGTGGTGAAACAGTTGGCTTGCAGCATGAACTTTCGGGCTGATTGCTTGTCACATATGCCACTGGATGATGCTGATGAGAAAGATTTTAGTGATGACAAGGGAGTGTGTTGTTGCTGCAGTGGATGTTGTGAGTCAGTGTGCGAGTAAGGTGACAGAAAAATAATTGATGGAGTCATATTTGCATGATGGTGATTTGCAAAAAAGTCAAACAATTCATATCCAATGGCTGGCCTGAAAAAGGTGCTTTAGTCAGGTGATTTAAAAACATTCTCAAACATTGGAATCTCAGGTTTAGCTTGGAACTGGATTAAATCATTTTTAGAGGACAGAACACAGCAGGTATGGCTGCCCCCGTTTTCCTCAGCCCCAAGAAGGGTGACCACAGGAGTCCCTCAGGGTTCCACTCTCAGCCCCCTTCTCTTCAACGTATACATCACGCCTTTAATCTATCTGGCGGAGGAGTTGGGAGCTAAGATCATAGCCTACGCGGATGACACGCAGCTCCTCTTTACGTGGAAGGAAAAAGACTTGTCCCCGGATTTAGCCAAACACTGTCTTTCAGCCGTCTTTAACTGGCTTGCAAGGGCTCAGCTCAAATGCAATGAGGACAAGTCTGAGGTTCTCCTTTATGGGTCTTTCCCCCCTCAATTCAGGGAAGATCTGTGGCCTGCAAATTATCCCAGGCCTAACTCAGCTGGCAATCCGGTTAAGAATCTGGGGTCTGGTTTAGTGAGGACCTCAGGTTCTCTACCCAGATAAAAAAAATTGGCCGGAGTGTGCTTTGGCACACTGAAATCACTTAAGAAATTCCTGCCATTACTGCCTAGATCGGCCAAGGAAATGGTTACCCGTGCCCTCATTTTATCGCGTATTGATTACGCCAATGCACTATATATTGGCCTTCCTGGATACCAGCTGAAAAAGCTGCAAATTATTCAAAACGCGGTAGCTAGAGTGCTGCTTGGTATCCCTGGCAGATCAAGTACAAAGCAACATCTTCGGGAGCTGCACTGGCTCCCAGTGGTGCAACGCGTCCAGTTTAAGGCCCTCGCCCTTGCCCACGGCGCCCTATATAAATCTGGGCCGCCTTATCTCAGGAGACGCTTTGATTTTTTTGTTCCCCGAAGACAATTGCGATCAGCCGCACTATGTCTCGCAGTCATTCCCCGATTTCGCCTGACACGAACGGGGGGCAGCTCTCTTTCTTTTAAGGCAGCCAAAGCCTGGAACGCCCTTCCTTATGAAATGTGGAACACTCAGGATCTCAGGCTGTTTAAAAAGCAGCTAAAGACCTTGCTTTTTAACTGATTTCAGCTCCTCTTAGCACCTCGCTTCTTGTCTACTGCAGTTGGCTTTCGCGCCGGGACACTCTCGAGTATCCGTGCGCGCTATAAGTGCTTTATGACATAACATAACATTCTTTTAAGTTTCTGATAATTTGTCTATTGTCAGTGATATGATCAAGAAAGGTGAGCTATGGGGCGTGGCCGGATGCCGATGGAGCAGGGGGCCTAGGTCTGAGCTCCTGCCGGAGATCCCCCATCCGGTGCCATCCTGCCCGATATAGGGGGTCCCACAGTGCATAAAACAACCCCCCCAACCCCTGAAGTGTGGGGGAAACGCACAGCCCGAGAAAGAGGGTCAAAACAGAGCGGAACTGCAGGAAAAAAGGATCAGCAGCGAGACTGTGAGGACAGCCAAGATGGTGCCCGCGGAAACGGCTTGATCGGAGGCAAGCCTCGGGAGCAGCAGAGATCTGAGGACGGCAAGCGATACAAACTGCTGGCTCTGGAAGACGGGGGCCTGGAGCCTGAGCCGCCCAAATAAAAGTAAGAAACGCGAATCGGGGGAGGCCCTGGCAGGGGAGCCACGGGGACCAGCGAGAGAACCCGGCGGTGGTGCTGAAAGCCCGGCGCGTAGTACGCGAGTGGCCGAGAAGCGGCTGAAGAAGCACTAGCGGGAGAGGCGCACAGGGAAATCGGGAGCCTCAGCGCTATCCGGTTCTGGTGGGGGAGCAGGAACCCCTGGGCGAGGCATAGATGGTGGCACCAGAAGCCGAGGTAGAAGAAGGCAGCAACGCGCACATGAGCGGCTGACCCAGAACGGAGCTGGGAGGAGAAGCAAGTAAATCGGAGCATAAGAATAGAGCCACTACCGATACATAAGGAGCACACAGCAAGCATACAGGCAGGGGGAGGCCTGCGCCTGGACGCATGTAGCCAGAAGAGACAGTGGAAAGAGGCTGGAGACTGCCTGGAGAGGGCCCGGAAAGGTGAGGAAAATAATGGACTAAAACAGATAGCGACAGGCTGAGGGTAAGCCTGCGCAGAGTTGCAAATTGGATCCAAAAGGCGGGAAACAGAGCAGCAAGATCGGACGGGGAAGACTCTGGAGACACACACTCGAAGGCAGGGACCCGCACCGACAGGAGAGAGGCCCAGGAAGACCCTTCTCTCTACGACATCCTGCAGGCCAAAGAAATGTAGAGAACGGCAGTAGAAACCAAAATCGACACACTTAGAGAGGATTTGGGCCTGCTGAGGGCGGACCATAGGAAACTAACAGACCGAGTTATGACAACAGAGGGTGATGTCCGAGACCTGAAACCCCAGGTGAACACGGCTACCAAAAGGCTCACATACATAGAAAAGAGGGTACACGAGCTAGAACTCAGAGTGAAGGATGCCGAAAACAGAGCGCAGCGGAACAACCTGCGAATCGTAGGCCTACCGGAGAAAGTTGAAGGGAATAACATGGTCGCCTACTTGGAGAATTGGCTTTGCACCGAGTTGGCGGAGGAAGGCCTGTCTCCATACTTCGCTCTGGAGCGAGCGCACAGAGTCCCTGCCAGAGCACTCCCACCTGGACGGCCACCGAGACCAGTGGTGGCACGGCTACTATTTTATAAGGACAGAGATCATGTGTTGGGACAGGCTCTGATTAAAGGACACCTCAAAGTAGGCAATAGCACTGTTTGAATTTTCCCGGACTTCTCCCGAGAGGTGCAAAAGCAGAGAGCATCCTATGTCGCAGTAAAAAGGAAACTAAGGCAGATGGGTATACAATACTCCATGGTGTTCCTGGCCAAGATTAGAATGATATCACCCTACGGGGCCAAATTCTTCAGCACTCCACAGGAAGCGTGGGATTGGAATTATATGCATGCCCGCAAGAAAGAGGAGACGAGAGACAGGAGAGGCCAGAGCGAGACACTGCCCGATTCGCAGGGAAGGGAGGAAAACCCACAAGTCTACCCACAGCAGCAGAAACACGGCGAGACAGGGAAAGAGCTGTAGCAGCAATAGCCTCCCTAAGTGCACAAGGAACACGGGGCACATCCTCATTGTCCGGGGAGGACCCAAGAGAGTCGGATTCAGACACAAGCTCTAGCACAATGGGGGAGGCCAGCCAGGACCTTCCTGCGGTGACTCCCAGATCGGCGGATGACATTATTTGAACGCCATGGGACACGCAAGTACAAGAGGGAACATAGCGCATGGGGGGACCATAGAGACCTGGACTTGGACTTGCATGAGTTGAGGGGGCCCAGGACCAAGGCTTGCTATTAGTATGCAATATGCACCGGTGTGGGTTCCGGGGGGTGGGGGGCGAGGCTCTTCTCCAAGTGGGCGCTAACCTCGTTGCTACCCGAACTTTGGACAACTGTTACAATTGCACGCGAGTGCGCAGTTTGGATGGGGGAGTTGGGATGTTCATGAAGTTGTAAGTTAGGGACACTGCTGTTAGCCAAAAAGGGGCACGAGTATAGTTAGCAAGGGTCACATTAATCTGTGTCAACCATTGACGGTCCATAGCACGGGGGCAGACGGAGAGAAGGGGGAGAGATAAGCAACAATGACAAAAAAGATGACATATAACCTGCTACCCTAGAACGTCCGAGGTATGCACTCCATGCACAAGCCACACAAAATATTTTCACACTTAAACAGACGTGGGGTTCACATCGCAATGCTGCAGGAGACCGACATCCTGGCTTCCGAGGGCACTGCACTACACCGGAGATGGAGAGGGCAGGCATACTATACCTCGTTCTCGGCGTTTGCGAAGGGAGTACTAATTTGGATATGGGCAGGGGTTCCTTTGCAGCACACAGGACACAAGGTAGACCCGTAGGGCCGATATGTGATAGTAACAGGGAGGCTAGATGGACAGGACGTAGCACTGATCAACATATATGGACCGAACGTTGACCAGGGGGCCTTTCTAGAGCAGATGTCTGGTGTATTGGAGCCCTACATGATTGGCTTGATTATCATGGGGGAAGACTTTAACTGCATAGTGGACCCAGAATTAGACCGATCCTACCCCCCTCTCCGAGATTCCCCTGTCCACAGAACAGCCAGGGCTTTTAGGGAGTGGCAGGCCCGCTGGGGGTTAGTAGACACGTGGAGGCGTACTCACCCACTGGACAAAGAATACTCTCACCTCTCAAATGTCCATGAACTACATGTACGACTGGACACTTTTCTATGCTCACCTGACATGCATGCATTGTTACAGGGGATGGAGTACCTGACACGCACTGTATCAGACGACAACCCAATACTGGCACGGCTACAATGGGGAATACAGCAGCAGCCCATCCCTACTTGGCGCCTCAAGCCGGAGGCACTATAGGACCAGGTGTTTTTACAAGAGATCAGGGGCCATATCACAGCATATTTCACTGATAACGCCCACTCCACTGACTCCAGGGTGACGGAATGGGAGGCCTTTAAAGCAGTGATCAGGGGACGGTGCATGGCAACATCTATTGGGGTATGACGTACATTGCTCACAGATGTGGAAAGGGCAGACCGGGCGCTAAGGGAGATCGAAGTAAGGTGCCCTGAACACCCTGAGATACGACAGGAGTTACTAGATGCGAAAGAGGAAGTAGCCGTGCAGGAGTAATGGCTGAGGTGCTTTGACTTTCAAACATACACAGATCGGACCCACGCAGAGAGAGATAAGGCGGGCAGACTGCTGGCGTGGCTTGCCAACCCGACCCGCAGATGGAACATCATTATTGAGATAGCGGATCAGACAGGGCGCCCACTGTATAGACAAGACGCAATAAACAACAGATTCCACAGCTACTTTAAACAGCTTTATAAGAGCTCCGGACCTAGGGGGGAGGGCGAGATAGAGGAGTACCTGATGGAGCTCCCTCTCCACACACTATCAGCGTAGGAAGCAGACCAGTTAGGAGCGAAAATCTCGGAACATGAAATCAGAGTGGCCATTAAAGAATTAGCGAGAGGGAAGACCCCGGGCACGGACGGACTCCCTAAGGAATTCTAAGCAGCCTATGTGGAGGAGTTAGGCCCTAGGCTAGTGGAGTTGTATGCAGCGGTCGGGGAGGAGGGAATATTACCGAAGACCGCCCGGGAAGCAGTGGTAATTCCGCTGCTCAAACCAGATAAATCCCCTCTTGAATGTATGGCATACAGACCCCTGTCGATGCTGAACCTCGACTTTAAAATTCTAAGCAAACTACTGGCAACGAGGTTGCTTCCACACAGGACTTCCCTGGTGCACCCGGACCAGGCGGGGTTTATACCGGGCAGAAACACGACTTTGAACATAAGATGCTTTCTCTCCATACCTGAGCTGGGTAAAGACGAGGAACAGGATAGTGCGATATTCGCAATAGATATAGAGAAGGCGTTTGACAGCCTGAAGTGGGGGTTCCTTTATGCCGTCCTAGCGAATATGGGAATCTGTCAGGGATTCATACGGTGGGTAAGGCTGCTGTATACTGGCCCGGTGGCCAGGGTGCGTACGGGCCGCACAAAATCGGAGCAGTATCGGGTGGAGAGGGGCACGCGCCAGGGGTGCCCCCTCTCCCTCTTGTTGTTCGCCCTGGCCGTGGAGCTGTTGGCGGGCATGGGCGGACCGGTGGGGGCTATAAGGGCCTACAACTGGGACGACAAAAACATCACATAGCGCTGTACGCTGACGACCTCCTACTGTTCCTGAAAAACACAGAGGGGGATTTGATAGGGGCTAGAAACATGATGGAGGAGTTTGGCGCTCTCTCGGGGCTTCAGATTAATTGGCAGAAATCCCGATTGTTCCCAATAGTGGCGGGCACGCCAACACCAGAGGGGCTGGGGGAGTTGCAGTGGGAACCCCGGTGTTTTCGATATTTGGGAGTAAAGATTTTCCACTCTCCACTAGACGTGCAGGATGGGAATGTGGGGGAGCATTAGGGTCACTGAAGGGCAACATGGCTTTTTGGGGCAGTCTCCCTCTCTCTGTAGCGGGGAGGATTTCCCTGTTAAAAATGGTGGCTCTCCCCAGATTATTATACTTTTTTACCACATTACCTGTGTAGATACCGGGGGCATGGTTCCGGGAATTGGACTCCTGCATCTCAGCCTTTACATGGGGGATGGGAAGAAAGAGGGTGGCCCTAACTACGCTAAAAAGGCCGCAGTCGGAAGGGGGACTAGCAGTACCTGAGATGGAGGCATATTACTTAGCAGGGCAACTGCAGAGATTTACGCAATGGGTGGCAGGGAGTCTGACACCGGACAGAGGGATGCTCCCTTCGCCCCGGAAAGGAAAGAAGTGTTTTGTACCCTACTGGGGACCGTGAAAACACAGCATGTCCGCACCAACGAACATAAGGTGATTCGGCGGTGTTGGGGTAGGTGCCTGCAGAAGACTAGGACAAGACGCCCATATTCGCCGGAATTGCCACTGATAATACTTAGGGCACTCCCGCATGGAGGACAGTGGAGGGGCCCAGATGAATGGGAACAGGCAGGGGCCATGAGAGTGGGAGACCTATACAGCGGCGGGAAGTTACTCACCTTTGAAGAATTCAGTACAGATTGGAATATCCCACAGGGACACTTCCTGCTTTATAGGGCAGTCACGGGGCAATGCGAAGATACTGGGGAACGGGTACGACCGAGCCGACGCAGCATGCCACCTGCAAATACATAGGTCTGGCGGGGGTAACATAAAGGCAGTCACATGTTTATACAGGGAAATTGGTCGGGACTCTATACAGCCACTGGAAGCACTGAGGAATCGGTGGGTTGAGGATTTAGGCAGACCGCTGGAGGACAAGGATTGAAAGAACATATTACAAAGGACAACTAAGGTTTCCTGAAACGCACGCTTTGGCCTGATTAGCTTCTATACACTGCATCGGGCGCACATCACCCCGGAACGAATCAGCCGGTTCTTCCACAGGGATGACGCAGAATGCCCGAAATGTAGAGAAAGGGGGGCGAATTTCATCGACATGATGTGGAGTTGCCAGTCCCTGACGCATTACTGGCAAGAGGTGACGAGTGAGACGGCCCGAATAACGGATCGGATAGTACCATGTACGCTGGAGCACGCCCTCCTTAACCTGTTCCCTCACACAGCTAAGACTAAAGTCACTGACAAATTTCTGGACCTGGCCTTCATTATAGCAAAGCGTGAAATCACTAGTAAATGGAAGGCGCCAAATGGCCCCAGCATACGTAGATGAAAGCTGGAGCTGGAGAAATGGGTGAGATGCGAGGTCAGAATCTTACTCAGAAATGCGAGGAGGGGCCTGGGTAAGATCGAGAGAGCTCAGGCATGGGAAGTACTAATGGAGGAGATGAGACGTAATGACCGGGGATCCGAATCAACCACCCCTATAGGGCCTTCACGACAAGGGTGTCCCCTGAGGCAGGACCAGGAAGGGGGAATAGAGCGAGAACATGGGGAGGCATGGGAGACCCTGGGCTGGGCTGAGGCAGGACCGGGAAGAAACCGGGAAGAAACACCTGAAAGACACAGAGTTACATAATACAAGACAGAGGATGCGACAAGCTGGACTCATCATAGTACCCTGGGCAACAGCAGTGAGGGCGAGGGTGGGGGAAGTTGGGGATAGTTGGGGGGGATGTCTGAATGTATGTATGAATCGGAACCAACGCCAAAGAACCAGAGCTACCAGATGTACAGGAATGTATAACATGCTGATGAGATATGAAGTAAAGAAACAAGAAGTATGGAAAAATGTCAAAATGTAAGGGCGGTTCGAAGACATTGTAGAAGCATATAAATGGAAATAAAATATGTTTAAAAAAAAAAAAGAGAGGTGAGCTATTTGTACCACCTAAAATTTTACGAAAGGACATCGTTTCTCTAGCTCACCAAGGCCATTTGGATGTCAACAAGACATGTAAAAGAAGGAAACAATTTAATTGGTGGCCTTCTATGGATAACCAACTCATGTTTTTCATTGATAAGTGTGCTGAATGTCTTTTTTCTGATAAGCATTGGAAAACCAATGAAATGCTGTTGCATTCTATCACATTTCCTGATGGTGCATGGTATAAAGTGGGATTGCATTTTTCAAGTCCATATTTGAGTTTACCAAGCAACATGAGATATTTAATTTTACTAATTGATTATTATTCAAAGTGGATTTCAGACAGTTGTGACATCAGAGCATGTTGTTTGTAGGTTTTTGAAAAACTAACTTTCAGAGTTACTATTGACACCTCATTGTCCCCTTTCACATTACTTAGGGGAAGAAAAGCACACGTTTATATATTTCCAGGCTGGTTAGAAAGCAATCGTTGTAAAAATGTTTCACACAATGCGAGTGACAATAGTGAGATTGTGTCTAATGATGACACAAAACAAGTTTCGAAGAAGAAATATATATTTTTATTTTTTTATTTTTTATTAAATATATGCGTGAATGTACAACAAATTGCTCATTGGTTAATATTGACAATGACATGCTTCTCAACACAGACTGATCTTCTTGAAAATACATACAATCTATTACAACGAATTTGCATCCCGGCAAGTAACAACCACTCAGGATTCAGTCACTAATGTCCGTTTCTGATTCTTCCAGAGGTGGTGCACAAATATTCCCTCTAAATTCGTTCCATTTTCCCCATACCCTTTCCCACTTCTTCGGGCACCCCCTGTGTATATATACTGCCCTTTCTGCCACCATTGCTCCATCCATATCCTTGCACCATTCCTGATGTGTGGGAGCCGTATGTGTTCCCCAGTATTTTGCAATATTGCGTTTTGCAAACATCAAACCTAGCGTCGCCCAGTCTTGTGCTGTGTAGGCTCCCAGATATTAAGGAT
The DNA here is from genome assembly GCA_963921515.1 of Calotriton arnoldi. Classification (NCBI taxonomy): domain Eukaryota; kingdom Metazoa; phylum Chordata; class Amphibia; order Caudata; family Salamandridae; genus Calotriton; species Calotriton arnoldi. The sequence goes on from CAWUFW010004765.1 coordinate 353,854, forward strand.
GTACCTCTTGGGCTCTGGTGTTACCGTAACCCTGAAACCTGGGAGATGGTATGCATAATTGATTCCCAGTACGTGACAATCTTTGGGCACTCCCACAGCGTATGAAGGAAAGTGCCGACCCCCCCGCACTGTCTGAGACAGGAGGTGTCAGAGGCCCTTCCCATCTTATGCATCGTCAGCCTCGTGTAGTAGATTCGATTAAGTATTTTTAATTGCACTAGCTTCAGCTTGGAGGGTATTGCCACCTCCCGTGGGGACGCCAGCGCCTCCTGCCAGTCCATCTCATCCAGTTCCTTAATATCAGCTTGCCATTTTTCTCTAAGGGTTTGTGTAGGGTCTGGTTGGTTGTTAATAATTTTTCGATTGGTAAAGGAAATGGCTTTTTTGCCCATGTATTCTGTGAGGAGTCTGTCTTCTAATGGGGAGGCCTCTGGAAGTACCGTACCCGGGGGGATGGCCGCCTTAAGAGCATGCTTGATCTGAGTGTAGCAGAACATTTCGGTAGGTGCCATCTCGTACTTGTCTTGGAGCTGGGGAAATGTGATGACGTCTCCCTTACACCAGAGATCTCCCACTCTTGAGATTCCTATTAGGTCCCATTGTTTGAAACCCTTACTGCCGCTAAGTCTACCCAGCCTTTGGGTTCCCCAGAACGGAGTCATTTGTGTTATGATACCATCCCAGCCTAGCTGTTTGTGGGCAGTGTACCATATATATACTGTGTGTGCGGTGGGCCCCATCAAGGTGTGCTTCCGGGACTTACTATAGAGCGCCCTCATGATTCCTCCCTCTCCCAGAACATGTCTATCCATACGGAACGCAGGCTCCGTTTGAGGTGCGTGTAACCACTGATTAATCATGGTCAGTTGTGAGGCCCAATAGTATGTTTGTATATTGGGGAGGGCGATCCCACCATCGTACCACCCCCTGACCAATTTGTGCATGGCTATACGGGCTGGTTTACCATCCCACAGGAGGTTACTTACTTCTGCCCCAATTGCCTTCAAGTAGGAGGGAGGAACCGGGAATGGGGTGTTTTGCAGGGCGTATAGGAATCTAGGGAGCGCCATGACCTTAAAGAGAGCCGCCCTCCCCAATAGTGTCAGAGGTAGGGATTGCCAATGTTTGGTATCACGGCGAAGCCTTTTTAGGGGTTCCATGAGGTTTTTTTCCATGGGGTGCGTTGTAATATGGAGTCCCAGGTATTTAAAACTCCCCTCTATGACCTGTATTGTACAGCCCGCCAGGAGCCTCGGTGGGGCGCCACTCAACACATATAGAAGAGATTTGGCCCAATTAATGGTATAGCCGGAGAACCTACCATACACCTCACATATATCCAGAAGTCGGGAGAGCGAGCGCCTGGGGGATGCCATGTATAGCAGGATATCATCCGCATAGAGGGAGATGCGGTCTTCCCAACCCACTGCCCAACGAAGCCCACACATGACCGGGTCTCTTCTGATCCAGGCCGCCAGCGGCTCCAGTACCAGAGCAAATAAAAGCAGCAACAAAGGGCAGCCTTGCCGTGTGCCACGTCCCAGAGGAAAGTCTGTCGAGATTCGACCATTGGCTACTACGTGTGCTAAAGGTTTAATGTATAAGAGCTGGACTCAGGCACAAAACTTGGGGCCAAAGCCCATATGCTTAAGTACGGCAAAGAGAAAAGGCCACTCGACCATATCAAAGGCCATACGCGCATCCAGGAATAGAATGACTGCATCCTCCTGAATCGTGGGTATACGGGCCATTACGCCATGTGGCGTCTCAAATTGAGAGCAGTGTTTCGGTCGGGCATGAAACCGAATTGGTCTGGATGCACTAACTTTGTGAGATGAGGTTGTTGTCTAGTGGCCAACGTTTTAGCAAGTATCTTGTTCTCTGCAATAAGCAGCGATATTGGCCGATAGGACGTACATTCGTGCGCCGGCTTACCCGGCTTATGTATAGCGACCACAGTTGCAAGTCGCTGGTCCCTAGGGAGTTCACCTGCCTCTAGGCTAGCCTCGTACATGGTAAGCATATGTGGTGCGAGTTTGTCTGCCGCTTTTTTGTACAATTCAATAGGTATGCCGTTGGGGCCCAGCGCTTTCCCGGATTGGATGTTACCTATGGCCAACGCCAGTTCTTCAGCTGTTAAATCTGCCTCCAGTGCCTGAGTGTCATCTGAAGTGAGCTTGGGCATTTGTATATCCTTGAGGAATGCTAGTGCTTCCTCCGGTGTGGCTGTAGCTGCTGGAGTGTATACCTGTTCGTAGTGGAGGGCCAGTGTATTGGCTATCTGCTGGGGGTCTCTTATGAAGTCCCCGGTGGGCAATTTTAGTTGTGTCACCCAGCGACTAGCTCTTTCTCGCTTGTCCATCCAAGCCAGAAGTTTGCCCGCTTTGTCCCCAACCTCATATATTCTATGTTGGGTGGCTACAAGTTTGGCCCTTGTGTCTTCCCACATGTATTCTCTATACTCTTGTCGTTTCAGATGTAAGTTGTGTGTATTAGCGCCGTTGGGGTCTCGGGAATGCATGGCCTCGGCCTGTGTTGCTTCTTGTTTGAGGGTTTCTACCTGTTTCTGTTTTTCTTTTTTGTGCCCCGTAATTAGTGAAATTGCTTGGCCCCGGAGTACTGTCTTGTATGCTTCCCATAGTGTCGCCGGAGAGGCCACCGAGCGTTCGTTTTCTTGGAAGTACTGTTGCGTGGTTTTTGTTATACCCTTCCAGATCCCGGGGTTCTTAAGGAAACCAGGGTGTATTGGGAATATTCGCCGTCTGCCTGGAATATGCGACATACATTGGACAAAGACCGGGGAGTGGTCAGAAATACCTCTAGGTAAGTGCCGTACTCCTTCCAGTTTCCCATACCTGTCTGCAGATGTAAGTATGTAGTCTATTCTCGAGAGGCAGTTATGCGCTCCGGAGTGAAAGGTGTATTGCTGTTCCTGTGGAAGTCGTGTGCGCCAAACGTCTATAAGGCCAAGCGCGTCAAGGTATTCCGCGAACCGGGAGTGCATGCTGTGTTGGGTTCTAGGGGGCTTACGGTCAAGGGTGTCATCTAGCGTTGTGCTCAAATCGTCCCCAATTAATAGTATACCCTGTGGAAGTGCAAGCAAGAAGGTACTGAGGGCCGGAAGTGCCACCGAGTGCAGAGCCGGCGGAATATATACTGAGACTATATTGTATGTGCGTCCTTCCCATTGACAGGAAATGGCCGCAAATCGTCCCTGATTATCTGTCCATGTTCTGTTAATGATGATAGGGAATTGTTTTCGGACAAGGATGCCCACCCCTCGTGATCCAGAAGAGAATTCGGAATGCGCTACCATCCGGTAACCCCACCGATCCAAGGCCTTACATGCCGAACCTACTAAATGTGATTCCTGTATCAGGGCCACCGCTGGTGCCCGGCGCTTAAGAAATTGCAAGACCAACCCTCTCTTTATTTTGTCCCCGAGGCCGTTGACATTCCACGAAAGAATGGTGAGAGGCGGGCCATCAGTCGTGTGGGGCAGTGATGTTGCAGGTTCTCTAGTGGTTGCTGTTACATCGTGTGCCTTATAATGGGTTCGTCGAGAAAGAGCAAGCAGGATATTATGTCTGCGATGTTGTGTGGAAGCATTAAATTCGAAGCGTGAACCTGTGTGAAACCTATAAAACAAACAATACATAATGCATGTAACTTCGCCCAACTACCCACTCCCCTCCCAGCCTCCCTGCATGGCAGACTTGAACTACCCGCCACCCCAACTGCGCAGAGTGCTTATATCCCATACCCTGGTACCTGTGTGGGGGGGGAGAGTAGTCCAATGACCCTCCCGGAGTATCCCAATTACCTATTACATAGTGTACTGGCTATTCGTCGTTAGCATACTTTATAGAGTTATTGTGCAGACCGTTCCAGATACGTCTCATTGCATACTAGGTTACCACTTATCGTTGTTTATTGTGGCCTGCACAACTGCTGCCTGCATTTTCCAGTTTCGAGCTGGAGTCCCAAATTGAAGGTGGGTGGGTCGCCACAGCAGTTTCACGTCTCCCATTTGCGCCTTTGCGTGACACGTCGGCGCTTCAACATTCTCAGTCCGATGTCGAGTAGCCAACAGAGTCTCTTTATTCTTTGCCTCCCGCCGCCACCAATCCTTCCGTGGATCCTGTTTCGCTCAGCTCCGATGATGTCGCTCCTGGCGTGTGGTGGTTTGATTTTCTGCCCAGTCTTCCAGAACCCGTGACCGGGCGCCAGCCCTCCAGCCATTCTTGCGCCTCCTCTGGCGTCGCAAAAAAACAGGTCTTTACTTCAGCTTCTACTCTCAGTTTCGCCGGGAAGAGCATAGAGTACTTGAGCTCTCTTTTTATTTCAAGAAAGCTGCGATGTTGTTTTGTCACAGCCGCCGTATAGTCCGGAAAGAAAGTCACAGTGCTGTGTTCGATACGCAGTGGGGGGGCAATTCTTGCTGTTTGGAGGATCACATCACGGTCGTGGAAGTTAAAAATTCGGGCCAGTACTGGCCTAGGAGGGGCCCCCGGTCTGGGTCTACCACCTGGGACCCGGTGGGCCCTCTCCACCGAAAAGTAACTGGACAGGGCTCGTGGTTGCAATTGGTTCTTGATGAGGTCTTTGATAAAAAGGTCCAGTGCTGGCCCCCCCGTTCCTTCAGGCACACCAATAATTCTGATATTGTTTCCGCGTAATCGGCCTTCTTGGTCGTCGAGTTTGGCGGCCATGAGCTTATTATCTTCTTCGAGTTGACGTATTCGGCGCTTGAGATCTGTCGAGTCTTTAGAGAGGGTTACCGTTGTTGCTTCGACCTTCATCACTCTTGCGCTCATTTTCTTAAAGTCAGCCCAGATTAGGGCGATCTCCACGGAGACCGAACCTATGCGAGAGTCTAAGGAGGTGTGAACGTTGTTAAGTGTGGTCAAGATGTCCTGCAATGTGACCTCTGACGGTTCCGAAGTAGTAGGGCTCGCCACTCGTGCAGCATCTCGGTCCGCTGTTTCGGCTGATTTTTGGCGCAGGCGTATTTTTCTAGCTTTGTTTGGTGCGTGCCACGCTGGCCCCTTCCTCCCATCGCTGCAGTCTATCTCTGACTGTCGCGTGGTGTTGTGGGGGGGTAGGAGGAGGTACTCACCGCTGCCTGTCCGTGCAGTGGTCAGCCACACGCGGCCTTTCGGGTTTCCCACCTCCACCCGGTCGTTCCGCTGCTGCTGCTGGGGTAGATCAGGCCGGGAGGGGTTATAGTCGGGGCCACCCGGCGTCCAGGATCCCTGCTTGGAAAGCCGTGTGAAGAACACTCCAATGTCCGGGTGCAGCAAGATCTATCTTCGTCTTTTGTGTGCCTCCGTTGCGTATCGGTAATCAGTTCTCCACTAGAGCCCGGTAGCAAAGTAGGAGCCCAATTTGTTTTGAATGGGGGAGGAACTTTCAGTCCGTGGAGCTTGTCACCAATGTCTAGGTGCCGGGGGGTCTTTATGGAGGTCAAGCGCTGTGGTTAGCAGTTGGTGCTGGGGAGGGCGTTTGCGCTTTGCACCTCGTCGTCCCCGGGACCTTCGTTTTTATTTTTTTTTTAATTTTTATTATAACCCCTTCAGATAGCAGGCTTTGTGAGGGTCTGCGCTTGCTGGATTCCGCGTGCTCTTCAGGCGCCGCAGGCACTGCGCCCCTTTAGTTGTGTGGAGGCTGGATTGGTCACCTCTGTGTGCCCGGCTGGGTCCGGTCAGCACGGTTTGGCTCACCTCTCGGGGGGGACCCCGGGACGCCGCTTCAGACCGCACCCGCAGTCGGGAAGACCAGGCGGCCCCTGCCTCACATACACAGCGGGTCGTCACTGATCTTTGTCTCTGCCGATACGGCACTGCCGCAGGCCGCCTCCGAGGCCGAGCCCCCGCCCGGGCCACTCCGGCACCACACTGTGCCGCTGCAGACAAAGCTTGGACTCCAGTCACTCTGGGACACAGCGTGGCGGCGGAGCTCCTCAGGATTACCCCCCGTCTTCTATCGTACGTGGATGGGTCTTCACACCCGGCAGCAGTCGAACTCGCCCCCGGGCAGGAAGTTTCAGTGCTCTCGCTCCGCTGGGCCAAGGCCGCACTTGAGGTCCCGGCTGCTGGATAGGAGGTAGGCCCCGTCTTTATACCTCAACGTAGGGGCGCCGGATCTTGCCGTTGGGGAGCTGTGATAGCCGCGCCCGCTGGCTTGTCACTTCAGACGCGTTACCCACTACTTTACAGGCGGGTGCGCCAGCGGATTAATGGACGGATCTGCAGGATTATCGGGCGGGTCACGGAGCCTCTCTAGGCAGCGGCCATTTCCTCAGGCTGCTAGCCACGCCCCCAAGAAAAATTTTGATTAGAAACACAACTCTCAAAATAGAAGTTTTTGTGCATGTGACTGGGTTTTGATAATGAGACCCATCAGAGACAAAAAAGGGAGGCAAAATTGTATTTTCGTGTACAAGCTGTAAAAGGTAAAGAAGGAGCTGTGTTACTGGAAAGCAGAGGGTGGTGGAATATAAGAAATTTGGTTAAGATTACTCATCAACAAGCAGACACGTTTAGGAAAAATGGGAACATGGAGGGTGAATCTGTTGGTGTGAATTCTAACTGGGAAAATTGGTTGCCATTTGATTTGAATAATCAGCAACAATTGAATGATGCAGATATCCAACACACGGAGAGTTCTATACAAAATTCAGCTCCTACTGCTGCTAGTTTGTATTTTGCAATAGAGGATACTTTTGTATCTGAATGAAGCGTGTCACAGAATTGTCTGATTAAAAGCAATAGTAGTGTAGCGACTTGTGTTAGCCCAGAAAGGGGAGCTGGACCTCGTGTGGTGAAGGCACTTTGCAGATTTGATGATTTTTATCTGTACTAGTGTTATCTATTTTTTTGTTATATGGTTCTCTTTTTGTTATAAGGGGGAAGGTGTTGTAGTGTTGTTTATGTATCTTTCACTTGTGTTCACATCATATTTACCTTGTGTTCTTTTGTTTGTTCCTCATATTCTGGGATGAAGTGGTGGCATTGGGTTCTCACAACGACTGACGGCCAGTTGCTGTTGGGACTTGAAGCTTACTGGTCGATTCCTGTCATGGGCAATTCTCTTGGAATAAACTTTGGTGAAACTGCGATTTGCTGAAGAGATTAATTTACCACAGGGGAGCTGCCAGTAGATCTCTGGGGCACAACAGAAAGGAGTGCGTCTCCAAAATGTACAATATGCCACCACCAGCCATGCCACTGCCTTATACAGAGTCAAGGGAGGAACTTTCCTTGCAGTGCTTAGTTTGAGGCGCTGGTTTCCGGTGCTCAACACCGGCATGTAATTCTTAACACTGGCGCTTAAGACAGTCTTCCATAAGGTGGCGCTGTCTCGCGAATTTAGAGATGACCACAACAACAGTTAATTATTAATTCACTATACATTAAAAATGACTATTACCTGCCGCCCACGCTATTCTTATAGCTTTGGGGGCCTGAAATAGTCCGAATTGTCACACTTGTAGGAGTGTGATGGTTAGTAGTTGTGTAGATGCTGTCATTGGCACCATGGCAGGGGCAATGTGTGGTGCAAGCTGCAGTAGCCTCCTGACCAGAGCCCTGGCACTATTTTTTTTTAATACAAATTAAGCACTGCTTCCTTGAGGATAAAAAGGTATAAGCTTTTTGGGGATCCCTTTTTTTAGCGAAAGCCTAGATTTCTGCGCAGCAAGCACTGCAAGAGATATCCTGTGGTCACACCCACAGAGAGGAACTTTATGGGAAAACATGAAAAAATGTAGGATAGACTTACTGTGACCACCAGCTGAAGGCTTTCATTTCTACACTGAGTCACCTCTGCCTTAGATCAGAGAATCACAGGCAGCTGGAAATGTCTTGTTTGACGTCACGAGACTCATAAACACTTCAGGCTAAGGTCACGCTGAATAGCAAGAGAAGGCTAGTGGCAAGAATTTAACACAGAGTCCTTCCAGCTTCCCATTCCTTCTTTGGGAATGCGACAGCACCAGTCTCCGGCTCTGGAGCATCTTCAGCCTCTTTCCTTGAAGATGGAGCACCAATCACATCCAGTCACCAACAGCAGGCATTCTAGAATGTTGCTTTGTTTGATGATGTCAGCTGGAGTTTTGACATGTATTGTGGCATCATTTTACTAGATGGCCCCTTTAGAGCTGGTCACTCAGCACGCTACTGGGGAAGAGTGAGATGGCTTGCCCGAGTTCAATGATTCAATTAGGAAAGATGCGTTCTGTTTGGAGCGCATCCACCGCGTCCTAACCATGGCCAGGAACCAAGGCTACTGGGAGCTAGGTGAGGCAGGGACGTTGGAGGTCAGTGGACCGACACTATCACAAGGTGTTTGGCTGCATTAAAATGTGTACTTATTGGCAAGAGTCCTGTTAGCTAGGATGAATATCTTATCTGCAAAGAATGACTTTGAAACTATTACTCAGTAGCGGCTGCTATCGGACCCGGGTGGTGTGGGGGCAACAACAAAAAAAGAAAAAAAAACACTTGCTGGAAAACAGCTGACTGCCGCCTCTCCTCCGTCCTCTTCTTCCTGTCCCTGGTCCGGCAGCAGGAAGCAGCAGGAAGCACCCGGGCTCCCAGGCTCCCCTGAGCCAATCACAACGCTGCAGTGCAGCGCTGTGATTGGTCTGAGCGCCGTGGATCGGCGCTCAGACGGAGAATGGGAGACTGGGCATGTTCCTCACCAGGTTGTGCATTACAGCCTAGTGGGGAAGATGCAAAGGGCGCATGACTGTTTGGCCGGAGGAGCCGCCACTGCTATTACTTTCAAATATCTGCGAGGAAGTGAAACCCAGTGGGTATGTTTATCACCTATCTTTCTCCAAGTTGCTCCTAGGCTCGCCTTCTTAACTTTCAGAAATTCGGCGTTTCTCCTGAGTTATGAAACATAGCTCAGGTTTGAAGTGTGAGGAAATGTGTTATAAGTTGATCAGTCATCAATATAGCATTACTTAGATTGAGTACCTGTGTGCTAGCGTTTTGGAGAGAACATGTTGTAGATAACGTGGGAGTCACCAGGTGTGGGTAACAATCCAGGAATCCCTTTTGAGAACGACGTTTCACAATTTCTCCGTTTTATACTATCTTGATGATGTAAAGCACTTAGATCATCAAGATAGTATAAAACGGGGCAATTGGGAAACGTCATTCTCAAAAGGGATTCCTAAATTGTTACCCACAAAGCAATAAGGGGCTTGGACAGAGATTTCAATATCCTTAAATTACAAACAATTCAGTGAAAGCTTGGTTGTCCGAAATCCTTAGTGATCAATCCTACAGAAAAAATTGAGCATTGATATCTGTGTGAGCCAATAAAAGTGTTTCAGCTAAACTGGGCTCAGCTAAAATTTGGGAACGGTGTTAGAATTTCAAAACAAATCTGGCAGGTTCCTGTCCACTTTAAAATGCTTGATAATCCTGGGATTGCCATTTTAGAAGTTAGTTCACCATGACTATTATTCTACAGCGAGTTTGCACCACATTTCGAACAGAAGGTTAGACACATGCCTATGGCACTGGCAGTATCCGATTAGATAGTGTGGCCATCGTTATGTTTTGAATATGCCTGAAATGGGTGCGGCAATGGACAGAAGTTTATGATCGGAGTCTAACTGTATTAAATACAGAAATCAAGTGTACTCTAGGGATATACCTTTTGGGTCATTTGCAATTGCAAAGATCTACTATAATGATGATGCAGCAATACTTATTGAGGCTACAGCACATATATTATAGAATTGTGTCATTCCAGGTACTTCAAAATTGGAAGATATAATTATAACTAGCCTTATGTGCCAGTTTCAAACACAAATATTCACCCACATCAAAAGGGGAACAATACATTTATTGAGAAATGGTCTTTGTTTTTAACTCTAATCATCTATATGTCAAGAACTTAATAATAATTTCAATATCTTAGATAAATTGTGTGGGCCCGATTCACAAAAGCAAACTGAGACGAAAGTCTAACTTTACGACTTTCGGTATTCACAAAGGGCTTTTATTAGTAGTAAAGTTAGACTTTTGTCTCAGTTAAACTTAAGTTTTGGTCTTAAGTTTAACTGAGACCAAAACTGAGACAAAAGTCTTACTTTACTACTGGTAAATGCCCTTTGTGAATACCAAAGGTCGTAAAGTTAGACTTTCGTCTCAGTTTTCCTTTGTGAATCGGGTCCTCTGTCTCTTGCCCCCATACTTTCTCTCTCTCTTTGTTCATATGTAAACAGGTATGTGGCTCTAGAACAAGAGTATTAAATAAGTGATATGTTTGATATTACTTATGGGAATTTATTTTTCTGCGATGTGGTTATTGTATGAAATGATTTAGATGATGGCCCACTCTGTTTTATGCGAATGTGGTGCGTTTTGTTATTCTCTTTATTTAAGATTCCCTGTAAATTTCCTTCTTTCAATGATTGTTTAACTGTAAATGTTGTTTGTGTGTGTTGTTTTATGTATTTTTGTACCATTTGGCATAAATTGCAGCAAGTAACTTCTTCTGTATTACGGTAGTTGATCATGGATGTAATAACTAAGGACCTCCTTTAAGGATTGCAAATATTAGACATGCATCTATCTAAAAAGTATCAGATGTCCCTTGTACCAATCCTATATTGTCTTCATCTCATTTAGAAATCCGGGAGTTGTTTAGTTTCCAGTGTAAAGCCTCAGCTGGACCCCCCATTGGAAACCTTTGGCTGGCAGCCCCTCAGCCCCAGATCTCCTTGCTTTAATGGGCTGCCAGTGAAAAAGAAAAAAGCTTAGCTTCCTACCCAACCGTACATCATGTACAGTCACCGACAATAAGGGTTCTGGAATGTCTCTTTGTTTGATGAAGTCTTGTTGTGTTGTAAAACCTATTGTGACATGGTTCTACAGGCAACCGTAACAACAACGAGGAGCAAAGCTATACCCGGCTGAAGAGCCCATAGCGAAATTGGTCCTGCATTGTTTGTGTTCTGGTTCAGGGAAGACCTGGATTGGCAGTTCAGGCTGGACTGTTCCATGAGGAGCAGGGTCAAGACTGATTTGCATATGACTGGGTCAAAACTGAGGTGGCATGGTGGGTGAAAAACAATGGATTAGGATGCGCCCCGAGTGATTGCCAGGGACTGAGATTAATTCAAGCATTCCATCCATCACCTTGTTGTTTTTGCGTGATTCTACAAGCAGCATCTTTGAACTCCCCCTCCTAATCTCTAGTGTCTTGTCTCAGTGTAATACCTGGTTTATTGTCCCCTCATAATCCCTTGTGTCATGTCCATCCAATCGTGCGTGTCTTGTCCCCCTTTAAAGACTGCTGTCTAGACCCCTCCTATACCCACTTTTCATGCTGCCTTTCAATCCTTGGTTTCTTGTCCCCTCCAAAACCTTATTGGTATATCCCTTCCAAATCCCTGCTGTCTTGTCCCCTCATTACGATAGCTGCCATTCTCCTCTGAATCTCTGATCTTCTGGATCGTGCCCTCTTCTAAACCTTAGTGGCTGGTTACTTGTCCCCTCATAATTCCTTGTGTAATGTCCCCTCTATTCCTAGAGTCTTGTCAGCTCCTTATCACTGGGGACTTTCCATTCCTACCCCATGGTCTCATATCACTTCTAATTCCTGATCTTCTGTCGTATATCCCTTCTATCCCTAGTGTATTGTTCATTCATCACCCCTAGTGTTCTGTCCCCCTGCTAATCTTGGTGCTGTGCCCCACTAATGCCTGTTTTTGGTGACATGCCCCACTCCTATTCCTAGTGTCTTGTCTAACCTTACCCCAGATGTCTCGACCCCCATCTATCTATCCACTGTATCTTGACATATTCTATCCACAGCGTCTTGTCCCCTCTTAACTCATTTTCTTCCAAATCCTATTCATGTCCCCTCCTCATACCTTGTGTTTTGCCCCACCATATCCTTGTTGTCTTGTTCCCTATTGATCACCCGCAGAGACCGCATCAACGCCGTAGGAGGAGGAATCGCCATCGTCCACAAGAACACCATCAGGGTCTCGACCAGCACCGACGACACCCTCAGCACCGCCGAACACATGCACTTCCAGATCCACACGGACCCCAACACCACCCTTAGAGGCACCCTTGTTTACAGACCCCCTGGGCCCCGACCCCAGTTCAGCGACTCCATCGCCGACTTCATCAGCACGCACGCCCTGACCTCTACCGACTACATCCTCCTCGGAGACCTGAACTTTCACCTGGAGAACAACAACGACAGCAACTCCACCACCCTGATCGACAGCCTCGCCAACCTCGGCCTGAGCCAGCTCGTCACAACACCGACCCACTGCGCCGGCCACACGCTTGACCCCATCTTCTCCTCAAGCTCCCACGTCTCCTTCAGCCACACCACGGAACTCCTCTGGACCGACCACCGCTGCATCCATTTCACCTTCCAGAAACCCACCACACACCACCGCACCCAACAGATCCCACGCCGCTGCTGGAGCAAAGTCACCGAAGACCAACTCCGGGCAACCCTCGCTCTCAGCCCTCCCTCCGACCCATCCAACACCGACGACGCTGCCTGCAACCTCAGACGATGGATGGACGACTGTGCCAACACCCTCGCCCCGCTGAAAAAGCTCACCTACACCACCAAAAGAGCCAGCTGGTTCACCTCGGAACTCCTAGCTTCCAAGCGCACCTGCCGGAAACTAGAGAAGAAATGGCACAGCGATAAGACACCGGACAGCCACACAGCCCACAAAGACGCCATCCGTAACCACCACCACCTCATCAGGTCCGCCAAGAGAATCTCCTTCAAAGACCGCCTCGACAACAACGCACACAACAGCAAGGAGCTTTTCAACATCGTGAAGGAACTCTCCAATCCCAGCTCCAACACCAACGACATCCCGCCGTCGCAACCCCTGTGCAATTCCTCGCCACCTTCTTTCACCGCAAGATCGCCGACATCCACGACAGCCTCGACACCCAGACAACCCCAACTAAGATCGACCCGCCACACACCATCGACCACGACCCCCTGCCAGCCTGGGCCAGCGTGAACATCGAGGACACCATCAAGACCATGAGCACAATACACTCCGGCTCCCCGTCAGACCCTTTCCCGCACCACATCTTCAACAAAGCCAGCAGCTCCATCGCACCCCACCTGTGCAACATCATCAACCTCTCCTTCGAGACCGCGACCTTCCCAGAGAGCTGGAAACACGCAGAGATCAACGCCCTACTCAAAAACCCAAGGCGGACCCGAGAGACCTCAAGAACTTCCGGCCCATCTCTCTGCTTCCGTTCCCAGCCAAGGTCATCGAGAAGATCGTCAACAAACAGCTAACCCGATACCTCGAAGAAAACAGCATCCTGGACCCATCCCAATCAGGGTTCCGCAGCAACCACAGCACTGAGACTGCCCTCATCGCCGCCACCGACGACATCAGGATCCTGCTGGACAATGGTGAGACCGCAGCCCTCATCCTGCTGGACCTCTCCGCCGCCTTCGACACTGTCTGCCACCGCACTCTACGCGCACGCCTCCACGACGCAGGGATCCGAGACAAGGCCCTGGAATGGACCACCTCCTTACTCGACGGCAGAACCCAGAGAGTCCGCCTCCCACCCTTCCGATCCAAAGCCTCCGAGATCATCTGCGGCGTACCCCAGGGATCGTCCCTCAGCCCAACACTGTTTAACATCTACATGGCCCCGCTCGCACGCATCGCCAGACAACACGACCTCAACATTATCTCCTACGCCGACGACACTCAACTGATCCTCTCCCTCACCAAGGACCCCTCGCCGCCAAAGCCAAACTCCATGAAGGAATGAAGGCCGTCGCCGATTGGATGAAGATCAGCCGACTAAAGCTGAACACGGACAAAACGGAGGTCCTCATCCTCGGCTCCAACACCTCAGCCTGGGACGACTCCTGGTGGCCAACGACGCTGGGAGCAGCCCCGACACCCACCGACCACGCACGCAACCTGGGAGTCATCCTCGACTCAACGCTCTCCATGACCAAGCAAGTCAACGCAGTCTCCTCCTCCTGCTTCAACACCCTCCGCATGCTTCGCAAGATCTACAGGTGGATCCCGACAGACACAAGAAGAACAGTCACCCAGGCCCTCGTCAGTAGCAGACTGGACTATGGGAACGCCCTCTACGTGGGAGCCCCGGCCAAGCTCATCAAGCGACTGCAACGCATACAAAACGCCTCCGCACGACTGATCCTCGACGTACCACGCCACAGCCACATCACCCCCCACTTGAGGAACCTGCACTGGCTCCCCGTCGACAGGAGGATCACCTTCAAACTCCTCACCCACGCACACAAGGCACTCCACAAAACTGGCCCAGCCTACCTCAACAGACGGCTCTTCTTCTACGTCCCCAACCGCCAGCTCCGCTCCGCCGACCTCTCCTCGCCACCGTCCCCCGCATTCGAAGAACAACCACCGGCAGCAGATCCTTCTCACACCTCGCCGCCAAGACCTGGAACACCCTTCCACTAAGCCTACGAAAGACCCAAGACCTGCTGACCTTCAGGAGGCTACTCAAGACCTGGCTGTTCGACCAGTAGCAGCATCCCCCCCCCCCCTTCCCTCTCCCCAGCGCCTTGAGACCCTCGCGGGTAAGTAGTGCGCTCTACAAATTCTGTGATTGATTGATATTGATCACTGGTGTTTTGTGCCTGCTGGATCCCTGGTGTCTTCAAACCCTCCTCATCACAAGTGTTTTGTACATTTCTGATCACTGGTGTATTGTCCCTTCTTGATCCCTGGAGTTTTGTTTCCCTTCTGTCCTTTGGTGTCATGCCCCGTCCTGATCCCTGGTTCAGTGTCACCTCTTGATCCCTCGGGATCCCTGATTCCTTGTCCTCTTCTGATCTCTGGTTCCTTGTCCCCTTCTGATCTCTGGTTCCTTGTCCCCTTCTGATCTCTGGTTCCTTGTCCCCTTCTGATCTCTGGTTCCTTGTCCCCTTCTGATCTCTGGTTCCTTGTACCCTTCTGATTTCTGGTTTCTTGTCCATTCCTGATCCTTGGTTCCTTGCCCCCTCCTGGTCCTTGCTGTCTTCTCCCCTTCTGATCCGTTGTCCCCTCCTGATCCCTGGTTTCTTGTCCCCTCCTGATCCTTGGCTCCTTGTCCCCTCCTGATCCTTGGCTCCTTGTCCCCCCTGATCCTTGGTTCCTTGTCCCCTCCTGATCCCTGGTTCCTTGTCCCCTCCTGGTCCTTGCTGTCTTCTCCCCTGCTGATCCGTTGTCCCCTCCTGATCCCTTGTTTCTTGTCCCCTCCTGATCCTTGGCTCCTTGTCCCCCCTGATCCTTAGTTCCTTGTCCCCTCCTGATCCCTCGTTCCTTGTCCCCTCCTGGTCCTTGCTGTCTTCTCCCCTGCTGATCCGTTGTCCCCTCCTGATCCCTTGTTTCTTGTCCCCTCCTGATCCTTGGCTCCTTGTCCCCCTGATCCTTGGTTCCTTGTCCCCCTGATCCTTGGTTCCTTGTCCCCCTGATCCTTGGTTCCTTGCCCCCTCCTGGTCCTTGCTGTCTTCTCCCCTGCTGATCCTTTGTCCCCTCCTGATCCCTGGTTCCTTGTCCCCTCCTGATCTCTGGTTCCTTGTTCCCTCCTGATCTCTGGTTCCTTGTTCCCTCCTGATCTCTGGTTCCTTGTTCCCTCCTGATCTCTGGTTCCTTGTTCCCTCCTGATCTCTGGTTCCTTGTTCCCTCCTGATCTCTGGTTCCTTGTCCCCTCCTGATCTCTGGTTCCTTGTCCCCTCCTGATCCCTGGTTTCTTGTCCCTCCCTGATCCTTGGTTCCTTGTTCCCCCTGATTCTTAGTTCCTTGTCCCCTCCTGATCCTGGGTTCCTTGTCCCTTCTTGATCCTTGGTTCCTTGTCCCCTTTTGATCCCTGGTTCCTTGTCCCCTCCTGGTCCTTGCTGTCTTCTCCCCTGCTGATCCTTTGTCCCCTCCTGATCCCTGGTTCCTTTTCCTCTCCTGATCCCTGGTTCCTTTTCCTCTCCTGATCCCTGGTTCCTTGTCCCCTCCTGATCTCTGTTTCCTTGTCTCCTCCTGATCTCTGCTTCCTTGTCTCCTCCTGATCTCTGCTTCCTTGTCTCCTCCTGATCTCTGGTTCCTTGTCCCCTCCTGATCCTTGGTTCCTTGTCCCCTCCTGATCCTTGGTTCCTTGTCCCCTCCTGATCCTTGGTTCCTTGTCCCCTCCTGATCCTTGGTTCCTTGTCCCCTCCTGATCCTTGGTTCCTTGTCCCCTCCTGATGCCTGGTTTCTTGTCCTCTTCTGATCCCTGGTTCTTTGTCCTCTCCTGATCCCTGGTTCCTTGTCGTCTTCTGATCCCAGGTGTCCTCACCCCCTCCTTATCACAAGTGTTTTGTACATTTCTGATCCCTGGTTCCTTGTCCCCTCCTGATCCCTGGTTCCTTGTCCCCTCCTGATTCCTGGTTCCTTGTTCCCCCCTGATCCTTGGTTCCTTGTCCCCTCCTGATCCTTGGTTCCTTGTCCCCTCCTGATCCCTGGTTCCTTGTCCCCTCCTGATCCTTAGTTCCTTGTCCCCTCCTGATCCCTGGTTCCTTGTCCCCTCCTGATCCCTGGTTCCTTGTCCCCTCCTGATCCCTGGTTCCTTGTCCCCTCCTGATCCCTGGTTCCCTCCTGATCCCTGGTTCCTTGTCCCCTCCTGATCCCTGGTTCCTTGCCCCCGCCCCCTCCTGAACCCTGCTGTCTTGGCACCGCCCGTTCCTTGCTATCATTCGCCCTTCTGATCAAGGGCGCCCTGGTGTCTGCTAACCACTGGTCCTGCCCAGTCCTCCTCCCATCCCAGATTCTTGCCCTGGCCTCTCTTACCACCCCTGCTCCATGCCCCTCCTATCCCACCCTCCCCCTCCCCTCACCAGTACTCCCAGCACCTCCCATCAACCCGTCAGCCCTACCTACACCCCCGCTGATCCCGGCATAGCCGTCTCTCAGTCCCCTCCCTGCACTACCTCCCCCACTCTCCCCCTCACTATTACTCCCAGCACCTCCCATCAACCCGTCAGCCCCACCTACACCCCCACTGATCCTGGCATAGCCGTCTCTCAGTCCCCTCTCCCTGCACTACCTCCCCCTCCCTCCCCCCCCACCATCACTCCCAGCACCTCCCTTCAGCCCTTCAGCCCCACCTATACCCCTACAGTTCCTGGCATAGCCGCCTCTCTGTCCCCTCACCCTGCACTTCTTCCCCCACCCTCCCCCCTCACCATTACTCCCAGCACCTCCCATCAGCCCGTCAGCCCCACCTATACCCCCACTGATCCTGGCATAGCCGTCTCTCAGTCCCCTCCCCCTCTGACTTCCTCACTCCCCCCTCCATGGACTTACACACAGAAAGAGCACTTTGCAATGTCCCCGACCACGACTCCCCCTCAAAAAACACTAAAGATGCTACTATTCCGCCTACTCCCTCAGTCCATCCTTCCAATAAGGACACTCTCACGCCTGACCCCAGACTTGACCAGATATTATCAGCCCTTCAGCAAGTCAAAACTGACATCCGAACCCTACACGACCTTATCATACAACAACCCAAATTCACTAGCACTAAACAGGAATACAGATCTTTCCCACACTCCAAGAACTCTAGTCGCACCCAACATCTTCTTGCAAGCTCCCAGACGCAGGGGTCTCCACGTTGGAGCACAGTTCCGCACCCTAATGCCTTATCCCGCCCTATCAGGATGATAAACCCTCTATCTGCTATAGAATTAGGGGCCCTCCTTCGCTCATACGAGCTACCTCACCCTCCACATAACGCTGGGCTTCCAGTTAACTCACATACAGACTCCCGAATACAATCTATCCCTATCAACACATACAGAGCCACCAGACACAACTCCAGAGGCATAGTTGAAAATAACCTCACTAGAATCCCCCTCACAATCGAACCCCCCACAATATCCAACAAGACGCGACTAAATTGTATTCTCCTAAACTGCAGATCCGCATCTAGACATGCAGCCGAGATAGCTGACCTATTACTCACTAATGAACCAGACATTCTGAGCCTGACGGAAATTTGGTTAAATAAAGCATCTACTCCCATCATGGACATCTTGCTACCCCTAACTATGACATCACCAGACTAGACAGAACGGACAGGCCAGGAGGTGGGATAGCCTGCATACATCAGATCAGCCTAACAGTGACCAACTCCAATGCCCCCGCTTTATCCTCATGTGAATACCTCTGTTTAAACATCGCCAGTAATAACAAACAAATATGTTCTTTACACACTTTCTACCACCCTCCTGGTGAGAACCTCACATTCATAGAAAACCTCATGGATATTCTAGCGTCAAATGACAGCCAACAAAATAAGCAAATATTCCTGGGGGACTTCAACCTTCATTGGGATGACCAGAACGACCCTGGGGTAAACAGCCTGAAAGCTTTCCTCGCCCACCTTAATCTTGACCAAATATGTAACAGCCCTACACACGACAAAGGCGCAATTCTCGACCTAGTAATCTCTAAAGTGGACTCTACACAGCTCGACTCGATCCTCCCCTGTGACTGGTCTGACCATCACATCATTACATTCCAAGTCTTGGAAATGGTTAGACGACTCCCAACACAACCCCCGAGAACTAAGATCTGGAAGAGAAACCTGAAAAACGTCGGCTCTGACCTTACAGCATCAGCTAATTCAAACCTTCTATGTCCCCCGGAAGACCTAGCCGATGTCCAGGGGCTAACCAATCACTACTTTCACTCCATGGACAACCTACTAGACAAAATAGCCCCGCTTCAACTGAAAAGAACTTCCACAAAAGACTCAAAACCTTGGTATGATGGGAGGCTTAATGCAGACAGACGCTCTCTCAGAGTAATTGAACGACGTTGGAGAGCCGCACCCTCAGCTGACCGCCTCAAGCTTCTAAGAATCGCCAGAAACTCCTATTTTAGAAAGATCAGAAAATCTAAAACCGACTTCTTCAGGACTCAACTAGACCAAGCCAAGAACAGCCCCAAAAAGCTATTCGATCTTATCAAAACCCAAACCAAGAGCGTACCCAGTCTCCCTAACGCTATCCCACTTACTCTACCCAACTGTAATGAATTTGCCTCCTTCTTCGCTTCTAAAACAGAATCCATAAAATCAGATCTACTCAAGGACCTCTTATCCCTCTCAGACATGAGAAAGAATTCATCACTGCCCCCTGCTGGTGCACAAGCTAACGACCTCCCTAAATTCAAACTCAAAAACAACGCAACTTGGTCCCACTTCAACACTTACAGTGAAGATTCCATATTAAAGACGCTAACCGCTCTGAAACCCTCCAATCATTTCACAGACCCACTCCCGGCTAATTACTTAAATGACTTCATTCCTCTGTTACTACTTCTATGGACCAAGATCATAAATACGTCCCTCCTTCAAGGATCCATTCCAGACATCCTGAAAACAGGTCAGGTGTCGCCTATCCTAAAGAAAACAACAGCTGACCCCTCGGACCCAAATAACTACCGTCCAATTTCTAACATACCTATGCTAGCCAAACTCCTGGAAAAATGCGTTAACATGCAGCTGAACAGCCACATTGATCAATTCAACCTGCTTAACCAATTTCAATCAGGCTTCCGAGCAGGTCACAGTACCGAATCAGCCATGACACATGTAATTGACGACGCTCTAAAAATCCTGGACCAAAACGAAGCTTGTTTACTTATCCTACTCGACCTGTCATCAGCATTTGACACCGTCAAACACGGCAACCTACTTGAACTCATGAAACACAGAATGGGAATGTCTGGAACTGTATTTAACTGGTTCGCCGCTTTCCTCCAAAATAGATCCCAAAGATTCAAGGTCAACCAATCCCTGTCCAACCCCATGCCAGTAACATTAGGAGTTCCACAAGGCTCCTCCCTCTCACCCACCCTTTTCAACCTTTTTATGGAACCTCTTACCGATCTTCTCAGCCTTGCCAAGATTCACTTCCATGTGTATGCAGACGACACCCAAATCTACATCAAGATCCACTCACTTGATGACATCAAATCGCTCAACACCACACTACAAAAAACCCAAACATGGCTGGCCGAAAACCATTTGAAACTAAACTCCCTCAAAACGGAATTCCTCTTAATCGCTCCCCCTAACAAAACTCCCACTTAACAGCTCTCAAAGGACAACCTCTCATCGTCGACTCAGCGAAATCGCTAGGTATAACGCTTGACAGCAACCTAAAGATGCAGAAGCATATCAGCGCCTCCACAAAAGGAGCTAACTTCCACTTGAAGACCCTGCGAAAACTGAAACCCTTTCTGCCAGCCTACGATTTCAAACAAGCAGTTCAAGCCCTAGTAATCCCTAGAGTGGAATATGGGGCGGTAACCTTATGCGGCCTCCCAAGGTCATCGACAGCCCCACTAAGAGCCACTATCAACTCAGCTGCGAGACTCATCACGGGCTCAAAGAGAAACTCTCACCTATCCCCTGACCTGAGAGCCCTCAACTGGCTACCGCTTGAAGCTAGAATTCATCTGAAAATCGCTTGTATGACGCACAAGGCCTTACACCACAACTCCCCGCACTACCTAGCTCAGAAATTGGTGCTCTCTGCGGGCATCAGAGCCTCCAGGAGTGCCAAGACTCTTCTTCTAAAACCACAACGATTCGCCAAGAAAAAACCTATAACTGATCCTTCTCTGGTATGGCTCCTAGGATCTGGAACGCTTTGCCCATTGAAACAAGAATGAACCCGTCCACTGCCTCCTTCAAAAAAGAAGTGAAAGCGATCCTCATGGCTAAATTCACTTGAACTCTCTGTCCTTTTACTGTATATTATTACTAGTTCTGTTTTTATGCTCCATAGTTGTTCTTTTGTTTTTACGCTAGCTCATTTGTACGTGTATAAGCTGCTTATAGCTGTTTCACCTATATCTTTGTGTGCTATATCTTGTTTTCTACATATGACTTGTAAAGCGCTCTGATACTCGCAAGGGTCTTGTTCGCGCTATATAAAACCTTCAAAATAAAATAAAATAAAATATCCCTGAAGTAAGACGCCCTCTCCCCACCCACCAGTACCTGTGCTGGCCTCTCCAGTGCTACCCTACCTTCACGTGCACCTGGTTCACACCAATAATGGTTCCAGTTTACAGAATGTAAATGTAAAATCACCAAAGACGATGGAGAGAACCTTACCTTTCAATGTACAGCTGAACAGATGAGTCAGAACTGATTCACAGTCACCTCTATGACTGGCCAATCCCACCCTAATAGAGGTAGCTGCAGTGCTTAATTTGTAACAAAGTAGGTGCCAGGGCACTCGTCAATAGGCCATTGCGGCTTACACCACCCATCGCCCCTGCCAACGCTGCAATGACAGTATCAACATAAATACTAACCGTCACACTCCTGCAAATGTGACAATTCAGGCTATTTCAGGCCCCCAAACCAATTAGAATGGCTTGGGCAGCAGGTATTAGTAATTTTTAATGTATATTGAACTAATTAACAGCTGACGTGCATATCTATAAATTAGACAAACTGGGCCAACTTGTGGCAGACTGTCTTCAGTGCCGGTGTTGTCAATTAAGTGCTGGTGCTGAGCACCAGAAACCACCGGCTCAAATTAAGCACTGGGTAGTGGACTATCTCTATTGCTCTGTTTCTACAATAAACAATGGGAAGGTTTGTGCACGTTCACTATGACTTCAGAATTCTCCTGTACTGTTATTACAGGCAAGTACTGCCATTGTTACCTTCCTGATACGTGTCATCAAGCTTTTCTTTTACTTTTTTTCTTCATAGCATGATTTAATTTGTTATGCCATGCATTATTTGCCATAAGATATCGCCTTCATAGCAAGTACAGCAAAATACAACAAAATAAATCAAATAAACTTATAGTGAAAAAATGCTACAGACATTCCAGTACTCCATGTATTATATATGATGAATTACTTACGGTATCTGGCAGCATTACGTCACCAAGGAGTTCTTTGACATCACAATAGTGAGACCACATGCAGAGCTCTGCTAATACTCTTTGGCAGGGCTTTAAGTGGGATAAAAAAAAAACTGGGGGGCTCTAAAAGGGGCGTGGCAAACCTCAAAGAGGTGTGGCCAATGCAGGTAGGGGCGTGGCCTAAATCATGAGAACTAACATTGTGTGCCGCTCCAATATAATGGCGCAATTGTTGACGCACAGTTTGGCTAGCCCTAAACAGTACGGGTTCCTTTCCTCAAGACTGTATTGTTTATCACATGGTAACATAAGGACTTTTTTTTCATCTCTGCATCTACTACAACCAACTAAAATAACAACAAATCAAATAAGCTAAAATATGTCACTGCCATTAATTAGGCCTGGGCGGTGAACTTCGCTCCGTTCGCGGAGTTTGCAGAGTTTTCCGCACTCCGCGGAGCTCGCGGAGTGCAGAAAACTCCGCATCGCGATGTGCAGCGGAGGTTTTTCCCCGCTCGCTATCGCGAACGGTAAGTTTGCGAGCTCGAGCTGCCGCTCGGGTAGAATTTCTACCCGAGCGGCAGGAATACCAGCACAAACTGCAGTTCGCACTGCACTTCGCCACGCGCGGAACTTCGCAGAGTTTTTTTGTAACTTCGCGGAGTTCCGCGTAGCAAAACTCCGCGAACCACGCCCAGGCCTGCCATTAATAAACAATGCACACAGTAGGGATGTGAAGTTTAACAGTATTTACGCATGCCACTATTCCCCACTGCGCCAATTAGGATTCAGTTTTGTGATTTTCTCACCCACCTCTACTCACTTCACATAGGTTTGCCTTCACATAATATCATCTAGCTTCACGACGGCAAAACCGAGAAGACCTCCGGCAAAGAGCCCCCTTGCGGGGCCCGTTGGGCATTGCAGCGCCGGCCCAACGAGGAGCTGCCCTATGATGAAGTATGACACCCCTCGGGG
This sequence comes from Calotriton arnoldi, assembly GCA_963921515.1. Taxonomy (NCBI): domain Eukaryota; kingdom Metazoa; phylum Chordata; class Amphibia; order Caudata; family Salamandridae; genus Calotriton; species Calotriton arnoldi. The sequence goes on from CAWUFW010004765.1 coordinate 376,777, forward strand.
TGTGTGAGGGCCCTTGCTCCTAATTGGAGCTATACCTGACGAGCACAAACTCTCTTGCTCTCTCTAGCACCTACTTACACCCACCACTACTGACGTGGCTTCACACCTCCCCTCCCTTTTGTTAATTTAGGTTTTGTCCCCCTTACCCCCCCAGCCCCCTAGGAACAGCATACCCGTTGTCTTCAACCCCTAGGAATGCAGTCACGGACCCCCAAGGGGGCGCGCCCCACAGTTTGAAGAACTGTAAAGCATAGAGGGGATATGAGGACCTCTCACCACTCCCCCACCTCAATGGCTGACACCACGAAGATGTTGCTGCTCCTGCGCTGGGGAAATCCAGAGACAAAATGACTCTTTTTAAAGGATTTCCCATCCCCTACAACATAACTTCTCCAATAGTGAGAAGTGAGCAAAATGAGCACGCACTGCTGTCACTATAGCCTGGTAAAAACCAGACCGCCTGTGCCAGAAAACAAAACAGAGCCCAATAGGGACCTGTTTCGAGGCCCCTTTAAAAACTGCTGGTGCTCAGCACCGGCAGGACCTGGCCCTCTTTGGTAAAAGCTAGCCTCAGACATGCGAGTGAGTTCACACTTTACCTACGTAGCCCATTAGTGTTTGTCAGGAGAAAGGCAAGGACAGTTATGATCTGGGCATTTGCCATTGTAAGGCAAGGAAGGGCCAAGGCAGGATTGACAAAAATATGCATCAAAAACCGCAAATTATGCGGCCTGGGGCACAATCTGTGACAGTTTTGTTTCATTATTCTACACCTGTTCATATTGCATGCGCAAAGATGCAACACCTGGATACAACAATGAGGAACTGAAAGGGTCTGCCGTGCCGCAGAACCGCTTCTTGGCATTTTTTTAATAGTAGCAACTGACCCATTGGAACTAGAGACATTTTTTTTTTTTTTTTTAATCTTTTTTATTAAAGAATAACATGCAGTACCTAAATCAACCAAAACAAGTGCAGTACAGTGCATCGATCAAAACTTCCAATAATCGTAAGTTACAGTACAAAAATATGTCCAGGCACTGGGTCTACAAATCAGAAAACACATCAATTTTCCATATTGTTGGTCATTGAATGTCTTCATCGTCTATCACTAGGGAAGGAGGGAGGATGACAGGCGTGCATAATAAACCTCTACTTTCATTCCAAGGGCCCCAACTTTTTGTCCATTTATGCGGGCAACCCCTGCTCTCATAGACAACCCTTTCCGCCTGCATGCACCAATCCATATCCAGCTCCCAGTCAATGTATCTGGGCTGGACTCCTCCCCTCCATGTTCTAACTATGTTACGCTTCGCCACCATGCAGCCCATCGTAACCCACATCCTCTCCGTGCGTGACAAATCAGTGGCCTCCCAGATATTCAGCAGACACAGCCGGGGGGAAACATCTATAGGTGACTTACATTTGCGAGACATACCGGTTATAACTTTTTCCCAATACGTCTGAAGGATCGGGCAATGCCACCATTGATGTATGTAGGTACCCTCTCGGCCACACCCACGGGGGCAGTCAGGAGAATTCAATACCCCCATCTTGACCAGCACCAAGCTAGTATAGTAGGTCCGATGTAACAATTTAAGTTGGATAAGTTTGAATCTGGAGCGAATCGTAACTTCTCGGGGGGAGGCCAAGGCTTCCCTCCAGTCGTCATCATCCAAGTCCCCTAAATCGTCAACCCACTTTGTACGTGTTTTCTCCTGGGCGTCTGGAGTATGATTGAGAATTTTACGATAGGTCAGTGAGATTGCTTTCCCCGGGAGATACTCATCTAATAATCTATCTTCCAGAGGTGAAGAGACCAGCAGGTCTGAGTCTTTCGGAATAGCTTTGTTTAATGCATTTCTGGCCTGGAGGTAGCGAAAGGTTTTCCCTTTCATGTAGTTGGTAGTCCCTTTGCAGGTCGCTGAATGGAATCACTCCACCCTTCACCCACAAGTCTCCAACTTTCGAGAGACCAATCAGATCCCACTTGTCAAACCCTGGTTGTTTCGATAACATCCCTAAACGGGCTGTCTCCAACAATGGAGTAGCTTGCGTTATTTTATCTTTCCAACCCAGTGTGTGTGCAGCCTTGTGCCATAAAACTACTGTGGAAGACGTAGGAGTAAATCTAGGTGTATACTTGCCCCCCCATAAAGTGCCCTTAAGTAAGTGCCAGGACGCATGTTATGCCTGTCCATTCTGTAAGCGGGGTCAGATATGGGACGATGGGCCTAGTGATTCAAAACAATTAATTGTGAGGCCCAGTAGTAAGATCTGATGGCGGGTAAGGCAATGCCTCCGTCATACCAGCTCTTTGTAAGTTTAGTGAGGGCTATACTTGGAGAACCTTGATTCCAAAGCAGGGCACGTACTTCGCAATCGATTAATTGAAAATAGTGAGGTGGGACTAAATATGGTGTATTTTGTAGGGCATACAAAAAGCGAGGGAGTGCCATCATCTTGTATAGCGATACAAAGGGGATGATGGACGGAACGCTTGAGCCAATCAAACACTCACCCCAGTCAACTGATCTGGGTTTAATCCATCATCATTCTTTAGCTCACTCACCACCCCAGTTCAGACATGGCCATATGCAAATCAGTCTGACCCTGTGCCTCATGGGAACAGTCCAGCCCGAACTGCCAAGCCATGTCTTCCTGGACCGGAAACAAGCATCCTAGGACCGGCTTCTGGCATTCCAGCCGTCATCAGCCAGGCTTGCTTGAATCCAGTGGCAAGTGAGCAAGGGACCCACGTCTGGGCATACCCCGCCAACTTAGGGCGAACAAAGCTGATACAAAGGGGATGATGGACGGAACGTTTGAGCCAATCAAACACTCACCCCCAGTCAACTGATCTGGGTTTAATCCATCATCATTCTTTAGCTCACTCCACCACCCCAGTTCAGACATGGCCATATGCAAATCAGTCTGACCCTGTGCTTCATGGGAACAGTCCAGCCCGAACTGCCAAGCCATGTCTTCCTGGACCGGAAACAAGCATCCTAGGACCGGTTTCTGGCATTCCAGCCGTCATCAGCCAGGCTTGCTTGAATCCAGTGGCAAAGTGAGCAAGGGACCCACGTCTGGGCATACCCTGCCAACTTAGGGCGAACAAAGCGATACAAAGGGATGATGAACGGAACGTTTGAGCCAATCAAACACTCACCCCCAGTCAACTGATCTGGGTTTAATCCATCATCATTCTTTAGCTCACTCCACCACCCCAGTTCAGACATGGCCATATGCAAATCAGTCTGACCCTGTGCCTCATGGGAACAGTCCAGCCCGAACTGCCAAGCCATGTCTTCCCTGGACCCTTTGGTATCGCTTTGTTCGCCCTAAGTTGGCAGGGTATGCCCAGACGTGGGTCCCTTGCTCACTTTGCCACTGGATTCAAGATAGCCTGGCTGATGAGGGTTTTGAACCCGAAACCGGTCCCAGGATGCTTGTTTCTGGTCCAGGGAAGACATGGCTTGGCAGTTCGGGCTGGACTGTTCCCATGAGGCACAGGGTCAGACTGATTTGCATATGGCCATGTCTGAACTGGGGTGGTGGAGTGAGCTAAAGAATGATGATGGATTAAACCCAGATCAGTTGACTGGGGGTGAGTGTTTGATTTGCTCTAACGCTCCGTCCATCATCCCCTTTGGTATCGCTTTGTTCGCCCTAAGTTGGCAGGGTATGCCCAGACGTGGGTCCCTTGCTCACTTTGCCACTGGATTCAAGATAGCCTGGCTGATGAGGGTTTTGAACCCGAAACCGGTCCCAGGATGCTTGTTTCTGGTCCAGGGAAGACATGGCTTGGCAGTTCGGGCTGGACTGTTCCCATGAGGCACAGGGTCAGACTGATTTGCATATGGCCATGTCTGAACTGGGGTGGTGGAGTGAGCTAAAGAATGATGATGGGTTAAACCCAGATCAGTTGACTGGGGGTGAGTGTTTGATTTGCTCTAACGCTCCGTCCATCATCCCCTTTGGTATCGCTTTGTTCGCCCTAAGTTGGCAGGGTATGCCCAGACGTGGGTCCCTTGCTCACTTTGCCACTGGATTCAAGATAGCCTGGCTGATGAGGGTTTTGAACCCGAAACCGGTCCCAGGATGCTTGTTTCTGGTCCAGGGAAGACATGGCTTGGCAGTTCGGGCTGGACTGTTCCCATGAGGCACATGGTCAGACTGATTTGCATATGGCCATGTCTGAACTGGGGTGGTGGAGTGAGCTAAAGAATGATGATGGATTAAACCCAGATCAGTTGACTGGGGGTGAGTGTTTGATTTGCTCTAACGCTCCGTCCATCATCCCCTTTGGTATCGCTTTGTTCGCCCTAAGTTGGCAGGGTATGCCCAGACGTGGGTCCCTTGCTCACTTTGCCACTGGATTCAAGATAGCCTGGCTGATGAGGGTTTTGAACCCGAAACCGGTCCCAGGATGCTTGTTTCTGGTCCAGGGAAGACACGGCTTGGCAGTTCGGGCTGGACTGTTCCCATGAGGCACAGGGTCAGACTGATTTGCATATGGCCATGTCTGAACTGGGGTGGTGGAGTGAGCTAAAGAATGATGATGGATTAAACCCAGATCAGTTGACTGGGGGTGAGTGTTTGATTTGCTCTAACGCTCCGTCCATCATCCCCTTTGGTATCGCTTTGTTCGCCCTAAGTTGGCAGGGTATGCCCAGACGTGGGTCCCTGGCTCACTTTGCCACTGGATTCAAGATAGCCTGGCTGATGAGGGTTTTGAACCCGAAACCGGTCCCAGGATGCTTGTTTCTGGTCCAGGGAAGACATGGCTTGGCAGTTCGGGCTGGACTGTTCCCATGAGGCACAGGGTCAGACTGATTTGCATATGGCCATGTCTGAACTGGGGTGGTGGAGTGAGCTAAAGAATGATGATGGATTAAACCCAGATCAGTTGACTGGGGGTGAGTGTTTGATTTGCTCTAACGCTCCGTCCATCATCCCCTTTGGTATCATCTTGTATAGGGCCGCTCTGCCTAAAAGTGTAAGGGGTAACGTTTTCCAATGGTGTATATCCGCCCGGAGGCGGCGCAAGGGGGGCATCAAGTTACGGTCGTGGAAAACTGAGGAATCAGGCGTAATATAAATTCCTAAGTATTGGAAGCCGTCCGTAACAATTCTAGCATTGCAATCTGTTGGTAAACTCGGCGGGTCCCCACTCAATACATAAATCAGGGATTTATCCCAGTTAATGGTGTAGCCGGAATATTTCTGGAAAAGAGTAAAGATATGTAGCACCCTACGAATAGAAAAGGGGGGTCGAGCCAGATACAATAAGATGTCGTCGGCATAGAGGGAAATCTTATCTGTCCACTCCAGCGACCAATTGAGGCCCCTAACAAGGGGGTCTCCCCTTATCCATATAGCCAAGGGCTCCAGGGCCAAGGCAAAGAGTAGGCGCGAGAGCGGGCAACCTTATCTCGTACCCTTCCCCAATTCAAAGATTGCTGAGCGAGCACCATTCACCGAAATCCGTGCCAGGGGGCCAGAGTAGAGAAGACGCACCCAGGACAGAAACCGACTGCCAAATCCATATCTTTCAAGTGCCGCAAACAAAAAAGGCCATTCAATCATGTCAAAGGCCATTTTGGTGTCAAGGGACATAATAATGGACTCCTCCTGTATAGTGGAGGTTCTACCCAGGACATCGTACAGACGGCGGAGGTTCAGCGCTGTATTCCTAGTAGGCATGAAACCGGATTGATCAGGATGCACTAATTTGAGGAGGCACGGGGAGAGACGTTGTGCTAGAATCTTAGCTAAGATTTTGACCTCAGGGTCCAATAAGGAAATAGGTCGATAAGAGCTACATTGTTCGGGGGGCTTACCCTTTTTATGAATGACTACAATATTAGCAAGTCTTTGCGTCTCAGGCAATATACCCCGATTCGCGCTCTCCTCATACATCCGCACTAGAAATGGGGCAATAGTTGTGGCATTGGATTTGTGCAGTTCTATTGGTAGGCCGCTCGGGCCCATGGCTTTACCGGACTGCAGAGCGAAAATCGCTTTAGAGACCTCCTCGGCCGTCAAAGCGGCATCAAGGTCCTTAACGTCTTGGGAGTCTAAAACAGAAAGCGGCAGAGTAGAAAGCAGCTCCGCCGCCTCCTCCTCGGTAGACAATTGCGTGGACTTATATACCTGTTCAAAGTGATTGGCAAACGCCCCCGCTATCCCAGCTCTATCCTGTATTTTATCTCCCCCTTGATCAATGATCTGAGCCACCCCCCTGTTAGCTAACTCCCTTTTATCCAGCCACGCTAATAACTTGCTGGCTTTATCTCCTATATCGTAAATACGATGTTGAGTAGCTCGGTACTGGATCTTAGCTGCCTCTTCAGCTATGTCCCTATATTCCTTTTGTTTTATAGATAATTTATGTGCGGTATCAGGCGTGTGTGAGGCCACTAACTCGCCTTCAAGCGTGGCCACCTCCTTTTCTAAGTCTTCCAGTTTTTTATGTTTCTCATGTCTGTGACCCGGAACCGCTGCCACCCCACAGCCTCGGATCACCACCTTGTAAGCCTCCCATAATGTGACGTCTGAAGGAACCGAACCGTCATTCTCAGCAAAGTAATTTTGGGTAGACAATTTGTCTCTTACCGTCTGGACTTTAAGATACCAGGGATTTAGAACCATTTCGTGTCGGGCAGGGGGAGGAACACCCCCGTAGTATGTCATAATCGGGGAGTGATCTCAGATACCCCTAGGGAGGAAGGAAGTTCCATCGAACATGGGGAGCTGGGAGGCTCTACAGAAGAGATAGTCTATACGTGACAAGCTCCCATGCACCCCAGAGTGAAAGGTGTAGTGTGAGCCAGTAAAGGGCCCTTGTATTTAAAGGATGATGGAGAAGTGATACTGATGGATCTGCCCACCCCCCCTCCCGCGGCAGTACTAGAGACAACAAATACGTAAGTCGTGAAATACAGAAATCACATTGGTAAAGACCCAAAGCGCCTTAAAGGAGACCACATCTATTAGGTTGTACTGAGCATACATACAAAGACTGCAACAAAACCCATTAACACACCCTGGAACCCACCCCCACCCTGCCTCCCTGCAACGTGGACTTAAAACTGCCCACCCCCCAATTTTGCAGAGCGCCTGTAACCCAATTCAAATCTATTCTATGGAGGGAAACGTTACTCAGCCAAACTACCCAAAAGGTTACATTGCCAGTCCCCCAGTATAGCATTTCAAGAGCTGGGAGCTAATCCATATAGTGCCACAAAGTACTTGCCATCTGCAGCTCTGCCCCCAAACAAGAATTCGGTGCGGTGAGCCGGTACCTCGACCAGCCAGACTGTTAATCATTTGCACCCTCCCAGATAGAAAGTTAAAATCCAAAACTTTATGATTCATGATATAAACATCCGTGCCCTCATATGACTAGTCAATACTCATCGTTTCTACTGCATGGACTTCCGAAGGACAAGGCAGGTCTTCACTGCAGAAGAATTGAACCATCAATCATTCACGGCTGTGAATGACTAGCTGACTGTCTAGTCTCTGCGTATGACTCAGAGAGGATCTCTTACGGTTACTGGAGGAGCACCAACCTTCAAGCCAGTCCCATGTCTCCTCCGGAGTCTGGAAGAACCACGATTTCCCTTCAGCGAGCACCCTCAACTTGGCCGGAAAGAGCATAGCATATTTCAGGTCGTGATCACGAAGTGCCCGCTTAACTTCAAGAAAGGATCTCTGTTTCTGTTGTACCTTGTAAGTAAAATCCGGAAAAAATGTAATGGCAGAGTTTTCAAATTTGAGTGGTGTGGCCGCTCGTGCCATTTGAAGGATGATATCTCTGTCGCGAAAATTAAATATCCTCGCCAGCATGGGTCGCTGTGGAGCGCCGGGGTTTTTGGGGCCCCCCGGCACACGGTGCGCTCGTTCCACAGAGAAATATTTTGAGAGGGACCGGGGCCGTAGGTGCTTCTGTATTAATTCTTCAACGAACAGATCGGCGGCTTGCCCCTCTGACCTTTCGGGAACCCTCAAAATTCGTACGTTGTTTCTACGTGCACGCCCTTCATAATCCTCCAGTTTCATCTCAAAGTCCGATGCTTGGGCTTGTAATCGCTTAACCGACTGTTCAAAGGACTTTGTTGTGGTCTGAAGAGTTTTCACTGAGTCTTCGGTCTCCCTGACTCTGTCGCCCATTTTGCGAAGGTCGGCGCGAATAAGGGTGACTTCAGACGTCACCATATCAATCTTTTTCTCCAGTGCCGAGCGAACCCCTTGAATGGCCTCCATAACATCAGCGAGAGACGGGCCCTCTGCGGCAGTTTGTTGCTTCGCTTCAGCATCGGCGTTCTTCTCATCCGATGCTTCGGGCTTAGAGTGGGCGAACTTGGATAGCTTCAACAAGCTGGATTGCCTGGCGCCTTTATTGGTAGTCATTGCGTCGGGTTAAGTACCAAAGCAGTCCACAAATATAAGGGGTATTGCGGCGATTGCACTAGAGGTCCAATACAAACAATGAACGTAAAAGGTACTGTTGCACTGCATTGTCTACTACACCCTCAATGGGATTGCGGCTCGCCCAGGGCCACAGGGAATAAAGTGAACAGCCCCACCACTCTGGCGCAGTCCCGCCGTGTGCTTGGGGCAATCAAAATATCAAGTCCGGCTGTACAGTGGCGCACTCTCACCAACAATGCGGAGCTAGCTATATCCACCTCTACAATCCCTCTCCGTGCGCCACACCCAGTATTTTGCATAAGAGTTTCTCCAGCAGGGTGGGGCAGGGGTGCCACGTAGATGCACGATGGCGGGCCCCGGCCACACGAAATGCCAATTGCCCCAATCGGTAAAAGATAGTCTGCAGGATTGTCCGCGGGGGGAGGGAATTCAGTGTCACCGCTCCCAACCCCCACCCGCCGCAGCTTAAGCAGGCCGAGAGCGCCCGAGACTTCCAAAGATCTTCGCGTGCACCGGAGCCCACCCGGTGCAACGCAATGTCCGTGGCTGATCACTGCAGGCTGTGTTCGGTCGGGGACCCCCAGGAAAACAAAGTATGGCCCGGTGGATCTACAGGCCGCGGCGCCGGGAAAGGAACACTGCCCTGCACTCGCAGGCCCTCACGGCCACCGCGATACACTCTGTTGCTATCTTCACGCTTGCTGGAACTCACCCGGCACAGCGCAATGTTCGTCACCGCCACCGCAGGCGGTGAGCGAATGGGGGCTCTCCAAGGCAGGGGCGCCGATGAAAAACCACTATCCTGAGCTCGCAGGCCCCGCGGCAGCAGCGGGTCTCATGTAGGGCGGGTCCGGACGTCGTCGCCGCCAAAGCTTCCTCCCGGTCCCGGTCCGGACTCACAGCCGGGTTTCTCAGGGCAGAGCTGGCGGAACTTCTTTGTTGTTCGACCAAGAGACTCCTTGGCTCAGTGGGCACTCAGACCGTTGTTTACTACAGGCAATACGGATAATTTTAGCGGATTATGGGGGAAATTAGTTAGCTGAAGCTCGGAGCTTCACTCCATTGCGGCCATCTTGGGTGTCGGCTAGCCACGCCCCCCTAGAGACATTTTTTGTGAGAGCTGCAAATCATGCAGCAGATGGGTTATGTGGCAAATATGGCATATCTATAATTATGTGGAAAATCTCCTGCTGCTGAATCTTAGAATGCAGTTTACCTTGATTGTTAGTTGCCAATAGGTTTTAATCCATAGACACAGGGCCAGTGTTTTTAATAAACATAGTATTTAAATGTAGTTTCTAAAATCCTCATAAAGTATAGTTGGATGTACTTATCAATGCAATCGGTATGTGGCATTGTTCAGAAAAGGTTATTTTATCTTTGGAAACTATGGAGTGTGAATAATGTGCACTCTGACTATTTTTAAGTCTTGGCTAGACAGCTCATGCGCTGTCTTCAAGACATGTTGTTTATACACTGTGGCCTTACAGCCTGCCCACAGCTTTTCATTTGTTTGCTGCAGCTTCTCTCTCATTTCCTTCATTCCAGTCTATGAAGGAATACCTATGTCATGTCCTCTCCCTGTGCGTGGCCTGGCCCTTAAGCATGGACAAAGTACTGGTGTACATCCGTTGCTCCTGTTTTTGGAACTACTTTTCTCTTTGTATTCCAGCACTCCACATGGTGTTTGTGTTTTTCGCTCTGCTCCAGTCCATTTCTTTTATGTTCTCGCACTCCACAGGAGTGCGTGTGTTTTCCCCCTCTGCCGCAGTCCGTTATTCTTCACCCCCACCCGCCCACTCCATTTCATAAACTCCCCCACCCGTCTCTTAACCCCACATCCCACCCACCCTCATTTGTGTTGTGCCTGTGAAACTAGAAGCAGTTTCAAGTGGAACAACGGGCTCCTGCAACCCTCTTGCTGGGAGCTGTTTGGTGAGTGATTCTTGTTTTATTTCTTTGACTTTAGGCATCTTTGGTGTGTTTTGCAAGCATCCCCTTTCAGGCAGGGGGAAGAGTGGGAAGGGGGCAGTGCTGGTCGTGTGGTGGCTCCAGTGCTTCATTTGTAAACAAATAAGTGTCAGGAGCTCTCTCCAACTTGCACTACCCATTGCCCCTGCCATCTCTGCCAATGACAGTACCAATACAACTACTAAGCATCACACTCCTACAAGTGTGACAATTCGGACTATTCCAGGCCCCCAAAGCTATAAGAATGGCTTGGGTGGCATGTTTTTGCCATTTCTAATGTATATTGAATTAATAAACAACTGTTGTTTCCTCATCTGTAAATTAGACAGACAGCGCCACCATGTGGAAGACTGTCATAAGTGCCAATGTTAGCGCCACCATGTGGCAGACTGTCGTTAGTGCCAATGTTGACAATAAAGTGATGGTGCTGAGCACTGGAAATCACCTGCTCAAATTAAGCACTGGCTGGCTCCTTTGTATACAGCAGTGAGCAGCAGCTCCTGAATTACTTTCGATGTTGTGTGTTTCTTTGTTACATTACTGCTGGGTTTCCACATCGAAGCTGGCCTCTACTTCAACTGTGAATGAAAACCAATGGTCCCAGAGGTCTCTTGAGGGCATTTAAAATGTATTGATTTCCCCGTGCAATGTCATTTTCTGTAGAAATATGATCTGCTTCGTGCCCATGTCTACCACCCCCCCACCAACCCTCTTGGCATCTGCTCAACATCCTGTGATTCTGGGCATATCACTTAATCTCCCCATGCAATCAATAGTGCTTGTGTAATGTAACTAGTGCTCATGTAAAGCACTCGGCTTTCGGTCGAGTTTACTGTATTTAAAAACTACAGAAAAACTAACTTACATATAAAAACAAAGCCTAACATAAGGAAAGACAAATAGATACCTATTTCTTGGCTGAGTTATACAAAGTGAAACCCAATAACCTGGATAAATCACGGCTTCCCCAATTATGTGTTCTTGGCCAAATATTTTTAAAACTTTTTTCTTCATTAGCATGCGTGAATGCGCTTTCAAATATGTGACTTCAGAATACCAGCTGAACAAAGTTATCACTTTTAATAAGTACTTCTCAGGGCAGTACTGTAATGTGCCTTATTATTGTCACAGCTCATCTACACTCTACGGACTGTTCTGCCCTCTCATCTGAGTTTAGGTGAGTGAGTTGAGGGTACCAAGGTGTGTATGTCATAAGCAAACTGCCAGCAACACGCGCAGTGGAAGGAAGGGAAACTCTCAGTTTGGCACAGTAACAATGCTTGCTTCAGCTAAGGACTAGGCTGGCGGCTTCAAACACCAAGCAGGGAGCCTAGCAGGGCCGGACTGGCCGTAGCGGGCACAGGACATTTCCCCGGTGGGCCGCCAGGGCTGGGGGCCGGTTTTGTTACAGGGTCGTTTTTGCAGCATAGCTGCAATATCGGCCCCTTGTAACAAAATCGGCTGAAACCGGCCCTGGCAAGTCGCTCGGCCGCTAACCCCAACCCCCGGGGGGGGCCGGCCGAGCACTTTGCCAGGGCCGGTTTTGGTTCCCAGTCCAGCCCTGGAGCCTAGGCTGGTGGTCACGAAGCAGCACTGCATTTTTTTCTTCCTGTGTGCTGCTGAGCTGTTTGCCCTTAGTGTTTATAGTAATTCAGTGGCACGCTTAAAAAGAAATGCCTCTTTTTTTATTCCCGAACTCCATGCAAAATACAATGGCTTCTAGCAAGGGTAGTATTAATGTGCACAGCATTTGAACTTCATGCGACCCTATTTTATCAGAGTATCTAAATTAAGTTACTGCATTATTTCATGCCTGCTGCATTTTTTTTACTTCCTGCAAGTTCTGTACATGTGTAGACAAGTAAATTGTACATTCCTCATGGTAAAAACAAAGACACTTTTGTGAATTTTGAAGAAACCTTTCATATTTCATGTGATGTGTGCTGTATAATTTACATAATATCACAAATAGTGGGATACCCAATAGACCCTTGATGGCTTGGGCGGTTCAATATGAGCAGGTAAGTGTGCCTACAAGAGATTTTTTTTTTTTGGATTTATTTAGTCAGGGTTTACATATGTCCTGAAGATGGTCTAACGGACAGTGACATAATTAGACCGAAACGTCAACTTTTAGACCTATTCCTCGGTTAAGTGTATTACAGGCAATGTTTGCTTTATATAAAATCTTCATATTGCCTTAAAAACATCATTTGAAAAGGTGTCCACAATTGTAACTGAGAAGAATATTTGATATATGTAAACCCTGACTTCCGGCTACATTGTGTTGTTTGCTTTATATGTACCCTACAAAATTGAACAAAATTTGAGTTAATATAAAATCAACTTTTGAATATATACACCCGTGTTCTATGTAATGTTTTCTTCTTTTTATTAACTTTTATTTGATGATTTATTCATTGATATTTTGATTTAAATTGCTTTCTGAATAAGTTAATTGTAAGTTACTTATATAGAACTTACCTCAATTTATTATTACTATAAACATTTAAATAAATCCCTAGTAGGCACACTTACCTGCTCGTATAATTTACATAGCAAATATTTTCAGGGCTCGGCTGGTGCACGGGCTCTGAGATCCCAGCTGCCTTCCACCCCATCCCGTGATGTGTGGCGTGACTTGCCCTCCTCCATTATTTTGCTTGTTTACCTATTCCCCAACTACCCTCCACTCCATACTATGTTGTGGCTTGACTCACCCCTCCGTTTGCTGCTTGACTCGCCCCCTCTCCTGGGTTGTGTTGCTTCACTTGCTGCTGTTTAACATGGCTAAAAGACATTGGCAGCAACAATAGCGCTCGGATTGCCGAGACCTATTGACTTTGCTAATGCTTGTTTTCTTTTGGGAGGAGGATGATCTGTAATTCATTTTGAGGTTGGCTTGATTGCGCAGCTGCCTGTGCACCTATTGTTACCAGTTCTTTAAAATATACATAAATTGGGTTTTAGCTCCACCCAGAGTTACTGCATTGTGACGTAGTGTCCTTTAAAGAGAGGTGTCTTCAACTCCTTCCTTAATTAGAGCAGTGTGGGTATATGGGGATTTTTTTTCCAGATCCTGGGTGCATAGATGGAAAAATCCTCCTGCTTAGTTTTTTTTATTTTTTACACTTGTTAGTCTGCATTCTAATGGTGTCCTGGATTCAGGTGTGCCGAGAGCCACCAGCAACATCTGCAAGATAAGCGGTGGTTCTAGCCATGATGGCTTTGTAAATGATGCCGCTGGGTTTGACGATGGTGCGGGCTGGCAAGGGCAGCCAACGGAGTTCCATCAGCTCTACACCTACATCACCTGCACTCAACACGATCACTTACACCACCACCTGCATGCAATACCACACACCACATTCTACATCACCACCGTACACATACATCAACCCCACGATTTGTTCTATACCACTACCTACACTCTACCATTCCTACACGCTACACAAACACTTACACCACCAACCTACACCTTTGCTGACACATACACCCCAAACCACCACCTCCATTATAAACTCTACACTCGCACATACATGCTAGAACAGGTTGAGCATTTTCAACATTGCCGGCATGAACACCTTCACTCTATATTATTAGCTACACCCTACAACAGCATCTACAGTAACATCCACAGCCTACTCCTACACGTGTGTGTTTGGTTGGCGATGGTAAAATGCACCGTGGGGCAGTTGTGTTTTGGTCCTGGTATGAATGGAGGGGTGCGTTTGATGCCGATTAGATTGTACGAGCCATAACGATCATTCAAGTGGAGGAAAAATTGTGGCAACAAGCCTTAACCACTTTTAACATAAGGTGGTCAGTACATAGAGGAACATCTTTAAAGAAACCACTACATTTCTTATACCGATGAAGACCGGCAGTTGAAGACTCCGACTGATCAGTGGGGGATACTGCTTTTAATCAATTTCCACACCTTTTTAGGTGGGATAAGAAGTGACTTACCTCTTGTGGGATCACAAGAGAGGAACGATCACTGATTCTTCCAATAAGTTGAGAACAGCTTGAATATTGGTCTTACCTTCATAGTTGAGGTGAATCTCCTCGGCCATTCGTTAAGAGGGACAGATATGTCATTGTCCTGAGGAAGGTGGCTCCATCCTGTTTTTTACCACCGAAACGCGTTGACACTTGTCTTTTTTAGGGTTAAATTTGAGGAACGAGGTGTTGCATGTAAAACGATGAAATCATGTTAATACTGTGATTGATTCCTTCAAATTAACTGTGATGAAATGGCAAATATATGTCTCATATTGTGTCTCTCTTTGAGGTTTTTTAATAGTGTGTGTAATAATCATTTATTCTGTTTTTAATTGTGTTTTGTGATTTTGTATACATATGTATGAGCAAGGAAATTTTTATAAGATTAAATTTGGATCACATAAAAAGGTTTTTGATTTCCTTTTCAAGACTGGTAAAGTGGCAACCTTGAGTGCTTCTGGGTATGTGAGATGAGAAATTGAATACTAGCCTTCCAAGAGTAGTAGGATTTTCGAACCGAAAGGTTTGTTTTGAGACAAAGTGCCTGTAGTGCTCTTTTGAGCTAATAGTAATCGGACGGTTGTGACATCATGGGGAAACTGTTACAAAGGTTTTGCCCTGAGTGGTTTATGATACTGGCAAGTCACTACAGACGAACATTGCCAAAATCAATGAATAAATATGTATATAAGTAAATGGCGCCTCGGTGCCCTCTTGAAGTTTCTAGTGGGTTCTAATATATCTTTTTTGTCTTCCTAGGTACAATGGTTTGGTGACCAGCCAGCGCGCCAACGGGATCATCGCCATCTGCTGGGTGCTCTCCTTCATCATCGGCCTCACGCCAATGTTGGGCTGGCATGCCAAGATCCAGGACGCATCCGACGGCGGCAACTGCAGCAAGTCCATGGTGGTGTGCCTCTTCGAGAAGGTGGTGACCATGGACTACATGGTCTACTACAACTTCTTCGCCTGCGTGCTGGTACCTCTTCTGCTCATGCTGGGCATCTACCTGAAGATCTTCATGGCCGCTCGTCGGCAGCTCAAGCAGATGGAGAACAAGATGATGCACAGTGGGCGCGCGCGGTCCACTCTCCAGAAGGAGGTGCACGCGGCCAAGTCGCTGGCCATCATAGTAGGCCTCTTCGCAGTCTGCTGGCTTCCCTTGCACATCATCAACTGCTTCACACTCTTCTGCAAGCAGTGCCCCCGCCCTCCTGCCCTGGTCATGTATGTGGCCATCATCCTGTCCCACTTCAACTCTGTGGTCAACCCGCTCATTTACGCCTACCGCATCCGGGAGTTCCGTCTGACCTTCCGCAAGATCATCAAGCAGCACATTCTAGGGAGCAAGGAATCGTTCAGGACTAGTACGCCCAGCACGCGCGCCTCCATCCACGGCGGGGAGGATGGGACCTCAGTGAGGGACAGCGGCTACTCATTGAACTTCTATGTCAATGGCCACGTTGGTGCCTCCATTAGGAGTGGAGGCACTCCGGACCAAACCCAAAGGAGGGGGCACCCAGAGAGGCCTCATAATGGGCTGGCAGAGGGCTTAGGGACCAACGGACATATTGTGGAAGCAGCCCTCCGAGACGACGTTTCCGAAAGTTTGGTGCAGGGTGGTGCCACCTACATGGAGAATGGCTCCAGTTGGCAGGCAGCAGACATTTCCTGATGACCTCAGTATCAGCTCATTGGTGCATCAGTACATCTGGTTTCCCATTGGATGCCTCAACGGAAGGCGGGGAACTTGAAGGATGGGAGTGTGGCTCCATGCCGGTCTGTCAAAAACACAGCACACTTGGGTGCAAAAAACAGCAGTGTTGTTGTTTTTCCTGGCAAAGCCACAGAGGGCAATTGCAGATACGGGGCATCAAGGGACACATTCTGCTGTCGATCTTTTCATTTTATGTGAACTCAGAGTAAGTCCTTGCCACCCACCTTCTCTCTCGGCCAGCACTGGCATCCTCGGTGGCACAACTACGGAATGCCCATGTGAAGGACTCGCAATGTCTGGCACTGCTGTGGGTGGAGAACTAAGTGTTCAGCCATTCAAGGACTGATAAAGGAGGCTGAGTACCAGAGAAGCTTGCACATCACATGCGCTACACCTGTTCACCTCTAGGCGCTTGCAGCCCGTGCAGGATACCGCTAGTTGTGAGAACAGAAGGGGTGTGGGGTGACGCAAATTCTGCAGCGCCTGTCATGTTGGTTTTGTTCCATGTTTTCTCTCTCAGAGATACAACCCCCCACACACACTTCTGTACACACTTGCTCACAAGCATGCACACCACCTGGAGACTGGTAAGACGTATGTCACAATATAGTGTGTAAAGTGATGAATTCCAGCAGCCAAGCTGGAGGCCCAGCTCTTAAATGCACCGGGGTTGCAGGCCCTCTCCACCCGAGCTTCTGATTGGCAGTGGGCAGCCAAGAAATCCAGGTTACAATCTCAGTCGATCACGTGCCACGGAAGGCAGCATTCTGTCGATGACATACTCAGGAGGGATGGCGTTGTGTCACATGCCCACACATATGGCAGACCGAATTAGTACCGTGCCAGGACCAAGTGATAGGCTCAGTTGGTAACATGCCAGTTCAGGTGGCGGCCTGAAATGATAAGGTGTCTGCAGGTGTGACAGCGAGTTAAATGCCATCAGAGGGGGCAGGCAGCAATGGAAGATGGAGTGGGTATACCATGCCAGCTGGTAGAGGTGTGAGTAGGGGTCAGGCCCGGCTCTAGGAATTTTTATTTGGGTGGGCCAAGGGTGCATTCGGGTGGGCCACTGCGGGCCCGATTTGTCGCTAATATGTCTAGCCAGGCCTGCTTCAGGGCCCTCGTTTATCTCTTCTTAGTCTTACAAGGGCCGTAAAACGCACTCTTTTCCAAATCTTTCTAAATGTTATCACTCTCAAAAAGTGTTTTTTTTCCATGTAATGTCCCTTTAATGGGAAGAGGAGGCTTCTCAGGTGGGAGTATCATGCAAGTGACACTACTCGGGCTCCCTCTGTGCGAGCCTTCAGGGAGAATCCCTCTTTATTACTACCTCCACCTGACCCCGGACTCTGCAGCACACTCCCTTCCAGGCCCGATTATCCAGTTTTCTACCACTCCTCTCCAGTGCACCTTATCTCACAGCTGACCTTGGGCCCCAGCCCCGTATCAGCCACCATTCAGTTCCACTTTCATTATTCCCGGTAAAACACATTAGGAAAATCACCTTCAAACTTGAAACATTGAATATAGCAGTAAATATAATTAGCACTGACTTTAAAGTATGTTCCACAGTTGCCCTAATGACTTGACTGCTAATTAAATAAACAAAAACAGAAAGGCCATGACAGAGCCAGCTTTAGCGCTGGTGCGAAAGTCTTTTTTGGCGTCCCACCAATGACCTCTTTCTCCGTAGTTGCCTTTACTATCACCCTCCAACAGTGCCCTTCATCTCTCCATAGCCCCTCCCCCTCATGACCTCCTCCTCAGACTCCCTCACTACCACCCTCCACCAGTGCCCCTCGTTTCTCCGTAGCTCCCCCCCTCCACCCCATGACCTTCTTCTCGGATTCCCTCACTGCCATAATCTAACAGTGCCCCTCATTGCTCTATAGCTCCTCTCCCTATTGACCTCCTCCTCGGATTCCCTCACTGCCACCCTCCACCAGTGCTCCTCATCTATCCGTAGCCCCTCTCTTATATACATTCCATTTGTTGTATAGCGCTACTCATATCAGTGTAGGGTGTCATAGTACTTTACATCACGCACACATTATACAGAGACAATAAATCAGTCTACAGGGAATGTCACATAAGCCAATGAGGATTATAAAGTGTAGGAATCACATATCATCCGTACTGGTGGACAAAATATTTTAAGAGGGTTTGATCTGGAGAAGCACAAACTCAGGATTTAAAGAGTACTCCAGTGGTTGGGGGTTGGCTTTACTGATAAAAATGTATAACTTCCCAAACAAACTCTTTTTAGCAACATTAGAATAATGACAGACTGGGGACGTTCTAACTATATCACAACACAAAAAAGCGAAGTTTGTATGCAGCTCTTTGATGACAGATCATAGGTCACTGTCCTATCTTATGATTGTAACTTCTGAACTGCAAGTAACACAAGGATCTCTGTGACAAAGGCAGTAACCCACTGAGCTATCCACATAAAATACAGCGGATCGGCATTTAAAAACTACCAACAGACAAAGGATTGCTCTCCAGCAGGATCATTAATCACCAGAGTTATCTGGACATTTTTTATTGTTGTTATGCATCGGTGGCACATTCACTGCGAGGGCCAAGGCTCATGTTTGGGTGGGCCTGGCACACCCGGCCCACCCGTTAGAACCGGGCCTGGTCGGGGTTATGCCAGCAGCGGTGGCAGCTCAAGTCTACTACATGCTAATAATTAAGGTCTGAGAACGCACTAATGCCAGCTAGAACGATAGTCACAATTGGTTTTGTGCCAACAGAGGTGTCAGTTCACCCAGGTCCGAGTTGGTCAGCTGAGGTAGATTTGACCCTCACCGCATTTAAATCTCATTTGTCATTCCAGGTTTAGCAATACATTTGCGACAGAGCAGAAGGCAGAAATAAGGAAAGGGTACATTGATAGCAGTGCCTGGACTGCCATCATGTTAGCGCCGACCCCCCCCTCTCCCCCCCCACGCTCCTCCTCCACAGGGTGAGGAACCCCCCCCTTCCCTTGCTGATGTTATTTGTGGTATGTTGTGGTGACCTTTTCTGAAAGGTCACGCGGGAGGGTCCCGGAGCGCTGCAGCCGGGCCAGGCAGCTGTGCGCCTCTGGTGATCAGGGTTACAATTATTGGATCTTGGGGGGGGGGGGTACTGTTCCTTTTCCTTAACCTTCCGATGTAAACAAGACAGGGCGCCAAAGGATGGGAGTGTTGGGGGTCAAAGGTCAGGCTAGTGTATTGAATTATTGATTCACGTTTAGGTAAGTAGGGCCCTCGCCCTTCCCTGACAGCTGGCAGTCCACGGATGTCACTCCCCTCTCGGGGGACCCTTTGCTTTCCGAGGCCCTTTCCTCACGGCCTAACGTCTCTCCCCTTCCCGCTCTATCTCTCTCTTTCTCTCTGTGCCTTACTCTCTCCAGCTCGTCATCAATGTCTCCACGTCATCTTGTGACACGGGCTGGCATCCAGCGCAGAGACAGGTCGATCTGCGCTAGTGCCAAATGTACCCAAGTGCGGCTGCTTCAGCAGAAAGCGCCCACTGAGGTGCAGACCTCAGACAGCACACGTGCTCTCTCAAGGCTGCCTGCACGCGCAGAGCAGACCTCACTCATAGCGGTTCGACAGCGACGCTACCTCCTAACCGGTTAAATGCGCGCTGCCACCCGAGGCCTTGGATAACAGATGCACATTGCAAGCCAGGGGCATGGCTCCGGTCTGTCGGAGGGCTGCTTTCAGGCACAGTGCACAATATAATTGCAACAGGCTTCTGACAGCAGAGATGTCACTCACTCACTGCTTGCATGCTCAGTGTGCACGAAAATATAAAATCACGTGCCATGGACAGAAGTCTTTTCCCCAAAAGGGCTATTTGCAGGTGCAGTGTGTACAACATCATTAAACTTGGGCGGTAGAGGTCCCGCTTCCACCTTCTCGCCACCCTCGAGGCCTGCTTGATAAACCTTTCCAATGCTGATGACAGGAGGTGAGAGGGTGGGGGGAGGGCGAAGGCTCCTTCCACAGGCGCTGGAGGGCGGAAGTTGGGGGGTGGGGAGTGAAACACGCCTTTATTTTCTAGTGCTTGGTAGCAGGAGTGAGCTGGACCCCAGAGGTCGAGTGAGATGGCGCTTGTACCGGCGGAAGAGCCATCCTCGCGGTATCAGTCTGGCGCGAGTGCGCGTGTGCACCTGTCGTGTGCGCCCTGACGTGTTAACAGACAGGAATGGCCCAGGCGGTGGCGTGGTACATGTTATTTCACTCCTGTTATTAGTCTACCTGGAAAGGCGCTCATTGTTTTGTTCTCGCTGGCTGTGAAGGTGCGCTTATGCGTTTGAACCCGTGTGCTGTTAGGTGTTTGCCAGTTGTTGTGTGAGATGCGTCTACAGAGGTAGCGGCCGTGGGACCTGAGGGTGATTTCCGGAACTGATTCTGTCCCAGTCCCGCCCGCCTTTGGGCACCTAATTATGGGTGAAACCGCCCCTTCCCGGTAACGTTTCTTGGCGCTTGGCACTTAGCTCCTCGCTCGAGCACGTCCTGTTTCACGTCTAGTGGTTAAAGTCAGGCTGAGTGGTTTCCAGGAGCCTCTCTTTATGACTGACCCCAAGGGTTCTCCTCCAAAGGCGGGAATACTCTGTGTCAGGGCTGCCCCAAAGGGGCCACCTGCGAGATCTGGCCAGCCTCAGCACTCTCATGGATACTGCATTAATAGTGTTACCCAGGGCGGCCCCAAAGTCTTAATTTCCAACACATTCCCTGCTTCAGTACTCTCACTGGGACTGCAGTAATACTCTCCTCCATGGGTGTCCCCAAATTATCATTTACAACACATGTACTGCCATTAATACTGTAGTAATATTCTTCCCAGGTCTGTCCCAAAGCTATTACACATGCCCTTCATCAGTACTATCATTGGTCCTGAAAGAATTCTCACCTGGACTGTCCTAAGTGATCCCTTGAACTGCAGGAATACTCTTTACCAGGCTGTCCCATCGACTTATCAATGCTCTACCCACCTCTCCACTGTCCTTGGAGCTGCAGGAATACTCTCTTCCAGGGCAGTCCCAATGGTTTCTTACTCGGATCTCTGCTCGCTCACTGCTGCCCTTACTTTGCAGGGGGTGCGCTCTACCAGGCTGTTACAGGGAACTTATCAACGCTCTACCCACCTCTCCACTGTCCTTGGAGCTGCAGGAATGCTCTCTTCCAGGGCAGTCCCAATGGTTTCTTACTCGGATCTCTGCTGTCTCACTGCTGCCCTTACTTTGCAGGGGGTGCACTCTACCAGGCTGTTACAGGGAACTTATCAACGCTCTACCCACCTCTCCACTGTCCTTGGAGCTGCAGGAATGCTCTCTTCCAGGGCAGTCCCAATGGTTTCTTACTCGGATCTCTGCTGTCTCACTGCTGCCCTTACTTTGCAGGGGTGCGCTCTACCAGGCTGTTACAGGGAACTTATCAAAGATCTACCCACCTCTCCACTGTCCTTGGAGCTGCAGGAATACTCTCTTCCAGGGCAGTCCCAATGGTTTCTTACTCGGATCTCTGCTCGCTCACTGCTGCCCTTACTTTGCAGGGGGTGCGCTCTACCAGGCTGTTACAGGGAACTTATCAACGCTCTACCCACCTCTCCACTGTCCTTGGAGCTGCAGGAATGCTCTCTTCCAGGGTAGTCCCAATGGTTTCTTACTCGGATCTCTGCTGTCTCACTGCTGCCCTTACTTTGCAGGGGGTGCGCTCTACCAGGCTGTTACAGGGAACTTATCAACGCTCTACCCACCTCTCCACTGTCCTTGGAGCTGCAGGAATGCTCTCTTCCAGGGCAGTCCCAATGGTTTCTTACTCGGATCTCTGCTGTCTCACTGCTGCCCTTACTTTGCAGGGGTGCGCTCTACCAGGCTGTTACAGGGAACTTATCAACGCTCTACCCACCTCTCCACTGTCCTTGGAGCTGCAGGAATGCTCTCTGGCAGTGCTGTCTCACGGGGTCTTCTTGTTGCTCTGTCCTATTTTACTGCTGTCCTTCACACTACAGGAACACTCTCTACCAGGCCTGTCAAAGCGACTTATCAAAGATCTCTCTGTTTCAATAATAGTTTATTAGTCAATTAAAACCATAAACAAGATCATACAGTACATAAAGTTTAAAAATGCATTCAAAAGAGATTAAAACGGAGATTTGTCATACATCTATTTCGGCCACTGAGCATCTTGTCACTAGCCCTTCACTTTCTTCAACTTTCCTTCCTAAGTATTTAAATCGAGGTGCCAAATACAGATATTAAATGGATAAAAGTGGCTGATCAGGGACTGGTCTTTTCCCTAGTGTATAAAGTGAAAAATTACCATATGGGCGGCTGGAGTTCACATAAATAAATCGCTATAGCTAGTTAAAGTGCTTATATGCAGGACTGAGGCGGGTCTATGTACGATGCCAGATGGGCTATGGTTCCCCCTGTAGAGTTGCAGGTGTGCAAAATTACGCGTCATTAAAATGCCAAGTTAAACAAAGTGATTACCTGAGCATAGTGGGATAGGGAACAGCTAATTATGGCGACCCCTAGCAGCCCGTCCTTGGAGATTATCTACTCATGTGAGGTTTACCTTAAAAACTACAGGTTTATCACGTCCTAAAGTTAGAATTGGAAACCCCTCCCGATTTTTCATCACCCAACCTATAAGCTGATCGTCTTTTTGAAGATGTTCAGCAACTGGGTTAGTCTAAAGTCTCAATCTTTCCACTGTCCTTGACACTGCAGGAATTATCTGTACCAGGGAAGTCCCAAAGGATTCTTTTTGTTGATCTGTCCTATCTCACTGAGTTCCTTCTCACTGTAGGAATACTCTCTACCAGGACTGTCACAGGGATTTTTTAACGATCCGTCCAGCTCATCACTGTCCTCCTCACTGCAGAAATACTCCCTGCTGGGTATAGCCCAGGGGGTCTCTATTTTGTGTCACTGCTGCCCTTTGCACTGCAGGAGTACTCTCTACCAGAGCTGTCACCGGCAACTCTGTAAAGGCCTACGTATTTCACCTCTGTCCTTGCCACTGCAGGAGTACCCTGTACCAGGCCTGTCAAAGGGACTCAGCATAGATCCATCCATCTCGACACTGTGGGAATACTCTCTACCAGGCCTATCCCAAGGGGTCTTTGTGCAGGTCTGTTTGCCTCACTGTGTCCTTCGCGCTGCAGGAGTACTTCCTACCAGGGCTGCAATAGGGACTTATGAACGATCTGTCCATTTCACCGCTGTTCTGGACAGTGCAGGACTACTCTCTGCCAGGGCTGTTCCAAGGAGCCCTCGCGCAGATCTCTCCTGTCTGACTGCTGTCCTTCGTACAGCAGGGATACTCTCTATCAGGGCTGTCACAGGGAACTCACTTAGGATCCGTCCATCGCGTCACTGTCCTCGACACTGCAGGAATTCTCTGCGAGGATTGTTACAAGGACTCACAACTGTCCTTAGCACTGCAGGAATACTCTCTACCACGGCTGACACAGGTGACTTGGCAGAGATCCCTCCGCCTCACTGCTGTCCTTCGCTGTGCAGGAACACTCTCTACCAGGGCTGATACAGATGACTCAGCAAAGATCTCTGCACCTCACTGCTGTCCATCACACCAGAAATACTCTCTACCAGGGCTAACACAGGTGACTCATCAGAGATCCCTCCACCTCACTGCTGTCCATCACATCAGGAATACTCTCTACCAGGGCTAACACAGGTGACTCATCAGAGATCCCTGCACCTCACAGCTGTCCATCACACCAGGAATACTCTCTACCAGGGCTAACACAGGTGACTCATCAGAGATCCCTCCACCTCACTGCTGTCCTTCGCAGTGCAGGAACACTCTCTAGCATGGCCGACGCAGGTGACTCAGCAAAGATCTCTGCACCTCACTGCTGTCCATCACACCAGGATTACTCTCTACCAGGGCTAACACAGGTGACTCATCAGAGATCCCTCCACCTCACAGCTGTCCTTCGCAGTGCAGGAACACTCTCTACCAGGGCCGACGAAGGCACATATCAACATAGATCCCTCCACTTCACAGCTGTCTTTCACACTGCAGGAACACTCTCTACCAGCCAGGGCTGACACAGGTGACTCATCAGCGATCTCTGCACCTCACAGCTGTCCTTCACAGTGCAGGAACACTCTCTACCAGGGCTGACACAGGCACATATCAACATAGATCCCTCCATCTCACAGCTGTCCTTCGCAGTGCAGGAACACTCTCTACCAGGGCTGACACAGGTGACTCGGCAGAGATCCCTGCACCTCACTGCTGTCCTTCGCACTGCAGAAATACTCTCTACCAGGGCTAACACAGGTGACTCAGCAAAGATCTGTCCACATCACTGTTGTCCTTCGCACTGCAGAAATACTCTCTACCAGGGCCGACGCAGGCACATATCAACATAGATCAGTCCACTTCACAGCTGTCCTTCACGCTGCAGGAACACTCTCTACCAGCCAGGGCTGACACAGGTGACTCATCAGAGATCCCTGCACCTCACAGCTGTACTTCGCAGTGCAGGAACACTCTCTACCATGGCTGACACAGGCACATATCAACATAGATCCGTCCACTTCACAGCTGTCCTTCACACTGCAGGAACACTCTCTACCAGGGCTGACACAGGTGACTAATCAGAGATCCCTGCACCTCACAGCTGTCCTTCACACTGCAGGAACACTCTCTACCAGGGCTGACACAGGTGACTAATCAGAGATCCCGCCACCTCACAGCTGTCCTTCGCAGTGCAGGAACACTCTCTACCAAGGCTGACACAGGTGACTCATCAGAGATCCCTCCACCTCACTGCTGTCCTTAGCAGTGCAGGAACACTCTCTACCAGGGCTGACACAGGCACATATCAACATAGATCTGTCCACTTCACAGCTGTCCTTCACACTGCAGGAACACTCTCTACCAGGGCTGACACAGGTGACTCATCAGAGATCCCTCCACCTCACTGCTGTCCTTCGCAGTGCAGAAACACTCTCCACCAGGGCTTACACAGGCACATATCAACATAGATCCGTCCACTTCACAGCTGTCCTTCACACCGCAGGGATACTCTGTACCAGGGCCGACGCAGGTGACTTATTAGAGATTCCTGCACCTCACAGCTGTCCTTCGCAGTGCAGGAACACTCTCTACCAGGGTTGACACAGGTGACTCATCAGAGATCCCTCCACCTCACTGCTGTCCTTCGCAGTGCAGGAACACTCTCTACCGGGGTTGACACAGGTGACTCATCAGAGATCCCTCCACCTCACTGCTGTCCTTCACACTGCAGGAACACTCTCTACCAGGGCTGACACAGGTGACTCATCAGAGATCCCTCCACCTCACTGCTGTCCTTCACACTACAGGAACACTCTCTACCAGGGCTGACACAGGCACATATCAACATAGATCCCTCCATCTCACAGCTGTCCTTCACACCGCAGGGATACTCTCTACCAGGGCCGTCGCAGGTGACTCATCAGAGATTCCTGCACCTCACAGCTGTCCTTCGCAGTGCAGGAACACTCTCTACCAGGGTTGACACAGGTGACTCATCAGAGATCCCTCCACCTCACTGCTGTCCTTCACAGTGCAGGAACACTCTCTACCAGGGCTGACACAGGCACATATCAACATAGATCTGTCCACTTCACAGCTGTCCTTCACACTGCAGGAACACTCTCTACCAGGGCTGACACAGGTGACTCATCAGAGATCCCTCCACCTCACTGCTGTCCTTCGCAGTGCAGAAACACTCTCCACCAGGGCTTACACAGGCACATATCAACATAGATCCGTCCACTTCACAGCTGTCCTTCACACCGCAGGGATACTCTCTACCAGGGCCGACGCAGGTGACTCATCAGAGATTCCTGCACCACACAGCTGTCCTTCGCAGTGCAGGAACACTCTCTACCAGGGTTGACACAGGTGACTCATCAGAGATCCCTCCACCTCACTGCTGTCCTTCGCAGTGCAGGAACACACTCTACCAGGGTTGACACAGGTGACTCATCAGAGATCCCTCCACCTCACTGCTGTCCTTCACACTGCAGGAACACTCTCTACCAGGGCTGACACAGGTGACTCATCAGAGATCCCTCCACCTCACTGCTGTCCTTCACACTGCAGGAACACTCTCTACCAGGGCTGACACAGGTGACTCATCAGAGATCCCTCCACCTCACAGCTGTCCTTCACACTGCAGGAACACTCTC
Organism: Calotriton arnoldi; assembly: GCA_963921515.1. NCBI lineage: Eukaryota > Metazoa > Chordata > Amphibia > Caudata > Salamandridae > Calotriton > Calotriton arnoldi. The sequence continues at coordinate 403,131 of CAWUFW010004765.1, forward strand.
TACCAGGGCTGACACAGGTGACTCATCAGAGATCCCTCCACCTCACTGCTGTCCTTTGCAGTGCAGGAACACTCTCTACCAGGGCTGACACAGGTGACTCATCAGAGATCCCTCCACCTCACTGCTGTCCTTCGCAGTGCCGGAACACTCTCTACCAGGGCTGACACAGGTGACTCAGCAAAGATCCCTCCACCTCACTGCTGTCCTTCACACCGCAGGGATACTCTCTACCAGGGCTGACACAGGTGACTCATCAGAGATCCCTCCACCTCACTGCTGTCCTTCGCAGTGCCGGAACACTCTCTACCAGGGCTGACACAGGTGACTCATCAGAGATCCCTCCACTTCACAGCTGTCCTTCACACTGCAGGAACACTCTCTACCAGGGCTGACACAGGTGACTCATCAGAGATCCCTCCACCTCACTGCTGTCCTTCGCAGTGCCGGAACACTCTCTACCAGGGCTGACACAGGTGACTCAGCAAAGATCCGTCCACATCACAGCTGTCCTTCGCAGTGCAGGAACACTCTCTACCAGGGCTGACACAGGTGACTCATCAGAGATCCCTCCACCTCACTGCTGTCCTTTGCAGTGCAGGAACACTCTCTACCAGGGCTGACACAGGTGACTCATCAGAGATCCCTCCACCTCACTGCTGTCCTTTGCAGTGCAGGAACACTCTCTTCCAGGGCTGACACAGGTGACTCATCAGAGATCCCTCCACCTCACAGCTGTCCTTCGCACTGCAGGAATACTCTCTACCAGGGCTGACACAGGCATATATCAACATAGATCCGTCCACTTCACAGCTGTCCTTCACACCGCAGGGATACTCTCTACCAGGGCAGACGCAGGTGACTCATCAGAGATTCCTGCACCTCACAGCTGTCCTTCGCACCCCAGGAATACTCTCCAGGGCTGACAAAGGCGCTTATTAGCTTAGATCCCTCAAGCTCACATATGTCCTTCACACTGCAGGAATACTCTCTACCAGGGCTGACACAGGTGACTCAGCAAAGACCCGTCTGTTTTGTCACAGCAGGAATAATGCTGTGCTGTCTTACTTCTGTCCTTCGCACTGCAGGAATACTCTCTACCAGGACCCCACACATGGTTGTCACAGGACAAGAATCCAGGTTTACAATCACTGACCTGCACACTGTATGTACAAAGTACTACCTTTTTAATTTAAAGTTCGTTTTTTAAAATTATAAGTTATATAGAGATTGTCTTCTATCGTTTTTACCTGTAAATAGGAGAGTCGACATGTTTCCTGTTTTTATTGGGGTGCCGGGCAAATTCTGCGCCTAATTCTCTATGAACTGAACAAAGTATTAAAGATTGTGTTGTTTGTGACATGCACTGATACCGAGCCAAGGCCTTGCTAAAATGTGTTTTTTTCATAACAGATATTAAAATGTATTCACAAACGAAATCACTGGCTGCAGTCTGGCCTCATTGGGGAGAGGGAACAGACGGTTTCATTTACACCTCACCGTCTTTTTTGAGCGAGTTTGATGCCTCTGGAAGGTTGCCCGGGCGTAGCTACCATTGGTGCAGCAGCACCGGGGCCAATTGAACCATGATAATGGCTGTGTTTCACTTCCCAGACAGCAATCGAAGGGGCCATTTTCCTTGCTTGCATCAGAGACCATGGAATCCTTGCTACGCTGAGAAGGAAGCGCTTTCTAGCCAGGCCCGCCTGATGGTAGCATTTCATCAAAATCAAAGTGATTCTGAAAGTGATACCCAACTTTTTTTTTTTTTTTTTAGTCCTCATCTCACCAAAGCGTCTGCAGAAATAAAGCAAAAGTAACCGCCATCCGCCCTGGGCACCCCAGTCTTCTGCTACTGCATAGGCTTCATGCCTGACCAGGCCAGCTTCTTTGTATAAAGCTTGGTGTAATCATTGGACCACAGGGCATTGGGCTAATCGCATTTCAGTGCCCCATGATATTAACAATGCCCAAATGTTAGGATTGCTATCATTCGAATAATCTTGATCCAAACGAGCCATACCAAAAGCAGCATTCAGCCAGTTCTCATATAAGGGGGCCTATGATCTTTCCAGAGTTTACAAATCTCTCTCCGAGCAATTACAATCAAAAGAAGTAAAAGACCTTTTGAGTTGCCGACAACATATTAGTCATATCGTTATCCATGCCAAATATAACCAATGGGAGATTCAAATTCAGCTTAACTTTAAAAATTGCTCGTAAGGCACTCTCCACATTCTTCCAGAAACCACTCAAAATAGCACACTCAAAAAATATGTGAATGTCATCTGACGCATTAAAATCACATCTCGGGCACTTCGGAGAGGAAAGAGTGGCGAATTTTGCTATTTTCATGGGGGTATAATAAAGTCTATTGATGACATAGAAATGGTTTTTTTTAAGAGATGCTGACTTGACATACTTATATAATATCTTTAGAGAAAGACCATACAGATCAACAGCAATACCGTCTAAAACTGACATGTTCCAGACATGGTAGTGTGGAGAAGGATCTGCGACGTCAGTATCCACCAGATTCCTATACCAGTACCCGACCTCCTTCTTTATAGGATTTGAGTTTTGAAGACAAAGCTCAATTTCCCAATTTCCCGCTATGTTTTCCTTTTCAGCTAAATACCAGGAACATAATTGTAGATATTTAAATTTTTAAAAGGAATTTCCTATTTTTGATCTTAAAACCTCCCATGGGTGAACTCCGTCTGATGAGATAAGATCGGACCAGATCACTACACCAGCGTTTTTGATAGGCAGCGCAAGACTATCTTCCAACCATATAGGTAACCCAGGGGAATCCCATATGGGAGCAAAGTCAGAATAATAGCCAATCCCAAGTTTCCTTCTGATCTCGTACCAGACTTTAAGAGCTGTTTTTAGGACTTTTAGACGCACCTTTTTAAAAACCTTGGAGCCCCAAACTTATATAAAAACCCAAACCTCCCCCTTCTAACATAACCATCTCACCCAAGATCTTCCCCCAGTTAGTTTCAGAAGTGGTAATGAGCATTGAACGTATATTTTTAAACTGAAAGGCAAAAGAATACCAAAGCAAATCCGGGAGAGCTAAACCTCCCTTCAGAAGCCTACGTCTCAACTTCTTCCAAGATAACCTGGCAATCTTATTAGACCAAATAAAGGATCCTATTTTGCCTTGTATTCTACCTATGATCTTACTAGGGAAATCTAAAGGAATAGTACTAAACAAATATGTTAATTTCGGTAGGACGACCATCTTTATAAGATTGACCCGACCATAAATAGTCAAGGGGAGGTTTTGCCATCTCACTAAGAGGTGGTCAATTTCTTTTGACACCTTCTTTAAATTGATCTGAGGAATATCATCTAGATCCTTAACTATGGTTATCCCAAGGTATCTAAATTCTTTACTCGTCCTCCCAACCCAGTTGTTGACGTTCCAGCACATTACCTCCGTCTTAGAAGGATTAACCAAATATCCTGAATACCATCCAAATTCCTTCAAAAGGGATTCCACCCTTGGAAGTACCTCAATTGGATTGTTGGTGTAGATCAGGAGATCGTCCGCATATAAGGCTAATTTACTACTATAATGACGGACTTGAAATGGAGTGATTGAATCTTCCAATCTAATGGCTTGAGCAAGGGGCTCAATATAGATATCAAACAATAAGGGCGAGATGGGACAGCCCTGCCTAGTTCCCCTCGTTATATTGAAGCTTGATGTTAAAAAGCCATTCAACAAGATGACTGCCGAGGCACCCTCATAACATCTAATCAGAGTCTGTATAAAAGTTAGACCAAATCCCATTATCTTAAGGGTTTCCCAAAGGAAAACCCAACAAACCCGGTCGAATGCCTTAGCTGCATCATATGCTGCCACCGCCAGAGGTTCTAATCGTGCTACTGCTAGATCTATGCTGCCGATCAACTGCAGCGTATGATCTTGTATAAATCTCCCTGGAATAAAACCCTTTTGATCAACGTTAATCAGCTGCGGAACTAACTTGACCAATCTCCCTGCCAAAATACTCATAAAGAGCTTATAATCCGCGTTTGCAGGGAGATTGGTCGATACGAGTCCGCTTTAAGAGAATCCTTCCCCGGCTTCAAAATTGTATAAATCTCCCTGGAATAAAACCCTTTTGATCAACGTTAATCAGCTGCGGAACTAACTTGACCAATCTCCCTGCCAAAATACTCATAAAGAGCGTATAATCCGCGTTTAGCAGGGAGATTGGTCGATACGAGTCCGCTTTAAGAGAATCCTTCCCCGGCTTCAAAATAGTGATACCCAACTTTTAACTCCGGAAGTAACATCACAAACTCCATTACCTTTTTGTCTTGTTCTTGGTATGTTTTTCCAAACTATTTTGATAATTTGAGGCAACATTATGTTGATAAGCAGTTGATTGATAACAGGCACAAGGGAGCACTGGCACAGCCCAGGGGACTGACTTTAATACGCTGGCGCAAACAAACACAGGCCTGAATAAATGCTATTTGCATATGTTAGCATGTTAAAGTCAAACCTACTAGCTTTGCTAATGCTGGGCACCCCAAAAGTGAGCAGCACAAGTCATTAGTACAGATGCTGTTACATGGTGTATGAACAGTGAGAAGCACAAGCCTGTAATACCACAGGCTTGTTACTAGGTGTCCCCAGAGTCAGCAGCACAGGCCTGCAGTACCACAAGCTGTTACTAGGTGTCACTAGAGAGAGCAGAACAAGTTTGCAGTACCGCAGGCTATTACTAGGTGTCCAGAGAGTCAGCAGCTCAAGCCTGCAATACCACAGACTGTTACTAGGTGTCCCCAGAGTCAGCAGTACAAGCCTGCAGTACCACAAGCTGTTATTAGGAGTCACTAGAGAGACCAGCACAAGTCTGCAGTACCACAAGCTGTTACTAGGTGTCCCAATAGTCAGCAGCACAACCTTCAGTACCACAAGCTGTTACTAGGTGTCACTAGAGACAGCAGAACAAGTCTGCAGTACCACAAGCTGTTACTAGGTGTCCAGAGAGTCAGCAGCACAAGCCTGCAGTACCACACGCTGTTACTAGGTGTCACTAGAGAGACCAGCACAAGCCTGTAGTGCCACAGGCTGTTACTAGGTGTCCTGCAAGCGAGCAGCACTAGCCATCAGTACACAGGCTGTTACTAGGTGTCCAGAGAGTCAGCAGCACTAGCCTTCTCTACCACAGGCTATTACTAGGCATCACTGCAGTTCCACAGGCTATTGCTAGGTGTCCCGAGGGGGAGCTGCACTAGCCATCAGTAAAGAGAATGCGACTAGGTGTCCCGAGAGTGGATAGCACAAGCCATCAGTGCACAGGATGTTAATAGGTGTCCTGTAAATGAGCAACACAAGCCATCAGTACACAGGCTGTTACTTGGTGTCCTGAGAGTGGGTAGCACAAGCCATCAGTGCACAGGATTTATTAGGTGTCCTGTGAAGGAGCAACACAAGCCATCAGTACACAGGCTGTTACTAGGTGTCCAGCGAGTGAGCTGCATAAGCCATCAGTGCACAGGATGTGTTACTAGGTGTCCCAAGAGTGTTTATTTGGGTGGAGTAATCAAGCAATCTCTGAAGGTATCGGGACTCCCAGACTGATTCCAGATCATGTGATTGGAGATTAGGTGATTGTATCATTTTGTGGACTTTTATCCGTCATTATGTGGGCTTTGGAATTACTGGGTTAAACCTTCTCAAGTATCAGGTGTTCAGTGAAAGATATGTTTTTTTTTTTTTAAATGTCTCTCTCCAGTGTGCTAGTAAGATGAGGTTGATTATGCTAAAAAACCATGGGGTCAAGACCAGAAATGTTTTTCTTCAGAGTCACAGTGTGTTCAATAAAAAAGGCCTTACGGGTGATATTAAGACTACACAAAAAATAAAAATACGTAATTCCAGTAAGTATTACAGCTAAAAGTACATCCATTCTTTAGTTTTTCTTACTTTCATTTTTAAGTAGATAGCCCTTGAGAGGACCTGGAGATGGCATCAGATCAAGAATCATACCATGGTCGTAGGCCACATCTGGGCTAATTATGTTCTATAGATGTTATACCTGAGCTGCCCAAAATAACACCGGATGTCTGGTAGAGACTAACCTCCCTTAAAGATCATCTCAGTTTCTGAAGGCTGAGCCGTACTTGAGATGTAAGTGATAAGTGGGTTCGGCCATGTTTTGAAGAATGTTGCATTTACATGCGCTCGGCGGGCCTCTGACGAGATTATCTTTAAGGAGAACCTTCTGCTTCCAGGCATTCACTCTTGCAATAAACGTTAATGGTAAAGCTTGCCAAGGATTCCGCATCAGGCGTATATTGTTACATAAGGTCTCACATTTCACCTTAAACACAATATTGGAGACATGTTACACTCAGTGGTTAATTTGTAAAATATTAAGTGCCAGGGCTCTGGCCAGGAGGCCACTGCAGCTTGCACCACCCATTGCCCTTGTCATCGCTGCCAAAACAACTACTAACCATCTCTCTCGCATGTAAATGCGACAGTTCAGATTATTCCAGGTCCCCAAAGCTAAAGGAATGGCTGGGGAGGCAGGTATTAGCAATTGTAATGTTTATTATAGTCCTAAACTACAGTTGTTCTGCTCATCTCTATATTAGATGAGCAGCGCCACCATGTGGTGGACTGTTCTAAGTATGGTGTTGACAATTAGTTTCCGGTGCCGAGCACCGGAAACTAATTAAGTGCCGGTGGTGAGCACCGGAAAGCACCGGCTCAAATTAAGCACTGGTTACACTTGTACTCCAATATATCTGATTTGTGTTTCTTAACCACTGGAGGCTTCCACGACATTCTGGACCATTATTTTAGTCTTATTCAAGTTCACCAAAGACCCTGAAGTTTGCCAAGCATACACTTTTTGTGTGTTTTCTCTAGAATTAGAAATGGTGGCAAATTATATCTCAAGAGTTGGTTACACCATGTCACGTGGAACACCATGAAGTGATGATGAGGCTTTGAAATACAACGTGGAACCTTTGCAATGAATTTGATTTGTTTCATTTTTGACGCAGAGGTTAAACTGGCTTCTTAGAGAAGTTTGGGCCCGATTCACAAAGGTAAACTGAGACAAAAGTCTAACTTTATGACTTTTATTATTCACAAAGGGCATTTCCGAGTAGTAAAGTTAGACTTTTATCTCAGTTAAACTTAAGTTTTGGCCTGAAGTTTAACGAAACCAAACGTCTAAGGACTTTCAGTAGTCACAAAGGGCATTTCTGAGTAGTAAAGTTAGACTTTTGTCTCAGTGAAACTTAAGTTTTGGTCTTAAGTTTAACTGAAACCAAACGTCTAGAGACCTTTGTGTTTAGAACAGCACTAGATACAACTCAAACAATGTGTGTGAGTCCTGAGGAAGGATTGAAGATCTTCAACAATGGGGTACAATATTCGGGGTGGTTGGTCAAGCCATGTAGGGGGTCATGCCTTTCTGAATTGTATGAGGGTAGGAGCAGTTGTGATGTTGATGGGGGTGCTGTTCCAGATCCCGTGAGCCTAGACAGAGAAGGCCTGGCTTCTGGTTTTCTCTTGTTTGAGTTTTGTTTCCAGGCTAGCAATGTCCTGGCTTCTGGCAAGGCATCCAAGGGGGTATTTTCTGAGCCAGGTACACAGGCATGCAGTTTCTAGTTTCTGGTTCTTAATCCCAGTTGAAGATCTCACCACAGGCCTTCTTGGTCCAGAGAGAAACCCGGAAAGAGCCACAATCAAACCACAAGAAAGCGCCACCCAATAAATAAAATAAATGAAATTAAAATAGCCAACCGCAGGGCTGCTCTATGACAAGAGAATGCACCAACAGAAAGGACAAAAGGAGTGAATACATATGGGGAAAATTAGATACAGAACATGCTGGCGTCCATTCACATATTTTCTGAGAAAATGTTGCGCTGCGAGCTTGGATCATGGCCCCAAAAGCTTGAGAAAATGAAAACTGAGCCGTGCAGGAAGCCACATTGTGCAAGAGAAAAAAATACACTCACGCCATAAGAGGGGGAACGTGCCGGGAAGAAAAGTGGTTCATGTGAAAAGAAGAAAGATGCAATAAAGTGTGGGGGAGGGGCACATGCTGCAGGGATCTGCGTAAAGTGTGAGCAAGGCGTGTGACTGTTCGTGATCATACACAAAATGTCACTTTATTGGGACAAGCTTAGATAAGTTGTTAGCTGGTAACACCAGCCATAAAATTGTTCCCTACCCAAAGCTCCACCCCCTGTTCTATCAGGCAGCCCAAGAAAGAAGGACCGAGAGAAAAAACACAAGGCAACGACGTGAAAAGCAAAATATTTGGGGTGATTTAAAGTTTAAAAAGCTCCACTGGAAGAGTGGCTTAGGAAACAATACCCGAGGGAAAAATTTAAAATAAACTATTCGGAAAGCGAATGGCTCAGACTGCCCCTACATCACATTTCTGTGGGATCTGCTATTCAAAATTTTAAAATTGACATTTCACCTCCCTTTTTGGGAACGCCCCCTCCTGTCAAGGCCATTAGATGCTTCTCTCCCCCAGAAAATGTTATAAAAATTATGCAGAATAAATGGGTTTACCTTTTATGTCAGGGCTAAAGAGTATCATTTTTATCTGGTTTGTGGGGTCAGCTTAATTGCTGAATGAGATTTCAGAAGTTTGATAGGAACGTCGGACTTCAGATTTAATTATAGTCAGGGCTCGAGTCGGGGTACCACGCGGGTGGACGGCGTCCACCCACTTATTTTACCGGGAGCTCGATAACTGGAGCAAATGGAGCCACACATTCACTCTTTGGCCTCTCTGGGGCGAGATCGGAGCTCATTCAGAATGCTGCTCACGCGCTGGCTTCTCTGATGTAATCGCATCTAAGGGGTGAGCGAGGGGAGGCAATGAGTCTGATGGTGCAAGTCACCTTTCGTGACGTCACTTCCTGTCGTGACGTCAGCGTCCCCCCACTTCTTTTTTTAGGACTTGTGCCCTGATTATAGGGTAGTGTATTCCACGTTAGGCGGTTTTTATTGCACAAAAAGGAATGGCTTCGAATCTCACGTTTCTTAGGGATTTGATGTTATTCAAGAAATATGACATCATTCCTGTGAATTGCGGATATCATCCAATTGGAGGGCTAGCCTTGGTCTGATTTCTTTCCCTCTAGCCAATAAGCTTCTAAGCATGACAGTGCGTTTAGATGATGACAACCCCCAAACCACTCCACTAAGCCTTACCATTGCCCTTTGTTTAACTATCATCCTCTTCAGGAATGGTAAGCCAAATCCAAGCATAGCAATCAGGGCCATTGTTAGAGGAATCTTCCAGACACCAGCTTCAATAACCCCTTTGCAGCTATAGACAGAAGATGTTTTTAACAAAGTACTAAACCTTTTTACTAAAACCACAACTTCGGAAGTTTACAGTGAAACGTGTTTCTCTTCTTTTTACAACATATGAGGAAACCCCATAAAATAGGGCTCACCTGATGTTTTTTTCAATACACATGTTCCTATTTTGAAAAAGCACCCTTTTTCATGCTAACTGCATTGAAACAAGCAATGGCAAAGCCAATAGTTCTCGCCTATGCAAGAGCTATTGGCTTTACCACCGATTTTTAGTCATGTTGTACATCAGAGCGCCTGCTGTTCAGCATGGCTAAAGGTTAGTGGTGTAGAGGAGAGTGGTGTAGAGTGGAGTGGCAAAGTATGGAGTAGAGTGGCGAAGACTGAAGTGCCGTGGAGTGTTAGGGAGTGTCGAGGAGTGGAGTAGAGTGGAGGGGCGAATAGTGAAGGAGCATAGAGTGGAATAAAGATTTGTATAGTGGAGGGGTATAGAGTAGTAAAGAGTAGAGTGTTGTGGAGTGGCGTAGAATGGAATAGAGTGGAGTAGAGTTGTAGAGGGAGTGGCGTAGAGTGGAGAGGCGTAGAATGGAGTAAAGTGGCTCTCACCCAGTCAACTCCATGTCCGACCAAACACCTGTTTGAACAACTTTAACATTATATGAATGTCCAGACTCCAACTAAAACACTTAAGTGCATGCCTAAACCTTCAGCTGCTTGCTACTCTAAAGACCCCAGTGACAATAAACACTATATCCGCAGACAGAAAGAAAATGGAAGAAAAACAGAACTCTTTATTACCTCATGATAATGAAGTACTTCCGCCCAACACACAAACAGCTCACTACATCAGCCAAAGCAAAATACTATATTAAACCAACAATGAGGCTACCAACAAAAGCAGAACACTGTTCAAGACACTCGAGCACTGCATCAACCCACTGCCTTACCCTCCTATGCCACACTCCATAGACAAGTGCACTGCCATCAACTGCTCCTTCATTGAAAATATATAGAAGATCAAACAGCACATCGAAAACATCAAGCCTGCTTCCTCTCTTACGACCACCCCTTCACATAGAATTTGGCAATGGTCATCCTTCAAAGCCCTATCTCTTGCAGATCTCACCGACCTTCTCAACTCCCTTAAAATCATCTAGTATGAAGATAATGTCTTACCTCATTCTTCATCAAAGTTCTTTCCGTGGAAGCTCTCTTACCCCGACTCACTATTGTCAATGACTCCATCACTCAAGGCATCTTCCCAGAAGCTCGTAAAACAGGCCATATCTTCCCACTCCTAAAGCAATCCACACTAGACACCAATGACCTCCCCACTACCTACCCATCCGTCACTTAGCATGCATCGTCAAGATCATTGAAAAATCAGTCTATGCTGAACACCAAGATCACATGAATGCGGAGCATCTTCTGTACATCTAGCAATCTGGCTTCAGATCACATTGCAGCATGGAGACCATTATATTATACATCACAGATGACCCTCCCTGACCACAGATGAAGATGACGCTTGAATCCTGATATTGCAGGGCCTCCCAACCGCCTTTGACACAGTTGACCATCCCATCTTCATCTACACCATGGGGTCTCGAATAGGATTCACTACCATTGTCCTTTACTGGTTTCCCACTACCTTTCTAACCAAAACCAGCTTGTTCACGTGGGCATCTCCAGATCGCAAAAGATATCTACCACCTCAGGTTTCCATACTGTCCCCTGTCATCTTCAACCTCTACATGGAGGCCCTTGGGGCTCTACTGAGAGATAACAGCATTAAGGTTCACCAATATAGAATTGGAGACATGAAAAGAAACCATTCTCTTTAGTTTTCCTAGAGTGCTAGCCCTATTGGATATGTACTGGTACTACTGCTCTTCCTCGTTGACACAGACAGGGCAATGACCTGTGAAGGGTGGTGGCTGCAGTGAGAAGTGAGGAGGTTGGGTGGTGTTGCAGAAAGAGTTGCACTCTGAAAGCTACTTCCTATGCTGCTGCCTCAGCCCCTGCCTTTGGAAATGAGACAGCTCTCCTAAGTGGACGTGGATGGAGACAGAAACTGTAAGTTAACGGGAAGAACAGGGCTCTTTTTCTGACAACCTCAACTGAGTACATTGTGTGTTTCTGGACAAAATGAACCCATCCACCTGTCCCTCGGTTCCAGTATCTGGGAGCTCTTGAAACTGGCTAATCACGGGCATTAATGCCTTTATAAATATCTGACCTAGATCTAACCCTGGATCCCAGCCATGGGTGCTGGGCTGGAGCACACTCCATGGGGAAGAGAGGGCAGTTACACCGGCCAAGTTCCCATCCTCTGCTCAGCACAGAAGCCTCCGCAGCTGCTGGGGTCAGAACCACTCGCTTTCAGTAAACGGTAGGATATTTGAGGAAGATTTAATAATAGAGAAATTCAATTTGAGGGTAAGATTAATGGATATCTCACATTTTTGGACTGAACATAACTAGAGATACACAAAGCCACATAGTTTATCCTTGCAAAGTGCCTGTAATTCATGCAAAAACTATAACAAACACACAAAGTGCCCATAGTTTGTTGCGAGGGAGTTCCTTGTAAAAATCTGGACTTTCACAAGCATTTTGCATGCAAGTTATTTCTGTTGAGTCAGCCATAAGGAGAAACTAAGTAGGGTATCCACTTGCATACAGAACGTGTTCATGTTATCAGCATGACATGGTTTCAGAGTACTCATGAGAGAAGACAATGGAGGAAATCAAATCTCCTGATCACACATATGTTCACCACTGAGGCTATAAACGCCCATTTTAGACTCAACATAAGAGCCTGTATTCAAACCTACATAATGGAAAACCACAACTTGAACAAAGAACTTTCCAAGGCTTACAAGGAAATGGCAACCTTTCCATCATCACTTCTCCAGGTGGTATCACCTTAACAGATATGCAACTAGCTCATGACACACTTTTGTGACAAAAGAGACACACTCAGTCAATAAATGTGCCCATACCTTGTGCCTTTTTCAGAAACACCTCTCTTCACCAACACTTTGAATTCTCTTTCATCCATGAGATGGCCAAATCATAAACCCTATAGCTCTACTTCCTGAAATTTCCAATGCCAAGGATATCCAACATTGCCAACAAGCTCTCGTCTCTCTTGTCACTCAACTCATCAATTCCTCTCTTCCATTTGGTAGAGTGCCACAACCATTCGGACGCTCTGGTTACTCTATTATTGAGGAAGCCCAATGCAGACCCAGAATGGCTTGACAACTCCCATCCAATATCTCTTCCTAGCTAAGTACTCATCTCTGTGATAAGTGTGAAATACCAAACTTTCAGCCCAGCTCGAACAGAATAACCTTCTGAGCAGGTTCCAAACTGGGGTTCTGACCCCACGAGGAACTCACACTCCAGCCACGGGCATCTGGGAAAATTTGATCCAGGACAGGCATGTGCTCTAAACCATAGTTGATCAAAATAGTCTGTGGGATCAGATTTACAGCAGTGGTGGAAAGGCCCTCTAATGGTTTGCAACCTTCCTGTCTAATAAGTCTCACAAGGTCAAGCTTGCTTATACCTGCTCCTCTCTAATGACATCCAAAATGTTGCGTAAGGCTCGTCTTGTTCTCCTTTTATCATCAACATCTATATGGTGGCGCTCTCACAGTACCACCCCCAAACATCTAGAAGTGTTCTAATATGGTGTATTGACAGCAAATCTCCAGTGAACAGCGGGATGGTCGGTAATTTGTGAAATGCTCTGTAAGTGTGCAAAACTGAGGGGCATATTTACAATGAAGTGGCGGAGCATGGCGTTAGCCTCCTTGGCTTACTGCCGCGCTCCGTCACTTCAGAAATGCAGGGCTGCATCATATTTACAACAATATGGTGCAGCCCTGCGTTTCCCCCTTCAATGGCACTAAACTTAGCAGCCTAGCGCCAACCCAGGCACCCTTGCACCATAGTGCAAGGGTGTCTGCTTTGTTCTGCACATAAACAATCTTTAAATGCCGTTTTGTAACTTTTATGTATGCTGCTTAATGCAACACACATAGAAGTTGCAAAACATGATTTTTTGTGTGATTGTTTTTGTGCAGGAAGGGTCATCTTCCTGCACATAAACAATCAATGGCAATTTGCTGTTTCTATGTGTGCTGCACAACGCAGCACACATAGAAACAGCAAAAACGAGGAGAAATAAAGCATTTCTCCTCGTTTTGCCTGTTTAGAACCAGATTTTCCCTGGTCTTAATTTTGGCACTGCCTCCTATTTACACCACCCTTGTAAATAGGGGCCAGCATCAAAATCAATGAGTGTTGTGGTGGAACACCCACCGCAACACCCATCGCCCTCCCCTTTCACTCTAAGTACAGCGTGAAAGGCGGCCTTATTTACAAGGCAGCGTTAAGCCACATTAAGTGGCTTAACGCTGCCTTGTAAATAAGGTGGAGCCCCTATTGCCACCACAATGTCACTAAAAGTGACATGGTGGCGATAGGGAGCTTGTAAATATGCCCCTGAGTACGCCACACCTGACTGTCATATTTTCTCTAAAACTGAGATACAACTAATATGACCAGACTGTGGTAGGAGAATGTTTCTACTTTATTGTATTCTGTATTCTATTGCCATGACTGCATGCTCACTGTATCTGCATGCCTTGTCTGTATCCTTTTAAATATGTTGTTATCGTTCCACATTCTGAAGAGCAGTTTCTTTTCAGTTACACTGCTGCTCTTCAGAAGGTGGATGCTCCATTAAACGACTCTTCAACTTCATCCTCTTTGTGGATTTATTACTACGACATATTGGCGACGATTACTGGGATTCTTAAAGACCCTGGAGCATCCACCCACGCAAATTTTACCTTTCATCTCGTTTTCCTGCGGTCTGCCTCCCGTCACATTTCGCTTTTCTGGATTATCTGGCTGCCTCTGGTTCTCTGCGCCAGCACCGAACTATCTTCGTCGGAGAGGAATTTCAGGAATTGGTTTTACCTCGAGCTGCCCCTCTACTTTTACATGAGAGCGGCATGTTGTAACCTGGCAGTTTGCGAGCTGATATACCTATTGGGCTGTTCCAGTGGAATTCTTTGCAGCCTGTGATCCTTTACACCTATTTGGCTTCTTCCTGCTTTGTGTCCCGGAACTGGGGAGATCTCTTGTGACTTTTACTTGCGCTGAAGCCGCCCCGGGATCAGCCATTTGGAGATACCGGTCTCGTGAGGACTGCGCGGGACTTGGGGTTGAATGCGCATTTGAAGACACTGGTCTCGTGAGGACTCTGCGCAACTTGAAAGTGAACACGCACTGTCTCAGTCGCGTGAATCCTGCCCGCGTCACTCAAGATTAGACGCGCATCACGCTGCAGCTACGCTGTTACATCAGCACGTCTCCGCCATTTTGGATTGGGATTGGTTCGTATTTAACACTGCGTGCCTCGGTGACACGCACACCTTATTAACTGTATTGCTCCTGTTTTGTGTATCTTTTAGATATACACATTGTATTATTCATTTCTTTTACAATGCTTGTTTAATTTATTCTAAGGCTATAATGTTATTCTGCCTTTAAATTTCATATTTGTTCTATTATTCTTCATGTGTTAACATAATTGTAGTTCTTCTATTGTTTATTTATTTATTATTATTATTTTTTTTAAACTTTCTGTTGTAATTTCAAATTGAATTAACGCATTCCAAAATGAGCAATGTCTGTGGAAACCCTCCACCTCCCTTTTATTCTGGTCCCAATCAACCTAGCATGAAATGGGAAAAATGGTTCCGACACTTTAATAATTATTTATTGGCCATAAATGGTGATGGTTTTAATGCTAAGAGAAAGAAAGCATTATTGCTTAATATGATGGGAACTCATGCAGAAGATGTGTTTGAACATCTACCTCCATCTCCAACCCCAGTGGGAATGGATAGTAGCGATTATGATTGCTTCACAGAGGCAGTAGATAGACTTAAAAAAGGATTCATAGAAAAACCTCACATTGTAAGGGAAAGGTATAATTTTTGCACTCGACACCAATTGGTAAATGAAACTGTTGATGCTTATGTCTCTTGTTTAAGAGTGTTAGCGACAGAATGTGACTTTGGAGCTCAAGTAGACAAGTATATTCGAGATCAATTAATCATTCGTTGCTCCAACAAGAAAATTCAAGAGCAAATGTTGAGACAACGCAATCCATCCTTACAAGAGGCCATTGAAATTGCCAAAAGTGTTGAACGCTCTATTACCTCATTCAACACCATTAATGTAGATAACTTATCTCCTGGTGTAGTGGCCCTTAGTGTGAAAGAATCCAATGTTAAATCTGGCAATTTCAAAGGGAAATCTAATAAACCTGCTACATCTTACACCCCAGTTAATACATTCTCTCACAATGCTTCAAGTAAACTATTCTGCACTCGTTGTGGATCCAGATCACATTTGTTCCAGTTCAACCATTGTCCTGCTAGAGGTAAAGAGTGTTATAAGTGCAAAAAAGTAGGCCATTTTGGGGCCTTATGTCAAACCAATAGGAGAGTTGCTATTCTTGCTGATGAGGAAGTTGTAGATGAGATGAACAATGAACCTTCTTTTGATAATACCATTGTTTGTATAACAGAAAGTGATACTAATTGTCACAAGTTAGGTCAAGTTACTTGCAATATTAATAATGACATTGATTCTGAACCATATGTCCCTCCTATGTGTACCATTAATGTTGATGGTAGGAATGTTGAAGTTATGGCAGACTTTGGCTCCCCCTATACTATTATTTCTGATTCTTTTTTCAACAGGCCCTGGAAGGACAAAACATTAGAACCCAATGATATTCGGGTATATGGTTTTGGAGGTAAAGAAATTGAAATGTTGGGGTATTTTGTTTCCGACATTTCTTTTAAACAAAAAACCATAGTAGGAAAGGTTTATGTTGCTGTTGACGGATTACAAGTCCTTGGGTGGAAACACCAGGGAAAATTTAATATTCCCTTGTGTCCTAATGCCAAGGTACAAGTGTGTATGATAGAAGATTTACAAGTAGTTCATAATGGGCAACAAGATAATGATAAAGCAATACAGGAGATATTAAACAAACTTAAAAATGTGTTTAAAAAGGAGTTAGGAAAGGTTAAAGGTTTCTCTCATAAAATAGTGTTAAAAAAATGCCATTCCCTCTAAACACAAGCTGAGGAATGTACCCTTATCTGTGAGAAATGAATTAGCAGACATGATCCAAAAATTGTGTGCTGATGGCATGATAGAACCTGTTAACGCTTCTGAATGGGTTTCTCCGATTGTTTTAGTTAAGAAACGGAATGGAGAACTTAGAATGCGCATTGATTTGAGGTCAGTAAACAAACAAATTGTTATGGAATGTCACCCTTTACCTAAGGTACAAGACTTGTTAGCTAAATTGGATGGTGCTAAATTTTTCACCACCATCGATCTCAAATCAGTGTACCATAAAATAGAGTTAACAGAGGATTCAGGAAACATCACCACTTTTATTACACCTGAGGGAACCTTTAGATATATTAGAATGACCCTTGGCCTGTCATCGGCTGCATCAGTGTTTCAGAGACTGATGAATTGCTTGTTTGGAGACACTGATGGAGTGGTTGCATTTCATGACGATATCCTGATATTTTCTGACACCTTTGAGATACATCATGTAACAGTAGATAAAGTTTTATCTGTTTTAGAAGATAAAGGTATGACCATTCGCCTGGACAAATGTAAGTTTTTCTCGTCTGATGTTGAATATTTGGGTCATCAAATTAATGGTAATGGCATTTTTCCTAAGAAGAATCTCCTTATCTCCATAAAGAATATGAATGATCCTCAAGACAAAGAACAAGTTAAATCCTTCTTAGGATTATGTGAATATTATTCGAGATTTGTTCCAAAGTTTGCTGACATAGTTCTTACGTTAAGAATGTTGCTTAAAAAAGGCAGTACATTTATTTGGACCCCATACACTCGCAAGCAGTTAATGCTATTAAGTCTGCGAATATTGGATGCAATCCTTTGTCTCCCTTTTCATCATCTGCCACTAATATTGTTACGGTTGATGCAAGTGCTATTGGTCTTGGTGCTATTCTCAGTCAAGTTAAAGCTGGTAATGAAGTCACCATTGCCTTTGCTTCAAGACCATTATCTGTTGCTGAATCAAAGTACTCCACCATCGAAAGAGAAGCCTTGGGTTGCTCTTGGGCAGTTGAACATTTTAAAACCTATTTGTGGGGTAAATCCTTTAAATTCAAAACTGACCACAAACCTCTGATTTCTCTTCTATCTAACAATGGTGTTGGGAAAGCATCTGCTAGATTAGTTCGCATTTTAGCTAAACTGTATGAGTATAATTTTGAAGTCAGTTACATTCCTGGTTCTCAAAATATGAGAGCTGATTGTTTGTCCAGATTGTTTTCTGATTCTCAACCTCCAAGTCAAGCGGAGTCTTTGGAAGAATGTTTTGTAGCATCGGTTGATGATATGGTTCTCTCAATGTCTCAAGTTATATCCAAAGAGGAATGATCAAAAGCCATGTCTGAGGACGAAGATTTAAAAATCTTACAAAAATATATTATTGAAGGTTGGCCACTGGAAAGAAATCTATCTAAAGAACTTGCTGTGTTTTGGAAGGTTAGAGAAGAGCTGTCTATCAATTAAGGTCTTATTCTAAAAGTGATTCTTTCGTACCTCCAATAACCATAAGAAAGAAACTTATGTCCATTGCTCATGTGGGTCATTTAGGTCAGTCTAGTACTATCAAAAAAGTTAGGGACTTATTTTGGTGGCCTTATATGGACAGCTGCATTGTTGATTTTGTTAAAAATTGTCCCCTGTGTGCTGACTCTGATGAAGTTTTAAAGTTGCAACACTCAGATTTGGTACAAGTTCAAGTTCCAGACAATCCATGGGAAAAAAATTGCAATTGATGTCTTAGGTCCTTACGAAGGAATTTCTACGGAAAAAGTGTACATACTAGTTGCTATTGATTATTTCTCTAAGTGGGTTGAAATGAAATGGGTTACCCAAACTGATTCGTTGTCTATTATTAAATTTCTTAAAGAAATTTTCAAAAAAGGTTTACCATCAACGATTGTATCTGATAATGGACATCAATTCACCTCGCATGTGTTTAATTCTTTTGTCAAAATGCCAATATTTCCCACATTAGAACTGCTCTTTATTCTCCAAACATGAATGGCCTTGTAGAAAGGTTTAACAAAACTTTAGTGGAGGGTATTCAATTAGCCCTTAAGGCTCATATTAATGTTAAAGCACATGTAGCAGAATTAGTTTGGTCCTATCTATGCACTCCACACTGTACTACAAAGTTTTCACCTTTTGTTTTATTAAAAGGTAGGAAACCCAGACAAGAATTATCACTTTCATGGACAAAATCTTCTGAAACTAGCTTGGATATGGGTAAAATACATAAGTTAGTCAAACAGAATTGTAACAACTCCAAAAACTCTGTTTTTCCTAAACAACCTGTATTGCAAGTAAGTGACTAGGTCAAAATCAGATTTACCTGTACACGTTAAAAAAGGCCAATCAAAATGTTCTGATATTTTCACCATGCAGAAGGTTGGTAAGACATCTGTTCTTTTAAACAATGGCTCTTGGTGGAGTATTTCTAAAATTTCCAAAGTTAATGTATCAAATGCTAAAACTTCTCTGTGCTCTTCCAATACAGATTTTTCTAGTGATTCGGTAATTTTGGAAAAAGGAATAGAGTCACAATGTTCACAGTCTTTATTAAATGTTGATGAAGTTATCTCTTATTCCAATTCATCTTTTTCCAGGTCAACTGGTACCAAGAGACAGAAATTGTTACCAAAAAGATTTAAAGATTTTGTATTGTATTAATTGTATCTTTTTATCTTGTCACTTTTGTGTTTCCTTTTCTTTTGTAAGGAAGGAAGATATATGGTAGTAGAATGTTTCTACTTTATTGTATTCTGTATTCTATTGCCATGACTGCATGCTCACTGTATCTGCATGCCTTGTCTGTATCCTTTTAAATATGTTATCGTTCCACATTCTGAAGAGCAGTTTCTTTTCAGTTACACTGCTGCTCTTCAGAAGGTGGATGCTCCATTAAACGACTCTTCAACTTCATCCTTTTTGTGGATTTATTACTACGACACAGACAATCCTTCCTCTCTTTCAATGGCCTTTCATGAGTCTACCACCAAACACTTCTTCATATGTGCAAATCTCTGAGTAGTTCTTGACACCAACATGTTGATGATCCCACAGTGAACAAGATAAGAAACCACAGGGCTTATTTACAAGCCCCTTGCGCCGCCGGTACGTCACTTTTAACATGGGAAAAAGTAACATAATGGCAGCACAAGGGGCTTGTAAATAAGGGGAAACAGCGTTACATCGCATGCGCTACAATGCATGCGATTACAACGCAAGCCATTACATCGCAAGTCGTTTCTACGACTTGCTGTAGGGGGCGCGCTAAACTAAGGAATAGTATAATTTACTATTTCAACACCTTCCCTACTGTTGCACACGCTGGAGTTGGAATAGTAAATTATACTATTCCTAATTCCAGCGCGCCCCCTACCGCAAGTCGTAGAAACGACTTGCGATGTAATAGTTTGTGTTGTAACAACGCGGTCGTTGTAACGACCGCATTGTAATCGCATGCGTTGTATCGCATGCGATGTAACATTGCATATTCGTAAATGAGCCCCCACTCTTTTCCCCAATTATCTGTTGTTCAAGCTATCCTGTCCTGTTGCTTCTAGATCACTTGGATGCATGCGATGGGGATCTCCAGAATTTACAATAAAGATGCCATATATGGTGGCTTTGCAGTCTCGTGTGTGGTCAAACTCTGAAAATTGCAAAACTATGCATCACGTCTAATTCTTGATTTGAAGCAATCACTCCTGCACCTGGATCTGCATTAGCTGCTCCTTAAACAAAAGAACAAATTCAAGCTTGTCTGCCTCTAGCACAAGAGCCTTCACTGTCAAGCCTCTTCCTGTTTCTCCAAATTGATTTTGTTTTATGTACCAATCAGAGAGTGGGATCCACTTTTCCAGTGACCATTAGGACATGTCAGGGTCAGTGGCGTCCAGCACGGATCGGGGGTGGCGGGGCATGGAGGTAGTAAGGGTGTGTAAGAAAAGAAGAAAAAAAACGTACCTCCTCGCCACGTCTCTCCCACATCGTCTCTCCTCTGCGTCGGGACAAACAGGAAGCACCGAGGCTTACAGGCTCTCCTGAGCCAATCACAACGCTGCAATGCAGCTTTGTGATTGGTATGAGTGCCATGGTTCGGCGCTTAGCCAAGGACTGGTAGCCTGGGCATGTTCCCCACACAGGCTGAAATGCAGCCTGGGTGGAAAACATGCAAATTTTGCATGACTGTTTGGCCGGCCTGTGTGCCCACCACTCCTCCCCCTGCTCTGTGAGCAGAGCAGGCCCGCCTGCCCCCTCAAAGCTGCCGCAGCAGGGAAAAATAAAATGATAATAAAATGAAGTTATTATCATTTTATTTTTCCTTTATTTTACTGCTGCAAAGCAGTGGGCCAATGCTCCTTCGCCTTAGCGGAGGATACGCCACTGGTCAGGGTTCAGATAAGGAATGTTTATTTCGTGGGCATTAAGTTGCTTCTACCACTAGCGGCCGGCAACATTAAAATATGGTGGGGCGCGATGCCCAAAAAACTCACCATACTTGTTGCACTGACACGCAGGGTCTCGTTGCGGTCTCTCTCCTCTCCTAGGCGGTGACTAGGGGCAGTCCGGCGGAAAGGGAAGCACTTCCTCTCTTGTGGAAAATGAAACCAACCAAACCTGGAAATGCAGTGCAGCTCCAGGATTGGTTGGAGCAGGCTAACCCATGGCTCATTTTGAGGCTGGGGGCTTGTGGCTGCAATCCCTCTGCTGTTTCTCAGCCCTGGGATTGCTAGCTCTGAAGTGCGCACGTCAGATTGGCCGGCTCTAGACAGCCACCAATCTGCCTTGCGCGTTGGCAGGGGGCTGCATTAATAGTGCAATTGCACCAATCATCCCGCCCCCTGCCCTTGTGCTATAACAGTGCGAGCCTGGGACACATTATAATAAAATGGTACTTATTACCATTTTATTACTGTGTATGTCTGCTGCGCTCGCAGCAGGCAAGGCGACGCTCCTCCGCCATAATGGAGGAGTCGCCGCTGACTTCGACATAGGAGAGAAGCCTGGGCCAAATGACACTTGCTAGAATCTCAGTTTGTATTCCTTTCTCATATTCCACACGGAGATTCCAGCCAGAATGCCACGTATTCCTCTACGTCAAACAACAAGAGTACAATAACATGCAAAGACCATGTACTATGCACCTAATGAAAAATTACTTTTAAGAACAGATTATAGACAAGAAAGCAATCTGAGTGGTGAAACCAACTATGCAATGCAAAAGAAAACCAACTCATGATATGAATTAGGTTTGACCACAAACAAAAAGGAAGAATTATGTTGAATGAAATAATGCCAAAATATGTGTATGTACAGTGACCATGTGAGCAACTAATACAGTTGATAATTCTTACACTGTAGGGGAGAGTGGCTTACTCGCTTGGGAAATTGACATTTACCAGCAGAGGCATCCACGACCACCGCAGCAGAAGGACTGAAATGACCTCTGACTTTATGAATATTGAGCCATAAACACAGCTGAGCCCTTACCACTTTGCTCATGCGCAAAACAGTTCCATTCATTAACTCAATCACCTGTTTGCCAACTCTAACTATACTTGTTGGATTACAACATTTAGATTCTCCAGTTTTGGCATATCTTCCTTTTTTCACATGGATCCATTCACCTTTCTTAAGAGACTGTGATGTAACTCCAGAAAACTAGATTGGATTTTAACCCACACTCACTCTTTTCAAACCACTTGCTTTCCCTAAATTCTTCCACTCCACATCCAGCCTTCTCCATTATATTCAACATCCACATCTGTTGTAAATGATACACTGCAGCTCTACCTCTCATTTTTTCAAAGGGCGACTTTTCACCAGCAATCGTAGGTGTGGTGCAATATCTCCAAAGTAACTCCCTGATCGTTTGATGGCCATCCTTATTGTTAACTATTGCGAATTGCAAACCTTCTTTCACAACTCTTATCCATCTCACCACCATGCCATTGCTCCGTGGGTAATATACAGACATGCGTATATGTTCAATTCCATGGCTTGTCAAGAATGCTTTCATTTCTTCCAATGCGAATTGTACACCATTATCAGTGACAATACTTCCAAGGAATCCCTCCCTTTCAAAAACTTCTTTCATAAATTCCCTAACATTTTTAGAGGTAACCTAATTCATAATTTTCACCTTAGACCATTATAACATTTGATGAATTTGAACTATGTAAAACACTTGACTCCTCAATACGCATAGGACCTGCAGTATCAATGGAAATCATTTCCCATACTCTACCAGGGATAGACATGGGTAAATTCATGTAGTTCACAATTTTTGGTGCTTTATCACTAGTGGCACACTCTACACATGATCTTGCCTTCCTTTCTACTTATCTATCTACACTAGGCTACCAAAAATCACATCTCACTTTCCTCTTCATGCTACTCATACCAGGATGTCCATCATGACCCATTTCTAATATGGTTTAACTCAAACTCTCAGAACCTAGCAATTGTTTACCTTGCAGTACCAAACTTTCCTGTTCAGAAATTTCTCTTGCACTGTGAAAATGTCATAATACATTCTTATCTAACAGTTTCTTGTTGGGCTCCTTCATTCTTGTGTGCTTTTCTCCACTGTGTCTCTGCAAGACAACCACCTGACACTTCACAAATAAATACTACCTTATCCACATCAACATCATCAATATAAGTTTCATCAGTTTCCTTAATGGGAAGTCTAGATAAACAATCCGCCAGAACATATCGAGCTCTGGGAACATACTCCACATGGAAGTGAAACTCTTGCACTTTGTACTGCAATCTTTCCACTCTGGGTGTCGCTCTCCTACAACCCCTGTTGTGAAAAAATCCTCTAATGGGCGATGATCTGTTCC
Organism: Calotriton arnoldi; assembly: GCA_963921515.1. NCBI lineage: Eukaryota > Metazoa > Chordata > Amphibia > Caudata > Salamandridae > Calotriton > Calotriton arnoldi. Next base: position 426,516 of record CAWUFW010004765.1, read on the forward strand.
CACCCTGAACTTTGCACCATAAACATATTTCTTAAAGTATTCTATTCCCCGCCAACATGCCAAAGTTTTTTTGGAATAGAGTAGTTCTGCCACTCTCAATGGTCTTGAAGCAAATACCAAGGTTGCCCATTTACCATCAAGATCTTGTAACTAAACAGCACCAATGCACACATTGCTAGCATCAGCCATTATAATGGTATCACAACTGGTGTCAAAAGACGCCAAGACTGGGGTATCCACAATGGCTTTTTATCAAATCACAAATTGCCGCATTTATATGTTGGTGGTATGTATACTCCAAGGTTCCCCCGCCTGATTTAAATGCGGGCTAACCTTTGCTTAGGCTCCAACGGCCCGATGGAGTGATGGCCATCTGAGAAATAGCTACAAATCCGCCCGCCCAATCAGGATGGGCAGACATGTAGCCATTTTTTTTACTGTCCGTCACCACCATGCAAACCCTGGCGGTGAGGGACAGTAAAAATCAAATAATGCTCTCCCCGCCATGGGAGATGACTCCCATGGTGAGGAGAGCATTACTTTTTTATTTTATAAAAAAAATCCTGATTTGGGATTTTCCTTTTGAAAATAAAAAAAGAATACTGTTTGGTGTAGGGTTGCGTCATGCTGACACAGCCTTATACCAAACAGTGGATTGCATTGACAGGAACTGCTGTGATGGCAGATCCTGTCAGTGCTTTATAAATGACCACCAGCTTGGCGGTCATTTATAAATTTGGCGGTCGGGTTCTCCACCAGGGCATCGGAGGTATTTACTCCGTCGCCCTGGCAGAACAACAGCAGGACCGCCAACATATGGAGGAGGCCCTAAATACTAGGGGGCATATTTACAAGCCCCTTGCGCCACCCGTACATCACTTTTCCCATGTTAAAAATGACACAAAAGTGGCGCAAGGGGCTTGTAATTAAGCCCCTAGGTCTAGAGTGGAGAACACTGTGGCACCATTAATCAGAGAAAATATTTCTCCAGTATTAGGAAGTGGGTAGAGGCTTACCGATACACAGTCATTTATAGCTCTCAAATTGATGCAAAGTCTAATCTTACCATTAGGCTTATGTGCCACCACAACAGGTGACAACCATTCAGATGGCTCTATCTTTTCTATTCTATCTTGTTATTATAGTTTTTCTAACTCTTCATTTAGTGCAGGCCTCATAATTATAGGGACATTCTTGACCTTGTGATCTCTTGCCACAGCACCTACTTTTAGAAGGGTTTTATGAACAAAATGTTTAGCAAGCTCAACTTGGATAAAAAAGCCTTTTGAAAATAAGTTCTCCCATTCTAAAACCTTGTTATTTTGATTTACAATATCAAATCTTTATAACTCAAAACTTCATCAGGATGATTGTGATTGAGAGTTACCATGAGATCCCGTTGTTGTGGCCATCCTAATAGCCATGAACCTTATCTGTCAACATATATCTTTGTTTCAATGGCTTTTCCCTGTATACCAAAGTTGAAATGAAGCAATCAAGTACATCTATCAGCTTGTTACCATAATCCACTGGCCTGATATCTGGCGGCAGACGTTCGACATTGGGGAACAAAGGAAACAAATCATCACAAATTAGTGTGTCTTGCCCCTGATATCCACTACACAGAAAGGCTCATCTTTGTTTTCTCATTAACTTCGTATATACCTAATATATACTCTTCAGGTGATGTGGCATCATCTTGTGTAACCTCCCTCACCTGACTTGAAGACTCCTTACTGGAATCTGCCTTAATATCTTTACATCTGTTTCTGCACACTCTAACATAATGGCCCTTTGTCTTTCAAAATATGCATACTTAACCAATTGCTGAGCATGACCTATCATTTGATAAATGACCTGATAAACCACATTTAAAACACACATATTATTTCTTCTATAACACAGTTATACCTCATAAAATGGTTTGAGGTTTTGTTTCAGTACTCATTCCTATTTTTGCCAACCCCCTACTTCTGACCAGTTGCACTTCATCTGTATGGTTATGAGCTAATTGCCCCATTCCTAATTTAATTTCTTCAAATCGGTGTGCAATATTTATAGTTTTTTTTTAGAGTTAACTCAACCAAAAACAACAGCTTTACTTATAATGTTGCATGGCACGTTTTGTGTACCATTTAATCATGTATCATTTGGTCGCAGAAGACACCATAATTGCATTTGGCAGAAAATACTCTCAAGTCACTTACAAAAGCATCAGTTTATTTGTTGGGCAACTGTCCTCTCTAAACATTTATGTCTAGCAACCACTTCATTTACTCTTTTTTTGTAGTAAATGTCTAATTGTTTTATTGCAGTTTCGTACAGATCCGCTTCTTCTTCATCCTCTAAGACTGACAATGGCAGATGATTTAACACACGTCTCCCTTCAGAACATAGACAATGCTTCATTTTAGTTTGTCAGTATAAACATCACCACTATAGACGTCTAAATATGCTTCAAAATCATCTTTCCATTGTGCCCAATCCAGGGATAGTTCACCTATATTTATTAAAAATAGTGCTGGTGCTGTGATTCTTACCATGACAACGTGTGTAGAAGTGTCTCAAAAACAAAATTAATGGACTTTGCAAGCCACAAAATATTTTAACCAATTAAGTGCGTGAATCATCAAATTTCAATCTGCAATATTTGGCTATTTAAATATGGCTCCACCAAAGCAAATTTTAATTCAAAAGTATTAGTGGCAAACACAATTATGTAAATCGCCTCCTTTGCTCTGGCATGTAAACACTCGCTCGTAGCTTGTTTTGTGTGCTGATCACCGATATGAATCTGCAATGCCACCATTAAGATGGCCACTGCAACATGATGACACGTGTGTACATGCACGTCAAAGTGCAAGCATCGTCAATGCACACTTGCCTCTTGCGCTGTAGGCGAAGTTCTTCACAAGAGGGGATCTTGCGCTGCCTCCACTTGTGCGCCACACATGGTATGACTTTTTGTTTCCTCCCGCTCTGGAATGATCCTCACAGTTGATCTTGCATCAGGTCTACCCTTGCTCTCACGACCACTACGTCAGGACTCACTTTTGTAGCACTGCCAATGTGTACTGGTGGGCCGTGCCATTTTACCATTGATATGAGAGAGCTCTCTCTCACAGCAGGGCTCCAGGCTTCTCTCTGCATGACCCACTCGTCACCAGTATTGATTCTACTTCTTCAATGACCACCAAGACATGTATGGTTTCAGATATGGAAGGTTTATTCTGGGAGCATTAAGTTGCTTCTACATAGGAGACACGTCTGGAGAACGCTGGGCGGAATGAACCTCAGTGTGTATTCCGCTCTCACTTTCCACACGGAGAGTCCAGCCAGAATGCCACGCAGACACCTGAGATTGACCTCTTGAAACAGACTTCTTCCATTCAACGAGAAACAAACATTTTGGTAACAGACCATTACATGCCCAAGGCTCCTCCCTCTGAACCTTGCTTCTTTTCTTCTCAGTGCTGTCAACTATCTGTAATGTAGGAATTTCTTGGAGATGCATCTCTTGCAATAGACCTTTGGCCTATACCTCACCTGACTACAGAGACCCCTTACTTTATTGTGATTGTTTTGTCTGCTGGTTATCCTTTTCAACTGTCTCCTGCAACACCATTCCCTTGAAAGTGCTCAGAAGCCTCTTTGAGGCTGCACTAACGGTAAGCAAAAAATAAATAGAATAAGCTCCCAGTTCCCGGGAGCAAATTTATTATAAACTCTCCCCTTTACTTCTTTCTATAGTTTGCCCAATTATGTATATTTTAAGGGGGATATGCAGTGTAGAGAAACCAGTTCTCCTTGCCCAGTTCTTCATTGATATCAATGACCAAAGATAATCTTTCCAGAAGGTTCCTTTGTTTGCTGATGGCTGCTTGGGTTCCAGACCTATTCGGATCATTATCTGGATGGCTCCTTTGATGAGGATGATACTTTGCACATCATTGTAATTTTAGCATTGACACAAACTTAAAAAAACAACCATCTGTGATGTTCCAAGCTGTCTCTCCAATTTAGCCATGAAGGACTCACGGGGTGACTTTTCCTCAGCAAACTCATCCTGAAGCCCAGGGAGTTGCAATAAAGTTTGTCTTTTAACTGCCCATATCCCAAGCTAGACCAGAGGTTTCAGTGCTAGTAATTCCACAAGTTGGGAGGTTTCCATTGTGTCAAACTTAAAGCGAATTTGCCTCATACACTGTTAGTTGGCACTTTTTGGTAAGGTAAAAGCCATGTTTTGTGTAAAAGTATTGCTTTGCTGTTGACCTCCGACACTGAAATCCCAAATCAACATTTCAGTGCGCCACCGACGATATAGATATCTTTAAGGTGTGTAGATGTGGAGTTCAGAAGAGTAAATCTATACGTGCCTCTATATATTCACCTTCAGGATATTGGCGTAGTCATTTTCTCGACACAATGGGCCAGATTCACAAAGGTAAACTGAGACGAAAGTCCAACCTTACGCCTTTCGGTATTCATAAAGGGCATTTACGATTAATAAAGTTAGACTTTTGTATCAGTTTTGGTCTCAGTTAAACTTCAGACCAAAACTTAAGTTTAACTGAGACAAAAGTCTAACTTTACTACTCGTAAATGCTCTTTGTGAATACTGAAATCGTAAAGTTAGACTTTCGCCTCAGTTCACCTTTGTGAATCGGGTCCAATATTTTTGTCACAAGTTATTTTTGACCTGGAGCTTGTCATACTACCCACCATGGAAGTCAGTTCTACTTCCGCCAATAATGATAATTAGCAAAGAACAGGGTATAGCATGTATCTGTTTACTATTAGATAGAGACTTACCTTGTACACAGATAATCTGCCGGACACTGAGTAACTGGTTCTGCTAAAGTCCACATGTACTTACTCCACTATCAACCATCGAGTGTTGAAAATGTCAGAAATATATTTATTGTTGCCGGAAAAGACACTTTAGAAAGGTTAACAATTACCCCTGGGAGCATCTCTCCTCTGTTATTATTGACATGGAGATGTGTATTTATGAATAATGGTAATTGTATGTTATTTGTGAACCTTCAAGATGCTTCCAGGAAGTATCCTACTTATTGAAACTTCATCTCATTTTGATTAGCTGAAATATCCTTAATTGCATATTAATGCTATTGTAACTGGCTACCCACTCTTACACCACCCCAAAAATGTTCCCTAATTGCTACAATCCAGTGTACATTTCATATCTCTTTATTTGCAAGGAGTCGATTGCTTCTCTCCTGGAACAATGCACAGGTATAGCATATCATAAAGTCTGAAAAATCTTTATCCTCCTTCCCATATTCCATTCTAAAAATGTTCTAAGAAATATTAGTCAGTTAAGCACAAATACATCTTATGAGGTTAGCCTAGAGTTGCTTTCCAATTAACTATAAGAAGGGCCACTGGAATTATGCGATTCTGCATACATGCCGGGGACGCGGAGACGGGCAGGGTAGGTGCAGACACTCGGTCCACACGCATTAACTCTTGGCACGCTTCAGCGCTGCACCTCCGTGCCACCCAATGTGGCCTCAAATCCTCTTTCATTTTGGTTGGACCCTGAACAACACACATAGTAGGTAGCACCTAGGGGCACCAACTCAGTGTGGGGTAGTTCATTCACTATATGTTTTTTTGTCCTGTTGAAGCGCCACAGATCCTTATGACCACACCAGGCGCAAAACATGTTGACACATCTTTGAGGGAGTAACCTGAGATAGGTTCCCCCTTCCATGACTTTAGGATACTTCCCCTATCTAGTCTCATTATACTGACTACCAGGGTTCCTTTCAAACCCCAAGGTAGCACTCACCTTTCCTACGTTTTTTATACCTGGAAGGGTGATCCCCTTATTAAATTATAGTGCAGGATACCCCTTATCAGTTTTAACTTCTAATCACTCCTCACTACTCCACATCACAGATCACCTCACTTGCACTCATCATACGGCAGCGTCTTTAAAATATCTTCGCCAAAGTGACCCTTCGGGGGAGCCCTAGGGCATTGCAGCGCTGGCCCGACGAGGAGCACTGCCCCATGATGAAGCATGACATCCTCTAGGGGATGTGTGAGGGCAACATGAAACAGTCCTGTTGACTGTCCCCATCCATGATCCTGGTTCGGGCATTCTCTGCCATTTGAGGGACCCTGCCCCCGTTTCTTAGGAACATAAGCCCATTTTGTTGAGTCTTACATGGTTTTGACCACATAAGTATGAATTTGCCACATTTGCCATATAATCCATCATCTCTCTGCTGCACAATCTGCAAATTTTAACAAAACAAAATATTGCCTCAAGCTCAAATGAACCAAAGTTACTGAAAACATGGCAACACATGTTCCTGCGAAGCGGAATGCTCTTTCCAAATGTTGATAGTCATCTTTCAATTGCTTATTGTTGTATTTGGGTGTTAAACTGGTACTAAAAGAATGTTCTAATACTAGGACAAAAATGTGCCGCATTTTGCAGCATAATTTACCTTTTATTGCCGCATAATTAGGTGTCAACCCTGTGGCATATTTTGGTCCTCCCTTCCGTATAATTCCAGTGGCCCTAACTATAAGTCTCCCTTTCCATGAAAAGCCAGGCCCAGAAGAAACTTCTGTTTCAGAGGTTGTAGACTTCTCGCCATCACTACCGCTAGACTCTGTGACCTTTATGAGAGAGCGACCTCTAAAGCAGTGGCAGCCGGTAATTTTAGGAGGAAGGGACAGATGGAACACACACGCACACATACACACTCACTCACACCCATGCATTCACACACGCACGCAAGCACACACACCCATCCATTCACAACACTCATTACCAAATATTCAAACATACACGCACGCACCAAACATTAATTAAAAAATATATATCACACATACCTGCAGCTCTGCCTCAGAGGTCTGATGAGGGCTGGGACTGCTGCCTTCCCTCATTGGTTGACCTTAGGTCAGCCAGTGAGGGAAGGCCGCAGTCCCAACCTCATCACAGAGTGGGATGGGGTCGATGAGACTGCTGACCCCACCCCACTCTGTGACGAAGTGTCACGGATTGACACTCGACCCTGGGCACTTCAGGGCTTAAAACTGAAGCGCCCAGGTCTGAGGCAATGAGTGATGCTAACCATTGTCACTGAGGGGAAGGACCTCAAGGACCTTTGCTGAGGAGGTCACGCCCGCAGGAGCTGTGAGATCCTCATCCCAGCAAAGTTCAGCTCAAGCAGCCGGTAACCTGTGCATTTAGCGCATGTCTAGCTCCTGGCTGACTGACCTGAAAATGAAGAGTGTCTGTCAGGCCGACCTTTGCTCAGCCTGACAGACACAGTTCTTGAGTGGCAAAAGGTGAGGGGGCGTGGCCCCTCAGCCCCAATGGACCGACCATAGCTGCTCTAAAGTGTGACCCACATTAACTCTGTGGGCCTCATTGACCAAAGTTTGCACGGTTGCCCGTCTGACGCCACACAATCTACCGATGGGCATGTGGGCTTTTAAAATGGTAAGAAAATTGACGTTATATTCTGCGTTGCAGTGTGTGGCGCGAGCGCCAATGCAAAACTTAAAAAAATAAGGGCCTTTTTCATCGGTAAAATTAAGTAGGCTGCACTAGCTCCAACAACAGTCTCGAAATAGAAATTACGGGCGTCCGACTCTACTCAAAAGTTTGCGATGGGTGGACGATGAACAGATTCTATAATCCTTGAGTTCGTATTTCCACCTCATGTTCTCCTTCCCAGAGGTGCGGTGTTTACTCCCTGGTCATCCAAGTGCCAGATCTTCCATTCAGGGCTGATGGATGCGGCGAGTTGCTGGACCACACAGTGAATTTATTTATTTCAGATTTTTAGCACAACCCGTACACACATGAGGAGTCCTTGGACTTGCATCTTTTCACAAACATGACTTTAAATGTGTGGCTTCTGGTATGTTTCCTTGGATCATCTGCCACTGCAGCGGTTTCATGGTAGAAGCTCCACGGCCAACCGTAGCCTTGGGGTTTTGACATTGTCATTCATGGTTTCTTTCATATGTATGCAGGACAGACTTATGCTTCTTGGGTAAATCATATCAAACTCATGGGGGGCATATTTATAAGTGATTGCGCCCCTTTGCACCACGCAAGGGGGTGCAAGGGTGACGCAACTACTAAGTAATGCAAGGCAGCGCTAATTGCAGCGTTACGTTACTATGCCCCAGGGAGGCTTTCCATGGGCGTTGTGTAGTTGTTCCCACGCATCCACCCACTGATTTTGGCGCATTCCCAGATTTGCCATTGCTGGTAGACCTGGAATGCGTCAAAATGCTACGCCTCCCCAGGTGAGACGTGACGAGGAGAAATATATTTATTTCTCTTTGTTACTTCCTCTCTCTCTATGTGTGCTGCATTGTGCAGCACACATAGAAAGAGGAAAATGCTTCACAGGATTGTTTTTGTGCAGGAAGGTGTCCCTTTCTGCATAAAAACAATCCTGCTTACAACGCAGGCACCCTTGAACCATGGTGCAAGGGTACCTGTGTTGACGCTAGGCAGTAGACTGTGCGTCAGCGCGGGGAAAAGACAGGAATGCACCGTATAATGTTAAATACATTGCTTTCCTGGCCCATCCCCTTTCACGCAGGGCAGTGAAGCAAGGTGGCTTGCTGTGTTTCGTGAATTCTTTGTAAATCTGCCCCTTGGTATCGTCCTAATTACTTGCTGCTTCAGAACCAGCATGATAAAATTATTTCTAGCAATGCTAGATGGGCAGGTGGAGCAGGATGACTGCGGTACCCCTTATATCCATGATAAGGCACAATTAGTGCTGGTAGCGATGCCTCTCGTGGGATATCTTCTTAGCTGATAAGGCCTGCATTGGCACAGTAGACCATGGGTGGTGGAAGTGACCACACACACTCTTCTGGAACTCAATGACTTCACAGGAAGTGACATCACATGGTCTTTGGCCGTGAATCATGGGAAATGATGCTACAACACCTTGATGCTGATGGCATCATAATAATTGATTTCACTGAATCCTACTGTGTACCTCAAAGAGAAAAATCGAGATAAATCGAGATAAAAAAAAACAATAGTAGTGAGGGCCACTAGCACTAATTCATAGGGACTATAAATTGCATCTGACCTATATTATTGGCTTGATTCACTCCTTTTCGTTGTTAATAAGTTTTGACTTATCATTGCTTGTAGAGACTATCACACTCGCGGAGCAGAGAAGTGACGGTTCTGTTCAAAAACATATTTTTTCTGATATTCACAATAATCGCCTGTGGCAACAATTTTAAAAAATGTCAACTTTCTAAAATGTGTTTAATTTTATTTTGTATTATAAAGTGCGCATTCCACTTCTGAATTTATTTATAAACCGTAATCTCCCAGTGGCATCTGCAGAAAGAAAACAGTGTCCATCAGGACATTGTTTACCCTCTGTGCTTGGTCCTGCTTTTGCCACCCCTGAGGCCAGGGGTCGCAAAAGCAGTGCCAGGGGTCGCAAGGGGCAAATCAGGGGTTGCAGCTGCGACCCCTGGCGACCCTTAAATGACAATCAGAAAAAGGGGGAGGAGGAGGATTGGGCTAGGTTCACCCTCCTGTGTGATCAGAATACATCAAAAAGAATCCGTAGGTGACGGATCAAAAGAACCTAGCCAAGAAACAAGGGTGGGTTCACCAATTGGAGTGAAGGCCACCTCTACTGGTTGAAAAGAAAAATTTATTTTCTTGTGTCCCCTCACTCACCCAGGGTTGCCCCTAGGTGACATGCTTCATCATTGGGGCCATCCCAAACATCTACTGATTGGGGCGTGCTGCGACTTGCGGATTTACGTAGGAGCACTTACCTTGTGAGGCTATGTGTTGTGCAGTGTAGGGGAGTGGTGTAAGTGATGTTTTAAAAAATTACCTAACTAGTGAGCTATTGTTTTATTCCTGCTCCTAGTTGGTAGGGATAAAAAGGGGTTAATAAAAGGGAAATGTAACTGTTATGTAATTATAATCCCTTGTATTATGTCAACATGTTTCAAGGTATCCCCTAAACCTTTTCTTCAGGACAACAAAGGGACCAGCCCTTTGTGTACCACTCCGTGCCGGACCTATAATAAAGTGAAGTGAAAAAATATATTAATGCACACCTATTGTGTGAGCATTGGGAAAAATATATACATACGGTTGCTTCTGAACACGTAGTAATTATTTTTTGGCAAAAGTGTGCCTCATGGTCTGTCTGGGTGGAGGGCCCTGTAAAAACCTGTGCTCAGCAACCCTCCGTCAATACGACCTATTCAGTCCCAAGGCAGACCGCATCCCCTCAATCCCCCTCTCTCTGTCTCTCCTCCCCCGTACTCCAGCACCTCTCTCTCCTTAACCTCTCTCTTGCTCCACCCTTCCTCACATCTCTCTGCTTGTTACCTCATACCTCTCCCTTTTCTCCCCTCCCTTCTCTCAATGTACTCCTCTGGGTCTGTCTCTCTCTCTTCCTCTCCTTATCTTTCTCTTCGCCTCTTTCCATCGGTCCCCACCTCCCCACCCTCTCCTGCACCCCTTTCTCTCAACCTGCTTCTCTTTCGTTCACCCTCTCTCTCTCTCTTTTTAACTCCCCCCTTCTTTACTTGGGAGTCCATAATGTGCAAAATTAAACTTTCACCTGCTAATTAGTGCAAAGTCAGGCAAAGTTTCTTAACCAGGGGAGAGGAGTTGGCCTAACGGCTAGGGCGGTCGACCTCGGAACTGGGTTCGAGTCTCGGCAATGACGCTGAACATCCTGTGATTCTGGGCAAATCACTTAATCTCCCCGTGCCTAGCAAAAATGAATGTGTCCTCATGTAACTCAACTGGTGCTCATGTAAAGCGCTCCGATACCTTCGGGTCAAGTTCGCGCTATATAAAACTCCGTAATTTTTTTTTTTTTTTTTAAACATGCCCTAAACTGCAGGAGGCGACTTTTACCTTTTAAGGCAGGGGTTCCTGCCCAGGAAAGGTGGGATGTCAGGCTGCAACAAAGGGTTCCTACCCAGGAAAGGTGGGATGTCAGGCTGCAAAGAGGGGATCCTACCCAGGAAAGGTGGGATGTCAGGCTTCAACGAGGGGGTCCTGTACAGGAAAGGTGGGATGTCAGGCTGCAACGAGGGGTTCCTGCCCAGGAAAGGTGGGATGTCAGGCCGCAACAGGGGGTTCTTACCCAGGAAAGGTGGGATCTCCGGCTGCAACGAAGGGTTCCTACCCAGGAAAGGTGGGATGTCAGGCTGCAAAGAGGGGTTCCTGCCCAGGAAAGATGGGATGTCAGGCTTCAACAAGGGTGTCCTACCCAAGGAAGGTGGGATGTCAGGCTGCAAGGAGTTGTCCGCCAGCAGAAGCAATGTGTTTCCTTCAGCGACTGAGTGACTGACCTTAGCTCTGGGTGGCAGGGAGGGAACACTAGAAAATATAGATAGACCCTGCACACCTGGAATTGCTTTTGTTCCTGCCAATGTAATGTTTTGTTACAAATGTTAAGTACACTTGAGTCCAGTTCCTTGAAAACTCTTTAATCAAAAAATCTTTATTAACATATTACACAGTAAAGTCGCACAATCACATCAAATAACATAGCCCAATCCTCACATTCGCCACTTGCTATTCCCTTTTATTTCGACCTCATATACCTCACTTTCCCCCTCACCTCACAATAGCTCTTTCCCTCTGTGTCCTACGTCACCCTGCCACTACCTGTTTACCTTTCCCATACTCCACAGCGCTGGATCTCTGGCCTGAAAAGTGTTTGAGCCGGGTTTGGGCAGAGGTTAGAAGTAGAGCTGGGAGAGATGGAGTGGAGAGTCTCAAGAGAACTAGAATAAACAATGCCAGGTTTCACCAGACGGAACAGTGAATATCCTCAGAGCAGTCTTTTGATTTTCTCTGTTGGGTGAGGGAACCAGTCATAAAGGACGATTGATTGGCAATTACGAAGCCGGACAATTATAACCACAATTTGAAACCCTGCATGAATCTGTCATTCATAGCCCTTCACGCCTCTTCATCGAACACCCACCAGTTCACCCTTCCGTGTGGGAGGATCAGGCTGGTTAGGCCCGAAGTTCATTGTAAAATATTGTCAAATGTCTACCAACCCTTAATTTGTAAGTTAAAAAAAATAAAAAAAGAATGATAAGTCCATGCCCCCCCCCCAGCTTTCCTAAGGAGCCCATGCTGCTGAATGCCAGGGTTGCCGAATGCCAAGTCTGGCTAGTCTTGATTCCACCTCATGCCTCTTTCTTCCACCACCCTACCCTTCCTGCTTATTTATCTCACTTCTGCAGGCTCTTTTTTCATCCCTGCTCTCTTTATTTGTCTTCTCTTCCTCCTTCTTTCTTTTCTGCCTTTCAACCTCTTGCTCTGGGTCAAAGTCTTGTCTAGAAAAATAAGTCCTCATCACCAAAATGAGTGCCGATGCCCATCACATACAACCACCAGCACAAATTAAGCCAAAGTTGTCACACCGCAAAAAAAAAAACCCGCACAAATCCAAATGCGGCTTCAGGTGTGCTCGGTGTCACTTCTGCTACCCATGGCATTTTCGAGAATTAACATCCATGACAGCTCACCTTTCCCTCACCAGAGAATACACAGAGAAGGCGATTTAGAGCTGGGTGAATTGGGAGGACTGCTGTAAATCTGTGGAGTTCCCTCCCTGCTATATTCGCAGATCAGCTGCTCTGTCCAGAGTCAGGGGAAGCGCTGGGATTCTGATGTTGGAGCTTCCTCTGGCTGTGGTGGTGGAAACCTCTGACCTGACGGCCCATCTGCCACAGGACCATCAGGTCATAGTGATAGTGACAGCACCCTATTTATGGCCGGTGACCGTCACTAGATGTCCCTGCCCGGGGCACACTTAGTGTTACCACACCAACCCTTCTTCCAAGCGCTTTTGTCTCCTTTTAATAACGCTCTTTTACTTGTAGACTTGACCACCTGAGCTGGCAGGCTGTCTGATGTCACCGCCCATGCAACTCCAGAAGTCAATCGGGGAGACTGCCAGATAGCTATGCCCAGTATAGGAACTGATGTGCATGTTTATATGTAAGTGTCCTAAAATAAGAGACTTCCACAAACAAACATCTACCACCAGCTCCTAATGCCATTGGAAAAGTCTAATAAGTAATGTTGGCATTTTCAGCATTAAAAGGGGCAATTATTGGATCGGGGCTATGTGTGAGTCTATTCCTGCGGAGAGCCCTACATTTAACATAAGATTTACCCAGAGAACAAAAACAATTCACTCAGGAATAACCACACAAGGCAGGATTCAAAGTACAAACCATGATGGCTTATTCAAAATTTCACATTCAATACAGAAGACAAAAGGCATCGGTTAGGCAAATCATATCAAAAGCTCAAAATTTAAATAAATGAAAACATCATTGGCAGCGGAAACTAATCCCTAATCTAAATGCCAGCCAGCACAAGGCAAATGGGAAACAAAGAGCACTTGTCATAAGGACTGCTCAATTTGGCTGGAGAGAAGGACCATTGTTGGAAATGGGGTTACTAGTGGGCAGTGGTTTGCACCCTGTACACGTCGGGACTCTAACTCTAGTCAGGGCAAGTAACTTACATCCTCAAAATAACCTGTGCTCACCCCCTTGGTAGCTTGGCAAGAGCAGTCAGGCTTATCCCCAGAGACAATGTGTAAAGTATTTGTACACATATACTAACACAGTGCAAACACCACAAAAGGACTCCACACCAGTTTAGAACAATAGCCACTATTTATCTGATTGAAACAAGATCAAAACGACAAAAACACAACATACACAAACAAGATATGAACTTTCAAAGATTGAAAAAGTTATAGCTCTTAGAAATCAATGGTTGCACTTGACCAGGACAAAGTACCTTTGATGCGTTAAAAATCAAAGACGAAGTGTGGCGCAGGGGAGGTGAGGCATTGAAAAAGCAGTTGATGCGTCGGTTCCCTACTGCTATGCAGGTCAGTGGCACAGTGACGCTCGGGGACAGTGTATTGAGCAGAGGAGGTGATGCGTCGCTCGTAGCTAGGGATGCATCAGTTCCTTAAGGAGGTGCAGAGTCGTTGAGCCATCCACGTCCGGGGACCATGCGTGGCGCCGGGGAAGTGATGCGTTGTTTGTGGGCGCAATACCTTGGTTCCTTGTGGTGCGTTGTCGATGATGAAATCAGCACCCAGTGACGATGCGTCGATGCTGCGTCGACAGTCTGGTCACGCTGCGTCGATTCCACAGTGTCGAAGCAGGCACTGCGTCGGAATCGGAGCGGTTTATCATGGACTTCAGTGATGCAGTGCTCAAGACCCCTGCAGCAGCGATTCTTCGGAGGCACTGCGGCAAAGTCGTTGCATCGAGCGGGGACCATGCTTCGGTGCAGGCAGCGGCGATGCGTCAAGTGTTTGCGATGATGCGCCGGTTCCGAAACGATGCTTGGAGTCAATGCGTTGATTTTTCTTCTTGTTGCACCAGAACTCACTTCAAAGTGCCCAGGAACTGGATTTGGCACCACTTGGCAGAGTAGGGCTCTCAGCAGAGGAGGAGAGCAGGCCCTGAGACTTCCAACAGGAGGCAAGCTCAACTCAAGCCCTTGGAGAACCTTAGAAAGCAGGATGTAAAAAGCAAAGTCCTTTCCTTTCACTCCCTGGACAGAAGCAGCAAGCAGCAAGCAAGCAAAGAAAAGCAAACAGCAAAGTGGCAGTCCCTCCTGACAAAAACACAGCTCTTCTTCCTGGCTGAATGTCCCTAATCACGAAGTGTTCTGAGTATATGGTGTCAGAGGTCCAGTACTTATACCTAATTCAGCCTTTGAAGTAGCCAAACTTCAAAGAAAGGTCTTTGTAGTGCACAAGACCCTGCCCTTCCTTCCTGACTGTTACCATGAGGCAAAGGGTCAAGACTGATTTGCATATAGCTGGGTCTGAACTGAGGTGGCGAAGTGAGCTAAAGAACGATGATGGATTCAACCCAGATCTGTGACTGGGGGTGAGTGCCTGAAAAGTTTCAGCGCTCCGTCCATCATCTCCTTGTGTTTGCCCTGCCCTTCCTTGCCCTGGCTCCAGACACACTACAAGGGGTGGACACTTTTTTGTGTGAGGACAAGCACAGCCCTATTCAGGTGTCAGTGTCAACTCCTCACACCACTCTAGCTCAGGAAGGCCCATCAGCCTGGTGATGGGTCATCAGGATATGCAGGGCACACCTCAGCTCTTTTTGTGTGACTGTCTAGAGTGAATGCACAAGAGCCCAACTGTCACCCTGACCCAGACATGTATTCAAATACAGTCAGAGGCACAGAATGGTTAAAGTAAGAAAACGCTCATGTTGTGATTTTACTTATTGTATTTATGTACATTGTCTGTTTGGCAAACCTGATGTATATTCCCTTCACTCAGTAATTGTATCTTATGGTTTATATAAGCATTTGGTATGTTCCCTTGTTCCCTTTCCCTTCTATCATAGCACATTCCATTGTTCCACTTGGAGTGCTTCTGACAGTTGAATCGATTCATTCATCTTTATCACTAGCAACGATTTATGGGCCTTGAACTAGCTGTGCAGATGACAGCTGACAACCTCACCCCTGTATTCATCATCGCCACTACTACGGAGAGACACCGGCTGAGGAAATCGATTGACAGACCTGAAGAAATGCAATTGGTGTGGTTAATTGACCAGCCATACTTGAAGTGACTGTTCGTACATTAAAGGTACTTTAAAAAATATTGGTGCCGGTTTTCTCTACTTGGCACGGCATGAATGGGGCACTCTGCAGCATCACCATACATCCTTGTGTGTCATGATACGAAAGCGGCTGTCGTTCAACCTACGGCTGATTTTGCCTGAAACTGCAGCGAGTAACTCCTGTGGTGTTACTACTGTGGGACACATTTAGAAAGGAGTGCGCCATTAACAGCATCAGGGTTGCTGTGTGTGCAATGTGCATATTCATGCCGCTCTGAGGTGTATGCAGTGAAATCGCGCAAGCCTAGTCAGGGAAGAATTGTGCATTGCGCACCTAAGTTTTTTTGCCAACCGTCAATCGTGCTGCGCTGAGGAACCATCAACAAAGGATTGTCAGTTACAGATGAATTGTATGCTGCGCAGTTAGGCTAAATTGCCAACCTCTGTTGTGCTGCACTGAGGAATCGGCAAAAACTGAAAGTTTGTGTTGCGCATCAAAATATTTTAAAACTGTTAATTGATGCAGTGCAGAAACGGCGAGTTCAGGCAGCATCGCGCAATAACCACTCCACGCTGTATGTTAGCGTAAAAGGTCATTTTATTAGGACAAGGTGGTCAACACAATATTTAACCAAACATTAATAAACTTATAAACAATCCCAAACCTCAGATCTTTCATCCATCATCCATTCCCGCACTCTTGTTACTCTCTCCCGTTTCACTCAGCGACCTCCTCCCTTATTCCATTCGCTTCCTCACTTATCTTTCAACCTCCTCCAGCATCTCCAGCCATCGCACTCTTGCATCCCACACCCCCATCACGCACCTGTATCCCCCTCCCCGGAGGGGTGAGTATGCCCGTCATTGACTCCCCACCCCTCCAAAGTACTGCCAACCAGGGAACCCCTGTAGGGCGGTTACCTGCCCCACCCATCTTCCAGTGCACCTTTCGCCCTTAAACCCGTCGACACCAAATGGAGTCGTTCCACAATTTACTAATGACGTCCCTCATTTCCATCATTTAGTAAGCGTTGCCCATGTGCGAAAGGTGCACCCCATCATCACGAAACAGCAACGGCTCTTCCAGCCACAAACCCACATGAGCAATCACCTTGATACCTTTTTCCTCACAAAAAACTCTCATTGCTCGGTTGAGTTTCTTCCGAGCTTTCTCAACTGCAACTGGCTTCAGAGCCCCCCTCCAAATTCTCCGTGGTACAAACTCAGTCCAAACAATGCATGCGCCTGCAAGATTGCTCTTCATGGCCTCCAAATCGCGTTGCATCAAGTGTAACAGGGACACACCAGACTGCTTTATTAAGTCATTTTCTCCCAGATGGATAACCAACATGTCCGGGCAGCCTCTTTGAGACACCTTTTTCGTCAGCCAGGGCAACAACGCTCCCCAGCGCATCCCACTCTTCCCCCACCAATGCACCTCATGGTGGCTGCTGCGCAGGCCCAGGCTACGGCCGTAAACCTGCCTGTCCGCATACTTTGCTGCCCAATGCACAAACGAGTGCCCCACAATCCAGGTAACCATCTTGGCTCACGGTCCCCCAATGCAACCTACGAAAAGAAACAAATGTTAGTACAACTGAAAGGAACCCCCACAACTGTCCCTCCTGCACCCCCACTGACTACCCCTGCAGCCTTCATCCTGACTCATTTACGCATGTAGCGTTCGCAGCATCGGGACCTCCACCGCCCAATAGGGCGTATCTTATCCCAGGACCAACCCAAGCACACCGCCGCCGCGCCAATGCGAAAGGAATGCGTCCCATACCTAGTGGGGTCCCTGCCCAAACACCTCAAAGCCATTCGCAACACCGCCAGCAACTGAAAAGCCGTCACTCGCTTCTGCAAAACGTGACAAAAAATTTCACCTGATACCCTCTGCGCCTGCTGACAAAAACCTCGCCACTCCTGCACAGGACATGCCCCCAAGCAGCCACTTTCCCCAAGCCACACCCACTTGCCCCTGCCAAGTTGGGTCCGTCTTAGAATGACCCAACCAAATGCCCAATCGCGTTCCATCCAGACGCACGTCCTCATACACTCTACCCGCCCTGCCCCTCGTCCCCACCAATTCTGAAACACGGAAAGCCCCAAAGAACATCCATATCATGCACAACCGAAACACCGCAACTTCATACTCATCATAACAACAATTAGGTAACTCAGCCAACAAGCTTTGTAACAAGTCAAAAGTAATTGCCTCCCTAGGCGCCTCCTCCACCCCCTCTCCCCGCTCCCGCCCCCAACCTTTCAACACCCTGCACAACAATTCACTCTTGGCCGGATCGAAACCCATGTTCAGCGTGCTATAAAAAGAAATCCCTGCCAGTTTTCCTGCAATCTTAGTTTGAGACAAACCCCTGTCTATGCAGTCCAAAACAAAACGAATGACTCCCTGTTCACTTTCCTGCCGTGACATGCGCCACGTCTCACTGGTCCATCCCAGAAACGCGCCGAATTCAGACCACGCCAACCTGTAACTGTGCCTCGTAGAGTCAGCTATGGATTTCTCGACCAGGCCCACTACTCTCACTCCCCCCAGGCCCAGATGCCGTCCGGCACCTCGGTCTTGCAAGCATCCGCTCCCGGCGCCAGACGTCTGAAACGCTGCCACTGCGAATGAGACAATGCATCCGCAATGTCATTACTTGCACCTGGGACGTGTTGCGCGCGAAACAGCACATTCAAACGCAGGCATTGCAGCATAAAACTTCGCAACAAACGCAGCACACGCAGATCTCTCGCCTTCTGCCTGTTCACTAAGTCCACTACTGTCATATTGTCTACGTGGAACAGTACTGACCTGTTTCGAAATCCAGGGCCCCACACCGCCAGCGCTACCAGCAACGGGAAAAACTCCAAAAATGCAATACTTCTCCCCTGCCTCAACCAGTGCCCCGGCCATTGTTCCGCGCACCACCTCCCGTCCCAGAAGACCCCGAAACCGGAAGCCCCTGCGGCGTCAGAGAAGAGTTGCACTTGCCAGACCGTCCTGTCGCCCACAAAATCCAATGACACACCATTAAAGTCCGACAGAAACACCTGCCACACCCTCAGGTCCGCCCTGACCCCCATAGAGATCCTGACTCTGTGATGCGGCAACACCGCACCCGACATGGCCATGCCGAGGCGTCTGCAAAATGAGCTCCCAGCACGCACCACACGGCAAGCAAAATTAAGAAATCCCAGGAGTTGTTGCACCCTCCGCAGATCAATCTTCTTCTCCCCGATCACTTGCAGCAAGAAAGCCTGCATGTCTGCCACCTTCTGTTCAGGTAACCTGGCCACCCACGCAATCGAATCCAACTCAATGCCCAGGAAAGTCAACCTGCAGCTGGGTCCAGCTGTTTTTTCCGGTGCCAAGGGAACCCCGAAATCTTGCCCCAAAACTTGAAACTGACTAAGCGCCCTCCCGCACTCGCCAGACTGGGCTCTCCCGATGAACAGAAAATCATCCAAGTAGTGAGACACTTCACGATGCCCGCTCCGGCACGTAAATGCCCACTGCAGGAATGAGCTGAAAGCCTCAAACAGCGCACAGGAAATCGCGCAGCCCATGGGCAAGACCTTGTCAACAAAGAAGGCCCCTTCGAACTGCATCCCCAGCAGCGAAAAATCCGCGGGATGTATGGGGAGGAGGCGAAAAGCCGACTTTATATCACACTTTGTCAACTCCGCTCCCTGCCCACACACCCGCACCAGACTGATCGCATCATCGACCGAAGCATACAGTACTCTGGAATCCTCCTCGGCAATGAAGTCGTTAACAGACCTCCCCTCAGGCCAGGACAGATGATGAATCAGCCTGTACTCCCCTGGCTCCTTCTTCGGCACCACCCCCAGGGGTGATATAATCAGATCTTCTACGGGCCAGTGGTCAAATGGACCCACTATCCTGCCTTCTTCCACTTTTTTCTGTAACTTAGCTGCGACAACTCCCGGCAATTCTTTTGCCGACCTCAAATTCTCCGCCCACCTCTGCTCCCGGGGGCCCTGGTAACCCACCCGGAAAACCTCTGTAAATCCCCAATGAAACCTCAGTGCGGCCTCTCTATCGGGGTACCTAGAGAGCCACGGACCCATGGCCTCAATGTTAACTGGTGTAGGAGCCCTTGGGCCCAGTTTGCCCCCGTCCCTTAGTGACTCGCCACTGCTCCGATGGTGTGGCCAAAGTAAAGCATTGCGTGAGAGGGTGGCGTCCGCCACATTTGGAGCACTCGTGTTTAAATTTGCAGGGGTGCCTAGTGCAGAACCCCTTGTTGAAGTTCCAACAAGCCCCTGTGCTATTCCCAGTGGGCTTGGGTGACTGGCCTGCTGTCCCTGTATAACTGCTCTGCCCTCCCGCCCCAGTCTGAGCGGGACGTGGCTGAAAAGGCCGGTACGTGACCGGCAGGCCACTGGCCATGTGCGTGGATGCAGACGACTGGGTGGAGGACATCCACTGCATCCAGAGCTCCTGGTCTACCTCACCCCATGGCTTATCGGGATTGACGCTAATCCTGGCCCTAAACTCCTCGTCGTAACTGAGCCAAACAAAACCACCGAAATGCATCTGCGCCTTCCGGATGATATCCATATATTTAAGCAACGCTATTGCCCAATCCAGATGTTTCTCACAGTATATACTCGCGTAAATCGAATACGCGGATGTCCAGTTCTCCATGTTGACCGGCACCCGTGGCCGTCTCGTCAGTTCCCACTCCTCCTCTTTAGAACCCTCTTTGGCCTGTATCTCCCTATGTAACAACTTGAATACGTCCACATACTCATGCTTCCAAATCCTATTCTTAGTCTTCTCCAACAAATGCGACCCCAATGCCATAGCCAAACCCATGTACGGTAGCTTCTTACGATGTTTGTCATCACCTATGTCATCTTTCCCTTCCTGATCGTCAGTCTTGTCCGTCTGGACGCCTGCGCCTACCAACTGCTTGCCCCCCCGCAGGTTCCACTGCCGACTTGGCAGGCGCTCCCGGGTCCCTCACGGACCCCTGTCCCACAACCACCGACCGGCAGGCTTTCTTCCGCCCCCCTTTGGGGCCATCATCCCAGGCCGCCCACCAAGTACCCTCACCTGATAAATTCGTGGGCACCTGCCGGTCCCTTCCTCTGGCGTCAACCGTCTTCTGGTTCGCCTTCTTGCTCCCGCTGGTGCTGGCCTGTGGTGCCTGCAAAA
Source organism: Calotriton arnoldi (assembly GCA_963921515.1). Taxonomy (NCBI): domain Eukaryota; kingdom Metazoa; phylum Chordata; class Amphibia; order Caudata; family Salamandridae; genus Calotriton; species Calotriton arnoldi. The sequence goes on from CAWUFW010004765.1 coordinate 447,373, forward strand.
CACCAAACTTCCCCGTTGCCGCCTTTGACCTCCCCCAATCCACACTGTCACGCACTTCACCCTCTTCCAAATCATCACTCTCCTCATCGTAATCCAATTGCTCCTCTGGCTCAACCTCAGCAGGCGCCCCCAGCACCTCACACACTGCTCTCTTCAGACCTTTCCCTTTCGTACCAGACACCACCTCATTCTCCGGCGCCGCAGGTGCCCGCTCCCTCGTTGGAGGGCAGGCTGCCGCGGACCCCCCTGCTGCTTCCGCCCGGCGTCTCGGGGCCGTCTTGCGCCCCGCCGGCCAACCCATGCCTTTACCAGCCTCCACCACTGGATTGCGCCCCCCCCCCCCCCCCGGCTGATCCAACCTGAGGGGGCCCCAGCGCCATCAGGTCTCTGAGCCGTCACGGCCGTCCCTAACCCCGTCAATGGAGGTCTCGTCTCCTCAACCCAGACCCACTTACCTGAGGCCTTTTGGCCCCCCGACCTGACCCTGTCCCTACCTCTTCCTCGAACATGTGAGCAGGGGGCCCTGCCCCCCCTGTGCACCACCTGCCCCTCCCTCCCTAGCTGCACACAGGGCCTGCCACTTCACCTCCGTCTCCTGAATTATGCGGCGTTGGTCCCGTATCTTTTCTTCCAGGGACATGCTTGTCCACCTGGGCAAGGGTGGCGGAAAGCTCTGATCACCCACCCCCAGCCAACAGGGCCGCGAAGGGCCGGGCACCTTATCCCCGGGACCCTCTTGTGGCACCTGCTGAGATATGGCCCCTTGTGAGCCCCTCGGGGGGCCGACGCCCTCCGACCACCACACGTGAGGTCGACAGGAACATCGTCCCATCTCCCCTCCTCCCCTTCCACAGATTCGCTGCCTGATAAAATGAGGGCAAAATCTTCATCCACGGGCTCCCCCAATCCACCTCCTCCCCCCCCCCCATCATCACTGTCCTCCCGGAGACCCCCCGCGGCAACCTCACGCACCTGGCCGCCCGCGCCTGCAACTGTGACATGCCCCTCGAGGCCTCCTCCTCAGCCACACGCTGCCTCGCTGGGATTCCCCCGCCCCTCCCCTCCAGCCCCGATGTCAAGGCAGGTGCGGCCGCATCCTCCCTCAAGCGCGCGGGCAGGCTCTTACGCCGGCCCCCGCGCTTCCCTGACTCACTCTGCCCCAGCCCCGCCCGGACATACATTTTTTCAACGGTGGTGGCGCCTCCTGGCACGCCACCACCGCCGTGGCGACCCCCGCAGATGCGGACCTGGGCGTACGGGTCATCCCGACCCAAGCTTGTTCAAGAACCCCGGGCCGCAGGAGATCCGCTCTCCCCGCCCGGCCCAGGACCTGCAAGGCGGCACGGACCGCCTCCGCATCCGGCGCAGCCATCCCGCTCAGACGGTGAGTGGCGGCGCCTTCGGTAACACGACGTTGGACAGTGGGGGAGGTGGGAGGGGGGGTTGGAATGAGAGTGGGGGCACTGAAACAAAACCGTGCAACCAGGTTACCTGCTACACACTACCCGCTCCAATCGACCGATTGGGCCTGCAAAAACTCCTACGCTATCCCTACTATCACTCCAAATTAACTCTAAACCCTTCCCCAATGGCGCTGAGGGCAGGAAGAGGATGAAACCTCCTCCCCTGCCCCCTATAACCCCTAGCCCTAAACCCCACTCCTAACCAAACCCCTTGACCCTACCTACACCTTGTCCTTCCTGTTAGGCGCGAACACCCCGGAGGAAGACTGGTCTGCCGACCCTACTTCCCCCGGGGGCCGCATTGGAATGGGGAAGTTTCCCAAGCAGTAAGTGGTGTTGTCGGCGAGTGCAAAGGTTTAGCAATTGACAGAAAAGTACTGAACGGAGACTTGCATCGCAATCGTTGGCTGGTGCTGCTCCGCTGAGGTCCGTTTTGGGTGTTTCAGACGTTCCTGTATTCATTGGCAGGAAGGAACGCTTCTGGGTGGAGCCGGTTGCTCTTGCCAGATCGTGTGTAAACCACGCCTCTCCAGGAAGTTGTATGCAGAGGCTGTTAACCCTGTCTTTTCTTTAAAGGAAACAGCGTTTAGGGAAAGTTTACATTTTACTTTTGCAAGGGGGGGCACATGATTTTACAGTATTGTTTTTAATCATTATGGTGCGTATATTAGTATGTTACACTATATATAATTAAGCAAATCACCATTGTTTCTTTACTGTGCTGAAAATAATTGTTGTGGAGCCTCTAGATATTTGTCATGGCAGTCGCAAATAAGGCTCAACCACCACCCTTCTTGGATTAGGAAGGGGAACCTTCTCTACCATGGAAGGAATGGAAAACATTATTCCAGTCTTATTTGATTACGATTGGAGGAGGAAAATTCTCCTCGTTGAGTAAACAGCACATTTTAATGCATAATTTGGGTGTACAGGGCAGGGGAGTGTATGAAAATGTAGTAACATCTCCACCAGAAGAGGAGGATGATGGCAAGGATCTTGAGGATGTTTATGCCATGACGTTTTGCAGGTTAGAGGATCATTTTGGGAAGAAAAAACATATAGTGCTGGAAAGACACAAGAAGAAAAGGTCATGAGTTACATTGCTTGCTTGAGGGGAATGGCCAACTTATGTGAATTTGTATCCTTATGTGACTCCCTCATCCGGGACCAGTTGGTGAGGTGCACCAATAATTCTAGGGTGCAGGAGAAACTACTTACTCATAATCCAGATTTGATAGAGGCCATATATTTAGCTAAAAGTGTAGAGCACACAGCAGAATGTATCAAGGAGATGAAACAGAGCAGTGGGTCTGAAACAGTACATGTAGTGAAATCCCTATCTATCAGTGAAGACACTAATAAGGAAGATATTAATGGCAGGAAAAACCTTGCAAAACAATTAAATAACCATATTGAAAGTAACAGATGCAAGGATAAATACAATTGTTTCCGCTGTGGTAATTATGACCATTTAGCCAATAACCCTATTTGTCCAGCTAAGTCTACCAATTTAGAGAGTGCAACAAAAGAGGTAATTTTGCATGTGTGTGCAGGAATGGGGAGTTAGACAAGAAGCAAATTCATGTTATAGCAGGAACTGATGTGGGTATTAACAAGTTTGTTTTTCAAATCAAACCAGGGTTGATAGAGGATGGCAGTGATTATCTTGATAGTGAAATTCAGCTGGCTGATGCTAAGGTAAACGTTTTTGATGATTCGTGCCCACCATATACTTTTATTCAAATCAAATCAAAAATACTTTGGGGCAGATTTACAAGGCCCTTGCGCCACTTTTGCGTCACTTTTCCCATGTTAAAAATGACACAAAAGTGGCGCAAGGGGCTTGTAAATCTGCCCCTTTATTTGAACAATCAAGTCCATTAAAGTGCAAAAGTGCCAAGTAGATTTAAAAGAATGATCGATACCTAATTTTTTACAGTATTATGTAGATGACTAGTCAAAAAGATCAAATTGTCTATCATACAGGTTCAATCAATGCAAGTAATGTGAATATATTAAAATGCATTTCGATAAGCAGCTTATGACTTAGTAACGTGGATATTGCAAAGTTTTATTGCACTGTTCAGATTACGGCCATGTGGTTAAAAATAATAAAATCTTCGAAGTTAGACCATGTACAAGCTAGTTATTTCTGTTCGTGCTGCATTAATAAATATCTGTGATTTGAGTAAAATAAGTTGTGTATCACATATTTCATAGCTATGTGAAATTTATCTTTGGCTCTGAAGAAGTTCGCAACTAGGCCGCTGCTTCTTTTAAGGTTCTGGAGTTTTTCTAAATAGTTTATCTGTAATGTCCAGAACTTTTATAAGTTTGGAGATCGCTTGCAGCTGCGCATTATTCAAAAAGTGGCTGACGGCAGATGATAATGTCCGTGACCCCTCGTTAATCCACAGATGCCGAAGAAGCCTTCTGCGATCCTCAAGGAGAGTGGGGCATATGCAGAGCAGGTGTGTTATCAATTCCTGAAATAGACCACATAGTCGGCATGTTTTAGTCTCGGCTTTAGTTGTCCACGGAGGTAGTAAATCTAGTGATGAAAAGCAGCCCATCCGGAAATACAGGAATTTTATTTTGTAATATCATGAGAACGGTTCCATGATGTATCTGTTCCATGATGTATTTTTGGAGACCTTTTCTGTCATATGAGGACCGGGGTGGCGTGTTCTCTTTTATCAAAAGCCCTGTGATCAGATTCAAAGGATTTGATTTTTACTTTTCTGTTCAGAGCTGTTTTAAACTGTGGATGCAGTAGTTTTAAGTTCCACAGCTCCGCTGAGCCAGCTAGCTCCAGTGCTTCAGAGAGGGCATGTGCCCAAACATTTGGATGGCGTGAGCTGTTGGCACATGATACTTCAAGCCAAATGAGATTTTTCAGTGATCCTTGCTCTGCTACCTGTGCGGAGTGCAGGTACTTTATTATACAGACCTTCTGCGTGATCAGTTGGTCAATTAGTGCGAATTCCATCCTAATCTGGGCTGGCGAGTCGTTATTCGGTAATTGAAATAGAGTTCTGAAGACTGCGCTCTGTGTGTTGTTCAAGAAGGCCCCCAATTTCCCCGGGAAAGCCTCTGACCCGTATGCCAATGTTGGAACTAGTTTGGCAAAGACTATTTTCAGCAATGATTCAAAGGAATTTTTTTTAGTGCTTTTAAAAAATTGTTCGGAAGGCAAATTACAATGAAGCTAACTTTGGTTTTAATGAGTTTAAATGTAATAGGTGGCCTCCTTTGTCGTCTAGCTAACATCCCAAGTATTTATATTTGTTCGCAATGGTCAGGTAGTGGTTGTTAAGATGCCAGTGGTGTTGTTTTTTCTTTTTACAACCAAAAATGACGATGTTGGTTTTTTCGTGGTTAATTGTCATCTCATTTGCATGGCAGTGGATGCATAAAACGTCTAGCAGTCTTTGGAGCCCTGTCGGCGTTGGGCATAACAGGACAACATCGTCAGCATAAAGAAACGAGGTGATGTGTTGGTTTGCTAATTTCAGAGCATGGTTGATTGCTCGATTCAATGCGGGAGCCAGGTCACTCATGCACAGGTTAAAGAGAATTGGTGCTAGTACGCACCCCTGCTTGACTCCTTGTTCAATGCTTATTTTTTCGGAAACCGTCGTGTGTGATCCTAATTTTACTCTGGTCCATGTATTAAAGTAGAGCAGCAGAATACCTTGGAATAATGGTTCTGGGATTTTCCAAGCTGTAAGTTTAGAACACAGTAGCTGACGATTAACCTGATCAAAAGCTTTACTGTAGTCTATGAAACAGCAATACAGCAGTTCCTGCTTCTGTTTTTTTTTGCTGCAAGCATCCTTACAGCCACAAGATTGTCAATAGTGGTGGACCATGTTCTGAAGCCGGTTTGGTTGAATGAGAGCAGGTTGTTTGTCATTGCACAATCTTGTAAGTCCTCCAGCAGTAACGATGCAAAATATTTTGCCTCGATATCCAACAGTGCGATATGTCGATAGCTGTCTAGGTGCGAGATGGGACCTTTTATGTAAATAGGATGTAGAATTGAGCCTTGCCAGGATTTTGGAATGATGTCACGGCTTATGCATCCCTTAAATACATTTTCCAGTGCTCCCGACCAGTAATTGATGTCATATTTATAGACTGATGCTGGGATGTCATTGGGACCTGGAGCACTGTCTGCTCTACTTTTTCGGATTAATGTTGCTATTCTGATAGCATTGAAAGTTGTCGCATATTGGTGAAGTTTTGCATCAATTGGCATTAAGTTCTGCTGTGCTGAAATTTGTATGCGTAAGACTGAGAGTTAAATGGGCATTTTGGATGTGACTTTGTATAAAGTAGTGACATGCATTGTCCAGTTTTCTGCGGTGACGTTGTTTCATTTGACATGGTTGGACTAGAGCCACTATTCAGCTTGTTTATGATTAACCAGAAACGTCTTGCGTTTTTGTTCTGACATGCCATGAACAATTCGGTCAGGAGTGATTCCTCATATTCTTGTTTGGCTTGCCAAATTTGTTTTTCGTAGTTGCTGCGCAGAGCTTCGACCTCGGAGTGTAAGGTGAGGTTTGATTGTATTTTAAGTGATTGTGCCTTTTTCCTCAGTGCTCCTTTTAGCATCCTCAGCGTTTTTGTGTACCATGGTTTAGTGTCCATGAGATTTGTGGGAGAGTTGTCTTGTTCAGTACTGGCCCGGGCATAGAGTAGCTTTTGTACTAGCATTTCCCAATCACTGGTGATGTTATTTAAGGGCCTGCCCTGATCAGATAATAGTGTTTTCCAATTATCGTACTTTGTGGCAACGTCTGTGCTCCATTTGACCCATCTCCAGTTGTGTGAAGGGAGATGTGTTGTGATTTTACTTATTGTATTTATGTACATTGTCTGTTTGGCAAACCTTACATATATATTCCCTTCGCTCAGTAATTGTATCTTATGTTTTATATAAGCATTTGGAATGTTCCTTTGTTCCTTTCCCCTTCTGTCATAGCACATTCCACTGTTCCATTTAGAGTGTCTGTGACAGTTGAACCGATTCTGCTTGAGGCTTCGAGTGGGTTGAGGTTGTGCATGTTCGTTTCCAATAAACCTTTTTTTCAACATTCATTGGATTCATTCATCTTTATCATCTCACTTTCTAAAAGTGGCATTTTCAGACCTGCAATTTAAAAACTAAAAGATGTATATCTAAATTGCCCAGAGACACCAAAGTCCAATTTTCTAACAGCTCCCACTTGGAAGATACACTTGTAAGAAGTTACAAGGTAGCTCCAATGCTAACCTATGGGAGATTTAGGCCTTGCTGTAGTGAAAAACGAAATTGCCAGTATTTCACTACCAGGACATGTAAAACACAACAGTACATGCCCTACCTTTTAAATTCACTGCACCCTGTCCATGGGGTTACCTTGGGCCTACCTCAGGCGTGCCTTAAAGGCAATAAAAGAGAAGGTCGAAATGGCAATTTAAAACTGCACACACAGACACTGCAGTGGCAGGTCTGAGACATGTTTGCAGGGCTACTCATGTGGGTGGCACAATCAGTGCTGCAGGCCCACTAGTATCATTTGACTTACAGGCCCTGGGCACACCTGGTGCACTGTACTAGGGAGACTTACTAGTAAATCAAATAGGCCAATCATGGAGAAACAAAATACCATTACATTTTAGACAGGGAGCACTTGCACTTTAGCACTGATCAGCAATGGTAAAGTGCCTAAAATCCTAAAGCCAGCAAAAATGAAATCCAGCCCACAGTCAAAAACAGGAGGTCAGCGGCAAAAAGACAGGGGAAACTATACCAAAATATGCCAGGTCTAACAACATGGACATTATTCTAAGTATTAGAGCAAGAATATTTGTAATGGAATCTGTCTTAATGGGAATCGTGACAAAGCACTAAAACTATTCTAATTACAGATTGATAAACAGACCAACACGGATCTGCTCTCTAAGAGAATTCATGGCTCACCCCAAAATGGTGAGCCTTTATATATTTTTGAACAGAGAAGCTGTGCAGTCACTGTGGTCTGACAGAGAAAGCTGCAAATTACAACCGCTAGGTAAATAGAAACACATCACATAGTAATATTGACATTTTCCCTAAATCTAATGAATACACTGTACTATGCCTTACAAAGAAAACAATACTGCATTCAGAATATACGCAGCATTTCAAGCTCAGTCAAGGCAGTAAGGAAGTGGCCTTCAATTTGTATTCAGTTGTGAAATCCATCCTGTCCAAGAACATCAGGAACACAAAACATAAGTAAGACGCTTATTTGTGAGAGCCCTGTGCCACTTTTGCACCACCTAAAGTGGTATGTGCGTGAGGCAGGGCCTGTATAAAGATTTATGAAGCCATGGAAAGTCACCCTATGTGGCTTTGAGTGGCCTCATAAATCATGAGTAAGGCGACGAAGCGCAAACCGCTGTGTCGCCTTACTCTGCGCCTGGGAGACAATCCATGGGTTTTCCCACGCAACACCCATTGAATTTGATGCTGGCCCAGATTTCAAAGTCCTGTAAACCTGGGGAAGCGTTAAATCAGTACACCTCCAGAGGTGAGGCGAAATGAGAAATATGTTAATTTCTCCTCACTTTTTCCTCTTTCCATGTGTGCTGCATCCTGCAGCACACATGAAAAGAGGGAAACGCCTCATAGCATTGTTTTTGTGCAGGAAGGTGCCCCCCGCTCGTACGGCCGCCACAGGGCGGCAAATGCTGGACCGCCATGGGCGGCAAAAGGCCTAGCCAGGCCACTGATTACATATGCAGAAATAATAACTGTGGAATCTGGGCCCATATTTTCCAACTTTCTAAAACTTGTGATAGTCCAAGGCTTCCAAAAAAATAACATTAAGATTCTTACTCATCTAGAATATGATAGGCAGTGGGATTTAAAATCACTCAAAAGTTTAGGCTTTTTTAAAGGTACAGTAATTTTGATACATTCTACAAACATTTTAAGAGAAGAGCTTCCACAAATATATGCAGGTTAAATTAGTATAGTCTGTTCCAATCTATCTAATATTCTATATTTATAATCTATTACTGACTAATATATATTATTAACATACTAAATGCAATGCTTTACTTCTTTTTTATATTTTCCTGGCCCTCGATTTGTTTCTGTAAGTTTACCATTATTGAAACAATTAGAAATATATAAAAAGTTCTCAAGGTTTAATCTGTAATAATATAAATTTTCTGATTTTAAATGTTGTATTTATTCATGTTGTCTTTATTTTTCCCCCAATTAATTTTTAATAATATTTCATATAGTTATCTTATTAAAGTGTTTCGCAATATTTAGGTTTCTATTTGTACATCTATGCTTACAGTGACAATTTTACAGTATTACAAGTGCAATTCATTCTATCCTGTTTATCTACTAATTTGATTGTTATTCTTTTATATCTTGTTTTCTGAAATCAAATACACATTTTCTAAAATACATTGCAGTAATTTCAATGGGAATTCTGTGGAAATACCTTCTTGAGTCCCAGTACAGGCACTTGACCTGTTCTGCTTTTTAATTTTCACTTTATGGTCCTTGCTTAACAATATGCAGTGGAAATTTGTAAAAGTCCATGTAGTGGCGATTGTTGTCCCAGGCCATATCATTGCAGTGTGCTGTAACAAGACCTACCCAAATATTTACCTGGAAGGAGCGTGCAGGAATCCAGGATGCGGCTCGCGCTTGGGAGCACAGGGCAATACATGAAATTCTGCATCACTGCTGCTATCTGATCTTTGGCGGCTGCTGCTGCAACCAGGATGAATTTTAACCCTATTTTTAGCATGGTCCTCCTTGCTTCATTGAATTTTATTTAAATTACACAACAAATTCCAGAAGTAAACATAGCCACTCAGTGGCAACCAATGAAACAATGCACATATAGGGACACGCAGTACAATAAACTTATATTTGATAAGTAGTAAAGAGATTTATAAGAGAAAGATGTCAGTAATACAGAAAATAGGCAGCCTACAAATAAAGCTATTTATGCCATGGCAGTGAAAATAAATGTGGTCCAATCACCGGTTATTTAGAGCAACTGTGCTAATAAACACAAATTAACACATTCATTACTACAGTGCAAAGGTCAAATTTGAGTTTAATACCACAGTACAGCAAAAGGGACATAAGGAAAATACTGTTTACAGCCTCAGGGACTGCATGTGAAAATTATATTACACAAGGGAACAACTTTCCTTATAGTCATGAGGCCTCTTCACTGTGATTTTACTTTACTGCTTTAATGTAATTCCTTGAACACACACGAAAAAGTGCAATGACATATGTAGATGCCTAGGGTATATTATGATTTTTATTACAATTGTTGAGGGGGAGGGGCATCTTGACCCACTCAAGCCTTATATATGTATATACACACACACACGCGCGCGATAGGGAGATAGTTCAGACACTTACATGAGCTCAGAGGGAGCATTCAGCTGATGGGAGCGTTTGAGAAATACTTTCTTAGCTGGTTTCTGAAACTGCTCAAAACCCTGATGTTGTGAAAAAAAACTAGAGTGATGTTTCGTGTGCATTGGATGAGTGGCCAGTTTTGGAGGGGAAGGTCTGTGGGAGGGAGCAGGTATCTCTGAGGTTTATCAAACTGGAAGTGCTTTATTAGGTGCTTAGCAATACATAGGTTCTGATTTAGATCTTGACGGGACTGGTCCTGAAATTGCTTTTTTGGCGATTTTCCCACCCGACACCTTTGCGGCACCGCCCGCCCGATTCAGATGTTGGCTGGGCACAGAAGGGAAGACCGCCGTGGTCCAGCTGACACCGCCAGGATCTGTCTCCTGCGTCAACGGTGTCAGAGGCTGAAGCAGCTATTGGAGAGAGTCCCACCGAGATTCCCGCCATGCACATTACGAAATGCCTTTCTGCTGAGGCAACTGTGGAGGAGATACCTCCAAACTCGGGTTGGCGCAAATGAAGAAAAAGGGGGGGAAACTTTTTTTGGGGTCTCACCACTGATTCCATCTCCAACTCCATTGTCCAGATCCTTGCTGTGCTGCTGCTACTTGACCAGGATGCTCAGCCACCCCGTTGTCACCAGATTCTAAGGTAAGCTTTTTTGGTGGGTGTGCGTGTACAGTCAATGGTGTGTGCTTGTTGTTGGTGTGCAATGCAAAATGTAAAAACAATGGCCAGTACACATTACCTACATTTACATATTGACATATACACAACTTATATGTGTATAGAGATGTAAATAAGTAGTAATTACCTGTCTCCACACTACCATTGCCCCACTACGTCAGGACTCTGCCACCAGGAGACTGTCAGCTCAACGAGAACATCTAATTCGGCTTGGCGCAATCCTGCCGGCCTGATGGCAACGGAGTACTGATGGCCAGCAGAGAAGACCATCACCGCGGCGGCCTCCTGTCTATTGCTGCAACATCTAAATACGGCGGGCTGACCGCCATCAACTCGACGGAGTACTTGGGACCGCCGCCACAGCAGGACAGTGGTAAGACCGTCAAGATCTAAATCAGCTGCATAGACTTCCAGGTAGCACACTTCCTGGTAGACAAAACGAAGCTCTGTAGCTCTCTGCCTGCTAACAGTGCAAAGACATCAAAGGCGTGATGGGGGGACTTTCCCTGTTCAGGCTCCTACACTGTGGAACAACAACACTTTGATTCTCTACTTTGAATATGATCTCAGTTTTCGCAAGAGACTTAACAATATACCCTTCTCCGCCGCTGAAATTATGAAGTGAACAAACATAGCAACATTACGAAGATGCAAAATCTGTCACCTTTTCATAAATTCGCCTGTGGGAGAAACTTCCACCAAATATGAAAAATCATCTTGCTGGAGGTTATGCATTTAATATAGCTCAAAACAAATCATCCCCAAAGGGCTATCTCGGTGCTAAGCTAATACAGGCAAGCAACACCAATTGAACTAGACCAATCGACTACAATAGCCATGTTTTTAAAAGTTTTTTTAACTTTCCAAATTCCCAGCATAGTTGAATATGCAAAGGTAGTTTGTTCCAGTGGAAGGGAGCAAGATAGGAAAAAGATCTCCTGCCACACCTGGCCCACACAACTGTTTTGTTGAAGAGTTCGCCTGCAAAAAAGTAGGTTTTACAGTTTTTTCTTCAGCAAAACAAACTTTATTTAGAATTTTTCACTTGTTTAAAAAAAAACAACCTTTATGCGCTTAATAAATTTTACACTCCTCACCAGTGATTCTGTCCAACCAGGTCTCTTTTGGGGTTATGCACCAGGAAACCGTTGTGTAGTAATTACTGCTCTCTATAAAAATAAATAACATAATAACAATGAATTCTGCTGCCATTTTATATAATACACAGGCACTATTAGAAATACAGGAAGGCCTGAAGGAAAAGCCTGGAGTGAACACAACATTCACGCCCTGAAAAGCACAGAGTTTGTCCCAATGAAGTAGCCGTAGAAAACCAACAAAAAAGACAGTGGCCACTGCCCTAGGCAGGAATAATTCCAGATTTTCCTGTGCATTATTATTAGGTGCCGGACCATGAAACTGTTTATTTTCAAACATGTTTGATGGCAGAATTGGCTCTTCTTCACATTTGCCAAATTCAGTGCTTTCCCCTAAGCATATATTTATTGTGGAATAAAAGGCCGTACACTTTTAATCAGGACTTTCCTCCCAGCCCGGTCACTCCTCTGATGCTTTCCCCAGATGTCCACCGTGTCTTCCCACTTTGAACACTTGTGGTTGGCGTAAGCAGACACTATGAATGCTATGGGAGCCCGTATGGTCACAATATGACATTAGTTACACCCACAAAGCTCTTTCATTTTTTAAAACGTAAAATGGATTTTTTGCTGAACTTTACACAAGGTTTAGGAACTCTTGCTGATTTCCTTGCAGGCCTCTGTGTTTAGGTTTGGCATTAGCCAAGACCTTTTGATTGTACCACTATATATATATATATATATATATATATATATGTATATATATATATATATTCACTGAAAAAACCATAGGTTTCAGACACGTTATAGTTAGAAATTAGCATTTAAAAAACCTTTGAAATTCACTGAAAAAACCATAGGTTTTAGGGACAGTTATAGTTAGTTGGACATTTCACTCGTACAAAACCATAGAAATTCCCCCGTTATAGTTAGTTCAGCTAACTATAACTCGCGCCCTGCAATGCACTGCTGATGACGCCACATATTACATCACTCATGACATGGTCAGTGACATCACTGATGACATCACTGATGACATCTCAAATGACATCACTGATGACATCATCCAGTGACTGTGTGTTTCTGTAAAGTTAAATATGTTTAATATATATTGGGAAAGGCGTATTGAAGAATGAGTGGGTGTATAAGTGTCTGAATGGATGATTTAGTACGTGAGTGACTGACTCTACAAGTGAGTGATTAAATGTATCTTACTGAATGCATGGGTTAGTGACTAAACTGTGTGAATGTCTGTATCCGTCTGTCTGTTGGTTTGTAAGCGGCTGCATGGCTTTCTGAATAGCTACATGAGTGTCTACATGGGTTATTGATTGATTGTCTGAGTATCTGTATGGGTGCCTGAGTGTTTGTGTGGGTGGGGTGTGTGTGACTCTGTGCATAGATGTGTGAGTTGGTGATTCACTGGGTGCATGGTTTCAAGAGTGCATCTGTGATGGACTGTATGGGTGGGTGAGTGTGTGTATGGGTGTGTTAGTGATTGAATGTATATCTCAGTGGTACATGTGTGAGTAACTACATATGTGAAAGGCAGTATATATGTGTGTTGGAGTATATAAATGGCTATAAGTGAGAGTGTGTGATTGTGAGAGTGGCTGTATGGATGAGTGTGTACTTGTATCAGTGATTGTATAAGAGTGTAAGAATGTGCTAGTATTTGTATGAGTAAGTGAGCTGGTGTGTGTATAACTGTATAGGTGAGTAAATGGGTGTGTGATTAAGTTTTTGCATTACTGACTAGGTGTGTGAGTACCTCTATGGATGAGTGGCGGTGTGTGAGTGTTTATATAGGTGTATGAGTGCATATGATAGTCCTGTACTGAGTGACTAAGTATGAGTGACTGTACGGGTGAGTGAGTGGATGTGTGTGTAGACCTAAGAATCAGTGAGTGGGTATGTAGTTTTTGGTGTTGGAGTGTCTATGGTTTTGAGAATGGCAGTCTGTAATTTAGAGTGGGTGTATCAAAAGTTATATTAGGGTGTGAGAAGATGCATGAAATTATCACATGGATGATGTCATCAGTGATGTCATTTGAGATGTCATCAGTGATGTCATCAGTGATGTCACTGACCATGTCATGAGTGATGTAATATGTGACGTCATCAGCAGTGCATTGCGGGGCGCGAGTTATAGTTAGCTGAACTAACTATAACAGGGGAATTTCTATGGTTTTGTATGAGTGAAATGTCCAACTAACTATAACTGTCCCTAAAACCTATGGTTTTTTCAGTGAATTTCAAAGGTTTTTTAAATGCTAATTTCTAACTATAACGTGTCTGAAACCTATGGTTTTTTCAGTGAATTTCAAAGGTTTTTAAATGCTAATTTCTAACTATAACGTGCCTGAAACCTATGATTTTTTAAGTGAATTTCAAAGGTTTTTTTAAATGCTAGTTTCTAACTATGCCTACAGAGGTAGGACATGTGAAGAAAGAAGAAAAAACGCACAGAAAGAAGCAAAAGATGTGCAGAAAGAACCAACAGAGGAGCAGAAAGAGGCCTTGTTGCAAAATCATCCTGTGCCCACAACTTTTTCAGACGGGTACTGGTGGTAACTGACTCTGACTAACCAGAGCCAGTGCTATGCTAAAAGACACTTAGAATACAGTGAAAACACCTACATACACTAGGGAACACTATGCGTTGGGGTACCCCTGTGATTAGCATGACCTCCTCTGCAAGTCCCTAGTACATAATAGGGCAGGGGGATTAAAACTACCTCTTAAAACGCGCTACAGGGCGCGTTTGCACAGTGGTGAAGGGAGGGGGGCCTGAGGTGACATGTGTGCAAACGCACCCCGTGGCGCGTTTTAAGTTGCGGGATTAAGTCCCCTTGAATTCTGAGGGTCCCTGGGGCCCAACTAGCCCCCAGGTACCTACAGTTAGGACCACAGAGCTGAGTTGCAGAGAGGCGTTCCGAGGCCACGCACCTTTTTTCACCTCTCTGTAACGCAACTCTGTTGTGCTTACTGAAGGTACCTGGTGGGCTAGTTGGCCCCCAGGGTCCCTCAGGATTCAAAGGGAATTAATTCCCCAACTTAAAACGCACCACAGGGCGTGTTTGCCCACATGTCACCTGAGGCCCCGCCCCTCCCTTCACCACTGTGCAAACGCGCCCCGTGGTGCGTTTTAAGTTGGGGGATTAGGTCACCTTGAATCCTGAGGGTCCCTGGGGCCCAACTAGCCCACTAGGTACTTCCAGTAAGCACCACAGGCCTGCGTTGCAACGCCTGTAACAAATTGTGCAGTTGTGTTTAGGTAGTGAAGAGGGTCGTGCTGGGGGTAGTGTTTTAGGGTTTAGGGTAGTGAAGTGGTGTTTGTGTAGTGTAGGGGGTCATGCTGGGGGTAGATTTAGGGTTTAGGGTAGTGCAGTGGTGTTTGGGTAGTGTAGGGGGTCGTGCTGGGGGTAGTGTTTTAGGGTTTAGGGTAGTGCAGTGGTGTTTGGGTAGTGTAGGGGTCGTGCTGGGGGTAGTGATTTAGGGTAGTGCAGTGGTGTTTGGGTAGTGTTTTAGGGTTTAGGTTAGTGCAGTGGTGTTTGGGTAGTGTAGGGGTACTGCTGGGGGTAGTGTTTTAGGGTTTAGGGTAGTGCAGTGGTGTTTGTGTAGTGTAGGGGGTAGTGTTTTAGGGTTTAGGGTAGTGCAGTGGTGTTTGTGTAGTGTAGGAGGTCGTGTTTTAGGGTTTAGGGTAGTGCAGTGGTCTTTGGGTAGTGTAGGGAGTCATGCGGGGGTAGTGTTTTAGGGTTTAGGGTAGTGTAGGGGGTCATGCGGGGGTAATGTTTTAGGGATTAGGGTAGTGCATTGGTGTTTGGGTAGTGTAGGGGGTCATGCGGGGGTAGTGTTTTAGGGTTTAGGGCAGTGCAGTGGTGTTTGGGTAGTGTAGGGGTCGTGCTGGGGGAGTGTTTTAGGGTTTAGGGCAGTGCAGTGGTGTTCGGGTAGTGTAGGGGGTCATGCTGGGGGAGTGTTTTAGGGTTTAGGGCAGTGCAGTGGTGTTCGGGTAGTGTAGGGGGTCGTGCTGGGGGAGTGTTTGAGGGTTTAGGGCAGTGCAGTGGTGTTCGGGTAGTGTAGGGGGTTGTGCTGGGGGTAGTATTTTAGGGTTTAGGGTAGTGCAGTGGTGTTCGGGTAGTGTAGGGGGTCGTGCTGGGGTAGTGTTCTAGGGTTTAGGGCAGTACAGTGGTGTTTGGGCAGTGTAGGGGGTAATGCTGGGGGTGGTGTTTTAGGGTTTAGGGCAGTGCAGTGGTGTTCGGGCAGTGTAGGGGGTCGTGCTGGGGGTGGTGTTTCAGGGTTTAGGGCAGTGTGGTGGTGTTCGGGCAGTGTAGGGGGTGGTGTTTCAGAGTTTAGGGCAGTGCAGTGGTGTTTGGGCAGTGTAGGGGGTCATGCTGGGGCTAGTGTTTCAGGATTTAGGGCAGAGCAATGGTGTTCAGGCAGTGTAGGGGGTTTTGCTGGAGGTGGTGTTTCAGGGTTTAGGGCAGTGCAGTGGTGTTCGTGCAGTGTAGGGGTGGTGTTTCAGGGTTTAGGGCAGCGGTGTTCAGGCAGTGTAGGGGGTCTTGCTGGGGTTGATGTTTCAGGGTTTAGGGCAGTGCAGTGGTGTTCGGGCAGTGTAGGGGGTCGTGCTGGGGGTGGTGTTTCAGGGTTTAGGGCAGTGCAGTGGTGTTCCGGCAGTGTAGGAGGTCGTGCAGGGGGTGGTGTTTCAGGGTTTAGGGCAGTGCAGTGGTGTTCGGGCTGTGTAGGGGGTCGTGCTGGGGGTGGTGTTTCAGGGTTTAGGGCAGTGCAGTGGTGTTCGGGCAGTGTAGGGTGTAGTGCTGAGGGGTGGTGTTTCAGGGTTTAGGGCAGTGCAGTGGTGTTCGGGCAGTGTACGGGGTTGTGCTGGGGCTGGTGTTTCAGGGTTTAGGGCAGTGCAGTGGTGTTCGGGCAGTGTAGGGGGTCGTGCTGGGGGTGGTGTTTCAGGGTTTAGGGCAGTGCAGTGGTGTTCGGGCAGTGTAGGGGGTCGTGCTGGGGGTGGTGTTTCAGGGTTTAGGGCAGTGGTGTTTGGGCAGTGTAGGGGGTCTTGCTGGGGGTGATGTTTCAGGGTTTAGGGCAGTGCAGTGGTGTTCGGGCAGTGTAGGAGGTCTTGCTGGGGGTAGTGTTTCAGGGTTTAGGGCAGTGCAGTGGTGTTCGGGCAGTGTAGGGGTCATGCTGGGGGTGGTATTTCAGGGTTTAGGGCAGTGCAGTGGTGTTCGGGCAGTGTAGGGGGTCGTGAAGGGGGTGGTGTTTCAGGGTTTAGGGCAGTGCAGTGGTGTTCGGGCAGTGTAGGGGGTCGTGCTGGTGGTAGTGTTTTAGGGTTTAAGGCAGTGCAGTGGTGTTTGGGCAGTGTAGGGGGTCATGCTGGGGCTAGTGTTTAGGATTTAGGGCAGAGCAATGGTGTTCAGGCAGTGTAGGGGTTTTGCTGGAGGTGGTGTTTCAGGGTTTAGGGCAGTGCAGTGGTGTTCGTGCAGTGTAGGGGGTGGGGTTTCAGGGTTTAGGGCAGTGGTGTTCAGGCAGTGTAGGGGGTCTTGCTGGGGTTGATGTTTCAGGGTTTAGGGCAGTGCAGTGGTGTTCGGGCAGTGTAGGGGGTCGTGCTGGGGGTGGTGTTTCAGGGTTTAGGGCAGTGCAGTGGTGTTCCGGCAGTGTAGGAGGTTGTGCAGGGGTGGTGTTTCAGGGTTTAGGGCAGTGCAGTGGTGTTCGGGCAGTGTAGGGGGTCGTGCTGGGGGTGGTGTTTCAGGGTTTAGGGCAGTGCAGTGGTGTTCGGGCAGTGTAGGGTGTAGTGCTGAGGGGTGGTGTTTCAGGGTTTAGGGCAGTGCAGTGGTGTTCGGGCAGTGTAGGGGGTCGTGCAGGGGGTGGTGTTTCAGGCTTTAGGGCAGTGCAGTGGTGTTTGGGCAGTGTAGGGGGTCTTGCAGGGGTGGTGTTTCAGGGTATAGGGCAGTGCAGTGGTGTTCGGCCAGTGTAGGTGGTCTTGCTGGGGGTGGTGTTTCAGGCTTTAGTGCAGTGGTGTTCGGGCAGTGTAGGGGGTCTTGCTGGGGGTGGTGTTTCAGGGTTTAGGGCACTGCAGTGGTGTTCGGGCAGTGTAGGGGGTCTTGCTGGGGCTGGTGTTTCAGGGTTTAGGGCAGTGCAGTGGTTTTCGGGCAGTGTAGGCGGTCGTGCTGGGGCTGGTGTTTCAGGGTTTAGGGCAGTGCAGTGGTGTTCGGGCAGTGTACGGGGTTGTGCTGGGGCTGGTGTTTCAGGGTTTAGGGCAGTGCAGTGGTGTTCGGGCAGTGTAGGGGGTCGTGCTGGGGGTGGTGTTTCAGGGTTTAGGGCAGGGCAGTGCTGTTCGGGCAGTGTAGGGGTCGTGCTGGGGCTGGTGTTTCATGGTTTAGGGCAGTGCAGTGGTGTTCGGGCAGTGTAGGGGGTCGTGCTGGGGCTGGTGTTTCATGGTTTAGGGCAGTGCAGTGGTGTACGGGCAGTGTAGGGGGTCTTGCTGGGGGTGGTGTTTCAGGGTTTAGGGCAGTGGTGTTCGGGCAGTGTAGGGGGTCTTGCTGGGGGTAGTGTTTCGGGGTTTAGGGCAGTGCAGTGGTGTTCGTGCAGTGTAGGGGGTCGTGCTGGGGGTGGTGTTTCAGGGTTTAGGGCAGTGCAGTAGTGTTCGGGCAGTGTAGGGGATCGTGCTGGGGGTGGTGTTTCAGGGTTTAGGGCAGTGGTGTTTGGGCAGTGTAGGGGTCTTGCTGGGGGTGATGTTTCAGGGTTTAGGGCAGTGCAGTGGTGTTCGGGCAGTGTAGGAGGTCTTGCTGGGGGTAGTGTTTCAGGGTTTAGGGCAGTGCAGTGGTGTTCGGGCAGTGTAGGGGTCATGCTGGGGGTGGTATTTCAGGGTTTAGGGCAGTGCAGTGGTGTTCGGGCCTGCGTTGCAACGCCTGTAACAAATTGTGCAGTTGTGTTTAGGTAGTGAAGAGGGTCGTGCTGGGGGTAGTGTTTTAGGGTTTAGGGTAGTGAAGTGGTGTTTGTGTAGTGTAGGGGGTCATGCTGGGGGTAGATTTAGGGTTTAGGGTAGTGCAGTGGTGTTTGGGTAGTGTAGGGGGTCGTGCTGGGGGTAGTGTTTTAGGGTTTAGGGTAGTGCAGTGGTGTTTGGGTAGTGTAGGGGGTCGTGCTGGGGGTAGTGATTTAGGGTAGTGCAGTGGTGTTTGGGTAGTGTTTTAGGGTTTAGGTTAGTGCAGTGGTGTTTGGGTAGTGTAGGGGTACTGCTGGGGGTAGTGTTTTAGGGTTTAGGGTAGTGCAGTGGTGTTTGTGTAGTGTAGGGGGTAGTGTTTTAGGGTTTAGGGTAGTGCAGTGGTGTTTGTGTAGTGTAGGAGGTCGTGTTTTAGGGTTTAGGGTAGTGCAGTGGTCTTTGGGTAGTGTAGGGAGTCATGCGGGGGTAGTGTTTTAGGGTTTAGGGTAGTGTAGGGGTCATGCGGGGGTAATGTTTTAGGGATTAGGGTAGTGCATTGGTGTTTGGGTAGTGTAGGGGTCATGCGGGGGGTAGTGTTTTAGGGTTTAGGGCAGTGCAGTGGTGTTTGGGTAGTGTAGGGGGTCGTGCTGGGGGAGTGTTTTAGGGTTTAGGGCAGTGCAGTGGTGTTCGGGTAGTGTAGGGGGTCATGCTGGGGGAGTGTTTTAGGGTTTAGGGCAGTGCAGTGGTGTTCGGGTAGTGTAGGGGGTCGTGCTGGGGGAGTGTTTGAGGGTTTAGGGCAGTGCAGTGGTGTTCGGGTAGTGTAGGGGGTTGTGCTGGGGGTAGTATTTTAGGGTTTAGGGTAGTGCAGTGGTGTTCGGGTAGTGTAGGGGTCGTGCTGGGGGTAGTGTTCTAGGGTTTAGGGCAGTACAGTGGTGTTTGGGCAGTGTAGGGGGTAATGCTGGGGGTGGTGTTTTAGGGTTTAGGGCAGTGCAGTGGTGTTCGGGCAGTGTAGGGGGTCGTGCTGGGGGTGGTGTTTCAGGGTTTAGGGCAGTGTGGTGGTGTTCGGGCAGTGTAGGGGGTGGTGTTTCAGGGTTTAGGGCAGTGCAGTGGTGTTCGGGCAGTGTAGGGGGTCATGCAGGGGTGGTGTTTCAGGGTTTAGGGCAGTGGTGTTCGGGCAGTGTAGGGGGTCGTGCTGGGGGTGGTGATTCAGGGTTTGGGGCAGTGCAGTGGTGTTCGAGCAGTAAAGGGGTCGTGCTGGGGGTGGAGTTTCAGGGTTTAGGGCAGTGCAGTGGTGTTTGGGCAGTGTAGGGGCGGTGCAGGGGTGGTGTTTCAGGGTTTAGGGCAGTGCAGTGGTGTTCGGGCAGTGTAGGGGGTGCTGCAGGGGGTGGTGTTTCAGGGTTTAGGGCAGTGCAGTGGTGTTCGGGCAGTGTAGGGGGTCATGCAGGGGGTGGTGTTTCAGGGTTTAGGGCAGTGCAGTGGTGTTCGGGCAGTGTAGGGGGTCGTGCTGGGGCTGGTGTTTCAGGGTTTAGGGCAGTGCAGTGGTGTTCGGGCAGTGTAGGGGGTTGTGCTGTGGCTGGTGTTTCAGGGTTTAGGGCAGTGCAGTGGTGTTCGGGCAGTGTAGGTGGTCATGCTGGGGCTGGTGTTTCAGGGTTTAGGGCAGTGCAGTGGTGTTCGGGCAGTGTAGGGGGTCTTGCTGGGGCTGGTGTTTCAGAGTCTAGGGCAGTGCAGTGGTGTTCGGGCAGTGTAGGGGGTCTTGCTGGGGCTGGTGTTTCAGGGTTTAGGGCAGTGCAGTGGTGTTCGGGCAGTGTAGGGGGTCGTGCTGGGGGTGGTGTTTCAGAGTTTAGGGCAGTGCAGTGGTGTTTGGGCAGTGTAGGGGGTCATGCTGGGGCTAGTGTTTCAGGATTTAGGGCAGAGCAATGGTGTTCAGGCAGTGTAGGGGGTTTTGCTGGAGGTGGTGTTTCAGGGTTTAGGGCAGTGCAGTGGTGTTCGTGCAGTGTAGGGGGTGGTGTTTCAGGGTTTAGGGCAGCGGTGTTCAGGCAGTGTAGGGGGTCTTGCTGGGGTTGATGTTTCAGGGTTTAGGGCAGTGCAGTGGTGTTCGGGCAGTGTAGGGGGTCGTGCTGGGGGTGGTGTTTCAGGGTTTAGGGCAGTGCAGTGGTGTTCCGGCAGTGTAGGAGGTCGTGCAGGGGGTGGTGTTTCAGGGTTTAGGGCAGTGCAGTGGTGTTCGGGCTGTGTAGGGGTCGTGCTGGGGGTGGTGTTTCAGGGTTTAGGGCAGTGCAGTGGTGTTCGGGCAGTGTAGGGTGTAGTGCTGAGGGGTGGTGTTTCAGGGTTTAGGGCAGTGCAGTGGTGTTCGGGCAGTGTAGGGGGTCGTGCAGGGGGTGGTGTTTCAGGGTTTAGGGCAGTGCAGTGGTGTTTGGGCAGTGTAGAGGGTCGTGCAGGGGGTGGTGTTTCAGGGTTTAGGGCAGTGCAGTGGTGTTCGGCCAGTGTAGGTGGTCTTGCTGGGGGTGGTGTTTCAGGCTTTAGTGCAGTGGTGTTCGGGCAGTGTAGGGGGTCTTGCTGGGGGTGGTGTTTCAGGGTTTAGGGCACTGCAGTGGTGTTCGGGCAGTGTAGGGGTCTTGCTGGGGCTGGTGTTTCAGGGTTTAGGGCAGTGCAGTGGTTTTCGGGCAGTGTAGGCGGTCGTGCTGGGGCTGGTGTTTCAGGGTTTAGGGCAGTGCAGTGGTGTTCGGGCAGTGTACGGGGTTGTGCTGGGGCTGGTGTTTCAGGGTTTAGGGCAGTGCAGTGGTGTTCGGGCAGTGTAGGGGGTCGTGCTGGGGGTGGTGTTTCAGGGTTTAGGGCAGTGCAGTGGTGTTCGGGCAGTGTAGGGGGTCGTGCTGGGGCTGGTGTTTCATGGTTTAGGGCAGTGCAGTGGTGTTCGGGCAGTGTAGGGGGTCGTGCTGGGGGTGGTGTTTCAGGGTTTAGGGCAGTGCAGTGGTGTTCGGGCAGTGTAGGGGGTCCTGCTGGGGGTGGTGTTTCAGGGTTTAGGGCAGTGCAGTGGTGTACGGGCAGTGTAGGGGGTCTTGCTGGGGGTGGTGTTTCAGGGTTTAGGGCAGTGGTGTTCGGGCAGTGTAGGGGGTCTTGCTGGGGGTAGTGTTTCGGGGTTTAGGGCAGTGCAGTGGTGTTCGTGCAGTGTAGGGGGTCGTGCTGGGGGTGGTGTTTCAGGGTTTAGGGCAGTGCAGTAGTGTTCGGGCAGTGTAGGGGATCGTGCAGGGGTGGTGTTTCAGGGTTTAGGGCAGTGCAGTGGTGTTCGGGCAGTGTAGGGGGTCGTGCTGGGGGTGGTGTTTCAGGGTTTAGGGCAGTGCAGTGGTGTTCGGGCAGTGTAGGGGGTCGTGCAGGGGTGGTGTTTCACGGTTTAGGGCAGTGCAGTGATGTTCGGGCAGTGTAGGGGTCGTGCTGGGGCTGGTGTTTCAGGGTTTAGGGCAGTGCAGTGGTGTTCGGGCAGTGTAGGGGGTCTTGCTGGGGGTGGTGTTTCAGGGTTTAGGGCAGTGGTGTTCGGGCAGTGTAGGGGGTCTTGCTGGGGGTGGTGTTTCAGGGTTTAGGGCAGTGCAGTGGTGTTCGGGCAGTGTAGGGGGTCTTGCTGGGGGTAGTGTTTCAGGGTTTAGGGCAGTGCAGTGGTGTTCGTGCAGTGTAGGGGGTCGTGCTGGGGATGGTGTTTCAGGGTTTAGGGCAGTGCAGTAGTGTTCGGGCAGTGTAGGGGGTCATGCAGGGGGTGGTGTTTCAGGGTTTAGGGCAGTGCAGTGGTGTTCGGGCAGTGTAGGGGGTCGTGCTGGGGGTGGTGTTTCAGGGTTTAGGGCAGTGCAGTGGTGTTCGGGCAGTGTAGGGGGTCGTGCTGGGGGTGGTGTTTCAGGGTTTAGGGCAGTGGTGTTTGGGCAGTGTAGGGGGTCTTGCTGGGGGTGATGTTTCAGGGTTTAGGGCAGTGCAGTGGTGTTCGGGCAGTGTAGGAGGTCTTGCTGGGGGTAGTGTTTCAGGGTTTAGGGCAGTGCAGTGGTGTTCGGGCAGTGTAGGGGTCATGCTGGGGGTGGTATTTCAGGGTTTAGGGCAGTGCAGTGGTGTTCGGGCAGTGTAGGGGGTCGTGAAGGGGGTGGTGTTTCAGGGTTTAGGGCAGTGCAGTGGTGTTCGGGCAGTGTAGGGGGTCGTGCTGGTGGTAGTGTTTTAGGGTTTAAGGCAGTGCAGTGGTGTTTGGGCAGTGTAGGGGGTCATGCTGGGGCTAGTGTTTAGGATTTAGGGCAGAGCAATGGTGTTCAGGCAGTGTAGGGGGTTTTGCTGGAGGTGGTGTTTCAGGGTTTAGGGCAGTGCAGTGGTGTTCGTGCAGTGTAGGGGGTGGGGTTTCAGGGTTTAGGGCAGTGGTGTTCAGGCAGTGTAGGGGGTCTTGCTGGGGTTGATGTTTCAGGGTTTAGGGCAGTGCAGTGGTGTTCGGGCAGTGTAGGGGGTCGTGCTGGGGGTGGTGTTTCAGGGTTTAGGGCAGTGCAGTGGTGTTCCGGCAGTGTAGGAGGTTGTGCAGGGGGTGGTGTTTCAGGGTTTAGGGCAGTGCAGTGGTGTTCGGGCAGTGTAGGGGGTCGTGCTGGGGGTGGTGTTTCAGGGTTTAGGGCAGTGCAGTGGTGTTCGGGCAGTGTAGGGTGTAGTGCTGAGGGGTGGTGTTTCAGGGTTTAGGGCAGTGCAGTGGTGTTCGGGCAGTGTAGGGGGTCGTGCAGGGGTGGTGTTTCAGGCTTTAGGGCAGTGCAGTGGTGTTTGGGCAGTGTAGGGGGTCGTGCAGGGGGTGGTGTTTCAGGGTATAGGGCAGTGCAGTGGTGTTCGGCCAGTGTAGGTGGTCTTGCTGGGGGTGGTGTTTCAGGCTTTAGTGCAGTGGTGTTCGGGCAGTGTAGGGGGTCTTGCTGGGGGTGGTGTTTCAGGGTTTAGGGCACTGCAGTGGTGTTCGGGCAGTGTAGGGGTCTTGCTGGGGCTGGTGTTTCAGGGTTTAGGGCAGTGCAGTGGTTTTCGGGCAGTGTAGGCGGTCGTGCTGGGGCTGGTGTTTCAGGGTTTAGGGCAGTGCAGTGGTGTTCGGGCAGTGTACGGGGTTGTGCTGGGGCTGGTGTTTCAGGGTTTAGGGCAGTGCAGTGGTGTTCGGGCAGTGTAGGGGGTCGTGCTGGGGGTGGTGTTTCAGGGTTTAGGGCAGGGCAGTGCTGTTCGGGCAGTGTAGGGGGTCGTGCTGGGGCTGGTGTTTCATGGTTTAGGGCAGTGCAGTGGTGTTCGGGCAGTGTAGGGGTCGTGCTGGGGCTGGTGTTTCATGGTTTAGGGCAGTGCAGTGGTGTACGGGCAGTGTAGGGGGTCTTGCTGGGGGTGGTGTTTCAGGGTTTAGGGCAGTGGTGTTCGGGCAGTGTAGGGGGTCTTGCTGGGGGTAGTGTTTCGGGGTTTAGGGCAGTGCAGTGGTGTTCGTGCAGTGTAGGGGGTCGTGCTGGGGGTGGTGTTTCAGGGTTTAGGGCAGTGCAGTAGTGTTCGGGCAGTGTAGGGGATCGTGCAGGGGGTGGTGTTTCAGGGTTTAGGGCAGTGCAGTGGTGTTCGGGCAGTGTAGGGGGTCGTGCTGGGGGTGGTGTTTCAGGGTTTAGGGCAGTGCAGTGGTGTTCGGGCAGTGTAGGGGGTCGTGCAGGGGGTGGTGTTTCAGGGTTTAGGGCAGTGCAGTGATGTTCGGGCAGTGTAGGGGTCGTGCTGGGGCTGGTGTTTCAGGGTTTAGGGCAGTGCAGTGATGTTCGGGCAGTGTAGGGGTCGTGCTGGGGCTGGTGTTTCAGGGTTTAGGGCAGTGCAGTGGTGTTCGGGCAGTGTAGGGGGTCTTGCTGGGGGTGGTGTTTCAGGGTTTAGGGCAGTGGTGTTCGGGCAGTGTAGGGGGTCTTGCTGGGGGTAGTGTTTCAGGGTTTAGGGCAGTGCAGTGGTGTTCGTGCAGTGTAGGGGGTCGTGCTGGGGATGGTGTTTCAGGGTTTAGGGCAGTGCAGTAGTGTTCGGGCAGTGTAGGGGGTCATGCAGGGAGTGGTGTTTCAGGGTTTAGGGCAGTGCAGTGGTGTTCGGGCAGTGTAGGGGGTCGTGCTGGGGGTGGTGTTTCAGGGTTTAGGGCAGTGCAGTGGTGTTCGGGCAGTGTAGGGGGTCGTGCTGGGGGTGGTGTTTCAGGGTTTAGGGCAGTGGTGTTCGGGCAGTGTAGGGGGTCTTGCTGGGGGTGATGTTTCAGGGTTTAGGGCAGTGCAGTGGTGTTCGGGCAGTGTAGGAGGTCTTGCTGGGGGTAGTGTTTCAGGGTTTAGGGCAGTGCAGTGGTGTTCGGGCAGTGTAGGGGTCATGCTGGGGGTGGTATTTCAGGGTTTAGGGCAGTGCAGTGGTGTTCGGGCAGTGTAGGGGTCGTGAAGGGGTGGTGTTTCAGGGTTTAGGGCAGTGCAGTGGTGTTCGGGCAGTGTAGGGGGTCGTGCTGGGGGTAGTGTTTTAGGGTTTAAGGTAGTGCAGTGGTGTTTGTGTAGTGTAGGGGGTCGTGCTGGGGACAGTGTTTTAGGGTTTAGGGTAGTGCAGTGGTGCTTGTGTTGTGTAGGGGGTCGTGCTGGGGGTAGTGTTTTAGGGTTTAGGGTAGTGCAGTGGTGTTTGTGTAGTGTAGGGGGTCATGTTTTAGGGTAGTGCAGTGGTATTTGGGTGTGTAGGGGGTCGTGCTGGGGGTAGTGTTTTAGGATTTAGGTTAGTGCAGTGGTGTTGGGGTAGTGTTTTAGGGTTTAGGGTAGTGCAGTGGTGTTTGTGTAGTGTAGGGGGTCATGCTCGGGGTAGTGTTTTAGGGTTTAGGATAGTGCAGTGGTGCTTGTGTAGTGTAGGGGTCGTGCTGGGATAGTGTTTTAGGGTTTAGGGTAGTGCAGTGGTGTTTTTGTAGTGTAGGGGGTCATGTTTTAAGATGCAACGCTCCAATACCTGACCAGTCTGCACTACATAAAACTGCAAAAAAACTAAAAATAAAAAGTGTTTTGCACACTTTTGTCATTGGGCTATATGTGGGCTACATCTGGGTAATATTTGTGCTACATTTGGGCTCTTTTTTCACTGGTGGCCATCTTGGAAGACTTCTTTGTTATGAAGTTTCCTAATTTCCTCATTTACTGCAGTCTCCTCAGTAGGAAATACTTTCAGTTTTTTACTTTGATTCCATCAAGAAGGCATTCAGATGTGTCACACATTTGCCATAAATTCAGAATGTTATTACTCTAGTTGTTCATTAGATCACTGTAGTAAAGCTACTGCTCACCAAGGAGTTAACTGGAAGTCTACTGCTGGTATTGAAAGGGATTGTTTCAGTCTGCATGTCAGAATTTTCTAATGAAATAGAAGAGGATTTGAGATCTCACTTAAAACATGCACTACATTTTCTTTTTGCAGCACTAACCATAATTTCTATGGCAAAATGAACCCCCTCATTTTGTTCCTTTTTAAATTAAATGTTTTAAGTGTTACCAGTTTATTCCAATCAAGATGGCTTCAGGTGTGCCATACTTTTGTCATAAGTAAGGCTGTTAGCACTCTAGTTGTTCTTTAGAACACTCTGGGAAGCTGCAGTAGAACACAAAGGCATCAACTGACAGGCTGCTCATGTTGAAATATAACAGGAAGATATTTGAGATCTCACTTAAAACATGTCCTAATTTTTCTTTCTACAGCACTAACCATAATTTCTATGGCAAAATGAACCCCTCATTTTGTTCCTTTTTAAATTAAATGTTTTAAGTGTTACCAGTTTATTCCAATCAAGATGGCTTCAGATGTGCCATACTTTTGTCATAAGTAAGACTGTTAGCGCTCTAGTTGTTCTTTAGAACACTCTGGGAAGCTGCAGTAGAACACAAAGGCATCAACTGACAGGCTGCTCCTGTTGAAATATAACAGGAAGATATTTGAGATCACACTTGAAACATGTCCTAATTTTTCTTTCTACAGCACTAACCATAATTTCTATGACAAAATGAACCCCATCATTTTGTTCCTTTTTAAATTAAATGTTTTAAGTGTTACCAGTTTATTCCAATCAAGATGGCTTCAGGTGTGCCATACTTTAGTCATAAGTAAGACAGTTAGCGCTCTAGTTGTTCTTTAGAACACTCTGGGAAGCTGCAGTAGAACACAAAGGCATCAACTGACAGGCTGCTCCTGTTGAAATATAACAGGAAGATATTTGAGATCACACTTGAAACATGTCCTAATTTTTCTTTCCAGAGCACTAACCATAATTTCGATGACAAGATGAACCCCATCATTTTGTTCCTTTTTAAATTAAATGTTTTAAGTGTTACCAGTTTATTCCAATCAAGATGGCTTCAGGTGTGCCATACTTTTGTCATAAGTAAGGCTGTTAGCACTCTAGTTGTTCTTTAGAACACTCTGGGAAGCTGCAGTAGAACACAAAGGAATCAACTGACAGTCTCTGCCCTTGTTGGATGTACATGTTTTACTGAGAATGTCAGACTTCATTCTCACATGACTGAGAAAGATAATGTGAATTTACAGAAAATATGCTCTCATTTTAGCTTCTGGGGCACCTTCCAAAACTGTATGGGACAAGCATGTGAAAATAGTTTTCTCTCAAACATGATTCATAATATCCCAGCAGAAGGTTTTTCACAGGGTAAAATCACCTTAGAACACACCACAATTCCTGAAATTAGTATGGTACCATCAACAAATGAATTCTAATGTAACTAAAGTCTGTTATCACCCTTTATAGTTCTCCTTTTGGTAACCCTCAAAATCTTCGATTCACTACAATGCATTTCAATGGGGTACTATCATTTATATTGGTCCCAAGATGGCTGCCAGCAATTCCAGGATGAAGTGCTGACAGCCAATCAGATC
Source organism: Calotriton arnoldi (assembly GCA_963921515.1). NCBI lineage: Eukaryota > Metazoa > Chordata > Amphibia > Caudata > Salamandridae > Calotriton > Calotriton arnoldi. The sequence goes on from CAWUFW010004765.1 coordinate 474,850, forward strand.
TCACGATGACATGTGTGGTTAGGCTCCGCCCAGATATATATGTGTTTTTACTTTTGATTTTCTCAGCAACTACTGAACGGATTTACACCATTTAACAAAAAGGGTTCTTTTTGAACCAAGAACTACCTCTTTGCCAAATTTGGTGTAATTCCGTTCAGCAGTTCGGGCTGTAGCCTTGCATAAAGTTTCCTATGGGAAATTGATTTTTTGACTCTTATTTTTTTAATTTCTCCGCAACTACTGAACGGATTTACACCATTTAACAAAAGGGTTCTTTCTGAACCAAGAACTACCTCTTTGCCAAATTTGGTGTAATTCCGTTCAGCAGTTCGGGCTGTAGCCGTGTCTAAAGTTTCCTATGGGAAAATGAATGGGGAAAACACGTTTTGGGACCCCTCTTTTTCTCGGCCCCGCTTGACGAATCACCCTGAGACTTTCAGGGTAGGAGCGGACCGGAGCGGGCCATAAAGTTTGAAAATTTCGCGAAGATTCGTCAACCGACGCAAGACTTATTTCAAATAGAATGTCGCGGATTTCCTATGGAAAATAGGTCCTAACTATAACTATCTACTGGCGACCGCCAGTAGATAATATATATATATACATACATACATACATACATACACACACACACACACACACGCACACACACGCACACACACGCACACACACGCACACACACGCACACACACACACACACACACACACACACATATATATATATATATATATATTTACTGAGCAAGGTATTTGTAGATACCGAAACGCGTTGATCGTTTCGCCTATAGCCATACAATAAGGATGTAAAGAAAAAGAAAATAAAAATTGCAAAAAGCTACGGCAGTGCGACCCGTTTGTCCCTCTGTTCAGAAGGATTGTGTTGAAGTAATTAACAGCGTGGTTCTGCTGTAGGGTATCGCACCAAGTTTGAGCGCTGCAATATCGGCGAAAAGGAACCGGATTGGAACATATATATTTACTTATGGCTTTTTAGTCAGTCCTCTTCATACATTGGTCTGTTGTTGTGCCATTCACATTATTCTTGCAGCCACTAAAGTATAGATTATAGGACAGTGGCCCAGTCCACTTCAACCATTGGATAACTTCTGTAGGGAACTGGGCATTTGTTGCCATTACCCACCACACACACTTTTTGCCCTCTTTTTAGCTACTAGATGCTGATTTTCGACTCTGACAGTGCACTGAGGCCTGCTAACCAGACCTCAGTGCCAGTGCTCCTTACCTAAGACAAGGTAAAGTCTAATTGTGCTACAATTGGCTAGAGACTTTAGCACCCTTGTAAGTCACTAGTAAATGGTTCTCCAGGTACGTAGGGCAGAGGTACTAAAGAGGGTCCCTAAGGGCTGCAGCATAGCTTATGCCACCCTAAGGGACCCACATACAACTTCCACACAGACTCCCCATGCAGGCTGCATGACATGGTGCAAACCATGAGTGAAAACATGACATGTCACACTCCTGTGTGTCATGTCAAAAAATCACTGCATCGAATATATGTAAGTCACCCCTACAGTAGGCATTTGAGCCCTAAGGCAGGGTGCATTATATTCTTTGTGAGGACATATCTGCAGGAGCAGATATGCCCATGTTATGTCTAGTTCTATTACTAGATACTGGAAGTGATCAGGGAAGCCATCTTAAGGCATGTACTGGGTACTGGTCAAAACAAGTTTCCCAGCTGCATAATGGCTTCACTGAAACATATGGGGGGATATTCACAAGGACTTATCTCCGATTTATCTCCACCTTAACTCATCAAAAGTGGAGATAGATTTAACACCCCATTCACAAGCGGGTGCAAACTGTCGACATCGCCAGTATTCCCGCGATAACTGCCCCAAAACACCACCAACTAACCCTAATGAGATGCAGAGTAGGCGTTCCCGTGCAAAAACACACGAAAAAACCACAACACCACTTTCACAACGAACTGCCAGATCTGCGATGCGAACCAAAAACAGGCGATAAGCCGCGGTAGCACCAGGGAATTAACACCTGCCTTTTGCTGGTGTAAAGCAGGACGACTACCTGCAGCATGAAAGGGAGCCCAGCCAAGAGCCACACCTGAAGAACCACAGATGCCATGGAGACAATGATCATGCAGGTCCGATACCCATAAAAGCCACAACGCCCACCACCACCCCCCAGCCCCCCCCGACATACACATACCGTGCACGACACAAGAGCCACAAAAAGCGCCAGATGACACACATTGATAAAAAATAACACACATGTGTGGCCAGAAGAACGAGAAACAGTCACACAGCACTGAAGTAACAACCAAAAACTTTATTGAAATACAACACAAAACATCAATGCGGAAGACTCCTGTCGGCTCCGTCCGGGACAATCTCGATGTCACAGCCTGGAAAATAAAGCACAAAATCAGAACGTGTGTCATGCGCACATCAAAGGAGCGAGACACAGAGAAATAGAGAATGAAAGAAAGGCAGAGAGAGAAAGAGAGAGAAGGAAAGGAAGGGAGAGAGAGAGAGAGTGATAGAGGGAAGGAAGGGAGAGAGAGAGAGAGACTCCCCCGCCCCTGCGCACCCAGGCCCCACTGTTCACCTGCTGCCACCGGTGTGTCTCCAACCACGTGCCGGGATACACTGCAAGCCACCAGGTCTGCAACCTGCAATCGAGGCCAGAGTCAATCATGGCAGAGTCCATCACACAGCACACGGCAACAACGCCTGTCCATCCCTGCGCACGCATGCAGCCGCACCTCACCACCTCCCGCTGGCCAGCGCTGGCTGTCCGCACTTGCGCACCCTGGGCCCACTGCTCACCTGCCGCCAATGGGTGTGTCCACCAGTGGGCACACCACGTGCCCGTGCAAGCTCCAGGCCCTGGTCCCACCACCATGGCATGGTCCACATCATGCGGAGCCGCCCCACAGCACAGCAGGTCCAACACATGATGCTGAGTCCTGAGGCATCAATGGCAGAGACCACATCAGTGCACACGTCATCATCGCAGGCTGCACACCCGCTCAGCTATTTCGGTGCCACTAACCCTGTGCAACCCCAGTCAGCGCCACGTGGTGGTAGGCCCGTGACTGCCGCAAGGCTTCGGGTGCCACTAACCCTGTGCAACCCCAGTCAGCGCCAAGTGGTGGTAGGCCCGTGACGGCCGCAAGGCTTCGGGTGCCACTAACCCTGTGCAACCCCAGTCAGCGCCATGTGGTGGTAGGCCTGTGACGGCCGCAAGGCTTCGGGTGCGACCAACCCTGGGCGCCACAACTCATGGGCCCTTTATGATTGAGAACCGTGGAGCGTCCGTCATCCAGTCACCACCGGCAGTGGGGAATGTGACGTTGCCGGCCCCTTATATTGGCGGGGTCACATGGCCTGTGACGCCTGTGCTGGATGTGTGTGGTGTGTGTGCAAAGCTGCCCTCAGGGAGTGGCCGTGGCATGCTGACAACTAGACCAGTGACCTGCATACCACCAGCGTGTACGCCTGCGACATGTAGCTATGTGGGCCCCCCTCGGAGCGTAAGCGGAGTGGTCTGGCCTGGCGTACGCCGGACCAGCGCAGGGCTTGCAACAATGACTCAGGGGCTCAGGGCGTGGTTCAGTCCATGTCCGGACAAGGAAGTGACAAATGCGTGTGTCCCTGTTGTAGTGTCCACGGCAAGCGGAACACAATAGGCAATGTGGCACACTGTGACTGGCATCCCACTAGATGAGCATCATTGACGTGAGGGAAATCACTGTCCCTACATTCATCCACACATTCATACATGAATGATGAAGGACATGACACAGCAGTGCGTTTATGGATGTTTATTGCACATCTGGTGGAGTATTGCAGCTGGAGCAGTACAGGTCCATGCCAAGCACACTACACAATATGGGCCCGTGGAGGGCCAGCCAGAGTCCATCCGGGGATGACAAGTACTGCGGAAGAGGAAGGGTACAGTCCGCAGTCTGGTTGCCGTGTCATTGGTCATCGAACAGGATATGGCAGTCCATGTCGTGGGCCAAGGTGAGTGCAGCGGAGTGTATCAGGGGTCAGTGGCAGCTTATGGGGCCATGTGCGGCACCAAACAGAAGCAGGCAAGGTGGCGGACATGAATGCTAGTGCCTCCTACTGAACTCAATCCCATCCACGTCCTCGTCCTCGGATGTGTGCTCTGCCCCACCTGTGGGTGTTGCAGTACCGGCTGCAGCACTGTGAGGCACTGACACACCAGGGGGCGGAGTTGTGGATGGTGAGGGGGCAGCAGCATTCATCATCGCCACGCCTTGTGGCAGCAATGCCATGATGAGGACATGCAGGGCCTGGTAGATGCCAGCTACATTTCGCTGATGTGCAGAGGTGGCTGCCATCCTTTCCGCCTCCATCTGCACCATGTCCTCCATGAGCCTCCGCATGTGTGCCAGCTCACGGCTGGAATCGCTGGAGCCACTCTGAGCGGACAGGTGTTCTTGTCTCCGAGTCAGGACTCCAGCGATGTCAGTCATGGCTCGTTGGAGACCATGGAGCGGGACGTGGGTGTCCGTTAGGGACTGGAGCTGGTCCCTGATGGGACCTAGACACCAATGGATGGCGTCCAGTTTGGTAGCCATGAGGTCGAACCCCACCCGCACCTGCTCAGCCGTCTCCCTCTGGACCTCCATCACACGGCGTTGGAAGGCCATGTGTTGTTCCTGGGGGTCTTGGGAGACAGCCGGGGTTGTGGGTGCCTCCTGCTGGGTGGTTTGTGGAGTGGGTGGGGTCTCCTCGATGCAGCTGGGCTGCCCTGGTCCTGGAGTTGCTTGGCGGATGAGCTCAATGATCTCTTGGAGGGCTTGGGTGTCGATGCTGGTGGTGTCCTCCTCGTCATCAGTGAAGAGTGGCTGGGACTGCTCTGCAGGAGGTGTTGACGGTGCCCCTGCAATGTGAAGGGGAGATGGTGTATTACAATGTGTCCGCATGTATGTAGCCGCATGGTACAGGTTCACATTCAGGCAGCATGGCATTGTACATTGTGACAGTCTGTGGCTCAGGGCCATGATCCAGAATCATTGTGGGTGTGCACTGTGCTCTGCTTCATTGTGCATGTGTGCCATTGTGGCCATCTCCCCCCGTCCCCCCAGTACCTGGTGGTCACTCACCCTGTTGCGGTTGTGTTGTGTCCTGTCGAGCAGTGTCCGGTCCCCCGACTCCTGCCACGGTCTCCACATTGATGGCTGTCGACACCAGCTCCTCCATGTCATCCAGCTCCTGCTGTGGCGCAGGCCTCCCACCTCCAGTCTGCATTGCTGCCTTCCGGTTGGCTGCGAGTTTCTCCTTGGTCTTGCGCTTGATGTCATTCCATCGCCTCTTGACCTCGTCCATTGACCTCCTGTACTCTCCGACGGCGTTCACCTTGTCCACGATGGCCCGCCATAATCCAATTCTGGTGCCCAATGACACATTGGAGGCGATGAACAGTTGTTGATGGTGTTCTATCACCTCCGTGACCAGGATCCGATTCTCCTGCGGACTGTACTTCGTCTTCCTCTTCCTCTTCTTCTTGTCCTTGCCGTTCCCTGTCACCATGGTCCCGGGCTGGTCGTCCGGGGTACTTGTGGGGTTGCGCTCGTCCTCTGCGCCTGCTCCGGCTGCCTCCATGGTGCTTGGGTTTTGGTCATTTTGTGTTTGTGTGTTTTTTCTCCTTTTGTAGTGATTTTCCCGCCTGCCGGGTGTGTATGGCAGGCCTGGCGCTGCTTATCGCTGATTTCCTCATCGCGAATGGGCTCATCGCACGTTTTTTGGTGTTGGGGTTTGTGTTTTTATCTCCGTCGCGGTGGTTGTATCGCTGACATTGTCCGCGGTTTCAGGAGACTATCGCATGGTACCGCCGTGTTGTGAATTCCACGTTAATACAGGCTTATTTTCCCCTGATGGACTGCGATGTGTAAAGTTGCGTTAACATTTTTTGGTGATATTTAGCACACGTTCTTGTGAATATACCCCATGGTGTTTGGTATCAAACACCTCGTATTAATAAACCCACACGGATTCCAGTGATGGATTTGTTAATACATGCACCCAGAGGGTACCTTAGAGGTACCCCCTGAAAACCTATGAGTTACTAGTGTGCTGACTGACTGGTTTTCACCAGCCTGCCACCAGAGACAGGTTTCTGACCCGAAGGGTGAGGGCCTTTGCTCTCATGAGGCCAGAAACAAAGCTTGCTCTGGCAGAGGGTGTTTTTCACCTCCCACAGGATGACCTGCAGATTAGCATTCCAAAGCACAGGAACTTCAAAGGGCTCACCACCTTTGGTATGTGAATCTGGTTTCTCTCATAGGAGAGGATGCTGACCCCATTGCCCTGAGCCATCTGGCACCAGGACAGGGGGGGAAATTAGCTATGCAGGAGGCGTGTTGCACTGCCAGTCTGGACACACCTCTAGAGTGAACAAGCCTGAAGTAAACACCAAATTTAGGGTTCCACCATCTTGTGTGTGGTCGAACTAGGAATTCTGGGATAGGGTGAAGCCCACTCCCCAAAGGAAGTGGTCATCTAGGGGGTGTAGTGACCCGAGGGGCAAGTAGCCCATTGGCTACTACCCCTCACTCCCCTTAACGCCGCTAAATTTAGTATTTAGGGGACCCCCTGAAACCAGGACTTCAGATTTCGATGGATCAAGAGAAGGAGTGGACAAATAAGAGTCCTGTCAGGAGAAGTGAGGAGCAACAACTGACTTGGCGCCAACCCTGCCAGCCTGACTGCGGCCCCTAACAATCGTGGAAGAAGCAGACTTGTCGTGCCGCTGTGCAGTCTCTAAGAAACCTGAAAGGCTGCCAGAGCTTCACCAATTGCCTGAAGAAACTCCCTTGGAGTAGAGGAGCTATTCCCCTGCAGTTGCAGGCACCAAAGAAGCAAGACCCGGTACACCGACCTGCCACCTACGAAGCCTACCGATGCAGCAGCCGCCCAGGAAGAGGTAGCTGTGCTCCCACAGGTCAGATCTGTCCTTCCTCCTAGTGTGGGGATGCCAGGCCCGACCGGAGCTGCACAGTACCAATCCCTGTGGTAATGGACCCCTTGCAGCAGCCAAAGCTTGTTGTGCCCAGTCCACACACCAACACCGAGGAAGACAGACCTGCATGTTGAGGGACTTCAGGGACAGTGAGAACCACTTTGTGAGTGGCCCAGCTGTCCTGTTTGCCCCTCTCCTGTAAAACAAAGACCAAGACTTGAGTCTGTGACCACCATCACCCAACACCTCAAAGCACCTATGCACCCGCACTCCAGAGCCCGAGTCCAAGGGAGGTGACGGTGCCAACAGAGTCCCCAGATCCACAAGAGCTAAGCCTATGCTTGGATTTGCCCAGACTGGGCTTCCAGTTGCCACCTGCAGCCACTTTCTGTGGGCCCCTTCCAAATGCTCCCCTCTTCTCCATCGTCAGAGAGTTCTCCTACTCTTCAGCCACCGAGAACGTCATCCATCCCTCCCAGGTACTCTGCGACTCCCTCTCTGACTTCTTCCACCAGAAGATCTCGGACATCTACAGTAACTTCGACCCCCAGCCTACCAACCTCAACCATGTCCACGCCTACACCGACGCTACCTACGTCCCTCAACTCTAACTGAAATCAGCTCTCCACCAAAGACACCGCCATCCTCATGATGTCTATCCACTCTGGCTCACCCAAGGACCCCTGCCCTCATCACATCTGCAACCTAGGGAGAGGAGAGATCAGCACACACCTCACCAAAGCCCTCAACACCTCCATTACAACAGCCACAGTCCCTGCCTCCTGAAAACACGAAGAAGTCAAGCCCCTTCTCAGAAATCCCTCCGCCAACTCCAGCGAGCTCAAGGACTACCGACCCATCTCTCTTCTACCCTTCCCAGCCAAAGTCCTGGAGAAGCCATCAACCTCCAGCTCACCGAATACCTCAAACACAACAACCTTCTCGATGCCTCCCAGTAAGGATTCTGGACCAACCACATCACCGAGACCACCCTGATAGTAGTCACCGATGACATCAGATGCTTCCTCGACCAAAGGGAAACAGCGGCCCTCATCCGCTTCGACCTCTCTGCTGCATTCAACACCGTTTCCCATCACACCTTCATCACCAGACTTCGCCACCTAGGCATCAAACACAATGCTCTCAACAGAATCGCCTCCTTCCTCTCTGACCGAACCCAGAGAATCGACTTTCCTCCCTTCTCCTCTGAACATCATCTGTGGGGACCCACAGGGCTCCTTCCTCAGCCCCACTCTCTTCAACGCATACATGACACTGCTCACCAACATCGCCTGCACTCATGAACGCAACATCATCTCCTACGCCAACCACACTCAGCTCATCCTCTCCCTGACAAACAACAACGACACCGCCAGAACCAATTTCCAGAACACCATGTCCGACACGGCAGACTGGATGAGGGCCAACTGCCTGAAGCTCAACTCGGACAAGACGGAGGTTCTCATTTTCGGACGAGCCTCCTCCCCTTGGAATGATTATTGATGGCCTGCTGCCTTGGCCCAGCACAGTCATACACCCTCGAACCACGCACGAAACCTCAGAATCATCCTCGACAGTCAGCTAACTATGAAGAAGCAAGTCAACGCCATCTCTACCTCATGCTTCCACACCCTAAGCATGCTCTGCAAGATCTTACGCTGGATCCCCACTCACATGAAAAAAACAGTGACCCAGGTCCTCGTCACCAGCTGCCTCGACTATGGCAAAGCACTCTGTAGGAAAGTTGGATCTGCTTTTATGGTTACCCCACTTTTTGCATGGTGCTATGCTGTTTCTGACTAGTCTGACTTGGATCCTGCTAACCAGGACCCCAGTCTCTGTGCTTTCTCCCTTAAATTGACTATGGTGAGTACTTTGGTACATCCCAGATTGGCTACTGGTGTACCATTCTAAGTCCCTAGTATATGGTACTGAGGTACCCAGGGCATAGGTACACCAGGGGTCTCCCATGGGCTGCAGCATGTATTATGCCACCCATGAGAAACCATTATAATTGTGACAACAGGCCTGCCATTGCAGCCTGTGTACGCTGGTGCTAGCACCACTTACGACAGATATAGGTTTCCCTATATCTGAGATCACTGCACTCAAAACCTTTAAGTCAACCCTAAGGCAGGCCTTTCAATCCTGAAGACATGGTGCTCGGTTCTAAGTGTGAGGGTGCCTCTGCATGAGCAGAACACCCCTACAACTTTCGGAGTCCATTCTCCTGAGTTCTAAGTGCATCAGCCATTATGAAACATAGAGTGGCCATGCGTCATTACACGTTGACCATCTCTAAACTGGCTGTAACAAATCCTGTCATGTTTGGTATCAAACATGTTGGAATCATACTGGGAGGTATGATTCCATGCACTGTAAAGCTCCTACGGGAATCCACCCATGCTCCCGATACCAGTCTTCTAGACCCAGACAACACAACATGGCTGCTGTCGACCAGAGACACGATTCTGCCCTCCAGCTGCTGAGCCAAGCTTGAGAAGGGAAAGGCAGAACAATAGGTATCCTGTCACTGGGAGGGGTGACCACCTCCCAGACAGGGTTTAGTGTATTGGGGTCGGGTGGGAGTGCTTGCCAGCTCCACTCAGTCTGCTTGAGGGGCACATTTGGTGCCCTCCTTGCATAGTCAAGTGCAAACCAGCTCAGGGAGCCATTGGATCCCACTCTGGCGCGAAACTGGACTAAGGACATGGGAGTATCCTCCCCACTGTCTGACCCTTCCCCTGGGAGGGAACCCTGAATCGTCTCAACCCGTTCCTTAGGGTACTTAAGGGCTTACCTGTAGGTGGGTCCCTAGATTCGTCGTGGGACAAGATTCATATCAAGACACCACTTCTTCTTCGACCGTCTGGGCACTCTGGACCTCACTGGACCTTGTTCTGGGCTCCGAGACTGCAACTGGGAAGACTCCTGCTGTCCTAGTCTCGTCGTCCTGCAAGTCTGCTGTAACGTCTGTGCCCCTGCTCCATATAGGAACCTTCCAAGACCTGTGGACATCTAAGACACCTGAAGGAATCTCCCTTGAAGTGAAGGAGTCACTTCCCTGCATCTGCACGCACCCCAACAAAGCTGACCGGTCTGCTGATCCTGGGCTCCCACAGACTCCGAAAGGCTCAGCAACACAGGTGGTGGTTCTCCAGGCCTGCCCTGCCCTCTCACCTAGTTTGAGGCCAGTATCCCTCGTTGGAGCCGCAGGAACCGAACCCCTGTGCACTGCATCGACTTGCCGTTGCAAAGGCTTGTTGGTGATGGAGCAGAGAAAATAAAAATTTTTAACCCCTAACAAATTTTATAAATAATTAATAAAATGTTCGTTTAAACGTATTAATCAACACTGTACGTGAGGGAAGGGTAATACGCAAGTATATGGGCTGAATAATCTATTAACGAATGTCTGTGTGTCTAATTATAACATAAAAATAATTGCGTACTAAATTTATAATAAATGCATGATTTGTGCTTCATAGAATATAAACGTGTCGTTGCAAAAACAATAGTGATGGTAAGTAAGGAACAGCTTAAATGTTGCTTTCTGCTAGGTAATAACTAATTGGGGTACGTAGATGACGGGTGGGAAACGAAAAGGCTATGTTTCTCTATTTTAATTATGTTTTGTTTATTTCAAAATAGTGCTTCTAAGTATAAACGAGTGGCGATATAAAATGGCTGCCGGATAATGAAGTGCGCATGTGCGGGGAAACGCGTGACAAGGGAGAAAAAGTTGGAGAAAAGTTAACCTCGTGATGTTGCTGAGAGGCTAGGATGCGAGAATGGTCAAGGCTGATGTGACCTAATTGAACTGATAGTGTGCCGTGGTGATCAGCAAGGAACCGTGGGAAACCGTTTTAAGAGAAAGGACAATGCCTGCAGAGTTCTCGAATGTATCGAAAGAAGTTACAAATGTACTGATCGAAGGGGATGGAAACATGTCTTGAACTGTGAGAAAGGAAATGATCATATACATTCCAAAGGACCAGTTGGATCCGGGAGAACTTGATTAAAGAATGAATAGATGAAATGAATGGACCAATGAAAGAAAAGCGTGTTATTAAGGTTGCAACAATTAGTTAGCAAAGTTAGAATTAGGGTATAAGAGGGCCTACTCTTAGTGGGAGGGGGTCACAGTCACAGTCGGAGTTGGAGAGTCGCAGTCAGAGTCGGTGTTGGTGTTGGTGGCTTCCAGTGCTTGGTGGTCCTGCTCGATCCATTTACTGAGCGGGAGATGCTGAAAGACTGTTAGATGAGACGGGTTGCAGGTAGCTGATGCTGACGAGCTGAAGTTTCTGTTGCTGTCTTATTTTTCCAGTTGAGTATGAGAATCAAGATATTTTTAATTCGTAAACTTAGGTTAGAAATCCTTAGGCTAAATTAGGGAAGATAGGCAGGTAATTAGGGTTTTGCTTCATGATAAAATTTCCTTTCTGCAATAAAATTGATTTTGCGTAATAAATATTTGAATTAACAATGAATGAATAATTGAATAAAAAGTCTAAATTCTTTCTCATGCTTTTAAAAATTATATAAAATTTAAGATTCTTAAAACAAACGACTCAGTGGTTATTTTACTAAATGATTGTGACACTAGTAATTGGTTATTGTGATTTAGCTGGTCTTAATCACTATGAACTAATTTCTTACATGAATGATTCATCGACAAAACAATGAGCAGGAATATCTTAAGAAATAACTAAAAGAAAGCAATAGGTTAAGGTAATAAGATATCCCGGCTCCTTCCAGCGGTACATAAATGGTGTTTTCCATTTAATTCTCATGTTTCTCCTAGGAGTACAGAATTTCGTAAAGGTATAAAGGAAATCCAGGTGTGTGTGTGTGTGTGTGATAGGCGATGTTTATGGGCCCCATCGTCATGTGGATGTGAGAAAATATAGTTTGCCCCTGGATGACCGATAAGTGACCTAGGAGGAGAATAGTTTTATTGTACGCGCTGCATCAGATTTCTTGGTAGCAGAGTTATGGTTTCTATAGATTAGTTTAGTGATTATTGATTATTGATTATTTTTTTTATGACTAATACTATATGTTGAGTCGTGTTATGTTATATGTGAGTTTTCACACTTCTGGGATGTAGGAAGTGGAACACGTGTGGCAAGAGAAGTCACATGGAATTTGGTACATAGTCTGAATTCATTTTGGTAATAACACAGGTTGTGTTATGTTAGGGATTTTCTGTACGAAAGGTGTGTAACTGAAATAGCAAATCACGTTTTCTTGTGAAACTTTGGCCTTAATTCTCAGGAGCCTAGTCTCCACATGTGTCTTATCCCCAGAGAAACGAGTTAATTGTTTGCTTAAAAGAAGGGTAAGGTAGAGGGAAGTGCTACTTTATCGGCGAGAGTTGATAATTCTGTGGTAGGGTAGAGGTAAGCGCTGTCTACTGGAAATACAGGATTCTTGTGTAAAAAGACAAAGCTGTCACTTTTGTTTAGCGAATCAGACTTTGGAATTGTTTTAATTGTTGTAACTAACGAAGAAAACAGTGAAATGAAAATTACCGATAATTTTTGTAAAGGAGGGGTAAAAGAGCAGGAGTAACATCGATAGAGCCGCGCTAGGATTGGATAGTGCGCTAGTCACGTGAACACAGAGTCAGGAGTGACGTAGAAAAGTGCCGCGCTAGGATTGGTTGGGTCGCGGACGAAGGGAATCGTTCTGATTGGTGCGTTAGTGTGAGTCGCGCTGTGATTGGTTAAAGTTCCGTACACGGAACAGTGTTGATTTGAAGAGAAAAACCAATCGAAAACATGCCGTATTACGAGTATGAAAGGGAGAGAACGTCATGGACGACAAAATTAAAGAATTTCTTTAAGAAAGACAAAAAGGTTGTGACTAGAGAGGGACAAGTAATTCCTCCGCCGAAATCAGCAGCTTCACATATGATGCTGAAATATGGATATCATACATGCATATGGTTGGAAAATTGGGCAAAGTATACGAAGAATGATGGTGCATTAGCTTTCCCTGAGAATGGTTCATTTAGTGTAGCGGTTTTGCGAAATTTGAGAGAAAAGATGATAAATCTAGAACCTAGACCTAGACCGACACAGTTTGAGGCATTGACGGAATGGGAGGATGAGATGTATGAGAGAGAGAGATTCAGAGGTTTAAGAGATCATGAGTTTATGCCTGGAAGAATGTGGGGAATAAATCATGAGGATAGAATAAAACGATGGAGATGTGCTAACATGACAGGAGGTTTGTTTCCGGCTTTTACAGTTGAGGAAGAGACTAAGAGAAAATGTACTGAGAAAAATATGCATGAGAGCGAAACGGATGAATTGCTGGAAGATATTTTAAATAGAAATCCACCTCCGTATCAGCAGAGTTCTACAGTGGTGACACCAAATGCGCCGCTAATAGAGACTATGCGAAATAAAAGTCCGGTAAAAAGAATTGAAATAAATAGGTCACAAGATCAAATAAGAACTTCACAAAATGAAGGAATAGAAAGTGACAATGCAAGCGAATTGGCAAGGACAACAAAAGAACTAACTGAGAAAATTAGAGAATTAATGAAAAATATGGAAGCTGTGACTGTACCTGTAACAATAGGTCCAGTAATACCAGTTTTGAGAATCAGAAAATTGATGAACGATCTTTAGTGATTCCTATGAGTTCACAATTTCAGAGAGAAAAAGAAAGGATGGAACCAAGTGCAAGTACAGGTAATTTGGCTAGTACTTACAGACCAAGTCCACCTACAAATTTGACTGTGAATGAGTGCAATGGTAGGAAAATGCATATGGTAACAGAATCTGCAACAGAGACTCCTGAAAAGAGTGGTAATTGGATAGAACTAAATAATACACCCATAGGTCCGACTCCTGATGAGTTAAATGAGTAGATGAAGGCATTTAAAATGAAAGAACCAGAAGAAAAACCATTAGATGTAATTAGGTTAAAAATTGACATGGAAGAATTAATTCTAGGAACGATTGGTACAGAAAAGATAAAAAATTACCAGGATGATGAAATAATGTTTCTGTGCAAAAGTATTACATGGAGAGCAAAGAATTTACATGAAAAACTAGAAGAGGTAGCCAGTGAAATTGGAATAGACTTTGCGAAAGTGAAAACATTGCAGAAACCCTATAGAGTAGACTTTTGTGAAAAAGATATTGAAAACTTGAACACGGCAGGAAGGCTGACACAGATAAAAGAGTTAATTGTGTTACTGAGAAAATGGGGTGATGTGGACAGATGGAAGGTTAGATGGACAAAAAAGAATGAGAAAACTACAGACAAAGCTTCTTTGGCTTTTATGATAACTGAAAAAGAACCTGTTGCCAGAGAATACCCTATGAGAGAAACTCCAGGTGGTAGTTATGTGCATGTTCCCTGGACTAGGCAGGATATACTGTCATTCACAAATGAGTTTCCGAAGCTGAGAGAGAAACCAGTTGAATGGTACCGACAAGTAGAGAGGTTTGTAAAGGTTTCAAAAGTGTTGTGGATAGATTTAGATGGATTATTTGACATAGTGGTACCAACTGATTTGTGGTCAGAGTGTAAAATTACAGTTGACTGGCCAACTACAGAATATCCAAGAGATCCTAAGGCAGGAGCTCCAGGTCCTGAGGTGATGAGGAAGTATGATAAGGTGATTACCTTTTTGAAAAATAAGATTCCTCCTAAAGAAACAGATTGGGTGAAAATTGATAGAACTACACAGGAAAGCAAAGAGTCTGTACATGCATACTATGAAAGGTTGTTGTTGGTTTTCAAACAGTATAGTGGATATGAGGAGTTAAGTGAAAAAGATATGAGCCATTTCGTATACAGATTTGTGTTTGGGCTGAAACCAGAGATTAGTGAAATGATTAAACAACATATGATTAATTGGCAGAATGGCACAGTAGACGAGGTACTGAGGTATGCTAAGTATTGCAGTGATGATATTGAAAGTAGACAGCGTAAATTGAAAGAGAAGGCAATGTGGGCACAGGTGAAAGTGGCAGAAAAACAAGAAGCTCAATTGGATAATAATAGTGGGAATGAAACAGGACAGAATAAAACGCGACCTAACATAGGTAAAGGGAAAGGTCAAGTGAGTCTAGAGGAGGCAAAGAAGAAATGGCCCTGTCATAATTGCGGAAAATTAGGGCATTGGAGAAACGAGTGTAAGTTCCCACCTAAACCTAATCCGGAAAATCAATCATTAACTCCACAGGTGCAGAATGAGGTAGTTGTTCAACAAAGTCAGGTGCCACAACCACCACTTCCCAATACTGTTAACCAGCAAAGATACAGTACAGAAACAGGATTCTACGGAGGAGAGCAGGTAACACAGTTGCCGCGAGCAGCTAACATTTCTCAGTATTGGTTGCGACAGAGTGAGGAAGAGACGTGGGATGAAAGCTTATGACGGTGCCAAGGAGAGGGAAAAGAGTGCGTACTTGGCGCAACTCTAGAGGTAGATCAGTCTGGTCCCTTTGTGGATGGAGAAGTGAATGGTGCAAATGTAACATTCCTTGTCGATACTGGAGCTACCCGTTCTACTGTTAGATCAGTGAAAATTCCAAACCTTCCTCTCTCAGGTGAATACATCCAAGTAGTAGGAGTAGCAAATCAGCAGATTAAAACACCACTTACTGAATTAGTGGAAGTAAAAATTGGTTCTTTTAGCAAAATGCATAGATTTGTAGTGTGCGATTGTAGTCCTGTAAATCTTTTAGGTCGTGACCTCTTGTGCAAGATGAATTGCACAATTTATTGTACACCAGATGGAATTGGATTTCAGACCCCAGATGAAGATGTATTGTATAAAGTAACTTTGATGAATCAGGAACCTGAAATGAATGGTTTGTTTCCTGCATTTGATGCAGAAAAACTTCCAGAAGAACTAAAAATTGCAGTGAAAGAAAATGTGTGGGATTTTACAGGAGAAGATATTGGATTAATGAAAGAAGTTGATCCAGTAAAAGTAACAGTAAAAGAAGGAACAACTTACCCAAATACGCCACAGTACAAGTTAACTCCAGAAATAATTGAAGGAATAACTCCTGTAATAAATAAAATGATCGAACAGGGAATTCTAAAAGAAATAATGAGCAGTCCATGTAATTCACCTATTATGGGACTGAAAAAGCCAAACGGAACATATAGAATAGTACAGGATTTGAGAAAGATCAACAAAATAGTTGTGCCTTGTTGTCCAATAGTGCCAAACCCTGCAGTAATTCTATATTAAATTCCACACGAAGCTGAGTGGTACACAGTGATAGATTTGTGTCACGCATTTTTCTCTATTCCTTTGCATCCAGATAGCCAGCCATTATTTGCGTTCCGGTTCGGAGAGCATATTTTGGCATGGTGCCGAATTCCTCAGGGGTATACAGAAAGCCCCTCAATCTTTAATCAGATTTTAAAGAAATCTCTGGAAGATTTGAAAATGCCAGAAAAGTCCGTGATGGTGCAGTATATCGATGACCTGTTGGTGGCATCGAAAACAAAAGAAGCATGTGTAAGTGATACAATTGCTTTACTGAACCATCTAGAGAAAAGAGGACATAAAGTGTCCCCTTCAAAATTGCAATTTTGCCAAAAGAAGTTCAATATTTAGGGCATAAAATTGAGAAAGGAGTGCGAAAGATAGCGATAGAAAGAGTGAGAATGATTCAAGGAATGAGAGCACCAATGACGCAAAGAGAGGTAAGAATGTTTCTGGGAATGGTTGGATATTGTCGACAATGGATAAGTGGTTTCTCCTTGATTGCTAAACCATTACAAAAATTGACCAAGAAAGATGTAAGAGACCCTTTTGAGTTAAATAACGAAGAAATGAAATCTTTCAAAGAGTTGAAAAAGAAATTGTGTGAGGCCCCTGCTTTAGGCATGCCTGATTATGAGAAGGATTTTGAATTGTACTGCAGTGAAAGAGATGGATGTGCGTTTTCAGTACTGGTACAAAAACATGGAACAATGAAGAGACCAATTGCTTATTTTTCAGCTGTTTTAGATCCCATAGCAAAAGCGTTGCCCGGATGTCTGAAAGCAGTTGCTGCTACTTGTGTAAGTCTGGAACAAAGTGAAGGTATAGTGATGGGGTATCCACTGAGAGTATATGTTCCCCATTCAGTAGAAATTCTTTTGACAAGAACAAAAACACAGTACATGACACATAGTCGGCTGACTAAGTATGAAAAAGTAATCTTGAGTGCTGAAAATGTGACCATAGATAGATGCATGAATGTGAATCCTTCAACATCATTGCCAGATGAAGAGAGTATAATTGAACAAGACGAAGTAGATCATGATTGTCTGAATGTGCTGGAATATTGCACAAAACCAAGAGCTGACATAAAAGATGAACCTTTAAAGGAATCAGATTATGTCATGTTTGTGGATGGCTCATGTTTGAGAACGAAAGAAGGAGTTTTAAGCGCAGCTTACGCAGTGTGCACAGTGGCAACTGTGATGGAAGCGTCTTGTCTGAAAGGAATAGGGTCTGCACAAGTTGCGGAACTGATTGCTTTGATTCAAGCATGTAAATTGGGACGAAATGTGCGAGTTACGATTGTGACCGATAGCCAGTATGGTTTCGGTATCGTGCATGACTTCGGTCAGATTTGGTCACAAAGAGGTTTCTTGACGTCTGCAGGAACACCTATCAGAAATGGAGATTTTGTTAAAAAACTGCTTGAGGCGATACAGCTGCCTAAACAAATAGCTGTAGTGAAGTGCAAGGCACATAAGAAAAACGAAAATTACATAGCTGTTGGAAATAACTACGCGGACGAGATTGCCAGATATTGTGCAGAGAACATGGTATCCCTAAATAAGAATAGAGAAAGGGAGCATATCTCTTCTCCTTTGCTTTTTACTAACACTGTCGAGACATGGGATGAGGTGAGACAGTTACAGGAAGCTGCAAATGATGAGGAAAAAGATTACTGGATAAAAGCAGGATGTAGAAGACAGGAAAACAATGGTGTGTGGGTATACAGAGATGAAAGACCAGTTATGCCTGATAGCATGATTGCAGACATGGCACAGATGTACCATGGACAAGCTCATATTGGGAGAGATGCAATGATCAGACTTTTCAGACAAACCTGGTATAACCCAAAATTCAGAGTGATAGCTGAAAGTCTTTGTCAAAGATGTCTTATTTGTCAGCAGTTTAATCCAGGAAGAAAGACAATAGTGAGTCTAGGAACAATAGGACGAGAAGGAGGTCCGTTCACTAGAATGCAATTGGACTTTATCGAAATGCCCCCTTGTAACAGACTAAAATATGTTCTAGTGGTCGTCTGTTTGTTTTCTCGTTGGGTGGAGGCATACCCCACTAGAAGGAATGATGGAACAACGGTAGCAAAACTTATGCAGCGAGAGTTCATTCCAAGGTATGGTTTTCCAGTCACGGTTGAGACAGATAGAGGAACACATTTTCAAAATGAGTTGATCCAATTGATTTGTGAAGCATTGAGTATTAAACAAAAACTACATTGTGCATACAGACCAGAGGCTTCTGGGGTAGTAGAGCAAATTAATGGAACAATTAAGAACAGATTAGGAAAAATGTGTCAAGCTACAGGACTCAAATGGCCAGATGCACTGCCCCTTGTTCTGATGACCATCAGAAGCATCCCTGAAAAGAAAACTGGA
The DNA here is from genome assembly GCA_963921515.1 of Calotriton arnoldi. Taxonomy (NCBI): domain Eukaryota; kingdom Metazoa; phylum Chordata; class Amphibia; order Caudata; family Salamandridae; genus Calotriton; species Calotriton arnoldi. The sequence goes on from CAWUFW010004765.1 coordinate 493,474, forward strand.
CTTAGTCCTCATGAGATGATCATGGGACGAGCAATGAGACAAGCACAAGTACCTGTCAACAAGTTATTGACTATAACTGATGATCTAGTACTGGATTATTGCAAAGGACTGGCTGATGTGGTGCGTTCTGTGTTTCATCAGGTTGGACCGGATGCGACCACTCTTGAAAGAAAACCAGCCCACGACTTGAATCCAGGAGACTGGGTCCGCATAAAAACCACAGGAGAAGAAACTGTCTAGTTCCTCGCTGGGACGAGCCACGACAGGTAATCCTAGTGACAACGACTGCAGTCAAGTGTGCAGGAGTAAAGAACTGGGTCCATGCCAGCCACACAATCAGAGTTCAAGAACCTACTGATCGACATGTGAGTCGACGTCTGGAAGTGTGGGATAAGAGTTTAACGACTGGGACAACAGGAATAAGAGAAAGGGTGCCAGAACTTGAAGATCGACCTGAAAGTCGACATCTGGAAACCCCAACTGCAAGCACCTCTAGAGAAGAAGAGGAGGAAGAAGAAGAAGGAAGAAGTTCAGAAATTCCAGAACCTGAAGATCGACCTGTAAGTCGACATCTGGAAATATCTGACACAAGTTCAGGATCTGATGATTCAGTTGCAAACTGTGAAGAATTTCGAAGGAGAACTTGGGGATATAAACCAATTAGAGAAGAAAATGAACAAGAAAATGATCTAGATGAGCAACCAAGTACAAGTTATGGTGGAAATCCTTCAGAAATAATATTAATAGACAAAGTAGGGAAAGAAGTACATAAAAAGTTAGAGAATCGAGAAGAACCCCGAGGAGCAATAGGGACAGATAGAGAAACAAAAGAACAGGGAAATTTAGAAGTAGAGAGTGAAGAAAATACCAAATCGGAAGAACACCAAGGAGGGACAGTAATAAGGGAACACAAGAAGGAGAAAACAGATCCACCAGTAAGAGAAGACGAGATCATAAGCTTCAAAATAAGAGACAATAGTGAAAAAGTTGAAACCGAATCTGAAGAAAGTGGAGAAGAGGAGAAAACAAAAACTGAATCAAGAAAAAGAAACTGGAAATCAGAAAGAGAAGAAAAAGAAGGTGAAGCCAAAAGGCCAAGAAAAGGAGATAATTGGCCCAGCAACTATATAAGAAAATTGAGATATAGAATAATAAAAACAGGAGAAAAAAGTGCTGAACAAGTGAATGAAATAACAAGTCAAAAGGAACAAGAAAAGCCAAGTGGAAAACGACTGCAAAAGTCTAAAAGAACGAAGAAAGTGAATGCAAAGTACAAGTCACCTGAGTGGCTGTATATCGCACTGACGGATTACAAAGAAGAAGGAAACACTCACGAGAACCCGAGACTAAGAAATCGAATGGGTAAAGGTGAGATGCAACAAACCTGAAGTGAAGACTTATAGTGCTTCTGCCGGACGTGACAATTTTACTGGATATGACAAATCACCGGATGTGACAACGAAAGAATTCTGGAGAGAATTAAAAGAAAGTACCAAGCAAAGACTTTTTGAAAGCAGAGTGGCATCTAAGTCATTTCTGAGGTGTAGTGACACAATTTTCTGAAACTTAACAAAAAGATAAAAGCAAAATGGAAAATACTAGGGATAGAAGAGATAAATGTGAGTTTGTAAAAAGATGGTGTAAAATGTGCTGCTTTTGTACGGGTTTATTAATGACCGTATGGATAGTTTTAGCAATCACAATTCCTATTAGTTTAGCTGTAATAGAAGCGAAGAATAATACTAAACCAGAAAAAGAAACTAATATTAAAGAACCAGTTATTTTAAGAAGTAGTGCAGAATTACATAAGGATAAGTCAGTAACAGACTTTTCTAAAAATGTTTTTACAAAATTGTTGTACGAATATGTAGAGACAATGGATGTGAGAGATTGTTATGTTTGTATGCAGTTGCCTGCATCAGTGTCAGAAGGTGTGACTTATCATCACCTACCTCTAACTTATGGAATAACCTGTAGTGTAATAGCAAGTTTATTTTATAAAACAGGTAGATTAGAGTCTTATTATACTGATATAGATAAAAATTTTGCAAACGTTCCGGTAGTGCCAGAACTTAACAAAGTAAAACAAGCAAAAGTTTTAGGAGAATTCTTTCTAGAACATAGAAAATTAACCTTAGAAGAAATAGCTAAGAACAACCTTACCTGTGAATTAAAGAAAGAAGAAAAAGTATTTTTAGAAATGGTTGAAGAAAGAAGAATGAAATTTCAAAAAGAAGCAATAAAAGAGGAAGGAACACATCTATGGACGTTTGAGGAAGGAAATCATGAAGGGAAAAAGATAAATGCAGCAATGACATTAGATTGGCCGCAAACAGGAAAGTTGTGTATTAGGAGAAATAAGACAGTCTATGACAATTACTTTGTAGGTTCCAGTATCTGCCATGACAATTATCAAATTTTGGGAGGTTGGGGATTCAAAGGTGGAAAAGATCCAATATTTCCAGGTATCTATTATATTTGTGGGAATAGAGCTTATTACAGGTTACCGGACCATTGGTATGGAACTTGCTATGTAGGCCTGGTCTTTCCAAAAATCTTTCATATGGACAGAGAAGAAAAAGGAACATACAAGATGATTAATAGCTTTACACGTAGAAAGAGGGAAAGTTTTTCAGAAATTGTAGGTGATATTTTTGGAGCATTAATACCAGCAGTGGGAATATCTTTGAATGCATTTAAGATTCGGAAGTTATCCACAGTAGTAGATCGTTTATCTACAGATACTGCGGGAGGGTTCTTGATGGTAAATACCGAAATGGTTGCCATGAGAGCTATGGTGATGCAAAATCGGCTTGCCCTTGATATTCTTTTGGCAAAAGAGGGTGGAGTCTGTGGAATGCTGAAAGTCCAACATTGTTGCACTTACATTCCTGATAAAAGTGAAAATATACAGAAGTATATTACAAATATTACAAATTTGCACAAAGAACTAGTTCCACTGGAGGTTGAAAGTGTCTTGGGAAAACTTGGTAGAGGGTTTTCTTCCGTAGCAAATTGGTTAACCAGAATGAGTAGACTAATGATAGGGAAAGTTATAATAATAGCAACGGTAGCAATATTGTTAGCCATGGTGTTGAAAATTGTAATAACGTGTATAAAAAGAAAAGTAAGACAAAATAAGATAAAAAGAAATAACAGAATAATGAAAGAGAGAGAGAGAGAAATGGGTGAAATTGAGTTAGAGAAAATGAAAGAAAGCATGTATAAAGAGACGAGAAGACAAGATGAAATGGAGACAGATGTGTAACTAACAAAAAGCAAAAGGATGAAAGACATATGCTGCTTGAAAAAGAAGTATAACTTGGGTTTTATGTGGTGATTTAAAAATCACCAAAGGGGGAGTTGATGGAGCAGAGAAAATAATTTTTTTAACCCCTAACAAATTTTATAAATAATTAATAAAATGTTCGTTTAAACGTATTAATCAACACTGTACGTGAGGGAAGGGTAATACGCAAGTATATGGGCTGAATAATCTATTAACGAATGTCTGTGTGTCTAATTATAACATAAAAAGAATTGCGTACTAAATTTATAATAAATGCATGATTTGTGCTTCATAGAATATAAACGTGTCGTTGCAAAAACAATAGTGATGGTAAGTAAGGAACAGCTTAAATGTTGCTTTCTGCTAGGTAATAACTAATTGGGGTACGTAGATGACGGGTGGGAAACAAAAAGGCTATGTTTCTCTATTTTAATTATGTTTTGTTTATTTCAAAATAGTGCTTCTAAGTATAAACGAGTGGCGATATAAAATGGCTGCCGGATAATGAAGTGCGCATGTGCGGGGAAACGCGTGACAAGGGAGAAAAAGTTGGAGAAAAGTTAACCTCGTGATGTTGCTGAGAGGCTAGGATGCGAGAATGGTCAAGGCTGATGTGACCTAATTGAACTGATAGTGTGCCGTGGTGATCAGCAAGGAACCGTGGGAAACCGTTTTAAGAGAAAGGACAATGCCTGCAGAGTTCTCGAATGTATCGAAAGAAGTTACAAATGTACTGATCGAAGCGGATGGAAACATGTCTTGAACTGTGAGAAAGGAAATGATCATATACATTCCAAAGGACCAGTTGGATCCGGGAGAACTTGATTAAAGAATGAATAGATGAAATGAATGGACCAATGAAAGAAAAGCGTGTTATTAAGGTTGCAACAATTAGTTAGCAAAGTTAGAATTAGGGTATAAGAGGGCCTACTCTTAGTGGGAGGGGGTCACAGTCACAGTCGGAGTTGGAGAGTCGCAGTCAGAGTCGGTGTTGGTGGCTTCCAGTGCTTGGTGGTCCAGATCGATCCATTTACTGAGCGGGAGATGCTGAAAGACTGTTAGATGAGACGGGTTGCAGGTAGCTGATGCTGACGAGCTGAAGTTTCTGTTGCTGTCTTATTTTTCCAGTTGAGTATGAGAATCAAGATATTTTTAATTCGTAAACTTAGGTTAGAAATCCTTAGGCTAAATTAGGGAAAATAGGCAGGTAATTAGGGTTTTGCTTCATGATAAAATTTCCTTTCTGCAATAAAATTGATTTTGCGTAATAAATATTTGAATTAACAATGAATGAATAATTGAATAAAAAGTCTAAATTCTTTCTCATGCTTTTAAAAATTATATAACATTTAAGATTCTTAAAACAAACGACTCAGTGGTTATTTTACTAAATGATTGTGACACTAGTAATTGGTTATTGTGATTTAGCTGGTCTTAATCACTATGAACTAATTTCTTACATGAATGATTCATCGACAAAACAATGAGCAGGAATATCTTAAGAAATAACTAAAAGAAAGCAATAGGTTAAGGTAATAAGATATCCCGGCTCCTTCCAGCGGTACATAAATGGTGTTTTCCATTTAATTCTCATGTTTCTCCTAGGAGTACAGAATTTCGTAAAGGTATAAAGGAAATCCAGGTGTGTGTGTGTGTGTGATAGGCGATGTTTATGGGCCCCATCGTCATGTGGATGTGAGAAAATATAGTTTGCCCCTGGATGACCGATAAGTGACCTAGGAGGAGAATAGTTTTATTGTACGCGCTGCATCATTGGCTTTCTTCCTCCACAATCATTGGGCTCCAAGAAGCCCCAACCTCAAGCACCTCCTGTGACCAAGATCTTTGTCCTCACCACATCACTTGCGCCGTGGGTCTGCATCTTTGGTGAGCTGCTCGAGGTCCTCTCGCGACTCCGGTGCCTCCGGCCTGTGGGTCCATTTGAGGTTCTTCCTTGATTTCAGCAGGCTCCACTGCTCTGACTGCCGTGCTTGTAGCGAGTCACCTGGACCTTGCTGGTCCCGACACTGCACCTTTTTTGCTTTTCACGTTGTTTGCAGTTGCCAAAGCTTGTTGGTGCTCTCGATTGACACCGACCCCTCAACTCTCGACATCCGACGTGGGACAGCTCATGAACGGCTCCTGGTCTTCCACAGCATCGCCTGGTCCGCACAGCTGCAGCTCGAAGTTCACCATCAGCTCTCCTGCAACACCCGACATCTGTGGGCATTCGTCTTCCGTGCCTCCTGGTCACTCCTGAGTGGCATAGACTCTGTCTCCTCTGCTTGCATGTACTTCTCATCTTGAATCCACCTTTGGGTTCCACTGGACACTTTAACCTTTAACCAGCAGCGGCATCTTCCTGAAGTCCTCCATTGAGTTCGATGGCGGTTTCCGACGCCACTTCACACCTACGCACCCGGCTTTCCTGGTGTAGGTATCCTGGTTCCTAGGGTATCCACAGGTGGGGTGGCTCTCCAACTTTCTGTCTTCCAAGGGGTATCTTCAGGGTCCACTGGGAAGGGTCCTTCTTCTTTAAAACTGCAACCACAACTTACCCATTGGCTTGTATTGAGCCCGCGGTCGTGTTCCCACTCTGCACACGGCCTCCGTGGGGTTCCTGGTTATTTACCTCGGTGGTTCCTTGGGTCCCCGGCACTTCTACATCTTCTGGGAATAGTCTTGACTTGAGTCATGGTTCGCATACCACTATTTTAGTATATGGTTTGGTCTCCCCCTGGCGACCACTGTGTATTTGTGCTACTTACCTGTTTTATTTACAAAGTATAGTGTGCATTGTGTATATCTCCAGGCAGGAGATATTTGTATGTGTTCGTGAATGTCGTATAATAAATGGGAAACATCCTGAACAACGACTCCGGAACAACGAGTTCCGGAGTCACGAAAGCGGAACTCCACCCTGCCCGAACAACGACTCAGCCTTAACCACGCATGTGCGTGGTTAAGGCTGATTCGGTCTAGTGTACGGGCAGGGCGGAGTTCCGAGGAGCGTCGCAGAGGAGATCGTCGAGGAACAGGTAAGAGGGGTAAATTTTCAGGGGTGGTGGGGGTTTAGGTTTAGTTTTTAGGGGTTTGGGGTTTAGTTTTAAGGTGGGGGAATTAGTTAAAATGGTGTTGTGTTTGTTTTTAGGGTGTGTGGGTGATCGTGTATATTATTAGGGAAGGGGGATTTAGTTATTAGGGTTTGTGGGTGATCGTGTTTATTTTTAGAGTGGGGGAATTAGTTTTAGGAGGGCGGGGAGATTGGTGTTAGTATGCAGGGGTTGGGGGGTTTGGGGTTAGTTTTTAGGGGTTTGGGGTTAGGGGTTAGTTTTTAGGGGTGTGCGTGATCGTGTTTGGTTTAAGGATGTGTTGGTGATCGAGTATATTTTTAGGGTGGGAGGGAATTAGTTTAGTGTGTGTGGGTGATCGTGTTTACTTTTAGGCTGGGGGAATTCGTTTTTAAGGGGTGGGGGATCGGGGTACTAGTTGGAAAGCATTTTTAACACGCATTCCTTTACCACGAAAAATCATGGTAAAGGAATGCGTGGTAAAAAAATCGTGGTTTAGACAAGGTCTTGGTTGCGACCTCGTTGTTAGGGAAGTCGTGGTTGGGGAACTCGTTGTTCCAACATACAACCATAATAAATACATATTTTTATAAATACACTGTGTGGTTCTTTTTCACTTAATCTATACCAATAAGATTATGTTCTGGTAAAACAAGCTGCTTTACACTCTTTCTGGACTAAGCCTGAAGGCTGCTCTCCACAGCAACAACTTAGAGAGCTTTCTACGGTTGTCTAGGACCACTAAAATCATCATAAGGGTTGTCTGGATTAGTGCAGGGTGCCCACTTACATAAGTGTGCACCATATACTAAGCCAGCTTCTCACACACTCTACCCCAGCACCACCAATCAACAACTCAACCGCCTCCAGACCATCCAGAAACTGTGGCGAGGTTCATTCTCAACCTCCCAAGAAGAACCAGCATCTCCCCCCACCTCAGATCTCTCCTCTGGCTCCCCGTACAGAAAAGATGCCGCTTCAAGCTCTGCACCTATGCCTATAAAGTCCTTCACAACATTGGACAAGCATACCTCAACCATCGCCTGACGTTCCACCCGCCCTCCAGAGTGCTCCGCCTCCCTCGTCCTGGCCAAAACCCCCTGCATCCGTCAGAGCCGCTGCTTAGGTCGTTCCTTCTACCACATTGCTGCCAAGTCCTGGAACGACCTCCCCCTCCACCAGCGCACCTGCCCGTCCCTCCTGGATTTCAGGAGGAAGCTCAAGACCTGGCTCTTCGACCAAGAGCAGTAGAATTCCAGTGCCTGCAGACCCCCCGGGGTGACAAGTCGTGCTTTATAAGAACTTCCTGATTGATTGATTGATTGATTGCGAGAGACTACTGCACCGGAATCCGATGTCAAAAGACACCACTGTATCCGAGCCCCACAGCCTGAGGAGAAGTGGACCAAGGGTGTCCCTGTGTGGTCGAGGATCTCAAGGGACAAGCCCCCCTGTGGGTTCTCCTGGAATGGCCCCTCAGACCCAGTTTGCAGCCTCTTTGTAACCGGACCGTTCTCCCATTGAAGTAAATGGGACACCATGACACACCTCTGCACCCGGACACCCCAGAGCCTCCCGAGGTGACCTGTTAGTGTGGCCTTGGACCTTGCCCCATGCTCACCTTAAGACCTGAATAACAGTCCCGTAAGTCACTGCTAAGGATACCATTTCCGATCCAGAAATTGCACTGTTTATTTTTGAAAACTGTAAAAATTCATAACTCAAAAAGTACTTACCAAATTCTGATGATTTTGGTATCTAAATTTATTTAAAAATACGTGTTATTTTTATAAATTGGTGTTGGATTTCTTCATTGAGTGTGTGTCTCACTTACTGCCTTTGTGTGTGTAATAAATGCTTAGCACTACCCTCTGATATGCCTAACTGCTCGCCCACACTACCACAAAAGAGAGCATTTGGGGTGTCATTTGTTCCTCTGTCATTTCTTTGGGGTTTGCCTGGACTCTTTGCATGGTACACCTCTTTTCGGTATACCATATTAAGAGCCAACTTCCTACAACTTCACTCTGAGTGACGCTGGCATTCCGCTCGTTCACGAGGAGCACGCCGACAAACAAAGTAGCTCCTTTCAGTGCCAGGAACGACTTTGGAAATCAGTGCCCTTTGAGACTAAAAATATTTTTGCTTTTAGACAATGTGTTTTTTTAAATTGGCGAGGGCCCGCTTGCTCCTGCTTATAATAACGTTTTCCAGAAAACTTGAAAAAGCAAGCTTTGACAATCCGCAAAGGTTAGCACGCAGCCAACTCCAGACGTACTTGGTTTGCCAACACTTGCTTTGAAATTAGCAGTGCCTGCTTGTGATAAAGCGCTTGCACTTTTGCTGTCTGCATCATGTAATAATATTTGCTAGGCTGTTCGTAATTTTAGATTATTTTGTTGCTGCATATAATGAAATGGTTTCTTACAGTCCTCTTGTTTTTATAATTTGCTTTGTAAAACTTTATGTTTTGGTTGTTTTTAATAATTTGTCAGATACATTTTTGTGGGTAAAAACACTGTATTCTAAACGTAATTAAAAAAAAAGAAACAGCAATCTAATTCTGTCAACAAGTTACAACATAAAGGTGCTTTCAGTAGTCATGGAAACAACAGAGTTTTAAGGTTTTTCAAGGAATGCACCTTCTCCGAGGAGCAGACAACGCTGAGTTGTGTTGGCAGCTCCCTGGGGTCTTCCTGTCCTTTCTACTGGTGTGTAATGCTAGTCTGTGTGCCAACATTAACAACCGAGAGGACACACAGACAGAGATAGCATCTCTGCTGACTCAGTGTCCTCGCCAAAGAGCTCCTCATTCAAACAAACAGTCAGAGCTTGGCCCAGGAGTTGAAACCTGCCTCTTCTTCTGCATGGGAGGGGTTGAGACCCTGCAGGGCCACTCAAGGACCACCCCGGAGAAAGTATTTTTGTTTTCTACAAGAGGCCACAAGCTGTTTGCAGTCACAAACCCAATGATGTGCCCAACAGGAGGGAGGGAAATTCAGCCTTGTTGGTCGCCCGGCCCGACACTCGCCGCACAAAGATGTATTTATGGACAGAACCATCAGTGCTTAATTTGAGCCGGTGATTTCTGGCACTTAACCATCAACGCCGGCCCATTTCATGAGCACTAGTTAAGAACATGTTCATTTATGGTACGCATGGGGAGATTATGTGATTTGCTCTGAATCACAGGATGTTGAACCAATGCCGAGATTCGAGCCTGGTTCCCCAGCTCCGAAGTCGACAGCTCTGTGCATTACGCCATATCCTCTCCCTACTTTCATGGTTAGTAATTGGTTCTGTTTTAGGAAGCGCTCTAACGTAAAATGGGCTGGTGCAAGCTGCCTCCTGACGAGAGCCCCGGCACTTAATATTTTATAAATTAACCACTGAGTACCATCTCTTAGGAAGTGGTGTCGCTAGATGTGATTTTTAGGGGGACACACAAGGGGCCACACATTAAACAAGAAAACTGTTGGGCCATCTGCAACAGGCAATCATGAGGATTATGGACATGTGTGTATTCAGGTGACTTAAATATTACTATGGACTCTAAAAGGGGCAGGGTCTTCAGAGTGTCTGAGTCACTCCTGTTCTCTTCACACCACCCTCATCTGCAGCCTCTTTGTTAGACGTTTATGCTCTTTTTCTACTCATATCTTCCTGAAACAACCAATCTGCATATCTCACACCTCCTCTCTTTCCTCTTCATCACCCTCTTTTTACTGTCTCCTGCACATACGTACGCGGATCTCCTTCACTTCACTAATGCCCCTACAAACAAAATGCACCTACTCACGTCATTGCATTTGCTTCATCTTTCTCCCTGTCAATATTGTGACACCTGTGTACTTCTTTCCTGCACTTTTACATATGATCATAACTACAATTGGCACTCCTGGGCATTGCTCTGCAGAGAGGCCAAGGATTGGATGAGCATGTATTCTGAACACTTTTACAACCACTGATAGACACTGTAGAAATTTGGACTGCGAGCTCCATATCTCATTCGTGGCCCACCTACAACTTGAACTCACACAGCTGTATGAGTCTGCCATGTTTTATCTGTCACTAACCCACAATGGAGAGTACGGAACGGATTTTATCTCACCAGGTTTTGCTTTTAATTTAATTCATTTCCTTGTAGCGTTCCCCTGTCAGGGTTCCTGGTTTCCTAATCTCTCTCATTGTCCCTGCGACCCAGCTGTCAAACAGAGCACTGTGCATCTTACTCTGTTCTGTAGTCTGTACTCTGCTCATAGGAAGCGCTTTCTGGCCCCAGTTCTCCGTGCAGCAAATTGTAAACAATACAGGACAGCTTTTAACATGCTGCAAAAGCTGGATACCCCATAAACCTGTCTTGCCGTGATTAAATTTGATCAAATGTGCCATTGCTACAAGGAAGAGATATGGCCAAGTACCAGATATATAATAATTATTGCTGTAACTAATTTTATTAAATGTGCTTTAACTGTGCAGAAGAGATATCGCCAATCCTTAGATAAATAATGCTTATTAACTATAAAGCTATGCTCTTTTAATGCATAGAGCAGGTTTATGTCTTTTAGTTCTGTATACTGTATTTTTATGACCATTTTAAATATGTTTATTGTATTTTATGCTATGTGCTTTTATGGCCGAAGTTTCATTTGAATAAAGTTTATGATGATGATGATGATGAGTCTGCCATCATCAGAGCAGAGCTCAGTCAACAGGAAGCTTTTCATTTTCACTCACTTTTGAAAATGAGTCCACATTTGGCAAATCACAGGCACTGAAACAGGCTCCTGTAGAACATAATGGAGGCAGGTACTTAAAATAACACCCACAGCAAAAAATAGTAACAAACTACTTCAACTTTTGAAATAAATATACTACTTTTGTTTATTTTAAATACTTTTGTATATTATTAATAAATCATTAGTAACCTTTTTTTAAATGTACTCATGGGCATGTCCTGACTGGTAATGGTGTGAGACATGGCTCGTCAGAGCTCCTGCAGCCCCTGGTCCCAAAAAAACTCTAAAAGCATTGATTTGCCTAAATTTGGCCGAATGGGGCCGGAGTGCCCTTGGAATGGAATGGCAGCTGCGTGGCCGTTGTTGGAGTCTCCTGCGCTAGCTGGACCAGCGTGAGGCCTTCGTCCTCTTTGCAGCGTAGAGTGCCGGCGCCATCTTGCTCCGACCTGTTTTGAGCTCCAGAACACACTGAGCGGTGTGTTGGGCTGCAAACAGATTTACGGCGCAGCGGCAAGTCTCTACTGCGGCGGCCTGGACGCTTTCTATGTCCCTCACTCTGACTGGCACACTGGGCAGAAGAAATTCTCTTGCTAGAGTGTACCGATAAAAAAACGCCTTACGCTGCGGGGTAAGCGACAACTAGCTATCCTCCAGGGCTAGCTCTGGGTGCATCGGGTCAACAAAGCTGAGCACTCTCTTCTCGCTTTCAAGCAAAAATACTATGAGAGTGGGGACAAGGTGGCCTCCCTCCTCGCGCCCAGACTGAGACACCAACACGCTTGGTCACACATAGTAAAGTTTTGAGTGGGAGATTCTGGCTGGACTATCAAGGAGGCAGATAAACAAGGGGTCTTCCGAGCCTACAATCAGACCCTGTACATCTCTAAAGGTGAAGATTCAACTGAAATAGCTGCTTTCCTCCAGGATTGCCTTTGGCAGCCACTAGATTCCTCCCTGGCTCGCGACCTGGAGAAACCTTTCACGATTGCTGAACACTGCAGGGCCCTCCAGGAACTCCCCAAAGGCAAATCCCCTGGTCCTGATGGCCTCACTCTGACATTTTGTAGTTTTTTTTTGCCCCAGCTGCAAGACCATCTGCTCCCACTTTATAATTTGTTTACCCATGCCACAGGCCTCACGTCGACTATGTCCAACTCTTAAATTACACTAATTCCCAAACCGGGCAAGGATTTGATGCTTTGTTCATCCTACCGGCCGATTGCCCTTTTGAACACGGATGCAAAACTCTACACTAAGATGATGGCCAACTGCCTGGAAAACCTCCTCCCCAGGTTAATTGGCCCGGATAAGGTGGGCTTTATATGGCACCGGCAGGGACCTGACAATGTTCAATGCCTTGCACATCTAGTTGAGAAGGCCCAGCGACATTCTATCCCAGCTCTCCTATCATTAGATGCTGAAAAAGCTTTTGACCAAGTGAGCTGGGCCTTCCTCACAGCGGTCCTTCAGAAAGTATGGTTAGGCCCGGTCATAGTCAGCAGGATTATGGCTTCATACCTTGCCCCTACCGCCTCCAGTCGCATTAATGGCCAATTCACCAGCTCTTTTCCCCTCTTCCGGGGTACCCGACAGGGTTGCCCACTCAACCCCCTCCTTTTAGCCATTGTGGTAGAGCCACTCGCCATACACTTTCGACACGCCGCTTACATCAGGGGCATTCTCTTTGGGGACAGGACCAAAGGGTTCTGCTCTACGCAGACATCCTTCACCTCGTCCTAACAGAGCCGTACACCTCCCTCTCAGCTGTAGTCCAAGTCTTGCAGGTATACAAGTGGTACTCAGGGTACGAGATTAACATAGCTAAATCGCAGGTGTTAAACCTCACCATTCCACCACAGCACTTTTGCCACCTAGACACTCTCCCCCCTGTCAGTGGACCTCCCACTCTATCCAGTATTTAGGCCTAACAATCACCAACAATATAGCTACCTGGATGCGGGCGAACTGGCCACGTCTCCGGAGGGCAATCCTGGAGGGCCTTCGGTGATGGAGGCTGCTTCACATTCCCAGGTTGGTCCAGAAACGTAGCGAGAATGAACGTCCTCCCCAGCCTCCTATACCTATTCCAATCACTGCCCACCTGTTGGACTTGGCCCTTTTTGCAGGGTCATCCCTGAACTTTTTGCCTTCCTCCTGATATTTTTTCTGACATGGTGTTGGTGGTTTTAGGACTCTGGGCACTTTATCACTGCTGTCCAGTGTAAAGTGCATGTACTCTCTATGGTAAAACGTGGTGAAATTGGTCTACACCTGTTTGGCTAATTTAAATTACCTATCAGTCCCCAGTAATGTGGTATCTCATATACCCGGGGCCAGTAAATTAAATGCTACTGGTGGGCTTGCAGCGCTGATTGAGCCACTCACCAAAGTAGCCTTTCAAACCTGCCTCAGGCCTCTGCCATTGCTGGGCCTGCACGCGCAGATTACTGCCGCTGTGACGTGGCACATAAAGTGGGTGCCACGTCTGTGACTCCCCTTTTACTACATATCAGTCACCCCTAAGGTAGGCCCTAGCTAGCCCTATGGGCAGGGTGCATTGTAGGTAAAAGGTAGGACATGTGCCTTAACTGTGTGGCATGTCCTGGTAGTGATAAACAGCCATTTTGGTTTCTCACTACTGTGAGGCTGCCCTCTCATAGGAATGCATTGGGGATTCCCTGATAAATGTTTCAGTGGTAATTCCGAATATGAGAGGAGCAGCGTGGTCAAGTTTGGTATGTTTGGAATAGTAATAATAAATGCTGCGTAATGTTGTGCGCAGATTTATTATCACTATTTTAGAAATGCCACTTTTAAAAGTGGGTATTTCTGTGTGCTATGTGTTTTTGTGCCGCCTGATGTGTATTGCATGTCTGGCTCTGGAGTGACATGGGCTGGTGAGGTGTGTGGCTCTAGAGGGGCTGGGTGAGTCAGCGCTAGGCTGAATAGGCAGATCTGCATTTGGAGTAGTGGGAGGAGTAGCCCCGGACCCTGAATAGGTCTGTGCCTGCCTTGTACAATGCTGGCTCCGCCCCCCTGTGGTGTGTCTGGGGCCAGAGCTTAACCTGACAAAGGAAGGTGTGAGCACTGTATAGAAAGTGCTTCAGTACCCCCCAGAACCAGTTGGGACTGGTTCCCCAAGCCCTGTGCCAGGGCAGAACAAAAACCAAGCATGATATAAATATTGGGGCTGTGACCCCATGTCTGGGTACCTGTTTTGGAGCTGTGTTACTGAAGGACCGCTGGGCGCCAGGGGGAACCGCCACAAAGGACTGCCCCTCTGCAGGAGGGTGCTGTGAGCTGGCCTGCCTGGGCCCAGCTCTGCCCTGTGCGACTTTGGGGGACTGGGCATGCTGGGAGCCCTTAATGTCCCTGGCAAGCCATCAGCGCACTAGAGTGCCCTGCTGTCCCCTTTAAGTAAAAGATGAAGAACGCTGCCGGTCTCTGCACTGTGGACCGACTGGGTGCTGCTGGGGGCCGCTGGTAGCGTGGGGGTGCGCTGTGCCCATTTCACCTCCAGTTGCGGGCCATGCAGAGGACCGTGGGGAGCCCCTGGGTGGTTCCCTTGCGCTCACGGGCACTGCAGTAGTCCGCAGGCCAGAAGCCAGGCAGGAGCAAAGCCTGACTGTGGGCGGGGCCGCCGCCCTCCTGAGGAAAGGCGCAACGGAGGCTTTTGCATTACTGAAAGCACATGGTGAGCGCTTTTCCTTCTGTGACCCGGGCCCGAGGAGAGGGGGGCTGCGGGAGCAACGGAAACTTCGGAGACTTCGCTCCTAAAATTGACGAAGCAGGAAGCCAGGCACCAGATGCCTGACGGTGGGTGGGGCTCCCCTAAGGGGATGGAGAGCTCCGCGTGGTTCCTGCGGTGGTGGTGAGCCGGGCCGGTAGTGAGCGTGAGCTGGAGCCCCGCAGGCCCCAATTTCTCAACTTCCCGCCTTCCCCCACCTGGTAGAGGGGGAGGCAAGTCCGCAACAAGTACTGGCCCTGAGTGAGATGGAGCCTCCGGCCAGAAACAGGAAGTCAGGCGGCGTTTGCCTGACTGTGTGCGGGGCTCCCCGTAAGGAGGAGGAGAGCCCCGCGTGTCTGCCGGCATTGCTGGAGGCAGAGAGGAATTCCCGTCGCGCAGAGGGGGCTGCCGGAGGTGAGAGGAGAGCCTCCTGAGCCCCAAGAGGAACGGAGAAGGGAGCTTCACTTACGTCCAGGCCGTGAAGAGAGCGCTGCTCGGTCCCACCTCTGGTGAGAGGCCGTGTGAGAGGTGGAGGTAGTGTGGTTCCATTCCCCTGCAGTAGCAGCTGCCCCGAGTGGTAGTGGGCAGCTGCCTTGACTAATTCAATGCACCGGAGCAGATGCAAGGGACCCTGCGAGGTCGCTCCGCCGGAGCGGACAGTGTGGGTCCATCCCGCCCTCAGGGGCAGGTACGTGCAGCATTTGTTGGTGGCAGTCTCCCCGCTTGCCAGTGGGACTGCTGGGGCCATTACGCCCGAGACCGGGTGTTGGGGGCATTCTTTTGGGGTACAGTACCTCAGTCCTTAGTGGACACCCACGAGGGAAGTGCCCATCGCCTAGAGGAGGCTGTAGGGTGTAGGCCTTCCGGAGACAGGGGGCCAGTTTGCGAGCCTTGGTGGAGGAAAGGCCCTCCACAGACTTGCCACGCAGTCCAAGTCGAAAGCGCAGGAGCGCTGGGACTACCCTTTGGGGGCCAGTGGGCTCTCAGGGACATGAGGGCATATTGTGCATAATGATCATGCCTAAGAAGGGCATGATGTGTGGTGACGCAGCCCTGCATTTCTGCTGATTATATTTTTGCATCATGTGCCAGGAACTGCCATGAGGTCTATGCATTAGGTGTTTATACTGCGGTGGTAACGTGTTCCTACTAAGTGATTACCGCGCACTGCTGATTAGGTACAGGCCTAAGAGGGGCCTAATGCGATTATTATGTTTTGCACAATATGTTGTCCTAGGTGATGCCAGGATGCTAATACCTAATGTGATTGATGCATAATATGTTTATGCTAGGTGTACCTTTACCAGTGATTATTGGTTGTTTCCTCCAAGTGTGAGATGATGGTTATGCCTAATATGTTCTGCATGTGCTAAGTGCTGTGTTGCCAGTAGTTACTAGCTGTTTTATTTTCACTACGTGTGTGTTATGATGGTGCTGACAGTGGCCCGATTGGCCCTGTCAGGTATATAATCCCCTGTAAAGTGATACCTAAGTGCCAGATGGCACAGTGTACATTTGTGATTTTGTTCTAATGTGTTTATGGATAATACAAAGGCTATTTTTGATAAAACCTTGTGTGGAGTTTCTTTTGTGGTGTGCCTAGTGTGTCGCTGCTGTGTGGGTGTGTTGCGCAAATGCTTTACACATTGTCTCCGGGATAAGCCTGACTGCTCGTGCCAAGCTATCAAGGGGGTGAGCAGGGGTTATCTTCGGCGTGTAACTCCCTTGCCCTGACTAGAGTGGTGGTTTCTGCCTGGCTTAGGCGCAAGCCCTAGCCAACCAGAAATCACATTTCTAACACCACCCCTATCTCCTCCGATGACATTAAACAGCTACAGGCAGATCTTAGCTCTTTTATATGGAAAGGGAAACTCTACCGTATCTCTGCTGCACTTCTTATGCTCTTGAGACATCGAGGAGGGCTTGCCCGCCCCAGCCTTCACCATTACTATTGGGCTGCTCACTTACGCTATATTTCTGAATGGGTAGTGAATGGGTGGTGCGAGAGAGCGAGAAACACTGGGTGCACATGGACAGGGCGTTCACTTGCTCTGGGACCTCACATAGCTGCCTAAGCAATCTCGCCCTCGTAGTGCCTACATTGCCACCCCGACGCCCACGGTGCTGGAAATATGGGATAGGCTCGCTATTAGAAGGGGGCTGACCACCTTTCCTTCCCCAAATACTTCAATTTCAACCAATCCCCACTTCCCTCCTGCCCTCCCCCGGGACTCCTTTTTGGCTTGGACCAAAGGTGAGTGTAGACTCATGGAAGATCTCTTCCAGGGCTAGACAATCAAGCCCTTTGACCAGTGCAGAAGGGATTACCACCTTCCTGAATTCGACTGCCACCAATATTTCCAGCTCTGACACTGGGCCCTTCACCCCCTTAATGCTGAGGCCACCACCCATCCTCTAATGCTTTTGAGCAACTTGTTCTTAAATTTGATGTGTCCAGAGGCTTGGTGTCTAAGACATATGATACCCTACACCAGTCACGCCTCCTCCCTCGCCACCCATATCAATGGAAGTGGGCTCCGAACAATGCCCCAGATGTCACCCAGAAGCAGTGGGAACATCGGTGGCGAGAAATCCTGCGAACGCATAGAAGCACCCCCAGCAGGAAGCAGCCTACAAGGTTATGCTTCAATGGCATTTTGCCCCGGCCTGTCTTCACGCCATGCTCCGTGCAGCTTCTGCTGCATGTTGGAGATGCGGAGCCTATGTGGGCGACTTCCACCACATATGGTGGGCATGCTCCTCCGTAAAGACTTTTTGAAAGGAGATCCTGAGTCATATTTAGGGCGTTTTGGGTACCCAATACCGTAAGACTAACAAGTGCTCATCTTGAGCATTCACCCTGAGTCCTTGACTGCCATGACTCATGCGGACTGGTAGCTGGTGCGCCACACGACTGGTGCATCCAAGCAGCTTATAGCCTGGACCAGGAGGTCCCCCTCTGCCCCACCTGCAGCATCATGGTTTACACAACTCTGGCACACCATTGCTTTGGAGCAGATGACGCATAAGTTGTCCTTAAGAGACAAGAGAGCCCTTCGCCTCTGGACACCCCTTACTGATTATATGTCCTGCTTAGAAGATTTATGCTTCCAGCCTCCCAGGTTGTGCGTGCTTCACCTACTTGACACACTAGGGTGATACCCCCTTGGACTCGCTGGCTGTGGAGGAGACCAGTTTGGGATCCTTTCCTTTTCCCTTCTCCTCCCTCTCCCCTAGTGATTGTGAGTTCAGATGTTTCAGCCTCCAAAGGCACATGCCTTGCCATGGGGCCTCAGTACAGAGAACCCACACCAGGGCTCCTCAGGGTTTCCCAAGAGGAGCGCACACGTACATCATAAGCATGCTCTCTAGGGGCCACAGGTGGCTTTACAGTCACACTTATGCATAGTCCTAAATTGTTTCATTACTATTGTGCAACTACCTGCTGAAGACTATGTTGCAACTGCAACTTAATTTGCACATTTCATGAAAAGTTTTTGAGCAAAACAAAAGGTTGCCCGATGTCATGACCTGGGCACAAGGGCACTAGGACCCTGTACCCGACTGGTGGGGAGGGGATCAGAACAGGACACCACTTCCGGTCAAGGGAGTGGGGAAGGGCATTCACTGAGAGGACAGGGGACGAGACCAGACGTGGGACGTGAAGCTGGGGAACTAAGAGCACACAATAAAAGAAGCATATAACCTACCTGACTCCTGTGCATTCATTAGAACACGACAACTGGCGACGAAGGTGACGACCAAGAGGACAACGCGTGTGCCCCGGGTCCCTCGTGTTCAAGAAACGGAGCCAGGAGCCCACCCTGGTCCGCCGGTGACAACGTGAAGGATAATCGCCGCCACCCGCTGGAAAGAAGAAAACGGAGCCAGGAGCCCACCCTGGTCCGAGTGCGGAGACAAGAGCGACGCGGGAGCCCACCCCAGCCGCAGCAGGCAAGCGGTAAGAGGCCCCATCTGAGCGCATAGGCGGTGCGCGCAAGAGAAGCCAAAAAGGTGCACCCGGCATAATATTAAAGCCACCCGACGCATGAAAGTCAGCGCGGCATCTGAAGAAATTGCCCCCGCTGTGTTAAAGTCAGCGCGCGCGCTATTAAAAAAAAATCTCGCGCGAGGACGGTGGCCATCTTGGGACCAGGCGGGAACAACCAATCAGCATCCCGGAAGGCCCGACGGCCATCTTAGAATCAGGCGGAGGCACGAAAGGACCCGCAATCTCGCGAGATTTGGGCGGCCATTTTAGAATCAGGCAAAATAAGCCAATAAGAAGCGCGAGAGGCCCGGCGGCTATTTTAAAGTCAGGAAACAAAGAAAATAACAGAAAAGCTGCACAAAAGAAGAAATTAAAGGAAATAACAAAGATAAAAAGGAATAAAGAAGATAAAAAGAAGGCAAGGAAAGATAATAAAGGAAAATAAAAGCAATTAAACAGTAGAAATTAAGAACGAAGAACAAAAGAAACAAACAAACTGACAAGGAACACAGCAAAAGAAAGAAAAGAATTAAGATATAAGAGAAGAAGACAAGCAAAAACTAAAAGGACAAATCAATAAAGGGTATATAACATCACGGTGGTACCAAGAAAAGAAGTACGCCACAACGAGAGTTTGCGCCAGTGCTGCAAGCCAAATAATGGCGAACCCCACACATGACAAGAACGGCACACAAGCAATATTCCGCAGGCCCCTTCCATTCAATTTATCTGAGCCATAGATAGGCATCAGATGGGAACGATGGATTCGCAAGTTCGAAAGATACATGCGCGCCACAGACGTTGCAGAGACCAAGCACACAGATCTATTTCTAAACCTCGTAGGGGATGAAGTGGAAGACTTGCTAGTAACATTCCCTCAAGACCAAACAGCAATATACAAGGGACTGATCAAATGCCTCACAGACAAGTTTGACCCGCAAAGAAACATTGATTTCTAAAGATACACTTTCGCCATCGCGTAGCAACAAGCAGAGGAGTCTCTCGACGACTTTGCAACACGACTGCGAAAATTGGTCACACACTGCGAATTCGACAAGTTTGACAACGAACAAGCAATTCGACTGTGCATTATTGAAGGTTGTCGGTCCGTGGAGTTCCGCACACGAATCCTGAAAGAACCGACCTCATTGGAGAAAATTCTGACAATGGCCCGGGCAGAAGCAAGAGCAACCACACACGCAAAGCAGATGGAACTGGGAAAGGAAAGAAGAATAGAACAAGCCAACCGCATGACCGGAAGCAACAGGAAGAAGGAGCAACTGCCAAGAAAACCGCAAGAAAGAACATGTTACAGATGCGGACTCGAGTTTCCACACGTCGGCGCCTGCCCAGCAATGGGTCAGAAATGTAGAAAATGCAACAGGGACAATCATTTCGCAAGTGCCTGCATGGGCGCGCAGTTCAAAAGTGAGAGAGGACGACTCGGAAGACCACAAACAGCAACGAACAGATATGCCAGACACATGGAGACGGCAAATCGCAGCTCGTCAGCTGAGTCGGACGGGGAGGCAGTACAGGAGGACGTGGAACAACTATACTTGATGTCCGATGCCCCTGTGGAAGACAGAGAGCGTGAGCACATCCATCTAGTGGAGAAACATCAAGTGAAGAAAACGGCGTCCGTAGACATAAATGTGGGAAGACACAGCGCACGATTCGTGCTGGACAGCGGTGCCACATGCAACATAATGTGCGTGTCAGAATACGAGAAAATGAAGATAAAACCAATGCTAGCACCATCAACTGTTGATGTATTCACCTGGGGCTCGAAGAAACCAGTAATCAACATGGGGAAATTTACAGAGACACTGATGTACAAAGATCGATCAAGCAAAGAAGAAATACATGTACTACGGGGCGAGATACCAGCACCATGTCTGCTGAGCAACGTCACGGCGCAGGTGATGGGTCTCCTCGCAATGACATACCACGTAACAGAAAAACAGAACATCTTGCGAGAATATCCAGCGATACTACAAGGACTAGGAAAACTAAAAGGACGGCAAATAACACTGCACATCAATGAAGCAGTAAAACCTGTGGCTCAGCATCACCGACGAGTGCCGATACACCTGCAGCCACAGGTGGAAGAGGAGATACAAAGCCTGTTAAATGAAGACATTATAGAGCCCATGGGTGTCACCAATAGTGGCGGTTCCAAAAAAGAACACATCCAAGATTCGCATATGTGTAGACATGAGGATACCAAACACAGCAATTGAAAGGGAAAGACACCCAGGACCGCATCTAAATGATATGATTAGCTGCCTCACTGGCGCCTGCCGGTTTTCAAAGCTGGACCTGTGTAAAGGATACCATCAGCTGGAGCTTGACCAACAATCAAGGTACATTACCACATTCTCCACACACATGGGTCTGTTTCGCTACAAACGACTGAGCTTTGGCATTTCATCGGCGGCCGAGATCTTTCAGGAAACGATACGGCAGGTCATAAGGCCAGTGAAGAACAGCCTAAATTACAGTGATGACATTCTGGTGTTCGGTCAATCAGATGAGGAGCATGACAGGGCTCTGCGGGAAATATGTTTGCATCTGGAACAAGCAGGCCTAACGCTAAATGAAGACAAGTGCGAAATAGGGAGAACTGAACTGGTATTTTTCGGACACATCTTCTCCAGAAAAGGAATGAGACCGGACCACAGCAAAGTGGAGACGCTGGAAAAAGCGAGTCCTCCGGCAGATGTTGGAGAAGTGAGGTCATTTCTTGGGCTAGCCAGCTACTGTGCTCGATACATAAAAGACTTTGCCACAGTGAGCACACCACTCAGGGAACTAACGAAACAGGGCCACAAATTCAGTTGGACACAAGAATGTAACAAGGCTTTTGAGGCCATCAGACATGCTGTGATTGCAGTGGACCATCTTGCCTATTTCGATCCACTGCTGTGTACGGAACTGACTGTGGACGCCAGCCCGCCAGGGAAAGATTCGCCAAGGAAGATTGTGGCATATGCAAGCAAAAGCCTGTCCGACATTGAGAGGGCATACTCACAGCCGGAAAAAGAAAGCCTAGCAGTAGTATGGGCGTGTGAACACTATCACATGTTCATCTACGGAAAACCATTCACCATCATCACAGACCATCAGGCCCTAGTGACAATCTATGGAAATCCAAATGCAAAGATACCGCCGCGCATCGAGCGATGGGGCATAAGACTGATGGACTATGATTTCAAGATTGTGCACAAACCGGGAAAAGAACATAACCCGGCTGACTACATGTCACGGCATCCCTTACCACAGACATCTCAGGGCACATCAATAGCGGAGGAATATCTAAACTTTGTGCTAAAACAAAACACTCCGGCATCAATAACGATAGCAGAACTTGAGCAAGAAACAGGGAGGGATGCCACGATGCAAGCAGTTAAAATGGTAACGAGACAGCAGAGATGGAGACATATCAACAACAATAGCATCATGGAAGAAGGAGTCAGCAAGGAGGAGATGCTGGCGTTCAAAAAGGTTCACGAAGAACTCTCAGAGACTGTGAACGGAATAGTAATCAGAGGAACAAGAATAGTTATGCCAAGGGCCTTACGCAGACAAACTGTAAACTTAGCACACAAATCACACAGAGGCATGGTTGCGACAAAGAAGCTGTTACGGGAGAAAGTGTGGTTCCCTGGTTTGGACAAGATGGTGGAGGACACTGTCATAAATTGTCACATCTGCCAAACGACAGGGCAGCCCGCGAAGCCTGAACCACTACAAATGTCAGAACTCCCACGGGCAGTGTGGACAGAACTGGCAGCAGATTTCTATGGACCTCTAGACACGGGCAACTATTTGCTCGTGATTATTGACGAATACTCAAGATTTCCCATCGTGCGCCAAGTCTCGTCGACATCAGCAAGTGCAACACTGCCAATACTGGATGACATATTCGCAGCCTGGGGCTCCCCACAAACACTAAAAACGGATAATGGTCCGCCATTCTCAAGGGAGGAATTTCGAAAGTTTATGGACTACCTAGGCATTCGTCACAGGAAGATAACACCTCTGTGGCCACAAGCAAATGGCATGGTGGAAAGATTCATGGGGAACATAAAAAAGGCTGTCCAAAGAGCAAAGCTAGTACAGATATCAATAGGACAGGCCCTTTGTCAAGTACTAAGAGATTATCGAAACACCCCTCACAGCTCCACAGGACGATGCCCCACTGAGCTGGTGCTGGGCAGAACAAGCAGGACAAGGCTACCACAGCTGGAAGCAACAGCGCCACCAGAGCATAGCAGCATTGCTGACAGAGACCATGAGGCCAAGGAAAAAATGAAGGCGTATGCCGACGCCAGGAGACATGCCACTCCATCGCACCTCAAGCAAGGGGACGCGGTGGTGGTGCGACAGCGGCAACTGAGAAAATCGGACAGTCCGTTCTCAAAGGAACCATTAACGGTGACAGATGTGAAAGGGCCCATGATAACAGCGACAGCAGGCCCTTATCGAATAACAAGGAACAGCTCTCACTTTAAGGGAGCAAAGAGCATAGAGGAAGACGGAGGAGACATAGCAGCAGGAGCCACTGGCACAGATGAGAGACAGGACGAGGAATGGCAGAAGGACAAGGGAGAGCAATATCGAAGAAGAGAATGCAAACGACCAAAAAGACTGATCGAAGAAATGTGATGAGGGGGACATCGAAATGTCTCTTCTATATTTCTTTCTCTCTCTCTCTCTCTCTCTCTCTCTCTCTCTCTCTCTCTCTCTCTCCATCTATACTTCTACCTCTCTCACCACTGTCTACCATCATTTTCCTGCAACAAAGGGGGAGATGTCATGACCTGGGCACAAGGGCACTAGGACCCTGTACCCGACTGGTGGGGATGGGATCAGAACTGGACACCACTTCCGGTCAAGGGAGTAGGGAAGGGCATTCACTGAGAGGACAGGGGACGAGACCAGACGTGGGACGTGAAGCTGGGGAACTAAGAGCACACAATAAAAGAAGCATATAACCTACCTGACTCCTGTGCATTAATTAGAACACGACACCCTGCACAGGCCCTTGCTAAGACTCTCCTGTGCTTTTCACTCGGAGCACAAATGCCTACCTCAGACTCGCTCTTTTACAGGGGTCATGATCGGTTGTATTGTAATACTTGCATGTACTGTTACTATTATGCAATTGTCCGCGGAGGGTTACACTTCAACTCCAATTAAATTGTAAGTTTCTTCCCTTTTTTCCCCTTTTTTGAAAATTCAATAAACAGATTTTGAGCAACAAATAAAATGTATCATAAAGTTATTTTAATATTAAAACTATAATAAACACATTTGTTTTAATAATTATCGGTATTTGACATTAACTCTACACTTAACGTTTATTATATATTAATACATATTAAATAAAAATAAAACTTTTCATGTAAAAGCAAATTTTAAAAATTATTTTTGAGATATTTTTAAAATAAATAAACATATTTTACATAATTAATCATTTTAATACACATTTAAGTGTATTAAACAATCAACTCAACACTTTATCTCATCCAGGGTTTCAAAGCATTATACACGCTTGAAGTAAGTAATAATTTCTCCTGGTTTAGCCTTTATAAGGCTTTCTATGTTAGAGGCTTTTCTTCCCCCTCCCTTTCCCTTTAGAAGTACTGGTTATAGTAATAATAGAGTTCTTCAGGGTAGTTCATAGAGTAATTCTCATGCCATATACTTGCATTTTGGTCTGGATCTTATATTCTTTTTCTATTAACTATCTCTCTTGTTTTGTTTTAGTACTATTTTTAAGAATTCACCATATCTAGGTTTTTCACCTTGGATGTACTAAGCTTTCTATTCTCTTTTCTTATTGTTTAGTTTTAGTTGTAATAATTTAATGGCCATTAGTCTTAAAGGAAAAGAAAAATAATTAAAAAGTATTTCAAAATGTATTATATTACATCATTTATTAATTACTTTTCTAAATATATATACATACTTGTATTTGTATTGCAAATGTATATACGTGAATTGACCGTCTTTTGATTGCATCTTTTGCATTGTACTATATATAATAATGAGAGGTATTGTCAGATTCTAGGTTTTGAGTATGTCTGTATATAGTTGTATATAAAATTAGTATTTTGTACATATAATTTGTAACTGGTTTATGTTTTTTACAGTTTTGTTCGTAATAGACGGTTTCCTGACGAAGGCAGAAGTGCCGAAACGCGCGTAGTTGTCATCTACCGCTAGCCTTCATCTAACCTACAAAAGTTTTTTTAAGAATGATATAATTGACCGCATGATTTAGATCGACTTTTTTCTTTTCTTGTATTACTTATGTGTTTATATTTTCCCTGTATATATGTATATCTACACTATTGATCAAAAATGAAAAATGATTTCAAGAAAAAGAGATTAAATAACTAAATAAAATATATTTTTATAAACAGAAATAAGCATTTGGTCTTAGTTCATAGTCGGTTCCTTGTGTGGTTATATCTGTTTATATGATACCTAGAATGTTTTAACTCCAGATTTAAAATGAAAGCTTGCTACTATTCCTTTACCTAAGAGTTAATGTGCAGTAACATTTTAGTTTATTAATTCTATATTTAAAATAAAAAAATGTTACATTAATTTACATTAACATTTCAGTTAAACCCCTTCCCTGCGGCGCGAATTCCGCTGCGGTGCAGGGAGTTAATTAGGGGGCGTAACCCCTTACGTGCTCAGGACGGCCCCCGGCCGTCCTACATCACGGTAGGCGTGTGCGGAGGACGGCCCCCGGCCGTCCGAACTCCGCCCACTAATTAATTCTTCCGCACAGGCAGGGAATTTGCGCCGCGCTGGGAAATCAGCGGCGTTCGGACGGCCCCCGGCCGTCCTGAGCACACGCCCATTGTGACGTAGGACGGCCGGGGGCCGTCCTGAGCACACAAGGGGTTAAAAAAACTAATAAACTTTAGTACATACCCTGTGCTTTACCATAGGGAGCTCTCCACCTTGGTGGAGGAAATCTCCCCCTCCTTGTGAAAAGTTACAAGTAGTAACTTTACACTCATAAATCCTGTTCTAGGATTCTTTCCACCAGGGAGTGGAGACATGTAAGTTTACACCTAAGAGTAACTTTACACTGTTATGGTGAACAGCAAAACAGTGTAAACTTACTCCTAGGTTCAAGAGTAGATTTAAATGTGAGTACTGGCCCTGAATCCAGTCAGTATCTTAGAGAACATTTCAAACATTCAAAACACTTCAGAGTGTAATTTTGCTAGAAAGAAGCACGTGAAAACTTACCTAGTCAAGAACCATCAAATGCAGATGATTTGGCCTTAATATTCATTAAGAATTATGCCCTCTGTTCACAGCAATGACAGCAGTTTATGACCGCTGTAGATGGCATTAATTGTTGTTAATTCCACACGTCCTGCACGGTACTTTTGCTCACATCAGTTGGTGTATCTTTGGTGTGTGTCGTTGGTGTGCGCATATCTCAGTACAGATTTATAGCCAACAAATATCTTCATTGTGCTCCGTATGTTATTAGAGGTACAGCTCTCTGGATACCTTTCCACATGATTTTAATCTTCTCATCCTGTTCAGAGTTAAAGCTTTGGGCCAGTCAGTGGGGTGGGTTTTACCTCCTCTTATGGTAGGTCAGGGGTGAAGGAGGTCCGCCATGTTAGGGAGGGATGGGGAGGCTAGAGCGCTAATTTGCTTGGAGGGTTCTGTGGGGGAGCTGAAGCTCACTACGTTATTGCTGTGGCAGCACTTGCCTCTGTACGGCTGTCCCCTCTCCTTCGTCTTCTTCAACTCCTGGAAGCACAAAGGCTCCTAGACTCCCCTAGGCAATCACAACGCTGCTGTCACCAGCATGACAAGAAGCGTCGTGATTGGTCTGAGCGGCCTAGTTTGGCGCTCAGACAGGGACTAAGAGCCTGGGCATGTTCTCCACCCAGGCTGTGCAATACAGCCAGCCATGTGGAGAACATGCTAAGTGCGCATGACTGTTTGGCCAGCCCAAGACGGCCGACCAAACCATCATGGGCACTTAAGTGCACCAACCACTCCTGCCCCTGCCTTAGCGGAGGAGCCTCCGCTGGACTTCCGTTCCCTACTCGAAGACTCTAAGTGCGCATGTCACCTGTGTCTCTTTCTTGCTTCCTTCCCCTTTTTTACTTTTGACTTTCTGTGTGATCTAAATACTCATCAGTAAAGGAGTGGGATTTTCATCTGAACCACAGTCCGACCCGCTAAGCTTGACCATACCACAGAGACCTACTTCTACTCTGAGAAGTGTTTGATGGCTGCATGGGCGTCCACAGACATTTTTTCAGGGGAGGCATAATTAAAAACATTCCAAGATCGCTCTGCCGAAAGGGCAAGTGAAAAATCCGTGGGGGGTGGGGGAGGAGGCGAGTGGGCAAGCGCCCCACTCTTGCCCCCCCTGCGAACGCCCATGAACGGCTGCCCGTCATGAAACGACATGCAATGGTGTGGGTCAGCAGGTCCAGGGTACTTGGAATGCATATTCAAAAGGCATGGACCTAATAGAAGACTTAAATAAGATTATAAAAAGAAACAGCTGTACCAAAATGTAGGATATCCACCCTAACAGATTTTTATAAGGGTGAACTTAAACATGATTTGCTATTAAAACCGAAAATTATTGAAAATCTCATGCCTTTTAGGAGGAGATAGAAAGCACACATCTTTGGTATGGCCCTCTAACCTTATGAATAAACTCATTTTAATCCCCTCCCTATAAAATTTGCAGGATGTCAGTGGTTTGATACTTAAAAAATGTTAAGCGCTATGCGAGCAGATAAAGATAATCGGCCTTTTGGAAACATACCAAGAAGTCACATGTGCAAAATATGGTTATGAGGCAGGTTTCTGGGATATCCCTCTCTGGCACAGACTACAGATGCAACAGCAACTTAGTGCAGAAGGTAAGTCACAAAAGGGAGAATAACAGAAACACGAAACACTATGAGTCACTGATTGCAGATCTGGGCTTGGAAGGACGCCACAAGGCCCATCCTTTCCTTCAGAGTACCGGCCACTGAGTCTACCAACCATCCATAGTCTCATGGACCACATGCACACAGGTGAAATATCAGGACGCTTAAGGATCACCCACAACACTTTTTCCACCTCACCCGTGCTCGTGGCACCGCCAGACTCACTCAAGATTTTCTCCCTCCCTCTCTCTAGCTTCCAGTGGGACTCCCCTCACCGCACACATTGATATAACAGACCAGCACTGACCAAATGGAATGTTGGAAGGTGATTAATGTCTAAAGTGTCAGCTCCAATGCTGAAATCTACCACTTGCATATGGCAGGTGCAATCCAGACCCTCAACTGGATAGAAAGACCACATCATTAATGACTGCTCCACTAATAGACCAGGGTAACATAGCATCATAGCAAGGTTCATTAGCCTCCACTGCTGCATCCTGATGGACTCAAAGTCAGCCCTTCTTTCCAGGAGAATCTTCAGCAGCGCTCACAGTTTGGATGGAGACCTTTGGGCGGTATCACCACCAAAATTATGTCAGTTATCTGGCTATTTTCACACCCACAATAAACATTTTCCAAGCAGATGTAGAGAAGATCTAGATTTTATTAAAGACTAGAAGGTACATACTGAATGAACTTTTTTTAATTCCAAAGTGCATGCAGCAATCTATACATCATAAACGGAGACAAGGCAGTGAAGGCTTGTGGTCCGTCGGCTAGACTGCCGACTTTAGAGATAGGAAACCAAGGTTCGAGCCTTGGGGTCGAATCCACATCCTGTGATTCTGGGCAAATCACTTAATCTCCCCGTGCCTACCAAAAATGTACGTGTCCTTGTGTAACGTAACTGGTGCTCATGTAAAGCGCTTCAATACCTTTGGGTCGAGTTCGCGCTATATAAATCTGCAAAAAAAAAGGCTTTAGAGGCCACCGCCTCTGTGGGTATTTTTTGATTGAATGAGGTAAGAGAAGTGGCAACACAAACCCAGATTGAACTCCAGACAATAACAAGCATTGGCATAGCCAATAGGTCTCGCTTTTGGGACCTTATAAGTATTTAGTTATGCAGCACAATATCCTTGGTGCAACAACATTAACTGTTGCATGGTTAAACACTTATAAGGTCCCAAAGGCGAGACCTATTGGCTAAGCCAATGCTTGTTGTTAAAACTATGAGGAATACATAATATCTTTTGAAGTAAGCAGCTCGTTTCGATCATGGCCAGTGGTACTGAAAACTCAGGTACAGTGTGCCGTTTTGAAGTCAGGTGGGAAGTTCGTGACCGAAAATGCATTAAAAAAATACCTGCACAAAGTTCGAGAATGTTGAGCCAGCGCCGCAACCTATACCTGCGCTTCAAGTGCTTATTTTGAGGCACTGATCAATGCCATTTGCTGAAGTAAAGTAAAGGGTTGACATAAGAAGAAAAGGAGTAGAGGGGTGGAGGAAGGAGAGATGGTGGAGAGAGGCCAAATGAAGGGCGGGTGGAAGAGGGAGGAAGGCAGGGCTAGAAACGAGAGAGGAAAATGAACACCGGGGTGGGTACAGGAAGAAGGCGGTATGGACGGCTGAATACGAGAGGCAGTGAGAGAAAAGAGGAGACATAAAAAGGAGAGAGAAGAGAAGGGGGAAGTAGAGAGGGAGTGAGCGGTGGATAGGGGAGGGGTGGAAAGCAGGGTTGTGGCGTAGAGGGCAGGCGGAGAAGACAAGATGAAGAGGGGGTGGATACAGTAAATGTGAGAGAGTCAAGATGAGAGGAAGGTGTACAGGGTGGGGAGAAGTGGCATGATCGCGGAAGGGAGAGGGCAAAGCAGATGAGGGACGAGAGAAGATAGGTGTAGAAGAGAGGGGGGCTAGTCGGAAAAAAGGGGCTTGAGGGAGAGGGCGAGGTGAATGAGTGGAAAGTTCAGTTGATAGACAGGGCGGAGGGCAGCTGAGTTTGGGAGTGAGAGTGGTGGAGCGGAGGAGGAGAGGGAGGTCCAGCCAGGACACGGGAGGAGTGGAGGAGACCGAGCAGAGAGGAGTAAGAGGGAAGTATGCTGACGAGGGAGAGTGCAGATCAGTGAGGCTTATGGAGGGAAGGAGATGAAGAGGGAAGAGATGAAGAGGAGGGCTGAGGGTAGTGGTGATGAAAGGGGAGATGAAAACATTGGAACTCTCCGAAAAGGGGACAGCAGGGGAAGGAGGGAGCATCGATGGGTAACGAGGGGACGGACTAATGCAGGGGGGAGAGTAGCGGAGGAGAAGAAGGCGGGATGGTAAGTAAGGTAGGAAAAAGTTGAAAAGAAAGAGGATTGCGGGGAGAGGGAACAGACCTGGTGGAGGTCACGAGAAGGGAGAGCGAGCGCTGAGAGTGAGCTTGAAATACACGGACAGTAAACACTACCGGGTGGGGAGTCACCATGCTGGAACAGAAACAGTGACACCGCTGTCTAATCGCCGGGGTCCGACGTTTTACGTGTGTTAAACAACTTTCTGGATGCGTCGTAGGTCGACCTCCCAAAACGATCAGAAAGATAACAGTTAGACCAAAAACAGAAAATGAGCTCGTGCAAAAATGACACGTTTGTAATACTGCTTTGCTAAAGTATCAGCCATCTTGGGAAAGAAAAAGGTAATCCCCGGCGCTGCCAACGGAGCGAGCGAGTCAGCGTGCCGCTATTTTACGAGTGCAGCCTTGAGGCAAGTGCATTATTATAGGGTATATTAGTATTTAAGGGTCATCTGCTAGGAAAGCCCGGAATCCGAGCAAGCGGTGAGAGTGAGCTTGAAATACACGGACAGTAAACACTACCGGGTGGGGAGTCGCCATGCTGGAACAGAAACAGTGACACCGCTGTCTAATCGCCGGGGTCCGACGTTTTACGTGTGCGTTAAACAACTTTCTGGATGCGTCGGAGGTCGACCTCCCAAAACGATCAGAAAGATAACAGTTAGACCAAAAACAGAAAATGAGTTTGTGCAAAAATGACACGTTTTGTAATACAGCTTTGCTAAAGTATCGGCCATTTTGGGAAAGAAAAAGGTAATCCCCGGCGCTGCCAATGGAGCGAGCGAGTCAGCGTGCCGCTATTTTACGAGTGCAGCCTTGAGGCAAGTGTAGTCCAACAAACGAAAGTAATGACACAGGATTCACTAATAAACATAATTTGACCTAAAAGGAGGCTGGGATTAAGAACAAGGGGCGAGGAATGCAGCTGCAGCGTCCCGCGAGTGGTGCGCGTGTGCGCTCGTGTGAAATCTGACACATAACAGATGGCACACTGCGCGCCGCTGCTCGTAACCGCAAGCCGTAGGCCGTGGGCGGATACATTTCCGGGGAAAGGTGGGACATGCACCCGCCTTTGCCCAATTGCGCACTTTCTTTGCACGCAAAGACCAATAGAAAAAAAGCTCCAAAAAAACCACACGCACAAGCGTGTGCAAAGTCCAGAATGATTCCAAGAGGTCGTTTTCCTAGAGCAGCGCATGCGCGCTGCGCTAGGCTCGACCTAAAAACAACAGCAGCTCGGTGAAGGCAAACGAAGGAACATCATATTTTCCGCACCTGAGTACTCAACATTAAAAACAAGATGGAAAAACCATGAATAAAGAAGGCACAGTCACCGACTGAGAATCCATTAAGCTGAAAACATTAATAACGAGAAATATAAGATGTAAGATCTATTGGAATACAACTAGACATCAAAAGCAAGATGGTGACAAGGCACGTTCCTTCAGCAAGTAACAGCTGATAATCATTGAGGAAATAGCACAATGTCACTTGCAAGGTCAGAAGGCCTGATGCTCTCTCTGTCAGAGAGGAGCAATGAAAACCAACATGAATACTTCCTGTAAGGACAAGGCACCAAATCTCCACGGAAGAGAAATCTGTGTGGGCACGGGTGGGGTATAAGACCTGTCTACGGCCTTTAAAAAAAACCTTTAACAAAATCTAGATTTTCTCTCTCAGCTAGGAACATGTTCATTTTATGGCAAGCCCATGAGGTGCTCATCACACCCTCGCTCAAAGCCTCTCCATCACCTGGCAGGCTCCATGGTCCATCAACTGGAAATAAAAGGACCTGAAGGTGGAAGTAGCGGAAGAGTCAGCCACTTTCAATATGTCATGAAGACCACGGCCTGAACCTGAGACTTGGGATGTCCTTGGGATGTCCTTGCCCCAAGGGAGATTGATCATCAAACATGGGATTGTCAATGCCTGACTCCTCTGTGAGCCATCAAGATCAGAGGGTTAGAGTTGGAGGAAAGACGACTTGATGAGACTCACTAAAAGAAATGAACAGAGCAAAACTAAAAGAGTTGCACCAGAAGAGGCCCCTTTCACGCTGTTTTCAATAGCTAGTAAAGCAAATCTCAGGATAATTCGGAAACTAAGGTTTAGGTCGGAAGATCTCTGTTCCTTGGTTCTTCCAGGATGTAATAAGCTCTCCATTCCAAAGAACAACATCTGTTGGCCAATAGAAAGGACACACACAAACAAGATCATTTGGATAGGATCAAGACAAAGAATCACAGTTAACTTCCTTCCTTCAGTGGAAGATCTGAGCTAGACGCCACTGTGCTAGGAAGGAAAGAATGGCTTTAATGTCCCAGACTAATGGGTAACAGGCTTTGGAGAACCTGAGAGGCAAACTCTTTTTGTCAGTTTAATGTCCAAAGGAATAAAATGAAATTGAGGTTAATTACAAGAAATGGCAGAGGGCTAGGTAGGAAATGCTCTTATCATGTACACAAGGGAAAATAAGTTCATACCTGGGCAAAGTGGATCTATCGAAACTCGGACACTGTCCAGGCACCAGCCCATCTAGACTGACCTATAAGCCCTTGTTAGAAATGGGGGTCTCTAGTTGGCAGAGGTAGGTACCTTTGTCCAAATAGGGACCCTTGCTTCTAGTCAGGGTAAGGGGGATACACACTTTAAATTAACCCCTGCTCACCCCCTTGGTAGCTTTGTACGAGCAGACTGGCTTATCCCAAAGGCAATGTGTAAAGTATTTGTACCAACACTCACAGTAACACAGTGAAAAAACCACAAATGGACACCACATCGGTTTAGAAAAATAAAATATCTTTATCTAAACTAAACAAGACCAAAACGGCAAAAATCCAACATACACAGTTAAAAATATGACTTTCAAAAGGTTTCAAGAACTTGTACCATAGAAAACTATGGATGCGTGACTTTTCACCAAAGTACCTGTAGATGCGTCAAAGTTCCAAAAGCCAAACAGCCGCAGAGTTGGAAAACAAAGAGATGCAGCACTCCTGAGACCTTGGGGAGGCGATGCGACAGTTCTGCGACACGCAGAGGACGAGTTGCGTCAAATCCGGTCTGTATGTGGAGTGATGCGTCGATTCTTCGTGACGGTTCCGGTCCACAGGTGATGCGTCGGATGAACTTGCCGCACAGGTACGATGCGTGGAAAACCGGGATGCGTCGGCGATCGATGCGGCGGAGTTGAGCGGCGCTGCGTCGGTCCTCTTCAGCCATGAGCCCTCGATGCGTCGATTCTTGCAGCGGCGACAGGCGCTGCAGCAGTTTCCGCAGCAGCGTGGCGATGCGTGGAAATTCTTTTCGCGCCGTGGAGATGCGTCGGGAAAACAGCCGCAAGAAGAGCGATGAGTCGATTTTAGCAGTTCTTCACGTTTCTTCTTTCTTCCAGCTCCCAAACAGCAGCAACAACCTCCAAAGGCCCAAAACTGGCACAGGCACCTCTTGGCAGGCTAGAACTCACAGCAGCAGAGTTCAGGGGAGCTGGGGTGAAGTCTTTGTGTCCCTGAGACTTCAGAACAGGAGGTCAGCACACACCAGGCCCGTAGAGATCTCCTTCAAGCAGGGGACACAGCACACAGCAAAGTCCTTCTCCTTTACTTGGCAGAAACAGCAACTGCAGGCCAACCCCATACACACAGCAAGGGCAGTACTTCTCCTTAGTCTCTCCAGCTCTTCTCCTTGGCAAAGGTTCCTCTTGAATTCCAGGAATGATCTAAAGTCTGGGGTTTTGGGTCTGATACTTATACCCCAAAATGTCTTTGTTCTCTTTGTGCAAGGGGCTCTGAGCCCAGTTCAAACCAGTTCTGGGAGCACTCTGCAAGTGCACAACAACATCCATTGTCAGTGTGAACCTTGGCTCCAGACACACCACAGGGGGGCGGAGCCAGCATTGTGGAAGGCAGGCACAGCTCTATTCAGGTACAGGTGCTACTGCTCCCACCACTCCAAATGCAGATCAGGCCTATTCAGCCTAGTGCTGACTCATCCAGACTCCTGTATCACTGCACCCTGCCAGCCCCTGTCACTCCACAGCCAGACAGTCAATCCACAAACAGGCAGAGGTGCACAGGATGGTTGAACAAGAAAATAGCCACTTTTTAAAAGTGGTATTTTCAAACACACAATTTAAAAACCATCTTCACTAAAAGATGTGTTATTAAATCCTGAATTCAGGGATACCAAACTCCATTTTTCTATCTTACCCTATGGGAAGATATGCTTGTAAAATATTACAAAGCATTCACCATTCTGTCCTATGGGGCGAGATAGCCTTTCAATAGTGAAAAACGAAATTGGCAGTATTTCACTATCAGGACATGTTACACACTCCAGTACATGTCCTACCTTTCACATACACTGCACCCTGCCCAGGGGGGTACCTTGGGCCTACCATAGGGGTGCCCTATATATAAGAAAAGGGAAGGTTAGGGCCTGGCATGTGGGTGCACTCACCAAGTTGACATGGCAGTTAACAAACTGCGCACAGGCACCGCGGTGGCAGGCCTGAGACATCTTTTCAGGGCTACTCATGTGGGTGGCACAATCAGTGCTGCAGGCCCACTAGTAGCATTTAATTTACCAGCACTGGCACACTCAGTGCACTTTACTAGGGACCTACTGGTAAAACAAATATGCCAACACAGAGAACCAATCACAATACCAATTTACATAGAGAGCATATGCACTTTAGCACTGATCAGCAGTGGTAAAGTGCCCAGAGTCCTATAGCCAACAAACACAGGCCAGGAAAAAACAGGAGGAAGAAGCAAAACGTTTGGGGATAACCCTGCAAAAAGGGCCATTTCCAACAGCACTTACTACCAAAAAGACATTAATGAGTCATAACACCACAGGTGAAAGGTTTGTGAATTGTTCCACATTTCCTGAAATGAACCTGGGCAGAACCTTGAGTAATGGATCATGGAAGACCTTAAGAGTCCCAAAACATGTCCTGAAATGAGGTTACCAGAGGAAGAAAATCCCTTGTACACTCACAAAGGGCATTGCCCTAGGTCAGAGTAGCAGACCACACTAGGGTCAGCTGAATCAGATGTGTGCAACAGCGATGGATCTGTTCTTGGCACAAGGACTTACCAAGCATTATGGAAAGGAAAGGTGTCACCTTAGAAATATCCCAATTCAGGACAAAGCCATTGTTGCCCCAATTTTCCAGCTCCAAGAACCAACTCATAAACCGGTCCAACACATGATGCAAAGGTGCCTGCTTCCAGCTACCACAGTTGGAAGAAATGCCTGTTCATACCACATTCAGTAACTGCAGTTCCTTAAATGCTCTGATTGCCAATTGACCACCAGGTTCAAGTAGTCTGGAAGGAACTCAGCATAACTGGTGAGATGTCGCCCATAACTCGAGAGATTCTTCAAAACATAGATGCTAGGCTATTGGACTTTGGTCCAGCTTGTTGATATAAGGGCTATTAAGATGCTGCTCATCCAAAGAAGAAAACACAAAGAGATGTGTTGTGTATAAGGCTATGGAGAGCTCCTATGCGGGACAATGCTTTCTTTGACCAGACATCATGGATCACAAGAAATTGGGCCAGCAGGCTCGGTCTGCAGGCAAATGTTATCTCCCTGAGGTTGGGAGGGGCACAGGCAAAAGCTGGGCGTGGGAGAAGTTTTGCATTTATGTTGCAAAGCTGGAGAGTTAGAGGGGAATTTCTTCAAAATATATATATAAAAGTATTGAGATGAGAAAGGTGAGTCTATCATGAAGGTGGTCTAATTATTTTACTAATTTATGAAGTGCGCACAGGCCTAGGTGACTGGTAAATTAACCTTGTTGTTGATACAACTAATAGACACCAACGTGGCCCCAGGCCCTTTTAGGTCAGGCTTGACAGCACAGCTGTTGCAAAACATAATATGACCAATCAAAAAAAGAGCTTTTGGGACTACTACAATGAGGGGCTTTGACTCCGCCCATGTGTTTCGCTTATTTATCCAGCTGCCTGAGCCAGCACTAGTATGGCTGCCTGAGATTGAATTTTCAGGAGCATGCACATGACACTGTAATGGTGTTAAAGTGTCTTAGATAACTAGATAAGTAACTGTGCTTGTTTTTCTTTGGCAAAACCAAAGGGGATGATGGACGGAGTGTTAAACATTGCAAGCACTCACCCCCAGTCAACTGATCTGGGTTTAATCCATCATCATTCTTTAGCTCACTCCGCCACCCCAGTTCAGACATGGCCATATGCAAATCAGTCTGACCCTGTGCCTCATGGGAACAGTCCAGCCCGAACTGCCAAGCCATGTCTTCCCTGGACCGGAAACAAGCATCCTGGGACCAGTTTCGGGCTCACAGCCCTCATCAGCCAGGCTATCTTGAATCCAGTGGCAAAGTGAGCAAGGGACCCACGTCTGGGCATACCCTGCCAACTTAGGGCGAACAAAGCAAAACCAAAGGGGATGATGGACGGAGTGTTGAACATTGCAAGCACTCACCCCCAGTCAACTGATCTGGGTTTAATCCATCATCATTCTTTAGCTCACTCCGTCACCCCAGTTCAGACATGGCTATATGCAAATCAGTCTGACCCTGTGCCTCATGGGAACAGTCCAGCCCGAACTGCCAAGCCATGTCTTCCCTGGAACGGAAACAAGCATCCTGGGACCGGTTTCGGGCTCACAGCCCTCATCAGCCAGGCTATCTTGAATCCAGTGGCAAAGTGAGCAAGGGACCCACGTCTGGGCATACCCTGCCAACTTTGGCAGCAGCCCAAATAAGAAGAGGGCATGTATGAGGAATGTACTGAAGTGCCAGCGCCCTCCCCTTCCATCATTAGCTTTAGAGTGCAGTTTAAGGGAGTATGGGATGCCCAGGGCTACACTAATCCCCATGGATTTTTAAGTCTGGCTTGACAGTGCAACTGTCGTCAGACCTTATGTGATCAACAAAAAAGAGCTTTCAGGGTACCTCCGAGAATGGGGCTTAGACTCCAACTACGTGTTGGTTCCCCTGAGTACAAGACTTTATTAGCTGAACGTGTCTGCTTCCACTCAAAAGACTGCTTGTATTGCACTTTTTGACTTGTACCAAATATACTCCATACAGCAGGGCTGAGTTGGTTATGGTGGCAAGCAAATGTGCAAATATCCATTTATTATAAAATGTCATGATAAAGGTGGTAGGCCTGACGTATTCATTGTGAAAAGCATATTTCAATGTCACTAGGCACCTAAGTGTGGATTGTTATCACTCTGTATTAAAGCCCACAGACAGGTATTTGGTTACAAGGAATCTCACAGATTACCATAGTAGAGAATGGTTTGGGTACTGGTTACCCCATTTTACAAACCGTGGACAAAGAAGGTTTGCTCTGTGAGAATCCTTGTAAGGCCCTCTTAGAATAAATACTATTTTGCTTTGCCAACTGTAATTTTGTAAACTTTTCTAATTTTATGACTGTGTGTCTGATGGTTCCTCGTGGAAAGGTTTATGCTTCAAATGTATGCCTGAGTTGGTTATGGTGAGAAGCTATAGGCCTGACTGATGCACTGGGAATCGTTATGTCCAGTGCCATAGGTCGTGTCTGCTTATTATGAAACATAATGGCAAAGGCAGTTGATCTAGCTTATTAATTGTAAGAAGCATTTGCTAAAGCCAGTAACAGTTGCTGAATATCACATTGTGCTACAAGCTATAGACAGGTATTTTGTTACATGTAGTCAGGGTTCGGAATGCACAGAAATATGCTGAACTCGACCCAGTGTAATTATCTGACACCGGGACACTTTCAGCAGCGCCTGCCTGCCCGTTGTTTACTTTTGTTCTGAGCAGCAACGTGCAGGCAGAGAGGGGCTTGTCAGATTCCAGGTTCGCCCACAACAAAAGCCAGAGTTAAGGGGCCATCAGGCCTCTTTTTGTCGGAGTGTCCTGGCTGGGTACTATCGGGAGCCTCGCCCCTAGACGCAATGGAGGGGAAACAATCACTTCACAGGTACTTAAGAGAGAAATGCTTTTCTCTTTGTTCAGTCCCCGTGTATAAGAGCTACGCATACACTGTAAGAATGTCAGATGTGTTGTTTGCCCCAGTATTTACACAAATAACAATTTAAATACTACTATTTTGTTTTATTTCTTTTATAGCACTTTAGCACTACTCATCCCAATGCAGGGTGTCAGAGCACTTTACAGCATATGTACAGAATATACAATAGACAATAAATCATATGTTTGTACATCAATATAAAGGATGTGTTACATAAGACAGTGAGAGTTACAAGGTGCAGGAACCAAACATTCTTTATACCTCTCTGTGCTATAGTAGAAGGATTGCAACTTATAAACTGCAAGTGAGAAAAGGATCTCTGTCTTAAAAGTAGTAACCCTCTTACCCATTCACATAAAATTAAAATCTGTCATCTGCGGGTTACATAATCTGCTTTGCAGGAGACATATTAACCCTCTGTTACTTTGATTCAAAACTAGGACTAGGCAAAACACATATCTTTTCAGCAAATACGTTCTCCTCCAGAGTGATCTTGCCATTATTATTATTCCCTGAGATTTAGCTGGCACACAAAGATCTCTGCAGGAGGTGCCTTAACCCCATAAGATATTTTAAAATACAGACATTGCATTCAATCAAGCCGAACAGATTTACTGCCATGTTTCTACTTGTTGCCAATTTCTTTGTGTCAGGGGTTAAAAAACATAAATGTATAAGTTGTGGCCCAGATTTTGAGTCAGGGTTGTGTCACTATTTTGGCACAACCCCAATGCAAAATGTAATTTACTAAATATTGTAATGCGCTGAAATGTACTCATGATAGACCTGCTAAACATACGTGAGGTCTTAAGATCTGATGTCACTTCCTCATGGGTTGTGATGCCACTTCCTGTGATGCCTCATGCGGTGATGTCACTTCCTGTGATGTCACTTGTGGTGATGTCACTTCCGGTGATGCCACGTGCACTGATGTCACACACAGTGATGTCACGTACTGTGATGTCACACCCATTCTGCCTAAGTTGGTGAGTCCTCCCACTTCTGTTTTTTAGGACTTGAGCCCTGCATGTAGTCTCACAGATTACCATGGCAGGCAGCGGCCCACTCTGACAAACCCTGGGGATTTCACTGAGTTGATTCTTGTTAGGCTTTATTGAGAGTGGTTGTATTTTGTTTTGTAAGCTATATTTTTCAATATATTTGTAATTTTATAAATGTATGCATGACGGTTGCCAGTTTATGTGCACTCAACATGTTTTTTCTTTTTTTCTACTTGTATTCTTTTAATTTATCGTGCATATGTTGCTGAGTTTGTGTGTGCTTTATTCCAGTTGTGTCAGAGAGTGAATGCAAGAATAAGTCAGTGGGTTGAAGAATAGCTGCACGAGTGCAAAGGCGAGTGACAGAATGCATATATGATAACTTATTGACTGGCTAAACCCATCAATGACATAAAAGACATTTTCATTCATAAGCCAGACATATTTTCATTGCCAATGCTTATTCTTTTTTTGGGAACAGGTAAAGACTTGAATTACCTTTGACGAACACCCATACAAACCTCGGATTCTGATTTTTTTTTAAGGTAGGACCTCCAGTCAGACCCTGCCATGGCACCCCAACAAAAAGCGTCCTGTCCCATCACATAAATATGTAAATTCACCTTCGTTTCCACTTGGCAGCTCATCCCTTATAATAGGCAAACGCCCCTCATGTTACCCCAGAGGGCCCTGAGTTAAGCATTACCGCTGAGATGTGTGTGTAGTCAGCTTACAGGTCACAGGTTCGAATCCCAGCGAGGCTGAGCCAGTCCTTCATCCTTCTAAGTCTGAGGAAAGACCAATGTCTTAGATCATAGCCACACTGGTGTAAATAATACAAGTTATTAATATCAGCATACAGACTCACTTATGCCTTCTTCTACTGACAGCTGCCACGTTGGCAGGTGTCAGATGCCTCATGTTTCTTCCATATTAAGAGGCTTCTCTTGTCTCAGACCTCACACTTTGTATCTGTGTCTCACACACTAGCACAGGACTCCTAAGTCTCATAACCTCACGCCCTTCTCTTTCTCCTACACTGACCAACCTCCTTAGGTGCTTCATGCGCGGATGTCTCATGCATGGACGGTCTCATTCACCGACAGCCTCCAATGGTGTCTCTCATGCTGAGATCCTCCTTATGTGTGGAGTTCACACTTTATAACTCAACAATTAAATAAATAAATCACACTCACAGACTTCTTAGGTGCCTCGTGCACTGAGAGCCTCCTTAGAGGCCTCATACATTCAGTGCTTCCTTAGATGTCTCATACGCTGAGGGCCTCCTGAGATGTCTCATACACTGAGGGCCTCCTTAGATGCTTCATACATTCAGCGCTTCCTTAGATGTCTCATACACTAAGGGCATCCTTAGATGTCTCATAAACAGGGAAAGCATCCTTAGATGTCTCATACACTTAGGGCATCCTTAGATGTCTCATAAACAGGGAAAGCATCCTTAGATGTCTCATACACTGAGGGCCTCCTTCGATGTCTCATACACTGAGGGCCTCCTTAGATGCTTCATACACTGAGGGCTTCCTTAGAGGCCTCATACATTCAGTGCTTCCTTAGATGTCTCATACGCTGAGGGCCTCCTTAGATGTCTCATACACTGAGGGCCTCCTTAGATGTCTCATACACTGAGGGCATCCTTAGATGTCTCATACACTGAGGGCCTCCTTAGATGCTTCATACACTGAGGGCTTCCTTAGATGTCTCATACACTGAGGGCCTCCTTAGATGTCTCATATACAGGGAAAGCATCCTTAGATGTCTCATACACTGAGGGCCTCCTTAGATGCGTCATACACTGAGGGCCTCCTTAGATCTCTCATACACTGAGGGCCTCCTTAGATGTCTCATACACTGAGGGCCTCCTTAGATGCTTCATGCACTGAGGGCCTCCTTAGATGTCTCATACACTCAGGGCCTCCTTAGATGTCTCATACACTGAGGGCCTCCTTAGATGTCTCAAACACTGAGGGCCTCCTTAGATGTCTCATACACTCAGGGCCTCCTTAGATGCTTCATACACTGAGGGCATCCTTAGATGTCTCATACACTGAGGGCATCCTTAGATGTCTCATACACTGAGGGCATCCTTAGATGTCTCATACACTGAGGGCCTCCTTAGATGCTTCATGCACTGAGGGCATCCTTAGATGTCTCATGCACTGAGGGCCTCCTTAGATGTCTCATACACTGAGGGCCTCCTTAGATGTCTCATACACTGAGGGCCTCCTTAGATGTCTCATACACTGAGGGCCTCCTTAGATGTCTCATACACTGAGGGCCTCCTTAGATGTCACATACACTGAGGGCCTCCTTAGATGTCTCATACACTGAGGGCCTCCTTAGATGTCTCATACACTGAGGGCCTCCTTAGATGCTTCATACAGTGAGGGCCTCCTTAGATGCCTCATACATTCAGCGCTTCCTTAGATGCTTCATACACTGAGGGCCTCCTTAGATGCCTCATACATTCAGCGCTTCCTTAGATGTCTCATACACTGAGGGCCTCCTTAGATGTCTCATATACAGGGAAAGCATCCTTAGACGTCTCATACACTGAGGGCCTCCTTAGATGTCTCATACACTGAGGGCCTCCTTAGATGTCTCATACACTGAGGGCCTCCTTAGATGTCTCATACACTGAGGGCCTCCTTAGATGTCTCATACACTGAGTGCCTCCTTAGATGTATCATACACTGAGGGCCTCCTTTGATGCTTCATACATTCAGCGCTTCCTTAGATGTCTCATACACCGAGGGCATCCTTAGATGTCTCATACACTAAGGGCCTCCTTAGATGTCTCATACACCGAGGGCATCCTTAGATGTCTCATACACTGAGAGCCTCGTTTGATGCTTCATACATTCAACGCTTCCTTAGATGTCTCATACACTGAGGGCATCCTTAGATGTCTCATATACAGGGAAAGCATCCTTAGATGTCTCATACACTGAGAGCCTACTTAGATGTCTCATACACTGAGGGCTTCCTTCGATGCTTCATACATTCAGCGCTTCCTTAGATGTCTCATACACCGAGGGCTTCCTTAGATGTCTCATACACTGAGGGCCTCCTTAGATGTCTCATATACTGAAAACCTCCTTAGATGTCTCATACATTAACAGCCTTTTTGTGTCTTAT
Organism: Calotriton arnoldi; assembly: GCA_963921515.1. Classification (NCBI taxonomy): domain Eukaryota; kingdom Metazoa; phylum Chordata; class Amphibia; order Caudata; family Salamandridae; genus Calotriton; species Calotriton arnoldi. The sequence continues at coordinate 535,750 of CAWUFW010004765.1, forward strand.
AATTTGCGCACTGACATGCTGAGTAAGTGTCTCATGCACTTGCAGACCTTTGGGTGTCTCATACTGCGACAGCCTCCATAGGTGTCTCATTCTCAGCCAGACGTTTCCTGTGTCTCATTTGCTGACTGCTTTCTCTCGTGTCTCAGTACTTGTCGTTCACAACACTGCCCCTGTGTCTCTCATCATCACCTGTCTCTTCCCTCACTGGTCTTCTCCTGCACTTGGCCCTCTCTCAGACCGGTCCTGTGAAGTATACGCAGTGGCCCTGACAAGGTGTCTGTGCGTCTGTTCATATCTGGGATGTGGGCATCTGTGGCCCCCTAAAATAGAGCCTGGATCTGAAGGTCTGGAATAGCTCAATGGGGCTCTAAGGGTCCCTTTGTCCTGAGAGCCCCAAAGCTAGCACAAGCCCTGCAGCTGTGGACAACAGATGCTTCTTGTTCAAAAATAGACATAGTCCCACCGGCTGGAATTCCTTCCTCCTCAAGGGTCCAACTGGGGCAGGGAGCTGAGTGCGAATTCTTCCTCCCGAGCCTGGGTAGCCCCTGAGAATGGAGCATTGTGAAGCTGGGCTTCCAGTGAGGGCTGACTTCCAGGGTTAGGGACCATGTGAGAGCTGAGTGTGTCAGAGACGCTTCCCAATGAGAGCCGGGTATTCGACTGGGTGTTGTGTCAAGAGGGCACTAGGACCCTGCAGGACATAGTCCTCCCAGGTGCACATCCGGAACACCACTTCCTGCCCCAGGTACGGGACAGGAAGTGTTGGGAGAAGCAGGGAAACCCAAGTTAGGACAGGGCGATGACAGCATGGGTGGAGACAAGATACCCCTGAAGTAGAGCAACAGATTTACTAGAGAGAGAGAGAGTGAGAGAGAGAGAGAGAGAGAGAGCGAGAATCCACAAATAGAGAATCGTTTAATAATCAACTGGTGTCTGTGTGATCTGTTCACCGTCTACATGTCAAGACCCCGCTAAGTCCTAGCATCTTTTGTTGTAAGGCTGGAAAACATGGAACAACACTGAGCCCTCAATACATTCACAAGACAGAGGCAATTCAACTGCAAATCACTGAGGGTTACCTGTCACCAACCATGCAACGGATGATTCTCAAAAGACTGTTCTCATCAAAGAACATTCTTAAAGGGCCAAGACCTAGTTAGGTGGCCTAAGATCAAGCTTCACACGTCAATGCAAAAGATGAGGCACCAAAGAGGAAAATTAAAGACACTGAGAGAGACACAAAGGAGAGTAGGACAAAAAAGTGTCAAGAAAACAAAGATAAAGCACTCCAGAGACATCACAGCTGAAGGCGTGCACACAAATGTTGTCCCACGCGCATACACTAAGAGGACAGTGAGACAGGATCCTGGTTCTGCGGGAACGAGACAATTTAAGTTGCAGAAACACAAAGGGTCTACATGCCTCATAGGACATCAAGCATCTGAGACATCTCTGCAGAGGTGTCCATTAGCCATACATTCCATGAAACGGGCACGACAATAGCAGAACCAGGAGGAGAGATGAGGAAACAAACCACACATGATCAACTAATGCAACCACACTCTCGAAATCAGAACAAATGCACTCAAGGAAGACAGCACAAAGGGGGGAGAAGTGAAAGGCAGCTGTCAATCTCACCAGTGGGAACAGAAACAAGACCCACAGACAAAGCAAGAGAATCCCATCAACAACATCAGCACCAGTCGACAAACTGGGACAAAAAAAATATGTAAGTGTGCTAAGATTGAGCAAACATTTCAAGCTTGACACTGCGCCCTAGGTTGAAGAACACACGAGAACAGCTAAGGGCTTAAGACTACAACACTTAAGACTAATGACTTAAGGCGCATCTCATGAAAATTCACTGACTCAATGGAGTAACGCATTGCACCACAGTCAAGAGAAGTTAGACGTATAAACCGACCTGAAGCCACATCAGACTCAGAGAGCATATCACCACAATCTCAGGGATCAATAGAATCAATGGACACACTGATGTCACAAAAACATCCTTACGGGGTACCACCAGGATACACATTGAGTCAAGGACCTCATCCATTATGAGAATAGTGCACAATATTCTGAGATTCAGTGCAGTCACCTTCTACCTAACCTATGACGTCACGCCAGCTGGAGCCACACACGAGGATCAGCATCTCACCAGCCCCAGTAACAGAAGCAACTTGTCTGACTCAACAAACTCTGCTTTGGCAAGACAGGGCGCTTGGGAGGACACCAAGGTGTTCTCTCCTGAAATGATGTGGGGAAATTGTTGTCCATTTTTCTGTAGGAAGGGGAAGATGTCAAGTCAGAGATGTGCTGTTCTGCAAGAAGACGGAGAGATGTCCTGTCGTGAGGAGGACACTAGGATCCTGCAGGCTCCCTGATACACAGCCAGCACACTGGACACGACTTCCGGCCCTAGGGACTGGACAGGAAGTGTTTGGACGAGCAGGGTGTTCCATGTTCCATGTTAAGATAGCACAATGACAGCATGGGTGGAGATAAGCTCCCCAAGAAGCAGAGGAACACATTTACTTGGTGGGGTAATGAAGAGTAGTTTAGTAATTTACCTGTGTCTGTGTGATCTGGTCACTGGGTACTTGCAGACACAACTAGCCTGGGACCAAGTGGCAGCTGAGTGTTTCATAGCTGCCCAGCCACTGCTGGGCCCAAAAGAGTTGTTTGATCTAGAGTTGGAGAACCAGTGAAAGCTGAGTGTTTCATAGCTGCCCACCCAGTGAAAGCTAAAGGCTTTAGGGCTGGGGTCCAATAAGAGTTGTTTGTTCTAGGGTTGAGGAGCCAGTGAAAGCTGAGTATTTCAGAGTTGGGCACCCACTGATAGCTGCATGATCCAGAGCTGAGAGTCAGAGAGAGTTAAGTGTTTCATAGCTAGCCAAGTAGAAAAGGTCTGTGTTTCAGAGCAGAGATCCAGTAAAAACTGAGGGGCATATTCTCAAGGAGCCATCGCCGATTTATCGGCACTTTAGCGCCGCAAAAGTGGCGATAGACTTATCGCCGTATTCACAAGCTGGTGCAAACTGCCGACAATGCCAGTTTTCCTGCGATAGCTGCTGCAAAACACATCGCCACGGATGAGAGCGACAACTAACGCTAATGATATGCAGAGTAGGCGTTCCCGTGCAAAAACACACGAAAACAGCACTTCGCGATATTCTCAACGACCAGCCAGATCAGCGATGCGATCCGAAAACAGGCGATAAGGCGCGTTAGCAGCAGGGATTCAACACCTGCCTTTTACTGGTGTTAAGCAGGACGACAACCTGCAGTATGAAAGGGAGCCCAGCCTAGAGCCACATCTGAAGACCAACAGATGCCATGGAGACAATGATCATGCAGTCTGGAGACCCAAGAGGGCCACAACACCCACCGCAACCACCCCCAGACCCTCCCCCAGGTCATGAAGTCCAGTAGTCAACGGTAGTGGAAAAACAGAACTTTATTACAAATACATAAACAACAAGACGAAAAGCTCAGCCAATGCGTTCCATTCCCAACGAGGAACTTCACCAGGGCAACGTGTGGATCCAATAAACTGCAAATGCTGCGGGAGCTCCCCAATACCATTCCATATCCCGAAATCAGTAGTCAGAAACCTGTTGGAGAAATGGTGACAATGGTCAAGCTTTCTCATAGTCACAAACGTAATCTGGTACAGTGTATTGCACTTGGACAAACCGGAATGCATACAGGTATGATGAATCCAGTCCAAATATACTGTAACAGAAGTCCGTGTGCTCGTAACCTCCGCAGGAAAAAAAACGAAGGTTATGACCACACAAACATCTGTTACGGTCTCATCATGCAGGATTCATCATACCTGTAAACATCACGGTTTGTATCATCTTGATACTCCTGCACCTTCACTTCCCCACGCTGTGCATGAACAGCTGGAGACCATGCAAGGGAATTACGCCATAGCTGCCTTACCACACGTGTCGGGGGCAATTGACTGTACACATGTACCACTTGTGCCCCCTGTCGACCCTGCACACAATTACCGCTACAGAAAGCACACGCATTCCATCAATGTGCAGGCAATAGTGGACCACCGGTGACAGTTCACCAATGTCGTCGCCAACTTCACAGGCAGTGTGCATGATACATACATCTTCCGACAGTCTATCATCAACCAGCGCTTCCAGGATGGCACCTATGGCAATGCACTGCTCATTGGAAAGTACTAACTGAACACACCACACACACCTCAACTCCACAATCACACAACTCACAACTGTGGGAGAGCACACGTAACAAAATCACATACAACATGCCTACCAACATGCCCAACTACCGGACACGACAACACAAGTAACCGTGGTAACAGGGGCCAGACATGTAGACAAACCATCCACAAAGGCAGAGCCCCTCTGCCACACAATTGCAGAATGTGGGGAGAGGTGGGAACCAAGAATGTGCGAAGGAGGCAAGTGACCCAGCAATAAGAAAGGACACAAAGCCAAGTGTGGCGGAGATGTGCTGGACAGACTGCAGTATGCAGAGCACAGACATGTCCATGTGGACATCTACTGCTGGTGTTTGCAGTGTAGTGGACAGTGGACGCAAACAGGTTACCCCAGGCAGTGTGGAAGACCTTGGACATGTAGCCATGTGGTCCCCCCCCCCTGTAAGCCTGAGCGGAGCGGCCTTGGCCGGCGTATGTCGCGAATGAATAGCCCGGGGCCCTAGGCGTGGTCCAGTTCCGGGATGGCCACCACAGTAACTAGGAATTAATAAGGTAAGGCAGTAGGGGAAATCATGCGCAGGGTAGTGTGCAAATATCCGCAATTCAAAAGTTACAAAAGTGTAAGTGCTCAAGGCTAGCATACAACGACTGCCCCACGTTGTAAAATGAAGAACAAAGTCCACATATAGTACAAATTAACAATTGATAGCCTGAGCAAAAAACACTGAAATGAAAGCACATATGAAAATTAAGTCTCAGTTCGCAATAGTTTCTTCTTGTTTATTCCAAGATCAAAGCATCTTTATCCAATCTTCTTAATATATGTTACCGAGCCACAAACAATGCCAACACGTGCTCATCTATACGGCAGTAAGCCATAGACTTCATCAGGGCACTAAAAATATATCATAGAAACTATAGTCTTGACATCAGGTAAAGCTTGCTTCAGTAATCCAAGTTCCTTATATTCAAATTCCAGCGTAGAGCACTGGTATCAGGCATAAAATTCCATCATAGATTGTGCGAAGGTCACGGTAGACCAAGTATCCTTGTTTTGGCTGAACAGTAACAGAGTATAACGAGCGTGTCCTCAGTGGAGTGTAAGGACACGCGCGTTATACTCCGTTACTGTTCAGCCAAAACAAGGATACTTGGTCTACCGTGACCTTCGCACAATCTATGATGGAATTTTATGCCTGATACCAGTGCTCTATGCTGGAATTTGAATATAAGGAACTTGGATTACTGAAACAAGCTTTTACCTGATATCAAGACTATAGTTTCTATGATATATTTTTTAGTGCCCTGATGAAGTCTATGGCTTACTGCCGTATAGACGAAACACGTGTTGGCATTGTTTGTGGCTCGGACAACATATATTAAGAAGATTGGATAAAGGATGCTTTGATCTTGGAATAAACAAGAAGAAACTATTACGAACTGAGACTTGAATTTTTATATGTGCTTTCATTTCAGTGTTTTTTGCTCAGGCTATCAATTGTTAATTTGCACCACAGTAACTACTGCGTGTGTCTCTGTGTCCGCCATATCGTGACCATAGGCCTACGCACACGTGCCCGACCACATTCAACGGCCGTATGCACACTGGAGATGAGGTGACTACGTCCCAAGCCAACCCGCGCACATCTCGTCAGCGCATGCAGGGTCGTGTCTGCCAGGGCGGCGCCCCCCACCCAGCCACGAGGCCGCCGCCGTGACCGGTGGTGCCTGCGCGATCCTGTGCACCTGCTGCACCCCAGCCCTGGTCCCCAGACCGGTCCGCCGCCCAGCGATGACTGCCCACCCCAGCGCACCCAGGCCTCAATGCTCACCTGCCGCCACTGGCGTGTCTCCAAGAGGGCCCTCCACATGCCGGTGCAACCTCCTCAGCCGATCGCTGGATTCCGCGCCACAGGCCCCCTGCGCACCCTGTGGCACCGCACCGCGGGGTCATGTGTGTGCTGACTGCTGCCTGCGCGTACACTGCGGTCCAGCAGGGCTCACAATTCAAATCGAGTCTTGATTTGCTGGACACCGTATCGAGGCCAACGCATCATCGCAGGCTGCACACCCGCTCAGCTCTTCAGGTAGGCCTAACTCTGTGCACCGCAAGTCATCGCCACGTGGCGATAGGCCCGTGCCGGACGCAGGCCATCGGGTGCCACTAACTCTGTGAAACGCAAGTCACGGACCCTTTATGATTGAGTTCCGTGGATGCGGACCTCATCATGTCACCTCTGGCAGTGGGGGATGTGCTGTGGTGGGCTCCTTTTATTGGCAGGGTCACATGTCCCGTGATGCCTGTGCTGGATGGGTGTGGTGTGGGTGTAAACCAGCCCTCAGGGAGTGGCTGTGGCATGCTGACAACTAGACCAGTGACCAGCAGATCACTACAGGGAAGACCTGGGACATGTAGCTGTGTCGTCACCCCCTGTGAGCGTAAGCGGAGTGGGCTGGGCTTGCGTATGCCAGTCCAGCGTAGGGGTGTGAACAATGAGCCCAGGGCTCTGGCCGTGGTTCAGTTCTGGCCTGGACAAGGAAGTAACCAATGCATGTGTCTCCGTTGTAGTGTCTGCGCCACCCGGACCGCAATCGGCAATGTTGCACCCTGTGACCCAAGCCCCACAACATGTGCAAAATGGACATGAAGGGGAATCAGTGACCCTACATTCATCCATACTGTCATACTTGAAGGATCATAGACATGACACATCTGTGTGAATTTGAATGTTTTATTCACATTCAGTGGAGTATTGCAGCTGGAGCAGTACAGGGCCATGCGCACCCCACTTGACATTGTTGCCCCATGGAGGGCCAGCCAGAATCCATTAGGGAAGGAAAAATTCATCGGAAGAGGAAGAGTTCAGTCCGCAGTCTGATTGCTGTGTCATTGGTAGCCAAACAGAATATGGCAGTCCATGTCGAGGTCCAAGGTGAGTGCCGCAGAGGGTATCGGGGGACAGTAGAAGGTGATGATGCAAAGGGCCGAACCAAGCTGAAACAGGCCATATGGCGGAGATGAATGCTACCGTTTCCTCATTACCACAACGGCAGTCTCATCCACATCATCGTCCTCTGATGTGTGATGTGCCTCACCTGTGTGTGGTGGTGTTTCGGCTGCAGCACTGTGTGGCACTGACACATCAGGGGCCGGAGGTGGATTGTCAGCCGCACTGTGTGGCAGTGACACATCAGGTGCCAGAGGTGGAATGTCTGCCGCACTGTGGGGCACTGACACATCAGGGGGCGGAGATGTGGATGGTGTAGGAGCAGCAGCATTCATGTGCGCCAGGCCTTGTGGCAGCAATGCCATGATGAGGATCTGCAGGGCATGGTAGATCCTAGCTACATCTCGCTGATGTGCAGCCGTGGCAGCCATCCTTTCTGCCTCCATCCGCACCATGTCCTCCATGAGCCTCCGCATGTGTCCCAACTCCCGGCTGAGATCGCTGGAGCCACTCTGACTAGACAGGTGTTCTTGTCTCCGAGTCATGACTCCAGCAATGTCAGCCATGGCTCGTTGGAGACCATGGAGCAGACTGTGGGTGTCCGTTAGGGACTGTAAGTGGTCCCTGATGGGACGTAGACACCCATGGATGGCATCTAGTTTGGCTGCCATGAGTTCGAACCCCACCCGCACCTGCTCAGCCATCTCCTTCTGGCCCTCCAACACACGGCGTTGAAATGCCATGTGTTGGTTGTGGGGATCCTGGGAGACAGCCGGGGTGGTGGGTGCTTCCTGCTGTGTGGTCTGTGCAGGGGGTGGGGTCTCCTCGATGCAGCTGGGCTGCCCTGCTCCTGGGGGTGGGGTGCGGAAGCTGTCCATGAGCTCTTGGAGGGCGTCGGTGTCGAAGGTGGGGAGGTCCTCCTCGTCATCAGTGAGGAGGTGTTCGGTCTGCTCTGCAGGAGGTGATGATTCTCCCTCTGCAATGTAAAGGGGAGATGCAGTTTAACAGTGTGTTCCATGTATGTTCACGCATTGGCCAAGTTTCCAAATAGACTGCATGACAATGTACATTGTGACTGTTTAGGAGGAGCTGCCTATTTGAAGTGGGACAGTGGACATTTGTGCACCATCAGGGATGTGGGGTTGTACTTGTCCATTATCATGTCACAGTTTCCTGCTATGCCAAATGTGATTGGCCAGTTTCTACAAACAAGCGGCAGCAGTTGTGTCCTCTGTTCTGTTGTGAATGTGTTGCAGTTTGTACCACATTGTTGTCAATGTTGATGTGCTCTGATTCTTGTGTGTGTGCTGCATTGTGGGAGAGTCGCCCCTGCAGCTCAGACTTTGCTTGGCCTTCTCAATTTCAGGCGGTGTGCCTTTGACTTCTGTGCTTATGCAGTGCTGAGATGTTGCATACTTGGGTAAATTGGGCTCTTGGTGGGAGTTGGGACTCTTGGGCATGGTTTGTCCGCAGATGCCTTGTTGCCGTCAGGGGTTGTTTGTGCACGTGGATGTGTCAGTGTGTGACCTGCTCCTTTCCGGATGTGGACCACACTCAGCCACCTCGGTGTCGTGGCGTGCAACATGTCATGATGAGTGGCCTGCAGACATGCTCATCGTCATGCAGTGTCACTTGCATTGTCAGTGGGGCTCACGGATCCGCAGCTTTGCTGGGTTCAGCACATGTGCATGGGTTTGTTGTGAGATTGGTGATGTGTGGGGAGGGCCCCTCTGGGCACATGACGGGGACTACTTGCTGTTTCTATGTGTGCTGCAGTATGGCAAGGAGATCAGGGACATGATCCAGAGTCATTGTGGTTGTGCAGTGTGCTATACTTCATTGTGCATGTGTGCCATTATGCCCATCTCCCCCGTCCCCCAGTCCCTGGTGGTTACTCACCCTGTTGCTGTTGTGTCAGGTCATGTTGAGCAGTGTCCGGTCCCCCAACTCCTGCCACCGACTCCACACTGATGACTGTGGACACCATTTCCTCCATCTCATCCAGCTCCTCCTGTGGCGCAGGACTCCCACCCCCAGTCTGCATTGCTGCTTTGAGGTTGTTTGCGAGTTTCAGCTTGGTTTTGCGCTTCACATCATTCCAGCGCCTCTTGACCTCATCCATTGTCCTCCTCAGCACTCCGACTGCATTCACCTTGTCCACGATGGACTGGCATTTTCCATTTATTGTTGCCAATGACACAGTGGAGGTGACGAACAGTTGTTGATGGTGTTCTATCACCTCCGTAATCAGGATCCTGTTTTCCTGCGGACTGAACCGCGTCTTCCTCTTCTTCTTCTCCTTGCCCATCCCTGACCCCGTGGTCCCAGGCTGGTCCTCCTTGGGGCTTGTGGGGTTCGGGTTGTCCTCTGTACTTGCTCCGGCAACCTCCATTGTGCTTCGCAGTTGTTATGTTTTTAAAAAAAAACTATTTTTTGCAGCTTTTATGGTGATTTTTCCCGCCTGACGTGGGAATTGCAAGCCTGGCGCTGCTTGTCGGCGATTTTTCTATCGCGGTTGGGCCCATCGCAACTTTTTTCACGTTCGGGTTTTCTTTGTTATCGCCGTCGCTGTAGTTGTATTGCGGACATTTGAGGCGTTATCGGGAAACTATCGCATGTTACCGCCGTGTTGAGAATACGACATTGACACAGAGTTATTTTCCCGCGATAGACGGCGATATGAAAAATTGCGTTAGCCTATTTTGGCGATGTTTATCGCACGTTCTTGAGAATATCCCCCTGAGTATTCCAGAGCTGGAGAGCCACTGAAAACAGAGTGCACGATAGCTGGGACGTCGATAACAAATCAATACTCCAGAGAGGTAAACCAGAATCAACTGAATGTTTCACCTGTGTGCTCCTGGTGAATATTGAGTGCTTAGAAGAGGAGACTCAAGAAGAGCTGAGTGTTCAGAGCTGAAAATAAGGACAGTGTGTTGGGAGTTATAGACCTCGTGAGAGCTGAATGTCCAGAAATGGGGGTCAAGGGAGAGTGGTTGGAGCTGGGTTCACAGAGAGGGATGAGTGCTCTGGAGCTGGGAACTCAGTGAGAGTAGAGTGTTCAGACACAGTGACCATGTGAGAGTTCTGTGTGTTTTACGGTTCAGGGCCTAGTGAGAGCAGAGTGTTAGGGAAGGGAAGGTACACTAAGAGAGGGGAGCTCAGTGCTAGGTGCTCAAAGAGAGACTGATATGTGGGAGTATAAGACCCAGTGAGAGCTGAGTGTTTACAGATGCTGTGTGACCCAGTGAGAGTGCTGGGGGTCTAGTGAAGGAAGTGTGATCTAGAACTGGTAGCCCAGTAAGAGCAGAGTGTTCTAAGGTATTTTAGGGGTCTTATCTGCAGATGTGCGCTGTGGAACTGAGGACCCTGCCTATTGTATCTTGTAAACACTCATCTGGGGAGACTCAATTCAATTCAATTCGTTCTTTATTCGGATAAAAGATATCCATAAAAGTACAGAATAAAATACCAGCACAAATATGCATTAAAAACAATGACAATCGACATACATAAAAACAATGAACGCATAGCTAAAAGCAATAGGCACACAAAAAACATATACATAGTGCAAAAATCGATACGGCAAATTCATCATAAACTTGTAATTTAGTTAAAACCAATAACAATGATATTTCTAAAAACAGTGTGAATCATAAAATGTAGCAGCATAATGTAATAAAGTGCAGACAATTTAACTTATACAGTACCCATAGAGGCACGGGATCGAACAGCCAGTCTTAAAAAGGTACTAACACGAAGGGTTACATTTTCCCCATTAAGCGTAACAATATCCCTGTAGGCCGCCTTAAAATCAGTAATGGCCGAAGCCTTAAAAAAGGGAATCAGCAGCTGTTTACTATATATTTGGTAGAAGTTACAAAAAAACAGAAAGTGTAACATTGATTGATTACCGCGGTTTCCACAGGGGCAAGGCATTTGCTCAAGATTGATATTAAAGCCCAAGGGGAAGCACAGTAGGTATTTTAAGGTGCCAACCCTAAGGCGAAAGAGTAAGCTTCTGCTCCCAGCGGTTGGTCACTTTTAAGAGATAACTAGCTGGGAATTTTGTAGGGGGCCGTCAACTTCCACCATAGTTATATACCGGGCGACTGAGGATTTCAAAATTTCTTGCTTATATCTCAAGTCGCCGTAATACTCATACAAAGACTTCTGGATAATCTTTTTGTTAATGCCTGCCATGGTGCTTGGGTTTGTGAAAATATGCAACAAGTTTACAGTGGACAGGCTATCCTTAACAGCCGCCAACCATGGTATGTCACAGCCCTTGTTACATTTAAGACAGTCAACTATGATTTCTCTAGTTAACGTGGCTGCTGGATTTTGCCATACTTTTATCCAGAAAATGGCTGGGCGGGTCCTAATATAATCCTCTATATAGGACAGTTTTAACTCATGGTGGCAGACAAAGGATGAGGAACAGATCGGTGCCCCCAGAACTCTCCGACAGAATCTATTTTCTTCTACCTGGATACTGTTGCAATTCACATGGCCCCAAACTTCAGCTCCATATGTTGCAGTAGGTAAGCACTGAGTTTTGTATATTTTCAATAGAGATAACACTACCTCAGTTCTTCTAGGTTGGGGAAGGCACAGGATCGAATTAACGGCCTTTAAAAACTTGCTCCGGCTATATGCCAAATGAGCAGCCCAAGAGCCAGTATCTGCAAAAACCAAACCCAAATATGGAAAAGTGCGTGTGCGTAACAGTTTTTCAGAACCAGAGGTAATTACATTAACATGGTGTTTTTTCGGGCCACAACTCATTAAAAATGATTTTTTAAAATTTGTACAAAGATCCAGCTTATTCATAAAATCAACAAAACCCCCAACTAAAATGCGCAGAGCGTTAGGTGTGCGGCCCATTAGGACCGCATCATCCGCATATAATAGGGCAGGTAATTTATTACCGTTGATCATCGGGACGTCCATAGTCAGTGTAGACAACTCATTATGCAGCTCATTAATGTATAGAATAAAAAGCAGAGGGGCCAGCACGCAGCCCTGCCTGACCCCTCTGGCAATAATAATATTCCCTGAGACTGCCCCATCCCTACTGATCCTCATCTTTGCCCCCAGGTCCCTATGTAAATAAGCCAAAAAGTGCACTAAGGCCTCATCCAGCCCATATTTTAAAAGACATAACCATAGGCGTGATCGGTTTACAAAATCAAATGCTGAGGTGAGGTCCATGAAAGCTAGGTAGATGGGAGACTTCCGAGCTATTGTGTACTTGCCAACTATCAAATGTAGATTGAGGCATTGCTCTACCGTTCCCAATTTACTTCTAAAACCTAACTGACATTTATTTAAAATACTTTCATCCTCAGCCCAATTCCTGATTTTGTTGAATAACACCCGCCCAAGTATCTTAAGTGTATTATCGATCAAAGAGATCGGTCTATAACAACTGGGGTTGGACCTGTCCCCCTTTTTGAAAATTGGGACTATGATACTGGTCGACCATGTGCTGGGGATCTGGGAGTTTGTTAGGTTGTTAAAAACATTAAGTAAAAGCGGTGCCCAAAACTCCGGTTTAAGCTTAATGAGGTCAATAGAAAGCCCATCAGGACCAGGGGCCTTGTTACCTAAACTTTGGTCAATTGCATCTTCAACTTCAGATAATGATATCTGGATTCGTGTAGCAGCTTGAAGGTCTATATAGACCTCATTCTGAGGAGAAGCTGTATATATTTTTGAGAAATGGGCAACCCAAGCATCGCTAGTTATATTACAGCTTAGGGGAGTTAGAGTCTGGCCAATAGTTCTCATGTTTTTAGCTGCTGCCCAGAAGCTGTTTGTATTGTTAAATCTTAGCGGCACAGGCCAAATTATCCCACTGTTCTTTCAAGATCTCCTCTTTCCTCTGCTTAACCACTTTGTTATATTGATTCCTCATTAATCTGATAAGGTTTGCATCCCTGGGTGTAGCTGACAAGGCAGCACGAAGCTCTCTATTGGCCCGTGAGCAAACGCTATTAAACCACTTGGGATTGTGGTTATTATTAGGCGCAGGTTTTGAGATCATTTGTTTAATGCCTGCGCATAAGTGGGCAAAAGCAGCAACTACCTCAGGGTTAGGGTCAGTAAGCGACACACGTATCAATAAGTGATCGATAAGATGTTAACATGTTCGAGAACACATTACTGTTGTCGATACCTTTCCAGATAATTCTTAGATTATCAGTTGAGGATGATAGATTACAGGCCCCTGGTTCTGCAGTAAAATTATTTCTAAGGGCAATTCTAAGCATAACCGAGGTTGGGTTGGGGTCCCCAAACACAACAGGTATAACCTCAGCTCTGGCTAAAATATCTTCAAGCGTGGCTGATATAAAAACATAATCAATTATTGAGGCACATCCACGACCTCTGTAGGTGGGTATTGAGCGACTGTCATCATGATGGTTTATGGCTGCAATATCCATCACATTTAATAAGTCGTGATTCGACAAGTAATCCAATAGTTCAGTCCCCCTTTTACACAGATTTACATATGGTTCATGTTTATCGCACGTTCTTGAGAATATCCCCCTGAGTATTCCAGAGCTGGAGAGCCACTGAAAACAGAGTGCACGATAGCTGGGACGTCGATAACAGATCAATACTCCAGAGAGGTAAACCAGAATCAACTGAATGTTTCACCTGTGTGCTCCTGGTGAATATTGAGTGCTTAGAAGAGGAGACTCAAGAAGAGCTGAGTGTTCAGAGCTGAAAATAAGGACAGTGTGTTGGGAGTTATAGACCTCGTGGAGAGCTGAATGTCCAGAAATGGGGTCAAGGAAGAGTGGTTGGAGCTGGGTTCACAGAGAGGGATGAGTGCTCTGGAGCTGGGAACTCAGTGAGAGTAGAGTGTTCAGACACAGTGACCATGTGAGAGTTCTGTGTGTTTTACGGTTCAGGGCCTAGTGAGAGCAGAGTGTTAGGGAAGGGAAGGTACACTAAGAGAGGGGAGCTCAGTGCTACATGCTCAAAGAGAGACTGATATGTGGGAGTATAAGACCCAGTGAGAGCTGAGTGTTTACAGATGCTGTGTGACCCAGTGAGAGTGCTGGGGGTCTAGTGAAGGAAGTGTGATCTAGAACTGGTAGCCCAGTAAGAGCAGAGTGTTCTAAGGTATTTTAGGGGTCTTATCTGCAGATGTGCGCTGTGGAACTGAGGACCCTGCCTATTGTATCTTGTAAACACTCATCTGGGGAGACTCACCTGATGACCAATTACATTGTTTCAAGGAAATGATGCTTCCATAGGAATTCTCCTGCACAGCAGCATTGTCCCTTTACGTTTTAAAATACATTAACTAGAAACAGTTTGGCCTAATATGTTCTGTACAGGCTCCTATACCCAGTACGTCCTCGTATGTTCTGAACAGGCTCCTATACTCAGTGCATCCTCGTATGTTCTGTACAGGCTCCTATGCCCAGTGCATCCTCGTATGTTCTATAAAGGCTCCTATCCTCAGTGCATCCTAGTATGTTCTGTACAGGCTCCTATCCTCAGTGCATCCTCGTATGCTCTGTACAGGCTCCTATCCTCAGGGCATCCTCGTATGTTCTGTACAGGGTCCTATCCTCAGTGCATCCTCGTATGTTCTGTACAGGGTCCTATCCTCAGTGCATCCTCGTATGATCTGTACAGGCTTCTATCCTCAGTGCATCCTCGTATGTTCTGTACAGGCTCCTATCCTCAGTGCTTCCTCGTATGATCTGTACAGGCTCCTATCCCCAGTGGATCCTCGTATGTTCTGTACAGGCGCCTATCCACAGGGCATCGTCGTATGTTCTGTACAGGCTCCTATCGCCTGTGCATCCTCGTATGTTCTGTACAGGTTCCTATCCCCAGTGCATCCTTGTATGTCCTGTACAGGCTCCTATCCCCAGTGCATCCTCGTATGTTCTGTACAGGTTCCTATCCCCAGTGCATCCTCGTATGTTCTGTACAGGTTCCTATCCCCAGTGCATCCTCGTATGTTCTGTACAGGCTCCTATCCCCAGTGCATCCTCATATGTTCTTTACAGATTCCTATCCCCAGTGCATCCTCGTATGTTCTGCACAGGCTTCTATCCCCAGTGCATCCTTGTATGTTCCATACAGTCTCCTATCCCCACTACGTCCTTGTATGTTCTGCACAGGCTCCTATACCCAGTACATTCTTGTATGTTCTGCACAGGCTCCTATACCAGGTACGTCCTTGTATGTTCTGCAGAGGCTCCTATCCCCAGTTCATCCTCGTATGTTCTGTACAGGCACCTATTGCCAGTGCATCCTCATATGTTCCGTACAGCCTCCTATCCCCACTACGTCCTTTTATGGTCTGCACAGGCTCCTATACCCAGTACGTCCTTGTATATTCCTTTCAGGCTCCTATCTCCAGTGCATCCTCATATGTTCTGTACAGGCTCCTATCCCCAGTGCATCCTCGTATGTCCTTAACAGGCTCCTATCCGCAGGGCATCCTCGTATGTTCTGTACAGATTCCTATCCCCAGTTTGTCATTATATGCTCTGTACAGGCTCCTATCCCCAGTTCATCCTTTTATGTACTGTCTAGGCTCCTATACCCGGTGCATCCTTGTATGTTCTGTACAGGCTCCTATCCCCAGTGCATCCTCGTATGTCCTTAACAGGCTCCTATCCGCAGGGCATCCTCGTATGTTCTGTACAGATTCCTATCCCCAGTTTGTCATTATATGCTCTGTACAGGCTCCTATCCCCAGTTCATCCTTTTATGTACTGTCTAGGCTCCTATACCCGGTGCATCCTTGTATGTTCTGTACAGGCTCCAATCCCCAGGGCATCTTCATATGTTCTGTACAGGCTCCTATCCCCAGTACGTCCTCATATGCTCTGTACAGGGTCCTATCCCCAGTTCCTCCTCATATGTTCTGTACAGATTCCTATCCTCAGTACGTCCTCGTATGTTCTGAGCAGGCTCCTATCCCCAGTACATCCTCAAATGCTCTGTACAGGCTCCTATTCCCAGTGCATCCTCATATGTCCTGAACACGCTCCTATCCCCAGTGCGTCCTCGAATGTTCTGTACAGCCTCCTATTCCCAGCGTGTCCTCGTATGTTCTGTCCTATCCCCAGTGCGTCCTCGTATGTACTGTACAGCCTCCTATTCCCAGTTCCTCCTCTTATGTTCGGTACAGTCTCCTATTCCCAGTGCGTCCTTATATGTACTGTACAGGCTCCTATTGCCAGTGCATCCTCGTATGTTCTGTACAGGCTCCTATACCCAGTGCATCCTCATCAACCCAGAAATATCAGCATATGTCCATGTGTAGCTATGTGAGTCCATCTATATCCCTGTATATCTGGTGCAGCTCTGTATGGCAAGCAGTGCCTCATATGTTCTGTACAGGTTCCTATCCCCAGTGCAGCCTCATACGCCCCACCTCAACACGTGTTCACATACAGCTATATGAGTCCATGTATATCCCTGTTTAGCTGGTACAGTTTCCTTTGAGGAGCAGAGCCTCATATACCTGGGTTTGTCCTCATATGTTCTGTGCAGGCTGCCATGTCCGAATACATCCTCTGACGCTAAGGTACAAACTGAAATATACCCAGAGTACCCTGGGGTACTCACTACAGCTTCATGTGTGCAGGTATGATGTCAAATGCCCATGCACAGACTCATATACCCAATGCAGGCCCATCTATCCCGAGCAGCCTCCAAAGGTCAGTTATAAATGTATAGGGCTGATATGTGCGGGAATCTCTTCACGTGCCGTGGAGAGCCACATATGCGGTGTGCCCTTTACAGCTATATATTACCAGGTATATAGCCTTATGTATGATTTTTGTTAATGACCATTTTTAACTGCTGTTCCAAACCCCTGTAAAATCACTTAGACAAGTGGGTTCACAGGAAGCACATACGGGATCCCTACACACTGCACTGCCTGACAAGCAGTCGGAGTCCAGGTTCCTCCTCTTCCTACTACTGTGCACTGCCACTGCCCATATCACAGCTCTGTCTGGAACTTTGACTTTTTATTACAGCTCTTGGTGCAGTGCTTCAGTCCCTCTGTAATGCCATACTTTCAGTGTAGCGTCAAGGAATAGTGTGCTTCGTCCGGCTATTACATGCAAAAGGACATAATTTCCTAGTTTGATAGAGCTGCGTTGCATCGCACACTCGCAAACTCTCCGATTATTCGCATCCAGGGACATCTTAAGGATTTTAGGGGCCCTGGGCCAAACATATTTTGGGGGCCCCTGTTCGGAACAGGGGCACACAAATGTATGATCCAATTTCCGGTCTTTCATGCCCTCCTTGGCCAGGTCAGTGCCAGTGAACAGGTACACTTGTCCAAATTCTTAATGTGTTTACATCTAATATTCAGGGATAGTGACATGTGTTTTCAATATTGTAACACTGCAGCAGCTCACCAATATTATTGCAAATAGTCTCTGTGACACCCTCCCATTTCTCATATGCGAGGTCCTGGTTTGATCTAAAAGAAACATTTTCTTATTATGGATGTTGCATGAAACCTACACTTTCTCTGCAAAATGTCTGTAATAGACTCTCACAAATCACCCAATTATTCAAGGTCATCAGGGCAAGACTCTGTAGAACAAAGCTGACTCTATCAGGTTGCCCCCTGAAAGGTTGAGGCCAGGGACGGATTGGTACTGCGGGCACTCGGGCATTGGCCGAAGGGCCGGTGTCTCAGTGCCCTCTGTGGGCCGTTTTTTTCTCCTTTCCCAGTCCACAGAGGGCACTGGACAGGGAGAGGAAAGCAGCCTCGCTGGGCGGCCATGTGATATGGCCGTTCAGCGATTATCAGCTGTGGCCGCCTCTCCTTGACCCCCTGCCCTGCCAAGCAATCACGCTGATGGTGGGCTGGGGAGCGGGTGATTGTGTGCCAAAATCGACCTCCCTAGGGGCCAGGTGTTGCTCAGGCCATTGAGCCATTTTCACCTCGGTCCCCCTGGGGCCCAGGCAGCCCAGAAATAGTGTTTGCATTTGACACCTCACCCACGGCCCTTTTCATGCATAGTGGGCGAGGAAGAATGGGTCTCGCTGTGGGGGCCAGGCAGGGCACCGGGTGCCAAGCTGGGGTGGGGTTCTTACAGCACACATGGTTTGGAGCTAGCAAGGTGCGTGCCCTGCTCGCCCATCTTGCTGTCCTTGAGCTTTAGAGGCTGTGTGGGAGCGCTCACACCACTCCTTACACCAGAAGAAAGATTATGACAGCAGCAGCAGTTTGTTATGTAAAAAGACGACTGGCTTGCTTGTCTTTCTTTTGGTGCGCAGCAGGGCAGGCCAATTCTATGAGGAAGAGGCCAGAGATGTCATTGGCCTGTCATGGGAGCAGGAGGCCCTTGTGCCTCCACAATTACCATGGAGGCTTTTTTTGCCTCGAGAGAAACGATCAGGAGAGCCACAGCATTCACTTTTACATTTGTGACTGTGCTGTGTGCAGGGAAGGGCCCTGCCAGTGGTAAGCACTTTAAGTAAATACAACCTGCCATTGAAATGCCATTCTATGCTGTCTTATATTAAAGTCTTTAACTTTGCAAATAAAAAACTCTGATCTGGTTCTCGGCAAAGACTGTAAGAACCCTTAAAGTAATTCAAGACAGCCACGCGGTCCTCTTTTACATTTCACTCATTTTGGATCATGTTGCATGGAATGCTCCCCTAACCTATAGTAGAATTTCCTTTTCTCTGATGAGTTTCTGTAGTTTTGCTTTTCATGTAATATGAGTCTTGTAAAATGCGACTTTAAAGTGTGAATGGGTGTTGAGGATGGGACATGATTTAGAGCTGTGGAGCTGAGACTGAAACTAGTTTATGTCCTTGTCAGTGCTAGTCACTGGGTCAGAAAAGTATCCAAATTACATGATCATCTATTCATTGGCCTCTTTGCAAGTAGAGAGAGAGACAGAATTGGTTACATATGGGCCAATGGGTACCCCCTTTCCTGCATGTTCCCTCCTTATCCCGCACTCCATCATCCATCCCATGTCCACTGCCCTCCCTGTTAGGGTGATCAGATGGAGCACATGCCTTCTGCACGGCTGACAGCTCTGGAGACAGAATAATGGTCATATATGGACCAAGTGAAATTGTGATTGTATCGAAATTATGCGGATACACAGCTGTGAAAGCACAGACAGCACCAAAGAAAAAAATGCATAGTTTGATGTGTGGGTAGAGGGGGTGCCAACAGTGGTTGTTGCACAGGGCGCCACCATTTCTAAAGCCGGCCCTGGGGCCAGGTCTTATTGTAAACTCACACCATCTTCACCTTGGATGTGGGCCACTTTTTTCGGCAGTGCCCGGGCCAAATTGTGATCCCAATCCGACCCTGGTTGAGGCCCCGGGCCAGAGCCCACTTTGCCCATGCCTTAAAACGTCTCTGTTCGCATCGGCAGCTGCAGAACATTGGAGGAAAGAAATAAGAAACCACTTTTGTTTAATGAAGCGGACAGAGGCACCTGCCCTCTGTTTGTGTTCACTGTGGCAGCTGCCTGGCAGCGCCGAGGGCTCGTGGCCTGCACTGCACACTCGGGTCAGTACCGCAGGGGGCGTCCGATATGGGAAAGCTCCACACCTAGTCTTGACTGTGCGGTTGACTCTTAGCAGTGAGAGCTGGGCGTGTCCCCCAAAACCTTTGTTGGTTCTGCAGTTCCCCACCCATTCCCATCTCTAGTGAGACACAGATCTAGGCAGCCCCCTTTTTTCCCCCGAGTTTTATATAGCACGAACTTGACACGAAGGTATCAGAGCGCTTTACATGAGCACCAGTTACATTACACAAGGACACATTCATTTTTGTTAGGCACCGGGAGATTAAGTGATTTGCCTAGAATCACAGGATGTTGAGCGTCATTGCCGAGACTCAAACCCGGTTCCCTAGATTTTTTTAGATCGACCGCCCTAGCCCGTTAGGCCACATCCTCTGGCCCCTGGGATGTTCAGGGTGCCCCCCCCCCCTACAGGCCCCATCCCTGTGCCAGGCACAGACACATGGAGCTAGTGAAGGAAGGGCAGCTAGATGCCAGCTAGGCCAGCTCATCCCAAGCTGGGTGATGGAGTCAGTTTGTGCCCAGATCCAGGGCCCTCTGCCAGCTTCACCGGGCTGGCTAGGAGTAAGGTGCTTGCAAGTAGGGGCGGAGGTAGCTGGCGCCCACCACTCCTTCACATAAATCCCCCTCCAGCACCCTCGGAGGCCCATGGGCAGGGTAAGGGTACCAGGCTCCAGACACAGGCAGCGAGCCACAGTGTTCACACCTACTTGTCCCAGGGCAGGTCAGTGTGGAAGGAGCACATGTCCCACTTCCAGCAGTACCAACAGTCTCGCTGTGCACTGCTGTGACCTGTGGGCAGGGCCTCAGCCTCCTCACCAGCTTCACTGAGGTCTCTGGATGCTGCGGGCCATCGAGGCACTGACAGGCGCCTCTCCACCACAGACACATATGTGGTCTGCACCGAAGCTCTGTGGAGCTCTGACAGGGTCGGATTGGGAAGGTGGGCAGTCAAGCATTGGGCGATCGGCCGGTGCCTTTAGGGTCCCCTGGGGACAATTTTTTGGACCTCTGTAAACCGGCCCCAGAGACTTAATTTCTTCCCCAGTCCCCGCCAGGCCACTATGGCATCAGTATCATGGGCACTCCCCTGCTATGCTGTAAACTGAGGCTTGGGTCCAGATGTTGCTTTGGCCTTTGGGCATTCTTACCTCGGCGCCCTGCCCCCTGTGGCCTGCCATGCCAGAAGCAATGTTATCCCCCGCTAGACCATAATGTTAACGCCATGGTGGGTGGGGGGGGAGTATGCAGATGCAGAGGCCTCACTGGGGGGGGGGGGAGTTGATTTTGCGCCATTGGGCCATTCTCACCTAAGTCCCCCTCTAACAGCTTTTCTTGACCCCTCCAAGTCATCGCCCTGAGGCTATAGTCAGCTGGGGACGGGGCCTGTAAGAGAAGTGGCCTCTATAGGGGCCCGGTGTTGCCACCTCAGCCCCAGTGTCTTTTAGGCCTTGTTGAGGAGGGGAGAGGGGGGTTTCATAAAATTGGATGTGACATTGTGGTTAGAGCTGCCGACGTTGGAACCAGGTTTGAGTCCCAGCGTCAGCTCAACATCCTGTGATTCTGAGCACATTGTATTGTATTGTATTGTATTTGCATTTATATAGCGCTTACTACCCCTGACGAGGCGTCGAAGCACTTTTTCGGCGAGTAGCACGGTACTCCGGGACCCATAGAGGATTAGTGTTGAATTAGTATAGTGAAACATGCAAGTACATTTTAAGTGGTGGATAGGTTAGTCAGTTATTTGGATTTGGAATGATAGCAGAAGGATAGAGGAGGAAAAAAGGTTTGTATTTATATAGCGCTTGTTACCCCTGATGGGGTGTTAAAGCACGCTACTCCGGAAGCCCATAAAGGATTAGTGGTGAATTAATATGGTGAAATATGAAAGTAATTTCAGTGGTGGATATTAGTCAGTTATTTGGAGTGAGAAGGATAGCGGAGGGATAAAAAGGGAAGAAAGGTTTGCATTCATATAGCACTTGTTACCCCTGATGGGTGTTGAAGCGCTTTTCTGGCGAGTAGCACGCCACTCCGGAACCCATTAAGGATTAGTGTTGAAAATTAGTATAGTAAAATATGAAGTAATTTGAGTAGTGGATATGTTATTCAGTTATTTGGGTAGAGAAGGGTAGGTAGTGGGATAGAAGAAGAGGGAAAGAGGTTTGTATTTATATAGCGCTTGCTACCCCTGATGGGGTTTTGAAGCGCAAGTAGCACGCTACTCTGGAACCCATAAGTATTAGTGTTGAATTAGTATGGTGAAACATGAAAGTAATTTTAGTGGTGGATATGTTAGTCAGTTATTTGGATTGGGAAGGGTTGGGGAAGGTAGAAAAGGGAAAAGGTTTGCATATATATAGCGCTTGTAACCCTGATGGGGTGTTGAGACTCTTTATTGGCGAGTAGCACGCTACTCTGGAACCCATAAAGGATTAGTGGTGAATTAGTATAGTTGAATATGGAATTTGAGAATTGAACATGTTAGTCTGTTAATTTTGATTGAAAAGGATAGTGGAGGGATAAAAGAGTGAATGATTTTTTTTATTTTAATTTTTTTTTTTTTTTAGGTCTTAGCAGTAGGAGGAGGAGGCTTTTGGATGAGTAAAAGGGAGTTTTGGAGGGAGGAGTCAGAGGGAAGAGTTTAGAAAGGTTTGTTTTAGGGGATCGGTATAGTAAAGAGGTGTCAGATGATGCAAGGAGGGGTAGAGTAGGAGAGAGTCTAGAAAGGGTTATTTTGGGGATCATAGTAGTGGTATGGGGTTTGGGATAAATGAGAGTGTGGATGTAGAGGATATATTGATAAAGGTATGGGATGAGAGATAGGGTAGGGCATTGGAAAGAGTAGTAGAGAGAAGTTTGAGATGAGTCAGAAGGTTGGGCTATAAGATATATTGAGAGAAATATAGGCTGAGAAATAGGGTAGTGCCTTGGAAATGCTAAATTAGAAGAAAGTGATAAATATATAGATCCATAAGTACATTGAAAGCATATAGATACATAAAGGAGGTAAGTATATGTAGATTAAAGATATTGATAGAGGCACAGGATGAGAAATAGGGTAGTGCATTGGATATGCTTTTTCAGGAGAAAAGTAACAGAGACACAGATCCAAGTACATGGAAGGTACATAGATGCACAATGGAAGTAAGTACATGTAGACCAAAGATTATTTTTATTTATTTATTATTATTATTATTATTTTTTTTTTCCCCTCTCAACAACATAATTATTCCACATGTTTATACAAAGCAATACACAAAGATAGGTACATGTCTATAGTGAAAACAAATGCTTATATACAGAGGGATATGCTATGCTGTAAATTTCTGTTTGCGTATGGTGCTTATGTGGGGAAGAGCCAATTCTTGAGTAGTTTTCTGAAGATAAGGTGGTTGTCGGTGGATCTTATGTTGGGGGGTAAAGAGTTCCATAGTTTGGCTGCTTGAACAGAGAAGGATTTGCCACCCATGGTTTTTTTCTTGTATCTTGGGATTTTGAGGCGAGATGTTCCTTTAGAGCGGAGGTTCCTCTGTTGAATGTGTTTGGTGATTTTATTCCTGATGAAGAGCGGTCCTATTCCATGTATTGCTTTGTGGGTGATACAAAGCAGCTTGAACGTGGATCTTCTGGCAACCGGTAACCAATGCAGGGCTTTCAAGGCAGGGGAGATGTGGTCTCGCGGTTTGATATGCAAGAGTAGTCTGGCAGCCGAGTTCTGAATCCGTTGTAGTCTTTTCATGGTTGTTAAAGGTGATCCGTGGTAGAGGCTATTGGCGTAATCGAGTTTGGACAGAACAAGGGAGATGGTAGCTTGGACCTTGTGCGGAAATCCCAAATGAGGGAAAATTTGTCGCAGCGTTTTTATAGTGACAAAGCTTGATCTTGCTAGTTTGTCCACCTGGGCATTCATCGACAGCTTGGAGTCCATGGTCATTCCGAGGTTTCTTACTTCCTTCGATACTTTAGGTGGTGATCCCAGTTCATTAGGCCATGCGGCAAGCGGGTTGTAATGTTTCCAATCGCCACACGTGAGTATTTCCGTTTTTGAAGTATTCAATTTGAGATGGCTCCAAGTCACCCACTGATCCACGGCTCTGAGACAGCTGAAAATTGGTGATTTTCCAATGTCTTTGGGGCATTCCAGTTGAAGGAGTATTTGCGTGTCATCTGCATAGTTATAGCACGTGAGGTGAAATTGATTGATCAGTACTGGTAATGACTTCATGTAAATCACTTAATCTCCATACCCAAAATAGGAAAGAATTGTGTAAGGTAAGTGGTGCTCATGTACATTGCTCCAATGCATGGGTACTCGCCAACATTTTCCCAGGGGCCAAAAAGCTAATCTGTGGTGTGACCGAGGGCCGCATTAATGGCAAAATGGTAGCGGTTGGGGCATGGGAGGTGTAAGGTGGGCATAGGGGAAGTGACACATCTAGTGGATGAATTGCACCTGGGATCAATTCCAGCTTCCACACTTGACCAAACTGTGTGATCCTGAGCAATTGTTTTATTTCACTTTGCCTATTGGCATTGTTGTCAGGGTAGAGTGGGGAGGCATGAATGTTTCTAAATTCATGTTTGAAAACTGTCACTTAAACAAAAATCGCATTGCACTTTTATAATCTGATGTACTATGGTTTAACGCTTCTGCAGGTTAATGACATACACTTTTTGAATTTCTAAAGGGACTTTACCTTATTTTTATACGTTTGTTGCAAGATGTCTTTAACAATTAAAGTGTTCTTAAAGTTAAGTGGTGCTGGGCAGTTTCTGTACTTCTTTTGTTTTACTTCAGTTTGACTTTAAAAAAGCTTCCCATTTATTTTATATCTTATGTGTATTAGTGCTTTGTAAAGTAAACAGCAGATGTAAAGGTCAGGAGGGCCGCATGTGGCCCCGGGCCCTACTTTGAGTATCACTGCTCCAATGCCTTAGGGCCGAGTCCACACTATATAAAACTACAAAAAATTAATTAACAAAAAATAACCTGCCAGATTGCAATGAGACTAACAGATGGTGATCCATAAAAGGGATGATCTGCGAATGTAGGCCACTTTTTTGGGAGTGCCCGGGCCTAATTGTGATCTTAATCCGACCCTGAGCTCTGACCACATTCCTCGAAGGACCTACTGGATGTGTTCGCCCGTTAAACAGGCCACCATTCGGGATCAGTTCAGATCAGTGAAGAACTCATCCTTTCCCATGTGGTCCTGGACCCTGAGTGGTTCTTCTTGTCAGTGACACACTGACATCACACTAACACTCTGCCCAATGAGCGAGTGCTTCCTCAGGTGAGCTTGGTGCTCATTGGCCGGAGATGACTTGTACTTTAGCTGTGAACTCCACCCCTGGCCCCCAAATATCACCCGTGGTACGAAAGGTTCATAAAGAGGGATACATGTCAACAATTTCGGAGGTAGGACGTGTCTTTTGCTCGCTAGAAGATGTCTGAGGAGGGCCCTGGGAGGAATAAGACATCTCTGGCACACGGTGGCTACTTGCTGCCGCTTAATTTAGCTTATCATAGCGTCCTGGGTCCACCTACTTCCACAATCAGAGAAGATGGACTAGCATGTATCTTTCGCCTGCTCAACGCTGCTGCTAAAAGAGGCTGGTAGAACTTTACTTTTCCTCAACCGTGCAGGAGAGAGGCTAGATGGAAAGCCATCTGCACTCAAGAGGGGGCAAGCCAACCATCGTGGTAGGCACCACTCCCCTCTGTCTGAGGACACCAGCCAGTGAGGGGGACTCCCAGAACCAGGAGACTTGTCGGAACTGTTGCCATTGAACTGTGATCGTTGAAAGGCCATAACGCACCGGCAGACAACGGCCTTATTTCCAACTTCCATCTAAGATCTTTCAGAGCACCTAATTCAGCCCAGGATGTGCAAAACACAGAAACACAAATTTCCCTAAATCCTAAAATATCCTTTCTACCCCTCAATACTACCTTTTCCTAAACAGAAAAACCTTTACTATCCTTCAGCACTGCCCATCTCTGAACCCTAAAATCCTCTTACAACCTTATACACTACCCATCCCTACACCCTAAAACTCCTTACTCCCTCTATCACCTATCTATTTCTGAGCCCTACAAGTCCTTACTACCCCTATACACTATCCATCCTTGAAACCTACAAAGAGCTTACTACCCCTATGCACTAACCTCCGCTGATAATTAAAAACTCTTCATACCCCAAAACTCAAACCATCCCTAATCAAATTAATACACCAACCACCATCAACCACCATTACATCCACCGGCTCATACACCCATAAATGCTTTGTAAATGTAATGCATTGAAACCTACCTCATTGTAACTTACCACACTGTAGTGGTAAATGCGTTGCTGTAAACACGTTGTTGTGATCCATAACAGTGATGTGTTTTGGTAGTATCATATTAAGTCTTAATCAGTGGGGCGGGGCTTACCAGGCTCAAGAAAGTATGCTCTTACATTGATCCAGTTCAGCCCTATCTTTTGGGGCCCCGATGGCATGGAGGTGGGGCAACTGGTGTCTTAGGATCTGGTCACTCCCACCCCCTGCTTTTCTGGGAGGAATTCAGTGGACACCTAGGTCGCTGAAATGGGGCTGTCAGCCCGAAACCGGTCCCAGGATGCTTGTTTCCGGTCCAGGGAAGACATGGCTTGGCAGTTCGGTCTGGACTGTTCCCATGAGGCACAGGGTCAAGACTGATTTGCATATAGCTGTGTCTGAACTGGGGTGGCAAAGTGAGCTAAAGAACGATGATGGATTCAACCCAGATCTGTGACTGGGGGTGAGTGTCTGAAAAGTTTCAGCGCTCCGTCCATCATCTCCTTGTGTTTGGTTTGTTCGCCCTAAGTTGGCAGGGTATGCCCAGACGTGGGTCCCTTGCTCACTTTGCCACTGGATTCAAGCTAGCCTGGCTGATGAGGGCTGTTAGCCCGAAACCGGTCCCAGGATGCTTGTTTCCGGTCCAGGGAAGACATGGCTTGGCAGTTCGGGCTGGACTGTTCCCATGAGGCACAGGGTCAAGACTGATTTGCATATAGCTGTGTCTGAACTGGGGTGGCAAAGTGAGCTAAAGAACGATGATGGATTCAACCCAGATCTGTGACTGGGGGTGAGTGTCTGAAAAGTTTCAGTGTTCCGTCCATCATCTCCTTGTGTTTGCGCTGAAAAGGGGTGACATTGTTGGGTATTACAATTTGTTTGTGTTAAGTGTTACAGTCAAGGCAGAACTTCGGTCAATGCAAAATTACCACTTTTCAACCCTTTCTGAAAATCCTTGGGAACATTTTTAATTTCCTAAAACTGCCCTTGTCCCACGTGGAGTTTTGAAGGTCTGTGGGGCTGAGGGAGACGAAGGAGGTGTCAGAGGAGCACACAGAATGCATGACTGACGAGGGCAGCCTGCGGGTCTGAGGGTGATTGACAGACTCACCTTCCCCGCGATGATCAGAGAGAAGAGAGATGTCTTATTCAGAGGGGACACAGTTGAATACAGAGAATGGCCCCAAAAAGTAGGTCCGGGCGATGCTCAGTAAGAAAAACTGGAGATATGAAAGACGTTTATTTTTTGCTTTGAGAACACAACCCCTGCCTGGGCTAGAAGATAGAGAAAAAGGCTCGAAAATCGGAGACCAGGATGTAGGAGATTCCGAAAATGAATCCATCATTCTGAGAGCACTTCAGGATCTGAAGAATATGATTCCGATCATAGAGCGCGAGCTGACCTCAATAGACACTGCATTAGCGTGAGTGGACAATGGATAGTCAAGACTGAGGGAGCGCTACAATGGGTGACAGGGCAAGGTCAGG
Source organism: Calotriton arnoldi (assembly GCA_963921515.1). Taxonomy (NCBI): domain Eukaryota; kingdom Metazoa; phylum Chordata; class Amphibia; order Caudata; family Salamandridae; genus Calotriton; species Calotriton arnoldi. The sequence continues at coordinate 563,286 of CAWUFW010004765.1, forward strand.
TGGAGTCCTCAGAGCATGAGCTGCAGCTAGCTAAGAGGATCAGACTGATGTTGAAAACAAAGTGGTTCCTTCACTGATACATATGGCCACCCAGCTGGAGTTTGTAGAAGATGCAATGAGGGCTGGCAATATTCAGCTTCCAGAAGAGAACATCTTTGAGTCGGACGGACCTCTTTTGGTCTTGGTCCATGAACTTCCTTGAAAAAGAAATTCTGAAAATCCACAAAATAAGAGGGATTATCGTTTCCCCATCTAGAGGCCTAAATTATGGCCACCCAACTTCGACCCTACTTGATAATATTCAGCCCGGCACTCAGAAACTTTGGGTGTAAGCGGAAAGCAAGTATTCAAAGTCACCCATATATATGCTACTCTTGTTACCTCCTAAAGCATGTGGCACAGAAAGCCTTCTGTCCACTACCAGTATCACCATGAGACAATGATCAACGATAACAAGGTGTGGAGAAGTTACGACAATTCCGTCCATGCTGTTCCCCGATCCTTAACAACCCCCGATATCCTCCCGCCCCTCAGCAGCACTTCGCACTTTATACAATAGTGGTCAACTCAAATCCCTAACATCGTACCAACGACACTGGCAGCTCTCCAGAATTGATCCCTTTGGATACAAACAACTAATACACTGGGCCCGACAGCAGAAACAGAAAGAGGCAGCACTGAGGGATCTTACCCCTCTTGAATCATTCCTGAAAATTGAGTCAACGTCGAAGGGGATCTCAATTTATATGCATTGCTTAACAATCAATGCCAATCTTTGAAGCTTCATTAGAGCATTGGAATGTTGAGCGCTCCATTGAAGACAGTGGAGTGCTCCAGGCTTCTAATGGCCGGTAGAAGCCAGGAGCATCAACTTTCCAATGTTTGTTCACAGCAACAGCAGTGAATAAGGCCTCATGGAGCCCGAGGGGATTTCAAACCGCTCGGGCTGCATGAGGCCTTTGTTTTATAAATTAGAATATTCTGAACTCTAGGGGCGGAATGTTTTAATAGCCTTAGAGCCCTCCGTAGCGGGCTCTACCGGCCATTAAAGGCCTGTTACCTTGTTAAAGGGCTGGAGCGGGCCTTTAGAGGCCGGTAGAGCCCGCTATGGGGGGCTCTAAGGCTATAATAGATGTCTACTTAGGAAGCCAAGCTAGATATACAAATAACAGGGGACTCATGGCTCAATATATGGTCTCCGGCAGCTAAATCATCTATCTGCACACAACATAATGAGAATGGCTATAAAATCTTCTTACGCTGGTACCTCACTTCAACCCGGCTCAATGCACTGTTTGGTCACCAGAGGAGTACTGGAGGGGATTTAGGGACGAGGGAATGACGGCCCTTATTCGGTCACCCTGCAAGCAGATTCAGTCCTTCTAGAAGGAGGTTGTGGAGTAAATTAAGCAAATGACAGCCATTGAATTACCCTTGAACCTCTTAACGCTACTCTTGGGTGACACAGGAGTTTAAATGGAATACCTCTCGACAACTCAGACAGGCATACTCTTTGCGCACTTCCCGCTTGTGCTCCCCCCCCCTCACAATAGCTTCTGCCTGGAAACAACCCAATCCGCCCCCTTAAACATGTGGGTGTTCAAACTATGGCATATATATGCTTTGGGAAAATTATTGGAGATAGTGAAAGACAAAATGAACAAATTTGAGAAAATCTGGGCTCCTTTTCGCACATTTATGAAAAACACAGACTGCCACAGAGGAGGTCCAGCCCACGTCTATGATCCTGCACCGACCAGGGATCTGTTGTCCTAGTTCACCATCATCATCTGAGGAGGGGAAAGATCTAATAGAAACTACATCACATACCTTACCTCTGTGTGACGTTTAAGAGAACACCCACTGTAAGAATCGTACTAAAAGGTTATGAGTATTACTTGAATATATTTTGCTAATATATTATGCCTCTGACGTACGCCATGTGACAAAAGTGTCTGATGATCCGAACTCAAATATTGAGAATAGGTTATGGTTTAAGAGGGTTTTCGTGTATTAAATAGAACCGTAAATAAAGTTGGTAAAAAAAAAAGACAAACTCTGATGGGCATGACCCCCGAAGGAGTAAGAGTCTATGAAGCCTGCAGACTTTCCTCCAGAGGTTTTGGGAAAATAGCGGTAATCAAGTGGACTGTACCATTCTGATCTTCAGGGATGTGTCCTTGTGGATAGAGACGTCCCAGGGGCTGCAGCAATGAAAGCACAAAAACACTTTTAACAAACAACTAGGATGCGCTGAATAAATAGGGTTCGCCATAAGTTACATCAAGTGTGACACGTAGTCATGATGACACAATTTATTTCAATGGAGGAGCTAGAAAGGGCAGTATTAAAAATGGTTTTCCTGTGCTTCCATGCATGAGGAAATCACTAATTGTTGGCGACTAACATTTTGAATAGGGTCTGCCAAACGGGTATAGTACTATTTCTCGAGAAACCTCTGTATTTTAGTACCACTGGTATCCTTTTACTATCAAAGTGTTTTAAATTACCAAAATAGCAAGAAAATAATGCCACAGGTTCTGCCGCATAATTTGCCATTAATCGCACAATGTGCCACATAATTTGCTTTTCCTTTCTCCTTCTTTTGTCTTTTCTTGCTGCACAATTTAGCCATCCCTGCTGCATAATTTGGTAATTCATTGCCCCTTAATTCCAGTGGTCCCACCCTTAACAATAGGTCAGGCCACCTCGACACCCCAACAATGAGCTTGAACTGAGACGGGGCTGGTTGGATTGAATTGGTGGGCCAGCTGGCCCCCCTTCTTCCCATTCCAAATCAGGAACATGGCCACTTGCAAGTTAATTATAGCTACGTACTTTGGTACAGAAAAAGAATATTCCAGCTGCAATATTTCAGCTGTGCCCAAACGTCAGGGTGGATGATTATCATGAAAGCCACTGCAGCTGTTCACTGATATCAGAAGAGCTGAAAACCGGCTAATTCCTCCATTTTTCATCCCACCCCCGCTCAACCCCTCCTGCTGCCTCAACCCTGTGAGCTTCTGCATATGCTGAAAAGTGAGAATGGAATACGCCCCCCCCCCCCCCCCCCCACACACACACACACACCAGAGCCCTGGGAAGAGGGACACCCAGAGTTCTAAACTTTGCTCCTCACCCATGGGGAAATCAATAATACTAAATAGTATTTTTATTACTTTATATAAATTGAACAAATTAAAAGTTACATTTTGTCAGCAACTATCACACAAATCAAGCATTGGCAATTCCATTAGGTTCAGCTTGTAAATGAATTTGCCTCTCTAGTTATTGACGAGTTTAGGCACCAGTAAGTCACCATGTATGCACTGTGTGACTCATTCTTGTACTCATACAGTCATTCATCCAAGTATCGAGTTATTCTCACATTCACTCACTTACCTATCTGCAATAAAACATGCCAGCACCTGAACTTGGTGGGCATCTGCTTGCAGTACAAAAATAAAATTAAACAATAGTGAGTGACGGTTCTGCAATTGTATTGTACATAGGGTATCATTCTTTTAAGGTTCCAACATAGCTGCTATGTTTGCAAGCAAATTGTTGGCCATCTTGGAGTGGAAAAAACAATGATACACTATGCACAATACCATTCCAAGATAGCTGCTCAGTAAAGATTTCACTGGATAGCCATCTTCGATTCTTCAATATATAGGGCATCACTGCTGTAATAAGCCAGAGTGGCCAACATAATGCTTGCAAACATTTTGGCAACCTTGGGATGAAACAACATGTTGAACTATTGAGAATACTATTCTGAGATGGCGGTCCAGTTTAGAACTATTGGTCGAACAGGATGCTGATGAAATGAGTGGCAAGAGAGCGGCGCGGTAGGATTGTCGACTCTAAGAGAGCTGCAGGACACTTAAAAAAGGAGAAGAAAATGAAAAAGGACATACAAAAGAAAAAAATGAAATGCTATAGAAATGGCCACCAACCCAGGCACTGAATCACACTCATGGTTAGGCAGATGTGCACATGTGATCAGACCAAATGTCGTTACTTACAGGTGATCCAGCGCAACCCCTAATTCATGAACCATAGAGCCAGTGGCAGAAATGGGCTAACTCATTGCCCCGTGCAATGTGCCGTCATGAGAGAAGCAGAATGTGAATGACATTCCAACTGATAGAAGAGGGCTGACCCGACGACCCTCTACATATGCATAAGTATTGGATTTTTCTTTTAATATGTTTTTTATTACAAGGGAATGACAGACAACTACACCTTCCAGGCTCTCCCATGATGGTATAGACAGCCGGCATGAATCGCGGGTGGGGAGGGCGGGGGGTCGTGCGGGTGGGGGGATAATTTAATAAAATGTAATAAATAAAAAAAACTTACCTTCGCCTCCGGTCTCGGACTCCCGGACTCACGCGTCGCGTCTCCTGCTCTCTGCTCACAGGAAGCAGAAGCAGGCAGCCTCCCTCTTGTCCCCTAACCAATCACAACGCTGCAATGGCAGCGTTGTGATTGGCTAGGACGCTGTCCTTACAGGTGTCTATGGGGAGGCCGTTTTCTTCATGCATGCTGCCCAGCAGCCTGCATGAAGAAAACGGAGAGTGCTATGACTGGTTTGGTCGGCCCTGGGGCCGACCAAACAGTCAGCGCCCATAACAGGGATCATCACTCAGCCCCACGCTTTTCAACATCTACATGGCCCCCCTCGACGCCATCGTCAGACAACATGGGCTCAGCATCGTATCCTACGCCGACGACACCCATCTCATCCTCTCGCTCACTAAGAATCCAGAGGACACCAGACTAAGTTTCCAGGAAGGTATGAAGGACGTGGCAGGATGGATGAAGGACAGCTGCCTGAAGCTAAACTCAGAGAAGACCGAGGTCCTCATCCTCGGACCCTGCACCTCTGCCTGGAACAAGACCTGGTGGCCCTCGGGAGCCCACCCACCCCTACGGACCACGCCCGGAACCTCGGCATCATCCTTGACTCCTCCCTCTCCATGAACCGCCAGATCAACGCAGTCGCCTCCACCAGCTTCAACTGCCTCCGCATCCTCCGGAAGACTTTCAAGTGGATCCCCCCAGACTGCAGAAAGACAGTCACCCACGCACTCATCACAAGCAGACTGGTCTACGGCAACGCCCTCTACGCCGGAATCAACAATACTCTTCTGCACAGACTCCAGACCATCCAGAACGCTGCAGCCAGACTCGTCCTCGGGACACCGCGCCAGGAGCACATGACCCAACACCTACGAGACCTCCACTGGCTCCCCGTCAAGAAGAGGGTCACCTTCAAACTCCTCACCCACGCCTACAAATCCCTCCACAACATCGGACCCAAATACCTCAACGAGAGAGTATCCTTCCACATACCCAAGAGGAACCTCCGATCTGCCGACCTCGCCCTGGCAGAGGTCCCCCGCATCTGCAAAAACAGAACCGGCGGGAGAGCTTTCTCCTACATCGCGGCCAAAACCTGGAACGAGCTCCCTGTGAACATCAGACGCTCCCCGACCCTGCACACGTTCAGGAAGGACCTCAAGACCTGGCTCTTCGACTGATCCGGAGCCACTCCCTCCCTCCCCCCCAGCGCCTTGAGACCCTCACGGGTGAGTAGCACGCTTTACAAACCCTGATTGATTGATTAATTAATTGAACATTGGGCTAGCCACTCCTCCCCGACCTGCCCACCCGCTCGCCCCCAACCAGGCATACCCTTCTTCTGCTTCTCGCACTACGAGAAAGCAGTGGGGCGACGCTCCGACGCCCACGTGAAGGAGCCGCCCCTGGTTATAGAAGAGATTATCACAGGGTTTGTCACAGGAAGTAACCAACTACAAAATCTTTGCTTATTACAGTAATCTGGATAATTAATGGATCAAAATGTCTGTCTATAGGAATTAACACAGAGTGACATCAATCCACCTTTATGGGTCTACTGCTTTACCATATGTTTTTCATAATAAATAAGTCATGCCTCCTGCCTTTGCTCTAATTTTTCATAATAAATAGCTCGGACCTATGGCACGTGACATACCTAGTCTTAATGAACCAATCAGACCCATACTGTTTCTGGCTCATCACCATAACAAATACAGCCCTACTGTAGTCAGAACAAACTTTGTCACAAATACAATCATGAAGTCACAAATATGTTCAAAACTAGAGCTGCCAAAGCAATATGCAACCTTTTCTAAACTGGCATTTCAATGATTCTCAAAGCACAAATCTATCCCCACCCCAGAGTTTCTTGCAGGGAGAAACCAACACCCAAGCCTGGTTTACTATGAGATTCACCTGTAACCAAATACCTGCCTACACTCCTTACCTCAACTGAATGGGAATCCACGCTTCGAGACGCTTAGAGACCTGTTGACTTTAAGAATAGTTTTTCACAGTAAACAAGTCAGACATACTGTCTTTGTCATACTTTTTCAGAATAAACAGATAATTATAAATATTTACCAAATTACACTACGCAAAACAATATACAACCCTTGCTCAGATGGCATAACAAGGATTCTCAAAGTGCAAAACTTCTACCCATAGTGTTTCTCACAGAGGCACCAACAAAAAAAACTTACCTACTACGGTGTTGTGTGAGATTCCCTGTAACAAAAGAAATGCACAAGCTTTAACACAGTACAGTGACAATCCACCCTTAAAGGCCTGCTGGCTTTTACATATGCTTTTTATAATGAATAAGTTGGTCCTACTGGCTTTGTCATAACTTTTCATAACAAACAGATTAGGCCTATAGCCTTGATCAATGGTTTGTCACCATGTGCTGCAAACAAGCTTTCACACAAGATAAAAGTGTAATTCAAGCACCCTTTTTCATCCAAAATTCATAACTTCTTTAGTCGAATCAAAATCTGTACGCAGGGTGACCTAGTTTGGGAGGAGCCAATGCTCCTTTCTCAGTAGGACTTCTTAAAACAATTATGTTGATCACATAAGGTACAGCGACAGCTGTGCTGTCAAGCCAGACTTACACAGACACCACAAACAAACACTATACCTAGCATCTGACGATACATGGTGCAGATTCGAAACTATCACAAAACCTATTGACCACAATCATTAGAACTCTTTTTGATGCTAAGGAGCCACTGTAACTCTAATATGCCTGGATGTATGGCGAGAGAACTTCAAACCTATATGGAGGGCCTCATCCCAGTGCAGCCGGGCCTCTCTTGTCTGTCAGCCAGATGTCAACAAGTACAGCTGCTGAGTCTTTCCAGAGTCCATGAACCACTTTACATGCTACTACCCCAGCCCTTAAGGAAAGCAGTGCTTCCCTGGACAGAACATTATTTCGTAGGCGATATTACAAGGTCATAGGGATTAAAAGCGTTAGTCTGTAAAATCACATGTAGTCAAACAACTGTGTAATTGTTCCGTCATGTGATACATGTAAATTCTGTTAGAATTACATAGTTCATGCATGTTACAAAGGAGAGGGCATCCATGTGGGAATCAAGACTTTGGCAATGCTTTTTTATTGCAAGATCTATATATTTTCACCATCTGCTCAAGAATAAAATAACACAGCGGACAGAGCGTGGAGGGCAGGAGGGTGCAAGAAAGATGACGGACAGTGCAGACATATGCATTGCTATGGTGTGCTTCCACAATAAGAGAAAAGTAGCACCGAAAGTGAGCAGTGGAAGGATACTGGGCAAGGAAGCAGTACTTGGGCCATTCTCAGAGTGGGGGCAGAGGGGTACACAAGAAGAGAAAGTCAAGCCCCACATGCTCAGTAGCGGCTGCTACCAGGCAGTAGTGGTGTGACAAGGAGGGGGTGAGGGGTTTGAAAAAATAATGAAAATATGGTTCAGCACTCTATATAAAGTATGTCAGTAAAGTCCAAACTTAAATTAAAGCCAACATAAGAGCATGTAAGTGAGCCTGGAAGTCCTTTTGCAGTCACACAATGATCCAATGTGGAATCTATAAAGAGATAGCCTTTATTTCATAAACTTCTTCACATTCATTAGAACATGATCCAACTTTTATGCTGAGCCAACAAGTTTCATTCATAAGAACTTCTTCACGGCTCATGTATCCAATGTCATTCGAAGTTCACCGAAACATGTATCACCACCAATCATCCATTTCCTTGTTAACAGTCATGTATACAACTAGGATGTGGAGTGCAGTCTTCACATTTCGTATTGTCAGTGTGGATTTTTAAATCAATATTTTAAAAAGTAATTGAAATGTAGTGTAACATATTTAATTCAAATTAAGTTAATAGTGTAGTGGCTTTCTTTATTTAGTTCTACATTTAAAAAGCATTTATAAAATTAATTTATATTAAGATTTATTATAAAAATGGTTTAACTATTGTTTAAGTTTATTAAACTTTTTAACTTTTCCCTATACTTTTCCAAAACGCTGATATGGATTCAGCCCTCCTGGACCTAAGCTGCACACCTGTGATGTAGCCCAATAAAGATTGTCTCTTATTAATTCCTACCAGTCTGCATTCCTTTTGCTTGAAAATGTATTTTTCTCAGGACCTGTGCATGTCCCATACTCACCTGTGTTCTACACGTCCTATAGACACCGATCTAAGACCCATCACTGGCCCTACAGAAGATGAACTAATAATGAGGGGACATGAGCCCTGGGCTCCCTCCAGCTCCGATACTGCCTGGTGCTGCACATCACTGGACATTAGTGAGATTGATATGTTAATTTCTATCGAGGAAGGACATAATCTTCCAAATCAAATTATGAGGAATAATATGCGGAGACGTCCAAATCGAGGCAATGAGCCAGCTGCTGAGCACAGACACAAAGAATAAAACAATAAAGCTCGGAAATCTTTCGGGGGCTACTCTGAGTCCATGGGGGTGGCCAGGGCAATACTCGCTATGTCGATACTCATAGTTTCAGGATTGGCAGGTGAGGGGCAGGACCAAATGACCACATCTGGGGTCACGTTCTGTACGTCCTCAATCAAAGGGGGAGTGAGTACTACCAAACTGGAAGGATCTGGGTATTTTCAATGTTTTACCTAAAACTCTCAACCAATCTCTGCCATTGGTGGAGTATATAATCACCACTGTAGTAAATCGTTGGGTGTCGTCATCATTGGGTTTCGCACCTAGGTACTCGCTTCCCAAGGTCACTTTCTATAGTCTGCTCTAGAGGCCCCAGAGATGGAAGCCACCAGGAATGACCTATAACTCAAGGGGTATATTTAGGATGGCCAGCTGGTCATTGACTAGTGCCTCGGAGACAGTGGGCATGACCCTGTATACATCAGGGTCTATCATGGGATGTGGTAGGTCCTGTCACAACATCAGTGGCGTAGAGGTCATCAACATATTTCATGTGGTAATGACCTGGAATTAATTGGTGCTATTGCAGGGCCGGTCAAAGTGGCATTGTATACTGACACAGCATCAGACCGTGGAACTGAACCAGAAGCCATTGTGTTAGAGTATTTGTTATGTTGGAGTATTTGTAAAGCGCATGGCTGCCCCAGCAATGGGGCGTCCCAGCGCTGGTTTCAGAGAAGACAAGAAACTATCACAGGGACATAAAGAATGGCCAGGAGTCATAGACAGCCAGTGGGAATGACCCAGAAATAGTTTGTATGATCTCAGGGTCAGCCAGAATGGCACCAAGGTCATCAGGTACACATAGTGTTAGAAATTGGGTTCCTGGTTGACTGGCTTATAAGTCCTGGTCAAGCAGTAACCACAATCCTAGTCAGGGTAAGGCATAAGCACACCCTAAATTAACCTATGCTCACCCTCTTGTAGCTTAGCACAGAGCAGTCAGGCTTAACTTTAGAGGCAATGTGTAAAGTATTTGTGCAACACTTCAAACAGTTAAAGAGAGAAAACACCACACAAAAGATTCCACACTGGATTGGAATAATAGAGCTTAATTAAATAAATAAAACAAGAATGACAAAAATCCAATGAGTGTGACTTAAGATATTGAATTTTAATGTTTTACGTGAAAAATAACACCAAGAAGCCAAAAGCGCTATTGGGGATATCTGGCCGTACAGGACCGGGACAAAGTCAAAAGTTCAGGCCAACTGTGATGCAGCGTAGGCCGGCTGCAGAGATCCAGGTAGGCCCGCTGAACCAAAGCACCTTAAATCGTGGTTACGGAGTGTTGCGTGGATCCGCATCAAATATGCATTGCGCAGCAGAGGCAAAGAGTCAGTTCCGAGAGGCGACAAGGCTGTGATGCTAGGTTCTAATGCATCGAGGTTGAAAATCCTGTCAATGGGGCTTGCGATGTGAAGGCCAGTGTCAAGGATGTGAGGTGCAGTGGAGATGATTTGTCGGTTCTGATGAGCAGTGAAGGTGTGATGTGGAGGGTCGGCATCAGCGTTGAGGCTGCCGTCGATGGGGGATGCGAGAGCTTGAGCTGAGAAAAGAGACACACAGTGATGGTTCCGAAGGTGATGCGTCGGTCCCAGATGCGGGATGCAGTGGCGATGCAAGTCTTTTGCAACAGGTCCAATCCACACAACAGAAGTCTGCTCGAAGAGGCGCTGCTCAGCCAACAAAATGCATTTGTCCTGCTCGGGGATGCGTAGCTCAGCAGAGGATGTGCCGGTTCCACTGGAGAAGTACCTTAGGCCCACTTCAAATGGGCCAGGACTGGGGTGGCACCACTTGGCAGGGCAGACTCACAGATGGTAGAGTCCAAGTGAAGATGAAGGTAGATTGAAAATCTTTTAGGTCCGTGAGACTTCATATCAGAAGGCCAGCCCTTGGAGTCACTCTGGGTTCAAGTGATGCAGGTCCAGTTCCCTCACCCAGGTAAGAGGGTAGCTGGCAGCAAGTCAGCAGAGCAGGGCAGGAGTTCAGCAAAACAGTAGTCCAGCAGAGTGTCACTCCTTTCAGCAGCACACCAGTCGTTCTTCCTGGCAGAGTCTTGACAGGTCCAGACATGTACTGAAGTGGTGATGTCAGAGGTCTGGTACTTATTACTAGTTTGGCCTTTGAAGTGGGAGAGACTTCAAAGACAGGCCTTTGAAGTGCACAGAGATCCTGCCCTAGCTTCAGACTCACTATAGGGGGCTAGGCAGTCCTTTGTGTGTGAACAGGACACAGCCTATTCTGGTGTAAATAAGTCTGGGTACAGCTCCTCCCTCCCATCTTGCCAGGATGGCCCATCAAGTCACATCTAAGTTCCCATTGTATGTGGCTGTCCAGGAGGAATACAACTGTCGCCCACCCCAGACATGTGATCAGAAATAGGCAGCAGGCACCAAATACCTAAAGTATGAAAATACCAACTTTCTAAAAGTGACGTTTTCAGAATTGTAATTTAAAATCCGACTTCACCATAGGTTAGGATTTTAAATAAGGATTCCAGAAACACCAGACCTGGAGTTTTTTTGCTTCCCAATTGAAAATTATACTTATTAAATATAATGAGGTAATCCCAATGTTATCCTATGGGAGAGTTAGTCCTTGCAGTAGTGAAAAATGACTTTGAGAGTTTTTACTACCAGGATGTGTAAAACTTAAAAGTACGTCTCCTGCTTTTTAACTATATTGCACCCTGTCCTCTGGGATGTCCAGGGCCTACCATATATATATATATATATATATATATATAATCTACTGGCGGTCGCCAGTAGATAGTTATAGTTACAACCTATTATCCATAGGAAATCCGCGACATTCTATTTGAAATAACTCTCTTGCCGGTTGACGTATCTTCGCAAAATTTTCAAACTTTATGGCCCGCTCCGGTCCGCTCCTACCCTGAAAGTCTCGGGGGGATTCGTCAAGCGGGGGCCGAGAAAAAGGGGGTCCCAAAACACGTTTTCCCCATGCAATTTTCCATAGGAAACTTTAGACACGGCTACAGCCCGAACTGCTGAACGGAATTACACCAAATTTGGCAAAGAGGTAGTTCTTGGTTCAGAAAGAACCCTTTTGTTAAATGGTGTAAATCCGTTCAGTAGTTGCTGAGAAAATCAAAAGTAAAAAGATAGTGATATCTAGGGCCGCGGATCCTCCCGAGCACGAGCTGGATGTTAATTGGCTGTCAGCTGGCTGTCAACATTCCGATTCAGGAAATGTTGGCAGCCATTTTGTCCCTCGGTAGAACCGAGGGACAGAAACAAGTGCGCAAAGCGCACAAAGGGGGCAGGGTAGAAACACCCTGACCCCCTAGGTCTGCTCAGGGGGTCCCACAAGGACCCCCTGGGCAAAAAAAAAAATGTAACCGTACTTACCGGTAATTTCCTTCCATAGGATATCATTGCCTGCTTTTTGCTGAAAAAGTTTCTAAGTGTTGATTTTTGAAACATACAAATATTCCTCTAAAATCAGCCGAAATCCGAATTCTGATTTACTCACCTGTTATCAGGAGAGACCTCAGTGCTGCATCTTTCAGCCCAGTACTGGTCCTGAAAAGTAATTTTAATCGTACTTACCAGTAACTTGAATTTCCTTCCATAGGCTAACATTGACTGGTTTCACTTGGAAATTCTTCTAAGTGTGGAGTTTTGGAACTTTAAAATATTCCTCTAAAATCAGCCGAAATACGAATTCCGATTTACTCACCTGTTATCAGGAGAGACCTCAGTGCTGCATCTTTCAGCCCAGTACTGGTCCTGAAAAGTAATTTTAACCGTACTTACCGGTAACTTGAATTTCCTTCATAGGCTAACATTGACTGGTTTCACTTGGAAATTCTTCTAAGTGTGGAGTTTTGGAACTTTAAAATATTCCTCTAAAATCAGCCGAAATACGAATTCCGATTTACTCACCTGTTATCAGGAGAGACCTTAGTGCTGCATCTTTCAGCCCAGTACTGATCCTCAAAAGTAATTTTAACCGTACTTACCGGTAACTTGAATTTCCTTCATAGGATATCATTGCCTGCTTTTTGCTGAAAAAGTTTCTAAGTGTTGATTTTTGAAACATACAAATATTCCTCTAAAATCAGCCGAAATCCGAATTCTGATTTACTCACCTGTTATCAGGAGAGACCTCAGTGCTGCATCTTTCAGCCCAGTACTGGTCCTGAAAAGTAATTTTAATCGTACTTACCAGTAACTTGAATTTCCTTCCATAGGCTAACATTGACTGGTTTCACTTGGAAATTCTTCTAAGTGTGGAGTTTTGGAACTTTAAAATATTCCTCTAAAATCAGCCGAAATCCGAATTACGATTTACTCACCTGTTATCAGGAGAGACCTCAGTGCTGCATCTTTCAGCCCAGTACTGGTCCTGAAAAGTAATTTTAACCGTACTTACCGGTAACTTGAATTTCCTTCATAGGCTAACATTGACTGGTTTCACTTGGAAATTCTTTTAAGTGTGGAGTTTTGGAACTTTAAAATATTCCTCTAAAATCAGCCGAAATACGAATTCCGATTTACTCACCTGTTATCAGGAGAGACCTCAGTGCTGCATCTTTCAGCCCAGTACTGGTCCTGAAAAGTAATTTTAATCGTACTTACCAGTAACTTGAATTTCCTTCCATAGGCTAACATTGACTGGTTTCACTTGGAAATTCTTCTAAGTGTGGAGTTTTGGAACTTTAAAATATTCCTCTAAAATCAGCCGAAATCCGAATTCCGATTTACTCACCTGTTATCAGGAGAGACCTCAGTGCTGCATCTTTCAGCCCAGTACTGATCCTCAAAAGTAATTTTAACCGTACTTACCGGTAACTTGAATTTCCTTCATAGGCTAACATTGACTGGTTTCACTTGGAAATTCTTCTAAGTGTGGAGTTTTGGAACTTTAAAATATTCCTCTAAAATCAACCGAAATACGAATTCCGATTTACTCACCTGTTATCAGGAGAGACCTCAGTGCTGCATCTTTCAGCCCAGTACTGGTCCTGAAAAGTAATTTTAACCGTACTTACCGGTAACTTGAATTTCCTTCATAGGCTAACATTGACTGGTTTCACTTGGAAATTCTTCTAAGTGTGGAGTTTTGGAACTTTAAAATATTCCTCTAAAATCAGCCAAAATACGAATTCCGATTTACTCACCTGTTATCAGGAGAGACCTCAGTGCTGCATCTTTCAGCCCAGTACTGATCCTCAAAAGTAATTTTAACCGTACTTACCGGTAACTTGAATTTCCTTCATAGGCTAACATTGACTGGTTTCACTTGGAAATTCTTCTAAGTGTGGAGTTTTGGAACTTTAAAATATTCCTCTAAAATCAGCCGAAATACGAATTCCGATTTACTCACCTGTTATCAGGAGAGACCTCAGTGCTGCATCTTTCAGCCCAGTACTGATCCTCAAAAGTAATTTTAATCGTACTTACCGGTAACTTGAATTTCCTTCATAGGCTAACATTGACTGGTTTCACTTGGAAATTCTTCTAAGTGTGGAGTTTTGGAACTTTAAAATATTCCTCTAAAATAAGCCGAAATACGAATTCCGATTTACTAACCTGTTATCAGGAGAGACCTCAGTGCTGCATCTTTCAGCCCAGTACTGATCCTGAAAAGTAATTTTAACCGTACTTACCAGTAACTTGAATTTCCTTCCATAGGATATCATTGTCTGGTTTTCAGCAGAAAAGTTTCAAAGTGTCGATTTTCACAAACTACAAATATTCCTAAAAAATCGCCTGTATGACTTAAACGCATTCTTTCAACTATTTACAGGAGATGCACCAGTGCTGGATCCAGGATCCCACACTGAGTAAGAAAAAGTAACGATAACAGTTTTTAACTTCTAAGTGAATTTCCTTCCATAGGATAACATTGGTGATTCTATGAGAAAAAGTTTCTAAGTGTGAACTTTTAAAGTACAATAATATTCCTTAAAAATCACGACTGTAACCAAAACGCTTTTACTCAACTGTTTACAGGAGATGTCCCAGGACTGAATCTAGGATCCAGTAATGTGGTTAGAAAAGTAATCCATAAAGTAACTAATTGCATTTAACTAGAAATTCACATTGAGCTGAATGTTGCATTGTGTTTGAAAATGTGTTGCCCATTGCAACAACTGTAACTACTGTACTTAAAAGTCTATTGCCTATGTGCAAAGTAATTAAACTAAAGTAATTCATTCTGAGAAAGTATTTTTTGTAATGTAATGTATAATGTAATTACAATGTAATTTAAAAAATAAAATATGTAAAAAAAAATTGTTTCTAAAAAATTTGGAAATCAGTATGAAATAAATTTATATAACAATTAATACATTTAAAAATTGTCATTTACAAATCCTTTGAAATTCACTGAAAAAACTGTAGGTTTCAGACATGTTATAGTTACAAATTAGCATTTAAAAAACCTTTGAAATTCACTGAAAAAACCATAGGTTTCAGGGACGTTATAGTTACAAATTAGCATTTAAAAAACCTTTGAAATTCACTGAAAAAACCATAGGTTTTAGGGACAGTTATAGTTAGTTGGACATTGCACTCGTACAAAACCCGTGAAATTCCCCCGTTATAGTTAGTCCAGCTAACTATAACTCGCGCCCCGCAATGCACTGCTGATGACGTCACATATTACATCACTCATGACATGGTCAGTGACATCACTGATGACATCACTGATGACATCTCAAATGACATCACTGATGACATCATCCACGTGATAATCTCATGCACCTCCTCACACCCTAATATAACCTTTGATACACCCACTCTAAATTACAGACTGCCATTCGCAAAACCATAGACACTCCAACACCAATAACTACATACCCACTCACTGATTCTTAGGTCTACGCACACATCCACTCACTCACCCGTACAGTCACTCATACTTACGGTCACTCAGTACAGGACTATCATATGCACTCATACTCCTATATAGACACTCAAACACCGCCACTCATCCATAGAGGTACTCACACACCTAGTCAGTCATGCAAATAATTAAACACACTACCATTTACTCACCTATACAGTTATACACACACCAGCTCACTTACTCATACAAATAGTAGCACATTCTTACGCTCTTATACAATCACTGATACAAGCACACACTCATCCATACAGCCACTATCACAATCACTCACTCTCGCTTATAGCTATTTATATACTCCAACACACATATATACTGCCTTTCACATATGTAGTTACTCACACATGTACCACTGGGACATACATTCACTCACTAACACACTCTTACACACACTTACCCACCCATACAGTCTATCACAGTTGCACTCTTGAAACCATCCACCCAGTGAATCACCCACTCACACATCTATGCACAGAGTTGCACACACCCCTCCCACACAAACACTCAGGCACCCATACAGATACTCAGACAAGCATTCAATAACTCATATAGACACTCATGTAGCTATTCACAAACACATGCAGCCACTTACACAGCAACAGACAGACGGATACAGACATTCACCCAGTTTAGTCACTAACCCATGCATTCAGTAAGATACGTTAAATCACTCACTTATAGAGTCAGTCACGCACCTACTAAATCATCCATACAGACACTTACACACCCACTCATTCTTCAATATGTCTTTTCCTATATATATTAAAAATATTTAAACTTTACAGAAACACACAGTCACTGGATGATGTCATCAGTGATGTCATCAGTGATGTCATTTGAGATGTCATCAGTGATGTCATCAGTGATGTCACTGACCATGTCATGAGTGATGTAATATGTGACGTCATCAGCAGTGCATTGCGGGGCGCGAGTTATAGTTAGCTGGACTAACTATAACGGGGAATTTCACGGGTTTTGTACGAGTGCAATGTCCAACTAACTATAACTGTCCCTAAAACCTATGGTTTTTTCAGTGAATTTCAAAGGTTTTTTAAATGCTAATTTGTAACTATAACGTCCCTGAAACCTATGGTTTTTTCAGTGAATATATATATATATATATATATATATATATATATATATATATATATATGTGTGTGTATGTGTGTATGTATATATATATATATATATATATATATATATATATATATATATTGCTCTACAATCTCCTCCACTGTTTGAAGAGCACTCTTAGAACAGGTCCGTGAAGGCAGACAGCATTCTTTATTCAATTAATTATACAAAGCCTTACGCGTTTCAGAGACATTTCTCCTTGTTCACAGGCATCTCAGTGCCCATTCATTCATTCAATGCCGGCTCCCGCAGGAGGCGGGGAGCCGGCTGGGACCGTGGGGGCATTGGGGCTCCCCCCACGGTCCCCAACAGAGAGGCTAGGCCCTGGGGGATGGGGTCCCCGGGTCCATAATTGGCCTTTGGAGGGGGGGCCACGCGGCCCCCCTCCAAAAATATATGATAAAAAAAGAAGTATGGTCATGCCCCGGGAGATGGGGTCCCCGGGGCAAATACGAAATGATGGAAATGGATCGATTCTTTTCGATCAAGTTTGGAGTCGCGACTCCAGCGCGGCGCTCAGCGCGGCCCCCTGTGTAATCGCGATGGCTTCGCGAATTCACCTAAAATAACTAATTAAGTAGTATATAATAAAGAAGGTAGTGTTGTATGTATGAAGTTGTTTTAAAGAGGTATTGTGCTTGAAGTTAATGACAATATTACAATTGATAGAGTTGTTAAAAATATATATAAAAAATGTAATATTTAAAGTTGAAAAGTGTGTTGTGTTGTAATACATTGAATTTGTGCTTTTGTTTTGTCACTTCGCGCTGGGTGCGCGAATCATAAATTAAATTATTTTATTTTTTTTAAATGTTTATATTTAAAAAAAAATCTTTATTATGTTATAGGGTGGCTCTAAAAAGAGCCCTTGTTTTCATTGTGACTTTATTGTAGCTACATGTAAGTGCCGATGCAGAGCTTTAGGTTGTTGAGAAAGACTCTGTTTCCCTGATCTGTGAAATGTACTCCATCACTCCTGTAGATGCCATCCATATCAAAACGTAGATTGTTGTTATATATTGAGCCCATGCTATGGTCTCTGAGGCAAGCAGAAACAGCTTTATTGACATTTTTTCTAGCTTTCTCAATCTGTGGACAAAATTGATTTGACCACTTCCATTTCTGTCTTTGACATATGTTAGATTATATAAAGACAGTTTGAGGTAAAAGCAACATCAACTGTGCAAAGGTGTCCTTCATTAGCATTTCCAGACCTACCCCAGTCAATGTGCCTAGGTCATTGCCACCACAGTGCACAATCATGAGGTCAGGGGGTTGGAGATGCAAAAAGGTTTTAACCAAAGGCATCAATTGGTGCCACTTTAATCCTCTCTGTGCAATCCATTTAATGTCCACATTTTGCAAAGCTAGGTCTTTGTCAATACCTCTGCGTTCAGCATACCTTTTGCACCAGAAAACATAGCTGTGCCCAACAATCCACACTGTAAGCATCTTGAAGGGATGTCTGTAAGTAATGAAGAGATGTCTGTAGCTGAGGTAGTCAGTTGGTAGAATGAGAGGTATGTAAAATGGTGGACAAGATGCAATTTTTTAAAAATTAGAGAATTGATTGGCTGTTTAAGAACATTCTATATTAAAAAATATGGTGCATTTTACTTTTTTTTAAAAGCATATTTCTTATTGGTTAGTAAAAAATGTTTGAAAGGTACAATAGAAAGGATAAGATTATATTTTGCCAAGTCAACCACACCTGCTGTTTGCATTTGCAACATTGTGTGGTGAACTTGAAAATATGGTGAACTTGTGACCTGTGAGTTCAGTTGAATGTTCCATGAACTGTTACTATGGAAACTGGCATGAAGCAGAATGGGGGAAGGCTTGAAATTTAACTGTGGTTTTAAAATGTGAAATTGTAATTTATATATAAGTAAAAAAAAATTTAAATGATATTTCCCAAGTCAGTACTATCTTTGGAAGTGGTGTTTAATTAAAAAATAGTGTTGATTTGTTATATCTTTTTGAACTCCCATATGAATTCGCGACTCCATTGCGGTGGTGCACGATGGGGTCGCAACTTAAAAAAATGTAGAAACAGTTTGGGCACCTTTAGAAGTCAGTTGCTAAGGGTTATTATGTGTAACCAATAGAAATGTGTTTAAAATTTGAAAAAATCTAGGAAGCAATGTGATTTGTTAGTTATATGTATTTGTGTGGAGAAAGAGAGGGAAACTTTGTCATTACTGGTTTTACCTTGCTGAGTCTGGTGCATTATATTGATTGTGTGTAAAAGAAAATCCTGTCAGAGTTTGTGAGATTTTAAATTCAACACATTTATTTGCAAGGTGAGTTATAAATTTGTGAGGTTTATTTTTAAACTTTTAACATTATTCAAAAACTGTGTTGTTTGAAATATATTATTAAATGTAGGGATGTATATTGTAGTTTGTTTTATTGTACTTAAATGTTGTTTAAAAAAGAGTCTGTACAGTAATATGTGTATTTTTTAAGATGGATTACTGATGTTCATATAAGATGTTAATAATTAGGCTTGTTTTTTTAGTCTGTACAAAGGTATAGTTGAATGATGCCGCATAATTTTAGAGAGTTGGTTGAAGACGCAGCACAAATGTGTAGTTTGAAAGATGTTCATATAAGGTGTAATTAATTAGGCTTCTTTTTTGTTGAATCTACAAAGGTATAGTTGAATGTTGCCGCATAATTTTAGATAGTTTGGTAAAGATGCAGCACAACTGTGCAGTTTGAAAGATGTTCATATAAGGTGTTATTAATTATGGTTCTTTTTCTCGTTTGTACAAAGGTAACGTTAAATGATGCCACATATTTTTAGATAGAATGGTGAAGATGCATCACAGTATAGTTGAATGATGCCACATAATTTTAGATAGTTTGGTAAAGATGCAGTACAATTGTGTAGTTTGAAAGATGTTCATATAAGGTGTTATTAATTAGGTTTCTTTTTTCTAGTTTGTACAAAGGTAAAGTTAAATGATGCCACATATTTTTAGATAGAATGGTGAAGATGCATCACAAAAGTGTGCTTTCTAGGATGGTCATATAAGGTACTATTAATTAGTTTTTTTTTTCTAGTCTGGAATAAGGTATAGTTAAATGATGCCGCATAATTTTAGAGAAAAATATGAAGATGCAGCACAAAACAGTGGTTTAAACAATGCAGAAATAAGGTGCTGTTAATTAGGCTTCTTTTTCTAGTCTGAACAAAGGTATAGTTGAATGATGCCGCATAATTTTAGATAGAAAGGTGAAGATGCACAATAAAAGTGTGGTTTTAAAAATGCTTATAAAAGGTGTTGTTAATTAGCCTTTTTTAAGTCTGTTGAAAGGTATTGTTTAATGATGTCGCATATTTTTAGATAGAATGGTGAAGATGTAGCTCAAAAGTAAACCACCACATATTACCCTTGCAGGCATGTTGCACTTATCTACTCAACTAGGTATTACGTAATGACTCATCTATGTCTTCAGATTGTATTTATACAGTTATATGTATGCTTAGTGAACTATTAAGAGGCTGCCGGACCGATTACAGAAGTGCAAAGGTAGTGACTGGGTGATTTTAAACCTACATGAGTAATGATTGACTGATTCCATATTCTCCTATCACCCAGTTAGTATCCAAGCACTCATGAAATCACTTTGCCACTACCCAAGCACTTATGAAATCACACAGGCACTACTCATGCACTCTCCCAATCACCCACACACTACCCATGTACTAATGCAATAACCCAAGCATTAACCATGCACTGATGCAATCACACATGCAGTACCCATGCAAATGTCCAATCACCCAGTTAGTATCCAAGCACTCATGAAATCACTCTGCTACTACACAAGCACTTATGAAATCACCCAGGCACTACCCATGCACTCTGCCAATCACCCAAGCACTACCTTTGCAGTCGTAGAATCACCCATGCCCTTCTCTTGCATTCGTCTATTTACCTAGGAAGTACTCAATGACTCATCGATCCCTTCAGGTGCTATTTATACACTTAAGCATGCAGTCAATGTGTATGTATGCACGCAGGCAATTAGCTAGCCACTATCTAGCTTCTCCTACAAAAATCCAGTGACTACCCTTGCTCTCATACAATCACCCAAGCACTACCTACGGAGTTTTGGAATCACTCAGGCAGATGTAGTACATGTCTCAGTTTCTAGATTTTCCTATATTTCAGAAATATTGAATATATATTTCTTTTACATATCATGATGATTTCAAAAGGTAGACCCACATGTATGTGTGCTTTTAACAATATGGGGACACTTATAGTTGAATCATGTAATAGTGTGCGGCTTTATATTTGGCTAGGCCCAACTGTCATGCACTTATAAAAACACCCAAGTACTCGCCATGCAGTCGTACAATGATGCAGGCACAACATATACAGTGCTCTAATCACTCAGCCATTGCTCTTGTACAGATGCAATGATTTAGGCACTATCTGTGTACTTATGCAATCACTAAGGTATAACTCATGCAGTTACATAATCACCCATGTACTACTGTTACACTCCTTCAATCATGGAGGCAGTATCTTTCTACTCTTGTAATCACTCAGCCAGTAGTTATGCTGTTATGAAATCATCCAGTCACTACTTTTGCGGTCTTTTAGTTACTCAGGCTCTACCTCAGTAGTCCTGCAATTATCCAAGAAGTACCCATGCACTTACAAAATCTCCCAGTCACTTGCTATGTAGTCATGTAAATCCCCAGACATTATCCCTGCAGTTATGCAATCGCCGAGGTGTTACCCATGTACTCCTTTAATCCCTTTCTTCTCTTTCAATCACATATGCACTTTTCTTGTATTATGGAATCAGTCAATCATTACTCATGTAGTTTTAAAATCACCCAGTCACTACCTTTGCACTCCTGTAATCAGTCAGGCACCATCTTAATAGTTCACTAAGCATCCAGGCGGTACTCATGAACTTATAAAATCATCCACTCACTTGTTATGTACTTCAGTAATCCTCCAGAAATTAGCCTTGCAAGCATGTTATTATCCAGGGTCTAGTAATGTAGTTTCCCTACAGTCATGCAATCATGCAGGCTGTACCTATGCAGCCATGTAATAACCTACACACTACTCTTGCAGTTGTAGAATCACCCATGCCCTTCTCTTGCATTTGTCTATTTACCTAGACAGTACTCAATGACTCATTGATCCCTTCAGGTGCTATTTATACACTTAAGCATGCAGTCAATGTGTATGTATGCATGCAGGCAATTAGCTAGCCACTATCCATCTTCTCCTGCAAAAATCCAGTGACTACCCTTGCTCTCAATCACCCAAGCACTACCTACGGAGTTTTGGAATCACTCAGGCAGATGTAGTACATGTCTCAGTTTCTAGGTTTTCCTATATTTCAGAAATATTGAATATATATTTCTTTTACATATCATGATGATTTGGGAAGGTAGACACGTATGTATGTGTGCTTTTATCAATATGGGAACACTTATAGTTGAGTCATGTAATAGTGTGCGGCTTTATATTTGGCTAGGCCCAACTGTCATGCACTTATAAAAACACCCAAGTACTCGCCATGCAGTCTTACAGGCACAACATATGCAGAGCTCTAATCACTCAGCCATTGCTCTTGCACAGATGCAATCATTTAGGCACTATCTGTGCACTTATGCAATCACTAAGGTATAACGCATGCAGTTATATAATCACCCAGGCACTATTGTTGCACTCCTTCAATCACGGAGGCAGTATCTTTCTACTCTTGTAATCACTCAGCCAGTAGTTATGCTGTAATGAAATCATCCAGTCACTACTTTTGGAGTCTTTTATTTACTCAGGCTCTACCTCAGTAGTCCTGCAATTATCCAAGAAGTACCCATGCACTTATAAAATCACCCAGTCACTTGCTATGTAGTCATGTAAATCCCCAGACATTATCCCTGCAGTTATGCAATCGCCGAGGTGTTACCCATGTACTCCTTTAATCCCTTTGTACTCTTTCAATCACATACGCACTTTTCTTGTACTCATGTAATCAGTCAATCAGTACTCATGTAGTTTTAAAATCACCCAGTCACTACCTTTGCACTCCTGTAATCGGTCAGGCAGCATCTTAGTAGTTCACTAGGCATCCAGGCGGTACTCATGAACTTATAAAATCATCCACTCACTTGCTATGTACTTCAGTACTCCTCCAGAAATTAGCCTTGCAAGCATGTCATTATCCAGGGTCTAGTAATGTAGTTTCCCTACAGTCATGCAATCATGCAGGCTGTACCTATGCAGCCATGTAATAACCTACACACTACTCTTGCAGTCGTAGAATCACCCATGCCCTTCTCTTGCATTCGTCTATTTACCTAGGAAGTACTCAATGACTCATAGATCCCTTCAGGTGCTATTTATACACTTAAGCATGCAGTCAATGTGTATGTATGCACTCAGGCAATTAGCTAGCCACTATCCATCTTCTCCTGCAAAAATCCAGTGACTACCCTTGCACTCATACAATCACCCAAGCACTATCTACGGAGTTTTGGAAACGCTCAGGCAGCTGTAGTACATGTCTCAGTTTCTAGGTTTTCCTATATTTCAGAAATATTGAATATATAATTCTTTTACATATCATGATGATTTCAAAAGGTAGACCCATATGTATGTGTTCTAGTAACAATGTGGGGACACTTATAGTTGAGTCATGTAATAGTGTGCGGCTTTATATTTGGCTAGGCCCAACTGTCATGCACTTATAAAAACACCCAAGAACTCGCCATGCAGTCTTACAATGATGCAGGCACAACATATACAGTGCTCTAATCACTCAGCCATTGCTCTCGCACAGATGCAATGATTTAGGCACTATCTGTGTACTTATGCAATCACTAAGGTATAACTCATGCAGTTACATAATCACCCATGTACTACTGTTGCAGTCCTTCAATCACGGAGGCAGTATCTTTCTACTCTTGTAATCACTCAGCCAGTAGTTATGCTGTTATGAAATCATCCAGTCACTACTTTTGGAGTCTTTTAGCTACTCAGGCTCTACCTCAGTAGTCCTGCAATTATCCAAGAAGTACCCATGCACTTACAAAATCTCCCAGTCACTTGCTATGTAGTCATGTAAATCCACAGACATTATCCCTGCAGTTATGCAATCGCCGAGGTGTTACCCATGTACTCCTTTAATCCCTTTCTTCTCTTTCAATCACATATGCACTTTTCTTGTACTTATGGAATCAGTCAATCATTACTCATGTAGTTTTAAAATCACCCAGTTACTACCTTTGCACTCCTGTAATCGGTCAGGCACCATCTTAATAGTTCACTAAACATCCAGGCGGTACTCATGAACTTATAAAATCATCCACTCACTTGTTATGTACTTCAGTAATCCTCCAGAAATTAGCCTTGCAAGCATCTCATTATCCAGGGTCTAGTAATGTAGTTTCCCTATAGTCATGCAATCATGCAGGCTGTACCTATGCAGCCATGTAATAACCTACACACTACTCTTGCAGTTGTAGAATCACCCATGCCCTTCTCTTGCATTTGTCTATTTACCTAGGCAGTACTCAATGACTCATTGATCCCTTCAGGTGCTATTTATACACTTAACCATGCAGTCAATGTGTATGTATGCATGCAGGCAATTAGCTAGCCACTATCCATCTTCTCCTGCAAAAATCCAGTGACTACCCTTGCTCTCAATCACCCAAGCACTACCTACGGAGTTTTGGAAACACTCAGACAGATGTAGTACATGTCTCAGTTTCTAGGTTTTCCTATATTTCAGAAATATTGAATATATATTTCTTTTAGATATCATGATGATTTGGGAAGGTAGAGCCATATGTATGTGAGCTTTTAACAATATGGTGAAACTTATAGATGAGTCATGTAACAGTGTGCAGCTTTAAATTTGGCTAGGCCCAACTGTCATGCACTTATAAAAACACCCATGTACTCGCCATGCAGTCTTACAATGATGCAGGAATAACATATGCAGTGCTCTAATTACTCAGCCATTGCTGTTGCACAGATGCAATCATTTAGGCACTATCTATGCACTTGTGCAATCACTAAGGTATAACGCATGCAGTTATATAATCACCCAGGTACAACTGTTGCTTTGTCTGTTTGTGCACCCTTCGTGCGTCTTTCACAACCTCTATTGATTCTTTCTGCAGTTCTGTTCCTGTTTCTGCACCCCATCTCCCTCATTGTGTAGCCCTCTAACCTCATTCTGCACATCTCCTACCTCTTTATGCACTCTTGATTGTCTCTTTTTACAGTTCTGTTGCTTCATTTTCCATCTCTTTTGCTTCATTCTGCACTTCACTTGCCTTTTTATGTAGCCATCTTTCCTCTTTGTAAACCTATGTTCGTTCTTTCTGTACCTTTGTTTTGAATTTCTCCTTCCCTCTTCCCTTTTTCTGCACCCTTCTTCTCTCTTTCTGCACCTCTGTTGCTTCATTCTGCCCATCTGCTCCCTCTTTCTGTAACTTTTTTGCTTATTTCTGAAACTTTCTTAACTCTTTTTGTAGTTCTCTTGACTCTTTCTGTACCTCAATTGCCTCTTTTTGCAGCTCTGTTGCTTCTTTTGCACTACTGTTACTTCTTTCTCCATCTCTATTGCAAATTTCTGCACCCGTCCCATGCAATTATAAAAACACCAAAGGAGTTGTTATGCAGTCTTACAATGATGCAGGCACTAGATATTTAGTACTGTAATCATTCAGACATTAGTGCTGCATTTCTTTTTCTACACCTCTCTTCACTTATTTTACAGCTCATGTGTAATTGTGAATATATTCCGAAAACCATATATGCACTTGTTTGTAGCTTTTAAATAGAAGGTGTAGTGTGGATTGTGGCCTCATTGTCGACATTGCTAAGTTAGCTTAGGCCTAGCTGCCATGATGCCTCTTTTGCACACGTTACTTCGTGACTTTGTTTTTCCAGACTCTGCTTGTGCCTATGTTCATGAGAACTGTCTACATTTCTGCCTTTCACATTTTCTGCTGTTCTCTGTGGTTTTCGTCTGCACACGATGTACAAGGTCGAAAAACAACGTCCCTTGTTGTTGCTGTTCTGGTCAGCCCCTCGCACTTAGACATAACATGAAATACAGCTGCACTGGAGAAATTTGTGTGCTTTTAATGTTGTGATCTCCCTGTTGGAGGCACTTGGAGAAAAACCTTTCCAGGGAGAAGAGCTGTGCTTGTCCGATGATGTAAACCTTGCATCTAGTTCTTGAGGTATGGGGGTCCCCCTGACAAAGCCCAGAGGTCTTCTATTTTTATAATAAACTATTTACTAGCACGGGGAGGGTGGCAAGGCATTATAGTCCTTCATCCACTGTCTTTGTAAAATGCTGTCCCCGTTTGTATTCTATGGAATTGTAACAATGCTTACTGTGTTGTCTTTATGCATTATGCTGCTAGTACTGGCACATGTACTGTGTCTTAGAGCACAATAGTTGAAATAAACATTTTAAACTATACTATGTCTCTTAATACGCACGTTGTGGACAAGTATGAGTGAGTAATTAAAGAGTGTTCTTGCTCCCGCGATTCCTGAAAGAGTCCGTGTTCTGGGATGTCTAATCATTGGTAGCTTCGCTGTAGTACGGAGAACGAATGAGACACTATAGCTAGTCGGATTGGGATTTTGGGCACTAAGGTGGATGGTTGGTACACCACTATACACCGAGGTCCTGTTTTCCTGTGCTTAGTTCTGTATATGTGTATCGCCTTAGTTCTGTATATGTGCAGAATCCCCGCTACATGGCGCCACCAACGTGGTGGGCTTCTTATCTGCGAGACGCTTGAGTAGTGCTTGTGCTTGTCCACAATTCCCTTCACTTATGTTTCCGGAAACAGATGTGAGGGTGTAACCTCCTATATTGATGTTTTTATAGGTTCTTTCAAGCTTGAAGTTATTAAAAGGTATTCTCTTTACTGTTAACCCTATATTGCGCTGCCAGGCACTAGGTTGTTCCACATTCTTAGTCTTGATGGCTGTGAATGTAAATATCCCGGCACATAGCCGCGCCGCTCTCCGTGCTCATTTAACGGCCTATGGAGTACCCGACGCGGGTGTCGCCCTCATCTTTGTGGTCCAAGCTGATCCGGCTTACCACTTTGAGGTATTTTACTCATGGGTCACTTTTCCGGCGGTGGAAGTAGCTGACAATTTGTTCCACGTTTACGCTCCCACCGCCCTTCCTAATGTTTATCGGCCTTATCAGGCTCTTGAAGTTCCGCTCACGGCATGGCAACACCGTGTTTGGTTTAATGGTGCCCTCCCACACCCGGTCACCCCGATGCGTTTAGGCCCGTTATCGATAGATGGGACCGCTTGGCCTGTTTTGGCCGGGTATACCCGGCATCCACATTATTTAGCGGTTCCAGTAGATGAACTGCGTGTGCTGCATACGTCTTTGATCCGTGTGCACAGAGCTTTAGTACAATATGTCACAGGCAACGTCCAGATAGCCCTTCCTGGAGTTGCGGCGCATCCAGCTGGACTTGGCGGTGTGACTGTAAGTCCCGTCATGGTAAATTCGGTGATGGGCAAACGCCCACAGAATAAGGATGATTTGCCTTACTGGCTTGCTGAAAAATTTGACCAGCTGGAGGCGGTGTTTCCGAATACCTCTCCTGTGGAAAAACACAGGATTTTGACTATAAGTTTGCCAAAAGACTTAGTTCCCGATTTGACAGAATGCAACAACTGGGGTAAGGTATTTGCGGCAGTGTATGCGAAGTGTTTCGTCACTCCATCTATGACAGTCCTCCCCACCGTAATTAAGCGTGTACAAGACGAACATGGCCCTGAAGCGGCTGTGGAATTGGGGATGAGACTGGTGGGAGTGTTCGATGTAGTGGCTGATCTAATCCTTGCGAATGTCAAGGGTGATGCAGTTAACTTTCAAGTCGCTAATGCTTTGGCTTTAGTCCCAGAACTGGACAAGCCTCGCGAATTACCGAAAATTATTGCACAGGCTTATAAAACCATTGGCCGCAATAGTTTGGGAGTTAAGCCTTTTGCTAAAACGCAAACTCAACCACAATCACAACCAACATCTCAGTCTGGTAAAGACGAGAAACCATTCTTTTCTAAAAAGAACTGGAAGTTAAAGAAACAGGGAAAGCAACAACCAAAACCAGGGTCGCGTGCTGCGTCACCGGTTTCCGTATCTTCTGAACGCACTTATGATTTGCGCGATCGAGCGAGAATTAAGTCTCCTGATAGATTTCAGGTCCCTAACCAGCGTTCTCCTCGTTCTTCACAGGCACCATCGACCCCACAGGCTGGTGGAGGAGATCGCCAGGAAAGAGGCAGGGGTCGTGACGCCCCACAGGGATGAGACCAACCTCGACAACCTGGCAGAGGGAAACAAGAAGAATTTCCACGTTCTCGCCCACAGTTTCAGAAGAAAAAAGTTGCAGCTTTAACAGCGAGATATGCCACAGACGGTGAGAACGAGACTCCTGAATTGGACGTGGGCAGTGACGCTGCTAGACAGCACCGCGGAAGTTACCATAGTGCGGCAGGCACTACGTCCTCATGTGGAGGCGACAGCAACTGACACTTTCATTACTGTCGAGACAGCTGACACCCGAGTGGCACCCCCTGACAGACTATTTAATATTGTCCTTCAAATTGAAGGTGACATTGAGCGTGTTATTAAAGGGATCTTTTGGGAAAATCTGACCTCTTCTTACGACATTTTATTGGCGGAGGCAGATTGGCCGCCCCCATTTGTTCTTGCTGCTCCTAGAGGGGAGGAAGTAATCCTTCTGAGCTTTGCGCATCATGTCCCCAAGGACAGAGCGGAGGCTTTAGCAGCTGAATGGGCTGTGGCCCAGGCCCCGGCACTGTACCGTAATCATGTGGGCTGGGATGAGGATTCTCCCCCCCCATGATATATCATTGCGGTCTATGCCACAGCCTCAACCCCAATATCCCCTCCGGCGGGAAGCTAAGGGTCCCGTATCCGACATTCTGACACAGTTAGAATATCAAGGAGTAATTGAAACATGCGTGTCACCAATGAATAATCCTCTTTTCGCGGTTCCTAACCCGATGGGTCTTACCGCTTGGTTTTAGACTACCGGCATTTGAACTCGCATTGTCGCACCTTTGCGGTACAGAATACCTATAGTTCTGCGCTCGTAGAGAGTCTTGTTCGTAAAAAATATAAAACAACACTTGACCTTTCCAATGGGTTTTACACTCACAATTTGTCCCCTGACTGTAGTCAATTGACCGCTTTCACTTCCGGTGGAAAACAAATAAAATTCCGGCGTTTGCCAATGGGCTACAAAACAGCCCGGGGGTCTTCGCCGCTCGTGTTGTCTCTTTGGTGGACAGCATAGACCCAGATGCGTATTCTTACGTGGATGATATATATCTGACAGACGACGAACTATGGCCGCATCTTTCCCGAATAGACCGCATTATTCTCGAGTTCGCGGTCTTAGGTTACAAATTTAATTTTGCCAAATCTCACATCGCAGAATATACTGTGTTGTTTTTGGGCTATGAGCTCAACAATGAAGGTAGGGGCTTAGCTCCCCACTTCCTGGAGAAGTGCGCAATTTTGCGCCCTCCAACGACCCTGAAAAAACTTCAGTCTTTACTGGGATTTTTGAACTTCGGGCGTTCTTACATTTCCGAATATGCCCAGCGTATCAAGCCTCTCTATGCCTTGATACAACCTACCTTTTCCAAGTCATGCTGGCTTCCGGAACATTAGTTTATTCTGCAATCTTTGCAGTCTGATCTACTTGAATCTAAGTTCTTGTTGACTCGTGATAACCACACGAACCTGGTGATTAGAATTGTGCCAGGGGCAGTGGGTTTCACGTACTTGACGTTTAACGAAGGTGACACAGTACCTATTGCCTACAAGTCGCATCTTTACACTTCGGCCGAGTTGTGCTTTTCAACTGTGGAGAAAGTTTTGACTGCAGTGCAAATGGCGATTCTTAAAGAACGCGCACTGGCACAGGGAAAACGCATCTTGGTTGTCACCCCTATCCTGCTCTGGAGGCAGTGACAAAGGCAAGTGTACCAAACAGTAAGGCTTCGCACCCACGTTGGATACAATGGGCTACTTCATTGACGTCTCCGGATGTCACCTTTATCTTTGATTCCTCTCTTCAGACACAGGAGTTCTTGCAGGTTGAATTTGTTCATCCTCCTCCTCTGTCTTTGCTGCCGCTTGAGGAGTACAAATGTATCATTTACACCGATGGTTCGGCGCAACCGGCCACGGGTTCTAAGCATGCATACTCAGCAGCATGTGCTATGGTGGCAGGTACCATGGTGAACGGTGAGTTCAAATCGAGTGTTGTGCACAAGCAGGCGCTGGGAGACAGTACCGTCCAATTGGCCGAGCTGCATGCTTTGGTGCTCGCACTTGAGTTTGCAGACCCGGATGTGACTACACTTATTGTATGCGATTCTTACTACTGTGTTCAGTCTTTTAATGACAACTTAATCTTTTGGTCTCAGAACGACTATAGAGATTCTAAAGGCAGCGCAATTAAGCATAAAATGCTTTGGGTTCGAGTAGCAGATCTTAAACAACGTCTGCCTCTCACACAGGTGATTCACACTCTTGGCCACCAGCGCGTGGGCGCACACGCGGTTGGTAACAGTTTGGCGGATCAGCAGCCAAATCAGCAGCAGCCACGTGCTCAGTAGCAGCCGTTACAAGATCCATGATAAAAATAGATAATGAGATTTTGGCAGCTATTGCTGCAACTAAGGAAGGTTCTAATTACCCACAGGGTTTCCCTTCCAAGTACTCTTATCACTTAAGTCCCGACCAGGTTCCTTAAGTAAGAATTCTGGACGTTGGTGATCGGCTGATTCCCAACGCGGACTGCAGAAATTCGTTGATAACAGCCACACACGAAGGCTTGGCTTCGGCCCATGCTGGCGTGTCTGCATCTGTTTCACTCTTGCAGCAGCGTTATTGGTGGCATGGTTTATACAAACAGACCCGTAATTATGTCCTTTTGTGTGACATCTGTCAGCAAATTAAGCCCTCTACGGTTACACGTCAGCCACAAACACAGCTCTGCATTTCCTAATAAACCTTTTGGTTGTGTATACCTTGATCACTGGGGTCCATTTTCTTCTGATACTGCATATAAATATATCTTAGTTGCAGTTGATTCGTGCACACGTTTCATCTGGGTTTGGCCACAACGCAGTGCTGACGCTCGAAATGTGATCAGGGATTTGCGAGTCTTTGTGGGAATTTTTGCCTGTGGCACCTTCCATTCCGACCAAGGTCCAGCGTTCGCCTCTAAGGCATACAAGGACGCGATGAGGTCTATGGCGGTGCTGGTGCAATTTTCGTCTCCATACAGGCCTGAGGGCAACTCAATTGTAGAGCGTATGAACCGTGACTTAAAGAAATCCTTGACAGCTAGAGTCTTAGGTACTGGCAGGAACTGGCTGGCCCACTTGTATGGCGTGCAACGTGCACTTAATAATCTCCCTAGAAGATCTCTGGGTGGGCGGACCCCATACGAAATGCTCTTTGGCATACAGATGTTTGTGCCAGACCTTGATGGTCTAGACATGGCGGCGACAGCCGCAATCTTTGATGTAGATAAT
Organism: Calotriton arnoldi; assembly: GCA_963921515.1. Classification (NCBI taxonomy): domain Eukaryota; kingdom Metazoa; phylum Chordata; class Amphibia; order Caudata; family Salamandridae; genus Calotriton; species Calotriton arnoldi. Next base: position 594,766 of record CAWUFW010004765.1, read on the forward strand.
CATTCTACTATGTTACAGGACTTACAAGAGACCCGTGACAGACTTGCAAGTGAACACTTACCCTCAGCCACGGACGCAGCGCTGCAGATTCCGGTTGCCGGCTGGCTTCCAAAGATTGGAGATCTGGTCCGAGAGAAGGTGGAGAACAAAAAAGAATTGGCCCCTCTTATCGTGCACCGGTTCCGGTTCTTGGCTTGAAGGGTACTCGTACAGTCATCTTACCACCGCTTCCTGGTCGTAGAGACAACAGATACATCTCACTGGACAATGTCAAGCTACAACATCTGGCTGATTCTGAATAGTGTAACACCTGCGGTATCTTGTCCAGCAATTTCAAGAAACCCTGTTCGTGGCCCTCCAGTCTCCACATGTGCCGATGTTACCATTGGGATGGTCGCTTTGCCAGATCGCCTGCTCAACCTCCCGGCTTCCTCCTGCAACGAGGAAACTGAGTATACTTACCCCGCAAGTGAGTCAGTGGCTCATTTGCCTACAACACCACTGAACCTGTCCCGTTTTTCCTTTGATTCGTCTTCCACCTCATCAATTGTCCCCACCAAATTCAGTAGTTTTGTATCCTGGTTCAGAGACAATTTTTTGGTCCCTCCTTGGACATACATCTGGTTGGTGCTATTTTTGATTTTCCTGTTCATGTCCATTGGCTTTGTGACAGTTTTTTTCTTGCTCATCAATGGTCACTACTTGCCAGAACGCTCTGCGGTGAACTCTGTGGCTGGAACTTTGGCTCCGCATTCTTCTTCACACATCATGAAGCGTGACCACACATTTGTGAACATCTCCGCCTTTCCAGTTGCAGATGGCATCGTATGGGATGCAGTGAATTTCCAAATACATGGACCGACAGAAATTATTAATGTCCCAAATGTGCTTCGTGTTTCCATGGGTGATGCGGTAAAAAGGAATATTCATTCAGATGATTGGAACGTGCATGCAATTGAATCGTTATTTTCTGATTTGAAATATTATGCTGCTTTTAATGCTGAGGATTTGTACTTAAATTCTGCTAATTATGCCGATTTGTATTGTTACCAGCATTACGGTAACCATTTTCTGCATAAACCAAGTACACTTCGAGGTAGTTTCAATTATACCTAGTGGGAACATTGCCCGACCCCTCTGCAAGGTAGCTCTCAAACACTGATAAATAAATGTACTTACTTTACAGACTTTGATAGATCAAACCCAGGGTCCTATTATTTTAAATTGAACATTTCTTCAAATCCAAAGGTGATGTTGACCCACACCAAATTGCTATATTCCAGTTCCTTTATGGACACATTAGCTGTTGGTGGCTATGAGCACTGGAAAAACACCATTGACTTGAAATCTATTTGGGGCACTAAATCTTGGCAGGTACGCGGTACAGAAGCCTTGCACCGCGCTTGCCTTATCCCCACACAAATATTATTTTTAAACAGTACTATATATCAAACGACTGGTTTTGGTTTGGTGACTTCCAAACAATTAAATGCACCTTCCACTCCTGCGTTATCTTCCTGGGCGAACAGGAGCTTGCATTTAAATTTTTCCCTTGATACATTGCAAGCTTTGTTTCAAAATAATTCTTTTAATGTCTCTGCGCTAGATCCATCGGCATGGTTGGTGTGGCCCATAGCTTCTAATGCCTGCCAACTGCGTTTTCATAACTCTGCTCCTGATTACAAACAGGATAGACCAGATCCACGTTTTTCTGATTCACGTTCAATTCCAACATATTCGATTGGTAAATTATGTAAACAGTGGTTGCAGCACTCTACCTTAGATTCCATTAAACACATTTATCACTGCTATCCAGCAACATCGATCTGGCCGACTTTGTTCTAGGACCTAGAGGTCCAAGACCTAAAAGATTTGTTTATGCGACTTACAATGAAATCTGGAAGCTTTCACAAATAGAAGCTGCTTCCCGTTTATGGGAAATAGATCAAGCGAATCTAGAAAAAGTGCTTGCTATTGTCGACAATAGTATCAACACCCTGTCTTCCCACATTTACACATTAGAGAATATTGTTTCATCTGTTGTTGATATTGTACAGGATGACGTGTCTGTGTTATATCATGGTCAGAATCAATTGCGTTCAGTAATGCAGTTAGCATGGACTTTGCAGACACTGAAAATGGGGAAGGTTCCATGGCATTTTTTAATCACATCTGCCTTGTTCTTGCCGTTTAATTTAACTGAGAAACATCAGTTCATGTCCATGAAAGATGCAACATACACTCTTCTACATATCGAAAAAATAGATCCTTTAACATTCTCTGTGGGGGAGACTGACTCTGCAGTGTGGCTAGTACACAGGGTTATCACTTTGCCTTTTTCTTTATTTGAATTCAGTTCATGCATGAAACATTATCCTGTTGGCCATTTTGAGCCTTTGGGCAGTGCCTTTTTGCATGAACTTTGGTCCCTACCTTTCACATACAGATGCCTTAGGGATGACAAGGAGGTATTTCTCACGGGAGAGTCTTGCGATTCTACAGTGGGCCATTCCCTTGTTTGTAAAAACATTAAATTGCACAGGGCTTGTAATGTTTCTGTCCCGAATCTTGCATGTGTTTTAAAGGGCATTCCTGTTCCGGTTATATCACCTACTTTCACTATGCTTGCTAATGGTAGCTATCTGCTTTTAAATAATCAAGATTGCTGTGGGTTGCAGGCTGGCATACCCTACATTGTAACAGTTTCGCAACGCGTAGTGTGCTGCAAAAATTTGCTTTTTCCACCCCCGCGTGGGAAGTTAGGTAGTTCCATTTGGCCTTATATACTGACTTTGAAAGCGGATTTCAATAAATTGAGCAGAATAAAGGCACTATTATTAAACCAGGAGGTTATGCTAACTTCTGCACGGGAGACCTTCGTCCTCCAGGTGGCCAGCACCCACAGTGAAATACAGGCCCTTTTAAACACTAACCTCCCCCAACATTTCGGTGAACTGATTCACTGTATATTTAATGCATCTAATACCAACGGCCTTGTACACTTTTTTAAAGTTGTGGGCTCTGGCCTTTTGACGTCCTTTCAGACTATATTTGGTGTAATACCGGCTTTTATTCATTCTATTTTTTCCAGCGTGTTTGGTGGCTTCCCATTGATCCTAGCCTTAGCTGCTGGAGTATTGCTTTTACTTTGTCTGTTGCGCAATGGCTGCACCTCTTGTGGGCCTACACAACCCAGGGTGCCTCGGATGCTCCGTGACCGCATGATTGACAGCTTCGGGGTCCTGCCGCTGGCGACACTCAGCGTGGCTTATGGACTATCTTTTCGCTTTGCGTATTTCACTTGCGTGCAACCTGTGATGTCCTGCTTACGATGTCTGTTCTCTTGGTCCTTGGATGTTTGCCTCTCCAATACGTCTTGTTCTGACCCGGATTTCGACCAGTTGATGGGCCCCTTACTGGCCCATGAACGGGAATGTTCCGGTGACGGATTAATGGTGCATGCGGCTGCACTTGGAGTCTTGGCACAATGGGATATCTGGGCGGCTGCTCAGGATCTCCTACAACAAAGTTATATTGAATATCACGCAAGTTGTCACGCAATGCTAATCCCTGCTCCCTATTGTGAGGAACATGAATGCAGTTTCGATTTGTTGAACTGGATGGCATCTCTTTTTTCAGACGATGACAATGATGTCTTTTTGGAAGGTGTTGCGTTCTTTTGCACATACACTCTGATGGATTAGTTTTGTTGACTCTCAATAAACTGCATATCCGGATTTTTTTATCCTCTTTGAGTGACCATTTTTTTTTGGCCCTATTTCGACCTTTTTTTCCCATTTTTTCCAAAAACTTTTCCCACCTCTAGACGTTTGCATTCTGCTCCATCTATTTGAACTCTGTTTTCGTCCTATGTCTTGACCTATGACTGACCAGGGGAGGGTGTAGTGTGGATTGTGGCCTCATTGTCGACATTGCTAAGTTAGCTTAGGCCTAGCTGCCATGATGCCTCTTTTGCACACGTTACTTCGTGACTTTGTTTTTCCAGACTCTGCTTGTGCCTATGTTCATGAGAACTGTCTACATTTCTGCCTTTCACATTTTCTGCTGTTCTCTGTGGTTTTCGTCTGCACACGATGTATAAGGTCGAAAAACAACGTCCCTTGTTGTTGCTGTTCTGGTCAGCCCCTCGCACTTAGACATAACATGAAATACAGCTGCACTGGAGAAATTCGTGTGCTTTTAATGTTGTGATCTCCCTGTTGGAGGCACTTGGAGAAAAACCTTTCCAGGGAGAAGAGCTGTGCTTGTCTGATGATGTAAACCTTGCATCTAGTTCTTGAGGTATGGGGGTCTCCCTGACAAAACCCAGAGGTCTTCTATTTTTATAATAAACTAGTTACTAGCACGGGGAGGGTGGCAAGGCATTATAGTCCTTCATCCACTGTCTTTATAAAATGCTGTCCCCGTTTGTATTCTATGGAATTGTAACAATGCTTACTGTGTTGTCTTTATGCATTATGCTGCTAGTACTGGCACGTGTACTGTGTCTTAGAGCACGATAGTTGAAATAAACATTTTAAACTATACTGTGTCTCTTAATACGCATGTTGTAGACAAGTATGAGTGAGTAATGAAAGAGTGTTCTTGCTCCCGCGATTCCTGAAAGAGTCCGTGTTCTGGGATGTCTAATCATTGGTAGCTTTGCTGTAGTACGGAGAACGAATGAGACACTATAGCTAGTCGGATTGGGATTTTGGGCACTAAGGTGGATGGTTGGTACACCACTATACACCGAGGTCCTGTTTTCCTGCGCATAGTTCTGTATATGTGCAGAATCCCCGCAACAAAGGTGTTTCTTTAGTAATAAAATAGTATATTTCTATATAATTATTTTAATAATATTAAATTCATTTTAAATATTCTTTTTTCCAGATATTCTTCATTATTATTAAAAAGACTTACCATGACAAAAAAAACGGAAAAGAGAAAACAAGAAAAGAAACAATACTATTTAAAGAAAAGACAACAGCAGGAATTAGATGAACTACAACATGTGGCAAAAAAGAAAAAGTCTTACGGTAAGAGAACAAAAGAATTTATTAAAAGACTTTCAAGGACTAGAAAGGGTTTTGACAATGTAGAAAATAGAAAGAATAGCTCTAGAAGAAAGAAGAATGAAGTGAAAAAAGGACAAATTAATGGCAAATCACGTTCTGATAAAACAATCTATGCTGAAAGAAGGATGAATCAATTTTATGATATAAGGAAACGTATGTATAAAAGTAGAGTGCTACAAAATTTATCGAAACATGGCAAGAAATATAAAAGAAGATCTGCATTTTATAAAAAGAAAAAACAGATTGAAACTATAGTCGAAAAGGCTTTTGAAATAAAAAGAAAATTGTTCATTTTAGTTTTAAACAGAATGCGAACATTAGATAAATCAATGCATTCTATGAAGGACAAAAGAAAAAGAAGAGACTAATTAACAGAACTAACTTTTGTAAAAAAATTTGGGTGAATGGAAGCACACTTCAAGTTCAGAGCCTTTTTTTAATGAAGAGAGCTATTTTCAAAACAATACGGGGCATATTATCAAGGGCTTTATCTCCGCTTTTTTGGCTTTTAAAGCCAAAAAAGCGGAGATAATGCTTTCGCCCTATTTACAAGGCAGTGCTAACATGCATTAGCGCATGTTAGCAGCCTTATTACCGACGCCTCGCTTTGCATCTCTAATGAGATGCAAAGTGGGCGTGTCCTACTAACACAACACGGGAATCAAGGAGTTACAGCACTACTCCCTATCAACAAGCTGGCCCAGGACACCAATTCCGACGTTAGAATCCGCGCTAATCGCGGATAACGCCGAAAGCTAACGTCTGCTAAAAAGCAGACTTAGCTATACATATGATGGGAGGTGGATTCTATGGCTGAATCCACATCTCCCTATTAGCAAGGATTACCTGATCGCTTCCGTTGTAGCGCTGGATTTCCTGCGATGTGCGCAGATTTCACCGCTATCGCCGGATTTAATATCGCTGTGGAGATATGCGTTGTTAATAACGTGATATCTCGACGATTAAATCCGGCGATAGCCGGCGTTAAGCTAATCCGCGCTAGGCCTGCTCAGCGATGTTTATCGCTGTTCTTTGTTGATATGCCCCTACATTAGTTCACGCAGTTGATACCAGTGGTCGTGCTTATGAAGTGAAGAACGGTTGTGCAATTGCAAAAGAAAAGATGGTTCCTAGAAATGTAGACGAAATGATAGCTGATGAAGTTCTAGGGAGACGTTCTAAAGCCCCAGTGTATACTTGGGATTGTAGTAGTATTTGTAGTATACGACAGGAGTCTATTGATATTTTACGAAATTTCTTACGAGAGTATAGTAAAAAAGTATTAAACAAAAGATTAAGATGTTGCAAGGACTAGATCCTTGTAACGTGAGAAAAAATACTGGTTTGCAAGGTCATTCTCTGGCTTGTCTTTCTAGAAAAGTGTGTCAAAGTGTTTTTCATCATTTGAGAATGTTAGCAGTACATCACTCTGCAATGCGGAAGTTAGTAAGAAGATTGTACTATGTAAAAAGTCTTGCAATAATTTTAAGTGACTTAAACACTGCTCTTTTGCATGCGTCAGTATCGGATGTAAAAAAAGTTTGTGATGATATAGAGCAGTGTTTCCCAAACTGTGGTCCGCGGACCCCCAGGGGTCCGTGGCACATTCCCAGGGGGTCCGCAGGCAGCAGTTTTAAAAGCACTGCAAAGTTCCTTGTATAATTAGCAGTTTGAGCAACAATAAAAGTGTCAAGAAAATGCCAGTGAATAATGTATCTGCTGGAGAGAGATGAGAGTTTTGTCCAGTGGCAGCTTTGACTTATCAATGTAGCCCAGAGGGTTAATCTGCCTACTGCAAAGAACGTGTACCATGCATTTTAAAAAACAGTATTTTATGTGCATAGGTCAGTGGGTTACTGCTTTTGTCAGAGATTCTTTTGTTACTGTGCAATTCATAAGGGACAAACGTAATATAGCACATTGACCTATAAACTGTCAAAGAGCTGCTTGCAAACTGCATGGTACAACTTAGTAACTTATGTTTTTCCCAGCCTATCATTATCCTGATGCTGTTAAAAAGGTTTATTTGGGTGGAAATAAATTTTGTTAAAGTCAATGCTAACCACTGTGTTATGTTCTGAATCCTGCGTTAGTGCTTCTCCAGACAAAGCACTCTTTAAAAATGCCTATCAGTTTGAATGACATGTGAATCTTACACCTTGTAGTCCCCTTTGCCTTATGTAACTTTTTCTATACACTGATTTACATGTATGATTCATTGTCTCTATGTGTGTGATGTAAAGTGCTCTGACATCCTACAATGGTATGAGAGATGCTATTAAACAAATGAAATACATGTGACAGAGGGGCTATGGGGAGATGAGAGGCACCGCTGGAGGGTGATAATAAGGGAATCATTGAAGAACCCCAACAAAGATTGTCGTATCCTGGTGCATAGTAAGGTCTTCATTTACTATTCTTTAAAAGCTAACACAAATCATTATATAATGATAAATGTGTTGTAGACTGCACCATTGTTTCCTAATTTTCTTTTTGGGGGGGGGGGGGAAGAGCCTCCCAGAGCCCCCTTTGTAGTGGTCAGGCTCACTCACTGCACGTGGTTTGCACCGTATAGGGACTGGTCTGAAAACATTTGCCAGGGCTGTTTTGGGTTTCCAGTCTGGCCCTGGCAGGAGCAGGAGCCTCGTACTGCGAAATAAAACCAACCATTCAAAAGTTAGTCACGGAGTTGCAGCACCAACCTTCCCATTCAAAGTTTTAGTTTTTTGCAAATTCTTTCAATATAAAATACTAAAGGGGATATTTACAACAGAATTGGCGGAGCGTGTCGTTAGCCTCCTTGGCTTAACGACACGCTCCGCCACTTCAGAAACACAGGTCTGCACCATATTTACACGAAAATGGTGCAGCCCTGCATTTTCCTCTGCGCTGGCACTACACTTAGCAGTGTAGTGCCAACGCAGGCACCCTTGAACCATAGTGCAAGGATGTCTGCATGCAGGGGAAGATTGTTTATGTGCAGGAAGTTCCCCTTCCTGCACATGAACAATTTTGAAATGCCGTCTTGTCACTTTTATGGGTGCTGCCTAATGCAGCACACATGGAAGTTACAAAATGTAATTTTTTTTAAAGATTGTTTATGTGCAGGAGGGGTCACCTTCCTGAACATAAACAATCCAAGGCGTTTTGCTTTTTCCATGGGAAATAGCAAAAACAAGGAGAAATAAAGCATTTCTCCTTGTTTCGCGAAGTTAAGACCAGGTTTTCCATGGTCTTCATTTTGGTGCTGCCTCCTATTTACGCTGCCCTTGTAAATAGAGGGTAGCGTCAAAATTAATGGGTGTTGGGGTGGAACGCCCACTGCAACTCTTCTGCCCACCCCCCTTTCACGCTAAGCATTGCGTGAAAGGGGGCCTTACTTACAAGGCAGCGTTAAGCCACGTTAAGTGGCTTAACGCTGCCTTGTAAATAAGGTGAAGCCCCTATCGCCACGAGAACATCGCAAATAGTGACGTTCCCATGGCGATAGGGGCTTGTAAATATGCCCCTAAAATCCTTAGTAATTCGAGTATTTGTTTTGTGTGCACACGTGTGTTTGTTTTTTTCGAATTACTGTTTTAATGTTTGAAATTTAAATCCTACAAATTGCTCGGGGGTCCCCGGCTTCCAGTGGTGACTCAATGGGGGTCCTCAGGAGTCAAAAGTTTGGGAACCACTGATATAGAGTTTCGTTTCTTTGGTCCTGAAGCGGAGTGTAGAGAAAGTGAGAGTTTTATAAGTGTAGGTGTTGAAGAAGAGGTGGAAGATAGTAGTACTGAGAATTTTGTAGAAGAAATTACGAAGTTTAACGTAATTTGTTGTGAAACACCAAACTATGTTTGTATTTGTTGTCGACGTACTCACTACAGAAATCAAACTAGGAATGTTGATCTGTATTTAAAAAGTGAAAAAGAAAACAATGATAAGTGGAAGGAATTTGGAGCTTATTTGTTGGTGGAAGATTGCTTTGAGTTGGGTAGTGATCAACGTATTTGTAAATATTGTTATAGCAAATTAGAGGAGAACAAAATGCCAGCTAGAGCTGTACATAATAACCTAGAGTTGGTAGCTATTCCTCCAGAACTGGTAGATTTAAATATGTGTGAGTCCATTCTGATTCAATCTGTGCACCCGTTTCAGGCTATTGTTGAGCCTAAAACAGGTAAGTTGCCTCCCACAGATTTACAAAGAGGATTAAAAGGAAGAGTTGTGTATTTACCTTTAGATTTAAAGAAAAATATTGAAACTATTGGTATAGAGAATGAGGAAACTGAACCGGTAGTTATTCTAGTTAATGGTGTTCCTACGTAGAGTCGGAAAATATGGCAAGAATTAGTAGATGTCACCAAAGTGCAAAAGGCTACGTTATATCTCATAAAAAACAATCTTTATTACAAAAATGTGTATGTGGAAGAAGAAATAGTTTTAGGAGATGATGGCGAAATTTCAAGTGGCCAAATTGAAAAAGTGTACATCTCCAGAAGTGAAGAAATTTATGAACATTATAGTGTACATCCTTTACATTCAAAGGAAGTAATTGGAAATACTATTGAATTATTCCAAATGAAGAAAGCGAAGAGAACTCCCATGAGTGTTTGGGAGAGAAGTTTGGAAGCTCGTTGTTTTCCACAGCTCTTCCCCACTGGAAAAGGTGGACGATATGACAAACGACCAGTACAGATTCCAGCGTCAGAATATCGTACAACAAGATTGTACTCAGAAGATCCAAGATTTCGACAATGTACTCCATATATATTTCATCTTTTGTTTGAAAGTGACTTGTCTGGACTTTCATATGCAGTGAACCACATAATAAAAACAGGAGTTCATCTTCAACATGTTTCTGCAAAGGAATTCATGGACAAAGTGCAACAGAGAGACGATCATTTAGAATCTCAATTGATTAATTTGATGGCTTGTCAACGTGGTACTAATGAGTATTGGTATCATCGTCATGGAGAACTTAAATGTATGTTAAGGAACTTAGGAACCCCTACATGGTTTGTTACGCTAAGCTGTGCTGAATACGCATGGGACGATTTACTTGAATTTCTTCGAGAAGCAAATTCAAATATTAAAAACATTCAATTCAAGACAGCTGGAGAACTGTGTTCCTTGGATCCTGTAAATGTGCAGATATTTTAATCATAGGTTTCAAGCTATGATGTCTTTTATCTGCAATAAAAACAACCCACCTCTTGGAGAAGTTATTGATTTCTTTTGGAGAAAGGAGTACCAAGCTAGATGTGCTCCTCATATAGATATGCTTTTATGGATCAAGGATGCACCTAAATTTGGAACTGATTCTGATGAGACTGTTTTATCTTTCATTGAAGACTATGTTACATGTGGTATTCCAAAAACAGGAGAAGAAAATACCTTAAGACAACAAGTTTTACGGTTTCAAACTCATCGATGTGGCAAATACTGTCGACGGAATTACAAGTTAAAGGAAAAGTTTTATACAAAATGTCGTTTTGGATTTCCACGTCCAGTAATTTCCAAAGGAAGAGCCAACAGTTTCATGTCAGCAGTGAGGCATACTATAACTCGAAAATCTCCAAAATATACTTACAATTTAAAAAGAAGTGAACATTCAAAGTATATTAATGATTACAATCCAGTGATTTTGTCGATGTGGAATGCAAATATGGATATCCAGTATGTTGCAGATAATTCCATTGCTGTTGCTCGCTATCTTACGTCATACATAACAAAATCTGAAAAGACGGAGTTGAAAGAAATGTGGGAAGAAATTTCACAAGAGAAGACTCTTAGTAACAAATTGTACAGCTTTAGTTTGAAGATGCTGTCCAATCGGGAGATTGGATCCTACGAATGTTCGGATCGGTTGACCTCTGCAAGTTTATATTCAAAGTCAAGAGGAATCATTTGGGTTAGTCTAGGTCTTGCTGCAACATGAAATCGAGTATTGAAATCTGTACAAGAAATTGAATATTTAGCATTAAATGAACCGGAAAGCACAGCTATTGTTAAAACAAACATGTTGGATACGTACTATCCTAAAAGAAGTCCCTATCTTGAAAAAATATGTCTCTATGAAGTGCTGCAATATTACAGCTTTAAGAGAAATTTTATAGAAAATATAAATGAAGAGAAATATGCAGTGATTGGTTCTGATGGATGTTTGGTGAAACATACTAAAGGAAATCTCATTAATCACAGGAAACTGAGTTGCGATACTCCAGATAAAAGGGAATTTTTCTATTTAGCACTCCTGCAACTCTTCAAGCCTTGGCGTACTGAAATCGGAATTACTTGGAGATTTTCAGTGCTATGAAGATTCTTTTAATGCATGTAAAGATAGCATTCAATGCACAGTTTTTCCAAATTATCTACAAATGTTGAATGAAGAAATTGAACAAGAAGCTACTATTGCAGCTGAGATTGCTAGAGACAGTTTTCAAGATAGTCAAAGTTCTGCTCCACTGATTCAAGATCCACTAGGAGAACCAATTCTTGAAAATGAAGCAGCAATAGCCATGAGTGAAGTAGAAACAGCAATGCATCAAGCTCAACAGGATATTATGGAGTTAGGAAACTTGGAAGAACAACTAAATATTGAACAGAAAGAAATATATCAGCAAGTTACACAACAGATAGACCATGGTTTACTTCATGAAAATAAAGAATGCAACTGCACATCATTTAAACCTATTCGAATGTATATCAGTGGTCAAGCTGATACAGGAAAAAGTTTCTTAATTAAAGTTTTGACCAGTTATCTACAGAAAACCACTGAATCACATTTATCTTGTGTTGTAACCGCTCCAACTGGGTTAGCAGCACACAACATTAAAGGGATTACATTACATCGTTTACTGATGCTACCTGTTGAACATGAAAACAAGTTGGAATATCACAAGCTATCTGGAGAAGCTTGTTATGAAGTTTCAAGAGTATTAAAGAAAATGAAACTTCTGATAATTGATGAGGTGAGCATGGTCTCAAACTTAATGCTTGCCTTTGTACATTTAAGAATGCAGCAAATTTTAAAAACAGATTATGATGTCTTATTTGGAGGAAAACATGTGATTGTATTCGGCGACCTACTGCAACTTACTCCTGTAAAAGGGCAACCAGTTTTTAAAACACTTGTGCATGAAGACACCAGGAAATCTTTGGGAAGTATTGGAAATGTCAACATTTGGTCATATTTTGAATATAAAGAACTTATTAAGAATATGCGACAGGCAAGTGATGAATATTATGGAAGCATTCTTCAAGATATAAGAATTGGTGTATTGACAGAACATGGTAAAGAAGCTTTGCACAGTCGGTTACTTACAAACTTGTTTCCAAATGAAAATGTTGCTCCGGAAATAATATACAAAAAAATTGGAGAAAAGAAATCTATAATTTGCCTAATGCCAACACTGCAAGAGTGTTCTACATTCAATCAAGAACTTTTGAAGTTGGAAAAACAACAAATAATTAAAATGGAAGCCATTGATAAAATAGAACACGAAGGAATTACTATTATTTTGTCAGAAAAATTAAAATCAAAATTGGATTCTTTGGAAAAATCTATATCTAAGACTGCTGGTTTAGAAAAGAATTTATATGTATGTGAAAACTGTCGGGTAATTTTATGGCGTAATTTGGATGTGGAAAAAGGTTTAGTAAATGGAGCAATGGGAAAAGTTGTTGATTTTGTTAATTATCCAAATAGAGATGGAATTGAATTTTTGAAGATTAAATTTGATCAGATTGAAGATGTAAAACAGATTGGACGTTGTGCTGTTCGTTTTTGCTTGTTAAAGACTTGTATGTTCGTAGAAAACAGTTTCCTCTTTCTTTAGCATATGCGGTGACCATTCATAAATCTCAAGGTTTAAGTGTAGACAGTGCTTTGGTAAACATTGGAAGTACCGTGTTTAAAGAGGGCATGGCATATGTTGCATTGTCCCGAGTCAGAACTTTATCTGGATTGTATTTGATTGATTTTGATGAGAGAAAGATATAGTGCAGATGCAAATTGTGTAAGAGAGTATAATCGGTTAAGAAGACTGTATGCTCCCAACTTAGGTGAATATCCTGTATATGAAAAGCGTGTAGTATGTCGAAAACGAACATATGAGAAACTCTGTAGTGAGGTTGGAAATAAGAAAAAAAATCAAGAGAATGTTGAGGCTCCAAACAAAAAGAAAATGGACACTGTTGATGATATTGTAGGATATCAGTTAGAAAATAGTTCAGGTATCAACTGCTATGCTAATGTAGTTGTGAACGTCATATTTTTCTAGAAAATCTTCAACAACAAATTATGGAGAATCGAGAAAAAGGTTTTGTTCTTTGTTGCATTCTATTTTTGAAAACTTGACAACCGATAAAACTAAAATCCAAAGTGCTTCTGGCATTCGGCATCTTCTGGATATATGTTCTGGTTCTTCACAATTTACACTTAATGTACAGCAAGATGCTCAAGAATTTCTTATGTTTATGCTTGCAGTATTGGAAGATGAAGGAATACAAATTGAAAATCTGTTTGGACTTCGTTACAGATGGGATCATAAATGTGAAGATTGTTCATTTTCTTCTACCACTGAAATAGACACTGAACGATTCATATATTTGACAATACCAGATTGCAAAACAGTGTCTTTTAACAAATTAGTAAAATCAGCTAATCAAAATATAGATTGTACTCACTGCAAATCTGAAATGTTATCAACATTATTTATAGAAAGATTTGGACAATATGTCATTTTAATGCTACAACATTGTAGAGCAGATGGAAGAAAATTGGAAACTAAAATGAAAAATGTTTTGGCAAGTCAACTGTCAATTTCAGGAAGAACTTTCAAAGCAGTGACAATTATTTTCCACGATGGACCTTCTACAAATTCTGGACACTATACTGTGTATTTAAAGTGCAATAAAGGATGGACACATTGCAATGATGCCCATTTGGAATTCAAATGTCGGTTGCCTTATGAATTACCAAATTCATATCTAATATTTTTGATGCCAAAGTTCTGAAAACATCATTCGGCCTATTGGGAAGATGTCAACATGAATTAATGAGTTTATTTTGGATATTTTCAATACAAACGATTTCAGAAACATCATTCGGCCTATTGGGAAGATGTCAATATGAATTAAGAAGTTTATTTTGGATATTTTCAATGCAAATGATTTCGGAAACATCATTCGGCCAATAGGGAAGATGTCAACAATTACTGTTTCAATTATCGTTTCTGTTCTTTGATATTGTATTTAGAAAATTGTTTTTGAAAGAAGCAGATCATATATTTGATCTTTGTATTATCAATCAATCATGTCACTTATAAAGCGCACTACATACCCGCGAGGGTCTCAAGGCGCTGGGGGAAGAAGGGGGTGGTGCTGCTACTGATCGAAGAGCCAGGTCTTGAGGAGTCTTCTGAAGGCCAGTAGGTCTTGGGTCTGTCGGAGGTTGGTGGGGAGGGTGTTCCAGGTCTTGGCGGCGAGGTGGGAGAAGGATCTGCCGCCGGCGGTCGTTTTCCGGATGCGGGGGACTGTGGCGAGGGCGAGGCTGGTCGAGCGGACCTGGCGGGTGGGGGTGTAGAAGCTGAGTCGTCTGTTGAGGTAGGCTGGTCCGGAGTTGTGGAGTGCTTTGTGTGCGTGGGTGAGGAGCTTGAAGGTTATCCTCTTGTTGACAGGGAGCCAGTGCAGGTCTCTCAGGTGGGGTGTGATGTGGCTGTGTCGGGGGATGTCGAGGATAAGACGTGCAGAGGCGTTCTGGATGCGTTGCAGCCGTCTCAGGAGCTTAGCCGTCGTTCCTGCGTAGAGGGCGTTTCCGTAGTCCAGCATGCTGGTGACGAGGGCCTGGGTGACTGTTTTTCTTGTTTCGGTGGGGATCCACTTGAAGATCCTGCGGAGCATTCGGAGGATGTTGAAGCAGGATGAGGAAACGGCGTTGACCTGCTTAGTCATGGAGAGGGTGGGGTCGAGGATGACCCCTAGGTTGCGAACGTGGTCGGTGGGTGGCGGGGCTGTTCCCAGTGATGTTGGCCACCAGGAGTCGTCCCAGGCTGAAGGAGTTGGAACCAAGGATGAGGACCTCCGTCTTGTCCGAGTTCAGCTTCAGGCGGCTGGTCCTCATCCATTCGGCGACGGCCTTCATTCCTTCGTGGAGGTGGGCTTTGGCGGTGTGAGGGTCTTTGGTGAGGGAGAGGATCAGCTGGGTGTCGTCGGCGTAGGAGATGATGTTGAGGTTGTGATGTCGGGCGACGTGCAATGTTATTGAGGGTGTTTATTTTTGAAAATGTAAACAGATAGTTGAGTTTGTTGTAAATATTTTGAACACAGATTTGTTTTTTTAACAATCTTATTGATTGTATTTTTTGCCCGCTGTTACATGATGATCAACATTGAAATCACTGTGTATGGTGAAATTCAATAGAATCTGAAAACAGCAAAAAGGCAAACTGAATATGTTATGTAATTGTAAAATTATGTTGTGTTCTTAAAACTATAATATTATATGTAATAACAGTATTTTTTCTTCTCTTTTACAGACACTAATTCTAAAGTTTGAAAATATTTTAAATTTAGATTATAATAAAACAACTGAAAAAATTGTTTCAATGAGTTTCATATCTACTTCAAAAAAGGTAAGATTAAGTAACCCAAGCACTACCCATGCACTGCTACAATCACATGTGCACTACCCATGCAAAACTCAAATCACCTAGACACTACTCATTCACTCCTTCAATTACCCAGGTAGTACCCATGCACTCCAGCAATCACCCTGTCACTACCCATGCACTCCTCCAATCACCCAGCCAGTACCATGTACTAATCCAATCACTCCGCCAATACCCAAGCACTTATAAATTCACCATGCACTATCATTGCAGTACTCTAATCATCCAGTCAGTACCCATGTACTCATGCAATGACCCAAGCACTAACCCTGCCCTGCTACAATCACTTGTGCACTACCCATGCAGTCCTCTAATCACCTAGACACTACTCATTCACTCCTTCAATTATCCAGGTAGTACCCATGCACTCCAGCAATCACCCTGTAACTACCCATGCACTCCTCCAATGACTCAGCCAATACCATGTACTTATCCAATCACTCCGCCAATACCCAAGCACTTATAAATTCACCATGCACTATCCTTGCAGTACTCTAATCATCCAGTTAGTACCCATGTACTCATGCAATGACCGAGGCACTAACCATGCACTGCTACAATCACCTGTGCACTACCCATGCAGTCCTGTAATCACCTAGACACTACTCATTCACTCCTTCAATTACCCAGGTAGTACCCATGCACTCCAACAATCACCCTGTCACTACCCATGCACTCCTCCAATCACCCAGCCAGTACCATGTACTAATCCAATCACTCCGCCAATACCCAAGCACTTATAAATTCACCATGCACTATCCTTGCAGTACTCTAATCATCCAGTCAGTACCCATGTACTCATGCAATGACCCAGGCACTAACCATGCACTGCTACAATCACCAGTGCACTACCCATGCAGTCCTCTAATTACCTAGACACTACTCATTCACTCCTTCAATTACCCAGGTAGTACCCATGCACTCCAGCAATCACCCTGTCACTACCCATGTACTCCTCCAATCACCCAGCCAGTACCATGTACTTATCAAATCACTCCGCCAATACCCAAGCACTTAATTCATCATGCACTATCCTTGCAGTACTCTAATCATCCAGTCAGTACCCATGTACACATGCAATGACCCAGGCACTAACCATGCACTGCTACAATCACTTGTGCACTACCCATGCTGTCCTCTAATCACCTAGACACTACTCATTCATTCCTTCAATTACCCAGGTAGTACACATGCACTCCAGCAATCACTCTGTCACTACCCATGCACTGCTGCAATCACCTAGCCAGTACCATGTACTAATCCAATTACTCCACCAATACCCAAGCACTTATAAATTCACCATGCACTACCCTTGCAGTACTCTAATCATCCAGTCAGTACCCATGTACTCATGCAATGACCCAGGCAGTAACCATGCACTGCTACAATCACCTGTGCACTACCTATGCAGTGCTCTAATCACCTAGACACAACTCATTCACTCCTTCAATTACCCAGGTAGTACCCATGCACTCCAGCAATCACCCTGTCACTACCCATGCACTCCTCCAATCACCCAGCCAGTACCATGTACTAATCCAATCACTCCGCCAATACCCATGCACTTATAAATTCACCATGCACTATCCTTGCAGTACTCTAATCAGCCAGTCAGTACCCATGTACTCATGCAATGACCCAGGCACTAACCATGCAGTGCTGCAATCACCTGTGCACTACTCATGCAGTCCTCTAATCACCTAGACACTACTCATTCACTCCTTCAATTACCCAGGTAGTACCCATGCACTCCAGCAGTCACCCTGTCACTACCCATGCACTCCTCCAATCACCCAGCCAGTACCATGTACTTATCCAATCACTCCACCACTACCCAAGCACTTATAAATTCACCAAGCACTATCCTTGCAGTACTCTAATCATCCAGTCAGTACCCATGTACTCATGCAATGACCCAGGCACTAACCATGCAGTGCTATAATCACCTGTGCACTACTCATGCAATCCTCTAATCACCTAGACACTACTCATTCACTCCTTCAATTACCCAGGTAGTACCCATGTACTCCAGCAATCACCCTGTCACTACCCATGCACTCCTCCAATCACCCAGCCAGTACCATGTACTTATCCAATCACTCCGCCAATACCGAAGCACTTATAAATTCACCATGCACTATCCTTGCAGTACTCTAATTATCCAGTCAGTACCCATGTACTCATGCAATGACCCAGGCACTAACCATGCAGTGCTACAATCACCTGTGCACTACCCATGCAGTCCTCTAATCACCTAGACACTACTCATTCACTCCTTCAATTACCCAGGTAGTACCCATGCACTCCAGCAATCACCCTGTCAATACCCATGCACTCCTCCAATCACCCAGCCAGTACCATGTACTTATCCAATCACTCCGCCAATTCCCAAGCACTTATAAATTCACCATACACTCTCCTTGCAGTACTCTAATCATCCAGTCAGTACACATGTACTCATGCAATGAGCCAGGCACTAACCATGCAGTGCTACAATCACCTGTGCACTGCCAATACAATCCTCTAATCACCTAGACACTACTCATTCACTCCTTCAATTACTCAGGTAGTACCCATGCACTCCAGCAATCACCCTGTCACTACCCATGCACTCCTCCAATCACCCAGCCAGTACCATGTACTTATCCAATCACTCCGCCAATACCCAAGCACTTATAAATTCACCATTCACTATCCTTGCAGTACTCTAATCATCCAGTCAGTACCCATGTACTCATGCAATGACCCAGGGAGTATCCATGCACCCATGGAATAACTCAGACACTACTCATGCACTGCTCCAATCACCCATGCAGTACTCATGCAGTCCTCGAATCACTCAGCCAGTACCCATGCACTCATCCAATCTCTCTGTCACTACCCAAGCACTTATAAAATCACCATGCACTACTCTTGCAATCGTGCAATCATACACGTAATACCTATGCACTCATGTATTGATTCAGGCAGTACCCATAAACTTATGTAAACACTCAAACATTACCTATGCACTCTTCTAATCAGCCATACATTACCTCTGCACTCATGGAATCTCACAGCCATTACTCATGCACTTAGAAAATTAACCAAGCAGTACCTATCCACTTACAAAATCACCCAGCCATTACTAATGCACTCCTTCAATCACCCAGGCACAACTCATCTACTCATGCAATAATCCAGGCACTAACCATGGACTGCTCCAATCACCCATGCACTACCCATGCACTCCGCTAATGACAGAGCCAGTACCCATGCACTCATCCAATCCCTCTGCCACTACCCAAGCACTTATAAAATCACCATGCACTACTCTTGCAGTCCTCCAATTACACAGGTACTATGATGCACTCTTGCAATCACCCATACATTACCTCTGCAGTGATGCAATCTCCCAGTCATTACCCATACACTTATATAATCATCCAAGCAGTACCCATGCACTTACAAAATAACCTATGCATTATCAATGTACTTTTTCAATCAGCCATGCACAACTCATGCATTCATGCAATAACCCATACACTACTCTTGCACTTATGCAATCACCCAGCCAGTATCTATACACTCATTCAATCAATCACTCTGCCACTACCCAAACATTCATAAAAAAAACACGCACTACCCTTGCACTTTTCCAATCACCCACACAATGTCCTTGCTCTCATGCAATCACTCAGGTAATTTTTCTTTTTTTAACCAATAGATGTGGTTCCGTAAGAATCGTTTTTTAATGATTTTTTTAACAATTTTAATTTTTTTTGTATTTTGTAGACCTTTTTTTCTTTTTTTGTGTGTTTTTGATTTTTTTTAGATTAGAGAAAATTGAAAAACAACAAACGAGCTGTTTAACAAAAAGAAAAGCACATTATAAAAAAAAATTAACATTTATGTGCTTTTATGGCAGTTGTTATAACATCGAGACATTGCTCTCCAATGCAGAGTTTAGTCTCACACTTCTTGCAAATGATTGCAGCTTCAAAAAGTTCAGGGACAATGTGGGGCCTTGGCGCTGGAGGAACTTACTGGGATGAGGTAGAAGGGGCATTTGGATTTCGTTCTGCCGCCTCATTAATCTGTCTCCTCCTCTCCTCTCTAGCCAGGTGAACCGGGTGCAGAGTCTCCAGATGTTTTTTCATGCTGCTGGTTCCACATGAATATTTCTTCTCAGATCCTCTGGATAATATTCGTTTGCATATGGTACACGTGACTTTACGGGCGTTCACTTTTTTCTCGCCCTCCGGAACTGAAAAAAAGGCCCACACAATGCTCTCCTTTCTCTTTTTGATTGGTTAATTTCATCCTCCTCTTCCATATCCAAGGGGTCAATTGTTGGTTCATTGGAAGCCATAGTTTTGCAAAAAAAAAGTCAATAAACACACAAAAGTTGAAAAAAAGAAAAGAGAAACAACAAGCAGGTCTTCTCTCGAAGGTAGCCAAATAATAAGAGGAATATCACAAGGATGGAACCTCCCTCTTACAGAATGAAAATGATTTAAACCAATCAAATTCTTTCTTTTCCTGCTGGCACGAAGTCGCGTAGGGTGCACGCACCCGTCGCGCACCCGTAAAATATTGTATACATAATTATAAACTATAAATAAATGTTTATACAACATTTTAAAAAGGATATTAGTGAAAGTGTTTATACAAATCTGATATTTGAACTTTATATAGTGATATTTCACACTTTGGAAATACGCCGAAGTTGCGACCCCGGCGCGATCCCAGCGCGACCCCGGAAATACGTGCAGGGAGGGGTTGCTTACCGTACGCGCATACGTCACGCAGTCGTGAAATTTCATATTGTTAATAGTATACTGAAAAAAATAGTTTATAATTAGTTTTCTAAATTAAATTAGTCAAACACTATAACCAAAGATATTATTGATAATTTCTATAATGATATTTCATACTTTTCAAATTACGCCGAAGTCGTGACCCCGGCGTGATGCCGGCGCGAAGTCAGGAATACGTGCACGGAGGGGTCGCGACCCCAGCGCGACTTCTGAAATGTGCGGTAGCAAGGTACGCGTAGCCATCGAGTAGGAGTCGCTTACAGTGCGCGACCCCTTTGTAATAATCAAAAAAAAAAAGAAAGAATGAATGTAGTTTTCCTAAGTATAAATTATTCTTAACCTTTGTTTCATATATATATATATTCACTAAAAAAACCATAGGTTTCAGGGACGTTATAGTAAGAAATTCGCATTTAAGAAACCTTTCAAATTCACTGAAAAAACTATAGGTTTCAGGGACGTTATGGTTAGAAATTAGCATTTAAAAAACCTTTCAAATTCACAGAAAAAACCATAGGTTTCAGGGACGTTATAGTTAGAAATTCGCATTTAAAAAACCTTTGAAATTCACTGAAAAAAACACAGGTTTCAGGGACGTTATAGTTAGAAATTAGCATTTATAAAAGACTTTGAAATTCACTGAAAAAACCACAGGTTTCAGGGACGTTATAGTTAGTTGGACATTTCAGTCGTACAAAACCTGTGAAATTCGGCCGTTATAGTTAGTTCAGCTAACTATAACTCGCGCCCCCGCAATGCACTGCTGATGACGTCACATATTACATCATTCATGACATGGTCAGTGACATCACTGATGACATCTCAAATGACATCACTGATGACATCACTGATGACATCATCCAGTGAATGTGTGTTTCTGTAAAGTTTACATATGTTTTATATATATATATATGCCAAGGTGTATTGAAGAATGAGTGGGTGTATAAGTGCCTGAATAGATGATTTAGTAGGTGCGTGACTGACTGTATAAGTGAGTGATTAAACGTGTCTTACTGAATGCATGGGTTAGTGACTAAACTGTGTGAATGTCTGTATTAGTCTGTCAGTTGGTGTGTAAGCAGCTGCATGGGTTGGTGAGTAGCTACATGAGTGTCTATATGGGTTATTGACTGGTTGTCTGACTATCTGTATGGGTGCTTGAGTGTCTGTGTGGGTGGGTGGGGGTGTATGACTCCCTGCATGGATGTGTGAGAGGGTGATTCTCTGGGTGTATGGGTTCAAGAGTGCATCTGTGAGGGGCTGTATGAGTGGGTGAGAGTGTGTATGGCTGTGTTGGTGAGTGAATGGATGTCTCAGTGGTACATGTGTGAGTATCTACATATGTGAAAAGCAGTATATGTGAGTGTTGGAGTATATAAATGACTATATGTGAGAGTGAGTGATTGTGAGAGTGGCTGTATGGATGAGTGTGTGCTTGTATCAGTGATTGTATAAGAGAGTAAGTATGTGTTAGTATCTGTATGAATAAGTGAGGTGGTGTGTGTATAACTGTATAGCTGAGTAAATGAGAGTGTGATTGATTTTTTGCATGACTGACTAGGTGTGTGAGTAACTCTATAGGTGAGTGGCAGTGTGTGAGTGTCTCTATAGGTGTATAAGTGCATATGATAGTGCTGTATTGATGAGTGACTGCATGTATGAGTGACTGTATAGGTGAATAAGTGGATGTGTGTGTAGACCTAGGAATCAGTGAGTGGGTATGTAGTAACTGGTATTGGTGTGTCTATGGTTTCGAAAATGGTAGTATGTATATTAGAGTGGGTGTTTCAAAGGTTATATTAGGGTGTGAGGAGGTGCATCAGATTATCACGTGGATGATGTCATCAGTGATGTCATCAGTGATGTCATTTGAGATGTCATCAGTGATGTCATCAGTGATGTCACTGACCATGTCATGAATGATGTAATATGTGACATCATCAGCAGTGCATTGTGGGGGCGCGAGTTATAGTTAGCTGAACTAACTATAACGGCCGAATTTCACAGGGTTTGTACGACTGAAATGTCCAACTAACTGTAACGTCCCTGAAACCTGTGATTTTTTCAGTGAATTTCAAAGGTTTTTTTAAATGCGAATTTCTAACTATAACGTCCCTGAAACCTGTGGTTTTTTCAGTGAATTTCAAAGGTTTTTTAAATGCTAATTTTTAACCATAACGTCCCTGAAACCTATGGTTTTTTCAGTGAATTTGAAAGGTTTTTTAAATGCGAATTTCTAACTATAACGTCCCTGAAACCTATGGCTTTTTAGTGAATATATATATGTATATGTATATATATATGTATATGTAGGCTCTGCAGTGGCAGGCCTAAGACATGGTTAAGGGGCTACATAAGTGGGTGGTACAATCAGTGCTGCAGGCCCACTCGTAGCATTTAATTTACAAGCCCTAGGTACAGGGAGTACCACTTTACTAGGGACCTATAAGTAAATTAAGTATGCCAATTGGAGATGAACCAATATTTCTATGTTTTTGGGGAGCGAGCACAAGCATTTTAGCACTGGTTAGCCGTGGTAAAGTGCATAGAGTCCTAATACCAGCAAAAACGAGGTCAGAAAAGGGGAGGAGGCAGGCAAAATGTTGGGGGGAAGACCCCCCTAAGGCTGTCAGGTCTAACACTTGGTCAGCAAGGAATAACCTGGGAATCATTTGTTTTATCACAGGGTCAGTCAGAATGACCTAAGGTCATGAGGTACTGACCCAATGTCCGCTCCTGTAAGAAAGATCAGATGTGGTTGGTTTTGTCATGGGGTCAGACTGATTGACCAGGAGGTCATCGGGCACTGAAACAAGGTCAGGCAGTGGAAATGGCCTGGAAGCCCTTGCTAGTTTAATACAGTGAAAGCTTTTGGTGTTGTAAATGGACCATAGAAAGAGCCATTAAGTCATTGGGCCTGTTACAGGGTCAGCAGGAGTAACCAGAATGAAACGTCTCAGGTTCATGCCATGGAAAGGACTCTGACATCACTGTGGCACTGACACAGCTCCAGCAGTGGGAGTGGGAATGACAACCAGGCCATCCGGTTCTATCACCGACTCCGGCAGTGGGAATGGCTGAGGCCACTGGGTACTGTTGTCACAAGGTCAGTCAGCAGTAATGGCTCAGAGGTCACAAGGCGCTGTCACAGGATCCATGGTATTGGCTCACTGGGTGCTGTCATAGGCTACGGGGTTGGGAGTGACACTTAGGTCATTGTGCGCTGCAATCAGGTCAGACAGTGAGAATGGCTCTGAGACCACCAGCTACTTTCACCTAGGTAATAGAAATGTCTTAGAGGTCACTGGGGACTGTTGCAGGGTCAGTTGGTGCTAGTCAGAGGTCAATGAGGAATGTGAGATGGTTAAGCAGTGCCAATGGCTCAGAGGTCACCAGACCCTGCCCCAGGGTCAGTGCAGGGATCCTGTCACAGGGCCAGTGAGAGTGGCTCAGTGTTCTCTAGCTGCTGTTATAGGGTCAGTGGGAGTGAGCTAGAGGTCAATAGGTAATTTCACATAGTCAGGCATGGAGAATGGCTAGGAGGGCACCAGATTCTGTCACTGGGTCAGTGAGAGTGACTCAGAGGTCCCATGGTACTGTCACATGACCAGTAGGAGTGACTCAAAGGTCATTTGGTATTGCTGTTTAGAATTGGAAAAAAAAGCACAATGCGCAATGATGCATACCACACCGTGCAGGGATGTACTGCGGGCCCTGTTACGGCGGTGGACTTCTGTTAAGGCTCTCCTATGAGCCACCCGCCGCCATGAGACCACCTCCTCACCGCTTGCGCACCTGCCCTGGATTAAACTTATAATCCGGCAGGCGGGCTCACCAAGTGCCTGGTGGTGCTCCTGCAAGCACAGCGGTGGCGGTGCTGCGGGAGGACCCCCAAACTCGTAATAAGGCCTTAAATGCTTTGAAGTTGTATTGTGATCAAAACCAATTTTTTACTTGAACTATTGAGACAGCCCTGTGGTGATGTCGTAATGCGGCTGTTGGGATGCTGCTGGCTTGGCAGCGTGTTTCAGACCGCTGCCACGGCGGGCTGGCGGTCCTCCCACCAAACTCATAATCGGCCCCTTTGTAACTATATATTTGTTAAAGTGATGTTATAGTTAGGTGAAAATGTCAATTAAAACAAAACGTTTTAAACTAACAAAACCACTGAAATTCACCTGTTGTAGTTATCAAGTAACTACAACTCACACCCTCGCCATGCACAGTTTTCTTTTCAATGATGTAATTTGAAATGTCATTAGGAGTGTTATCAATGCAGTCATTGAACATGTCATGAGTAATTTAATATCTGAGAGTACAAGCAGTGTATGGCGAGGGCGCGAGTTATAGTTACTTTAGGCCACAAGTTAATGTTGCACCACATATCTTTAAAAATGCCCAACCACACTTGCCTCCGGGACTTACACTATTACCATGCTATGCACCCACACGTTTTGACACAGTAACTCTATGCTGTTATATGACTATGGTGTTATCAGTGAAGTCATCAGCGATGTTATCAATTATGTCATTTGACATGTCATGAGTGACGTAATATCTGAGGTCATAAGCAGTGCATGGTAGGGCCGTAAGTTATAGTTAGCTCAGTAAACTGTAATTAGTGAATTTCATTGTTTTTTGTCTTTTAAACATTAGTTTTTAATCGTATTTCAACACTTAATTATAGCATCACTTTAGCATTTGGTTTTTTTAGTGAATAGAAGTTATAGTTACTTCAGTTAACTATACTTGGAGAATTTCAGTGTTTTTTGAGTTTTAAATGGTAGTTTTTTAACAGACATTTTAACCTGACTATAATTTTGCTATTACCTTGTGAACATATATATATATATTTAATTTGATGGATAATTTATTAGAGGTTTCGGTAAACAATTTCACTGCCAATTTAGGTATATTAGGCTATTCGTTATATTGGCTGTCTTTCCAGTGTACAGAAGTAGAGACTATAATCATCTTCAGTTGTCTGACAAAATATTATCAAAAATACCACCAGGGTGGTAGAGCCAAGCCAATCTCCACCAAATGATGTCCTCTCAATGTATGGGACGCTACAGACTTGAGCAGAATGGAGCAGGTCTGGATGACCTTGGGCATTGCAATTGCTAAACGTAACATGGCACGTATGTGGGGGGCTGCGTCCACACCTCTGCTGAAAAACTGGAAAAGGGACATGGCTTGGTGCATGGTGGCCGAGAAAGCAGTTTACGAATGCTGTGGATGCCCTAGAAAATGGAAGAGAGTGTGGGGCAAATGGAATGTCTACAGAAGCAGCTCCTGTGTGGCCCTGTTAGACCTGTCAGCCCTAGGGTGGTCTTACCCTGTTTTTTTCCCTTTTGCGCCTCATTTTTGCCACCGTATTTTTACTGGACCTAGGTCTCCGGGCGCCTTACCACTGCCAACCAGTGCTGAGGTGCGGGTGCTCTCTCACCCAAGATGGCTGCCACAGGCCCCTGCTACTGCAGAGTGGCCTTGCACACATACACCTACTAGTAGCCAGGGTCAGGCTGGGACATAGGGATACAGTATCCATCCCGTCCCGCCTCTGGGCCACATAGCCAGACATGGTGGAAGGTTCCAGAACCTTCCGGGCTGTGGGAGGAGTTATGTTTTGCCGCCTTTAGGAGGGTCACCTGACCTAGGGGTATAAGAGGTTTGGAGGGAAATCTTTTAGTCAGTTGGGGCACCACTGATCCTGGGAGAACCTCTGCCGGAGTACAGGCTTTAGGGCCTAGGGGGGAGACCTACACTACTGCTACTGACAGGGCTAAGGCACTGCTGTAATAAGTTAGCTGAGGAACGCCCACCACCCACTGACCTTGCCCAGCGTGAGGGGACCCAGGGAACCATCTTCAGCGTGCTGGGAAGTACCATCCAGCACCCCAAGTCCCACCAACTCATTCCCTCCCCCATACGGAGAAACCCCAAGAAGCAACCAACAAAGAACTGCCGCAAGTAACCCGAAATTGCAAAGCCTGACAGACCAGCAAGGCCAGAAACCTGAACTGCCACACTGGGGATCACCAGGTAAAGCGCCGTGCCCTGAAGCGCTAGACCTTCACCCCATCCACTCCTAGCTGACGCAGTGCTGCCCTGCTGCTGGGCTGCCCAAAGCACTTTTAAATCAGCCCCCCTGCCAGCCTGTTGCAAGCGCGCCCCCGCGCTGTGCCTCCACGTGGGAGGAATCGCCCTTAAGCCACTGACCTCGTGGCTGAAGTCGGCCTGTATCCAAATCACCGCCGCGGCCCAGCGCTGAACGAAGAAAAGCGCCCTGCCGCCGTAAATCACCGCCGCGGCCCCGCGCTGTGGCAGGGAAAGCGCGCTGCTGCCAGGAGTCACCGCTGAGGCCTAGAAGGAAGAACGAGGTCTTCAGGCCCCGTCGACGCCGTTGCCAGGCGACCGGGGACGCTGACCGCGTCATCGGCCGCGCCCCCGGGAAGGCCGCGCAGGGATTGGACGCCGGCTCCCGCCACGCCCCCAGCGCCGACGGAAGCCGGAGAGGAGTGCCTGGTGAGCAGAGGAGGCGGGAGGCCGGCCGGAGAGGACTGCCGGCTCCCGCTCCCTTCCCCGCATACAGCGCTGACTACGGGGGCCGGAGGAGAGCGATACCGGCCCCCCGACGACCTACATTGCCAGCACTGACTACGGGGGCCGGAGGAGAGTGATACCGGCCCCCCCCAACGTCCCGCAATTCCGGCCGGAAGGCCGTAGAACCCAGTCCGGGCCCCGCCCTGCCAAACACGGGCCGGCCCGGGAAGAAGCCAGTCGCTTCGAAGAGCGACCAATGAAACGACCGCAGGTGAGCCCGGGAGGCCCCTAGGGCATGCAGAGACGCCACTGGGGGCCGGGGGCCATCATTAGCCTGTGGAGTAAAGGGGGAAGCCAACAGAAACTATCCCCACGAGGCGAGGCCCCAGAGAGGAGTGGGCCTGGCCTACATTAACCCCTGAGTAACCCTGAGAGACACAGAAGCCCTAATTAACAGGGAAGCCCCAGAGAGAAGGACATGTTGAGGGGTTCCCTAAGCTATTCACCAGCCTAATTGTTTTGCCTGCGTTAATTACTGTTTAGGCCTGAGGCATATCCGCACTAATGAAATGTCTTTGCCTAGTGTAAAGGTGCTTAACTGAATTGAGCTGAAGTGTACACCGCCAAGAGTTGAAGTGTTTTATGTTGCAGGTGTACCGGATTTGCGACGCCCCCTGTACTGCCTATGGGCGCGCCTAGATGAACGCAGGCCCTGTTTGAAATGTAACGTAAAATGCCTATTTACAAGTGATTGAATATTCATGAGGTGAACTGCATGTTTTAGGCCCATGTTTTCTTCCTGCACCCTGTGATCATTATTGGTGCTACGTTTAGGAGATGATTCCTGCGGCCTTTTAGTGGCCTACAATGTTGATGAGATAAGGTGCTTTAATGAGATGACGCACTAATTAAGTACTTCAAAGAGTTGAAATGTTGCCCTGAATTAATCTGCCTCATCTGATGCTGCATTGATTTATATAAAAGAACTTGTTTTTAATACACAGGCCTGGTGTGGTGTCACATCATTGCGTCCGTATTACTGAGTCAAAGTGAGTGTGTGCTGCACAACTGCCTTACACATTGCCTTCGGGTGCCTTTCCGCCTCGCGCCATGCTACCGTGCCGGAATCGGTAACCCCGTTTCCAACATTGGTGTTCAGCGGTGGGATAAGGACTGGTGTTTGTGCAGCACCCCACAGGGACTCAGTGTGCGCCGCAATTGGACACCTATATAAATGCAAGTGCTAAGAATTCTTTTGTGATTGCCTGATTGTGTACATTCCTGCGTTAGACCTGCTACCTACAGTCTAGAACCCTTTCTCTAAATTGTCTGGGGCCCCACCTAGCAGGATGGAGTTTGAGTTGGCCAACCTAGAAAGGTATACGGTGGCACAGCTCAAGGAGTTCTGTCTAGAGAAGGGGGTGTCCGTCAAGCGAGGCGCCAGGAAAGAGGAGCTTCAGAAAGCTTTGAGGGCATGGGTAATGGCCCACCCGGGGGGAAGAGGGGACGAGGAGCAGAGGGAGGCAGACGACCCAGGAGAACTGGACCTACTGCACATTGACGTTAGCGAGAATGTGTTGCCAGGAAGACGTTCCAGGGCAGGCAGTAGTGCGTCAGGGGGAGTTTGTCTGCAGAGGAATTTGAGGACAGGAGGGAGGAGAGGCAATTGAAGTTAGAACTTGCTAGGATAGACAGGGAGCGAGAACAGGCAAGGCTAGCCATGGAAGAAAGGAAGCTTGCGCATGAGCTTAGCCTGAAAGAATTAGAGCTCCGAGCCTTGCAGATGGAGAGGCAGGGCAACTTGAATGGTGGCAGCGTACCCACTGAGGTTCCCCAGGAGCCCAAGTTCTATCTACCTAGAGAGGTGATAACCAGTTTTAGTGTGGGAGATGACATTGATAAGTGGTTGGCGGCGTACGAGGTGTCTTTGGTGGCCCATAGGGTTCCTGAGAGCTACTGGGGGGGAGGTCTCTACAGGTACATACCTCCACTAGTAAGGGACACACTTTTGACCTTGGACAAGGGGGATCAGACCAACTATCCTGTCATGAAGGAGGCCCTGCTTAAGAAGTTTGGCCTCACCCCAGAGAAGTACCGCCAAAAGTTCCGCAACAGCCACAAGCTCCCCACACAGAACTGGGTGGATTTTTTTGATTATGCCCGGAAGGCATTGGAGGGTTGGGTGCGTGGCAGCAACATTGATGATTACAAAGGGCTGTACGACCTGTTCTTGAGAGAGCACCTCCTAGAGAAATGTTTTCCAGAGCTGCGCCAGTACTTGGTGGACCGCAAGCTGACCAATCCACGGGAGCTTGCAGAGGAGGCAGACACGTGGTCAGCACTCGGGTGTCCCACAAGGGAGCCGGGGCGGACCCCCCGAAAGGTGGACAGGGGTTCCCCCAGAAGAAAGAGGGGGGAGATAAAAGGAGGGAGTTCTTTAAAGGCCCCCAAAATAGACCGCCTGGGAGAGGGGTAGGTTCCCCATCCCAATCTGGATTCCAGAAACCCACTTACCCTGACAGGAGTCAGCAGCCCAGAACTGTCCGGTGCTACGAGTGCGGGGAGGTTGGACACTACAAGGGGGATCCCCAGTGTCGCAAGAGAACCCCAGCCCCCACAGGAGGTAAGTGCCCCGGGGTGGCCAGTGTAGCGCTTGGGGAGGAGTTGTCCCTAGGTAGGGGAGGTGAGTGGACAGGCTTGACCTAAGTTTCCCTGGGGGATAGAGAGATCATCCCACGGGTTCAGGTACCCTCGAACACTGCCAAGTATCGGCAGAGGGTCCTGGTGAACGGGGAGGAGGTGGAGGCTCTGAGGGACACAGGTGCCAGCATGACGATGGTAAGACGTCAGCTGGTGTCCCCAGAGCAGGTGATTCCTGAGGTATTCCACTCGGTTGTTATGGCTGATAATAGCCTGGGTCATTACCCCGTGGCCCAAGTTCCCTTTGAGTGGGGAGGAGTCTCAGGCCTGTTGAAGGTTGCGGTGAGCCCTGCCATGCCAGTTGACTGTCTGCTGGGAAACGACTTGGAACATACTGCCTGGAGGGAGGTAGAGTTCAATGCCCATGCTGAGATGTTGGGATTACCAGGATGGACTTGCGTCGTCACGCGGTCCATGGCTGCCCGACAAGGAACTCAGCCCGGGTTGGAGCCTGAAATAATGGCTCAGCCCACTGCTGGACGAGGAGATGTCCAGGAGGAAACACCCGGTGAGATGGATGGGGAGCCCTGGGAGGTGACCCCGGAGTCCGCTGAGGTGGATGGTGTTCCCGGAGGGTCCTGCCGACTCCTGCAGAGTGGCAGGTGGAAGGAGGGCCTACCCGGGAGGAATTCTGCCGGGCGCAGAAGGACTGCCCTACGCTTGAAGGCATGCAGCAGCAGGCCGAAGCCCAAGCAACTGGAACAGAGACTGGTAACTACCATGTCTACTGGGAGGATGGTCTCCTCTACAGTGAGCCTAAGGCTCCGGTGCATGGGTCATCAAGGGCCGTAGTGGTCCCCCAATGCTACCGAGCCTTTCTGCTAGAGTTGGCACACGAGATACCCCTAGCAGGACACCTGGGCCAGGACAAGATGTTTGCGCGTTTGGTCCCACATTTTTACTGGCCCAGGATGCGCGTCACCTCTGACACTTTCTGCAAGACCTGCACCACTTGCCAGGCGAGCGGCAAGACAGGGACTAAAGTGAAGGTCCCTCTGGAACCTCTCCCGGTTGTCGGTACCCCTTTTGAGCGGGTAGGGATTGACATTGTCGGGCCGTTGGACCCGCCGACTTCTTCGGGACACAGGTTCATCTTGGTGTTGGTGGACCACGCCACCCGGTACCCAGAGGCAATCCCTCTGAGGACCATCACTGCACCGGTGGTGGCGCGGGCCCTGATGGGGATTTTTACCCGAGTGGGATTCCCCAAGGTCGTGGTGTCAGACAGGGGCACGAACTTCATGTCGGCCTACATGCAGGCCATGTGGAAGGAGTGTGGAGTGACCTACCGGTTCTCCACTCCTTACCACCCCCAGACGAACGGGCTCGTGGAGCGTTTCAATAAGACCTTGAAGGGGATGATCCGGAGCCTACCCGAGGACTTGAGAAGGAAGTGGGACGTCCTCTTACCCTGTCTGCTCTTCTCCTACCGAGAGGTGCCGCAGAAGGGGGTCGGTTTCAGCCCCTTTGAGCTGCTCTATGGCCACCCCGTTCGGGGGCCCCTCAGTCTTGTCAAGGAGGGGTGGGAGAAGTCTTCCTCGAAGCTTCCCCATGATGTGGTCAGCTATATGCTGGCATTCCGCAGCCAAGTGGCCAAGCTGTGGAAGGAAGCCTCGGACAACCTAGAGGCCAGTCAGGCCGTCATGAAGAAGTGGTATGACCGGAACGCTCGGACGGTAGAGTTGGACGCTGGACAGAAGGTGTGGGTCATGGAGCCAGGAGAGCTTAGCGCCCTCCAGGACAGGTGGACTGGACCGTTTGAGATCCTGGAAAGGATAGGCCAGACCACTTATGTCGTCGATGTGAAGACCCCCGTCAACCCCACAGGGTGTTCCACGTCAACCGCCTGAAGCCACACCAGGAGCGTTCAGAGCTCACTCTCCTGATGATAACAGATGGAAGTGAGGAGGAGGAGAGTGAGCCTCTTCCAGACCTTCTGGCGGCCCATGAGAAGGATGGCTCGGTAGAGGGAGTGGTCCTCGCCCCATCCTTGACCCCAGAGCAACAGAGGGACTGCCGCCAGGTCTTGGGGCAGTACGCCTCGTTGTTCTCCCTCACGCCTGGGATCACGCACCTGTGTACCCATGATGTGGACACAGGGGACAGTCCGCCAGTAAAAACCAAGTCTTACCGGCTGTCCGATAAGGTCAAGGCTAGTATCCAGGGTGAGGTTACCAAGATGCTAGAACTGGGGGTGATTGAGCCTTCCAGTAGCCCTTGGGCTAGTCCGGTGGTGTTGGTGCCGAAAGCAGCCCCACCGGGCACCACACCAGAACTTCGGTTCTGTGTGGATTACCGCGGACTCAACTCAGTAACCAAGACCGACGCTCACCCGATCCCTCGGGCGGATGAGCTCATTGACCGGCTGGGAGCAGCCCGGTATCTGAGTACCATCGATTTGACGTCAGGCTATTGGCAGATCGCCCTGGCGGAAGGAGCAAGGAGAAAACTGCGTTCTCCACCCCCGAGGGCCACTTTCAATTTCGGGTGATGCCCTTCGGGTTGAAAAATGCTCCAGCCACTTTCCAGCGGTTGGTGAACCAGGTGCTGTCTGGCCTAGAGGCCTTCTCTGCTGCCTACCTGGATGACATAGCTGTCTTCAGTAGCAGCTGGGAGGACCATCTGGAGCATCTCCAGGAGGTGCTACAGGCTCTGCAACGGGCTGGTCTAACCATCAAGGCCAGCAAGTGCCAGATTGGACAGGGATCTGTCGTGTACCTGGGACATCTGGTGGGCGGGGGTAAGGTGCAACCCCTCCAAGCCAAGATCGAGACCATCTTGGCCTGGGAGCCCCCCAAGACCCAAACAGAGGTCCGGGCTTTTCTCGGCCTCACGGGATACTACCGCCGGTTCGTCAAGGGATATGGAACCTTGTGGGCCCTTTGACGGAGTTGACTTCGAAGAAGCAGCCACGCAGAGTCATCTGGACGGCTGCCTGCCAGGAAGCCTTTGAGACCCTCAAAAGTGCGATGTGCACCGCACCGGTGCTCAGGACTCCAGACTTTGGACGGGAATTTATCGTGCAGACAGACGCTTCTGAGCATGGCATAGGAGCTGTGCTCTCGCAGCTGAATGACGATGGCCAAGACCAGCCAGTGGCCTTCATTTCCCGAAGACTACTCCCCCGGGAACAGCGGTGGAGTACCATCGAAAGAGAAGCCTTTGCCGTGGTTTGGGCTGTAAAGAAGTTGAGACCATACCTTTTTGGTTGTCACTTCCTGATCCAGACCGACCACAGACCCCTTCGCTGGCTCATGCAGATGAGAGGCGAAAACCCCAAATTGTTGAGGTGGTCCATTTCCCTCCAGGGGATGGACTTTCGGGTGGAACATCGACCCGGTGTAGACCACGCCAACGCTGACGGTCTCTCCCGATTTTTCCGCCTTAGCGATGAGAACTCCCTAGAGGTTGGGAAGCTCTCCCCACTTTCGGCTGGGGGGGACGCTTGTTAGACCTGTCAGCCCTAGGGTGGTCTTACCCTGTTTTTTTCCCTTTTGCGCCTCATTTTTGCCACCGTTTTTTTACTGGACCTAGGTCTCCGGGCGCCTTACCACTGCCAACCAGTGCTGAGGTGCGGGTGCTCTCTCACCCAAGATGGCTGCCACAGGCCCCTGCTACTGCAGAGTGGCCTTGCACACATACACCTACTAGTAGCCAGGGTCAGGCTGGGACATAGGGATACAGTATCCATCCCGTCCCGCCTCTGGGCCACATAGCCAGACATGGTGGAAGGTTCCAGAACCTTCCGGGCTGTGGGAGGAGTTATGTTTTGCCGCCTTTAGGAGGGTCACCTGACCTAGGGGTATAAGAGGTTTGGAGGGAAATCTTTTAGTCAGTTGGGGCACCACTGATCCTGGGAGAACCTCTGCCGGAGTACAGGCTTTAGGGCCTAGGGGGGAGACCTACACTACTGCTACTGACAGGGCTAAGGCACTGCTGTAATAAGTTAGCTGAGGAACACCCACCACCCACTGACCTTGCCCAGCGTGAGGGGACCCAGGGAACCATCTTCAGCGTGCTGGGAAGTACCATCCAGCACCCCAAGTCCCACCAACTCATTCCCTCCCCCATACGGAGAAACCCCAAGAAGCAACCAACAAAGAACTGCCGCAAGTAACCCGGGCCTGACAGACCAGCAAGGCCAGAAACCTGAACTGCCACACTGGGGATCACCAGGTAAAGCGCCGTGCCCTGAAGCGCTAGACCTTCACTCCCATCCACTCCTAGCTGACGCAGTGCTGCCCTGCTGCTGGGCTGCCCAAAGCACTTTTAAATCAGCCCCCTGCCAGCCTGTTGCAAGCGCGCCCCGCGCTGTGCCTCCACGTGGGAGGAATCGCCCTTAAGCCACTGACCTCGTGGCTGAAGTCGGCCTGTATCCAAATCACCGCCGCGGCCCAGCGCTGAACGAAGAAAAGCGCCCTGCCGCCGTAAATCACCGCCGCGGCCCCGCGCTGTGGCAGGGAAAGCGCGCTGCTGCCAGGAGTCACCGCTGAGGCCTAGAAGGAAGAACGAGGCCTTCAGGCCCCGTCGACGCCGTTGCCAGGCGACCGGGGACGCTGACCGCGTCATCGGCCGCGCCCCCGGGAAGGCCGCGCAGGGATTGGACGCTGGCTCCCGCCGCGCCCCCAGCGCCGACGGAAGCCGGAGAGGAGTGCCTGGTGAGCAGAGGAGGCGGGAGGCCGGCCGGAGAGGACTGCCGGCTCCCGCTCCCTTCCCCGCATACAGCGCTGACTACGGGGGCCGGAGGAGAGCGATATCGGCCCCCCGACGACCTACATTGCCAGCGCTGACTACGGGGGCCGGAGGAGAGTGATACCGGCCCCCCAACGTCCCGCAATTCCGGCCGGAAGGCCGTAGAACCCAGTCCGGGCCCCGCCCTGCCAAACACGGGCCGGCCTGGGAAGAAGCCAGTCGCTTCGAAGAGCGACCAACGAAACGACCGCAGGTGAGCCCGGGAGGCCCCTAGGGCATGCAGAGACGCCACTGGGGGCCGGGGGCCATCATTAGCCTGTGGAGTAAAGGGGGAAGCCAACAGAAACTATCCCCACGAGGCGAGGCCCCAGAGAGGAGTGGGCCTGGCCTACATTAACCCCTGAGTAACCCTGAGAGACACAGAAGCCCTAATTAACAGGGAAGCCCCAGAGAGAAGGACATGTTGAGGGGTTCCCTAAGCTATTCACCAGCCTAATTGTTTTGCCTGCGTTAATTACTGTTTAGGCCTGAGGCATATCCGCACTAATGAAATGTCTTTGCCTAGTGTAAAGGTGCTTAACTGAATTGAGCTGAAGTGTACACTGCCAAGAGTTGAAGTGTTTTATGTTGCAGGTGTACCGGATTTGCGACGCCCCCTGTACTGCCTATGGGCGCGCCTAGATGAACGCAGGCCCTGTTTGAAATGTAACGTAAAATGCCTATTTACAAGTGATTGAATATTCATGAGGTGAACTGCATGTTTTAGGCCCATGTTTTCTTCCTGCACCCTGTGATCATTATTGGTGCTACGTTTAGGAGATGATTCCTGCGGCCTTTTAGTGGCCTACAATGTTGATGAGATAAGGTGCTTTAATGAGATGACGCACTAATTAAGTACTTCAAAGAGTTGAAATGTTGCCCTGAATTAATCTGCCTCATCTGATGCTGCATTGATTTATATAAAAGAACTTGTTTTTAATACACAGGCCTGGTGTGGTGTCACATTATTGCGTCCGTATTACTGAGTCAAAGTGAGTGTGTGCTGCACAACTGCCTTACACATTGCCTTCGGGTGCCTTTCCGCCTCGCGCCATGCTACCGTGCCGGAATCGGTAACCCCGTTTCCAACAGGCCCCCATTGCAATTTCAGTCAAAGGAACCATTTCCTGAGAGGGCCCACCCAACGGCTGGAATGCAATGGGTGATCTGGGATGCGGGAAGTGTAATCATCAAAAACATGACTACCATTTTCTGCCTTGTAAACCTGCACATGACTACCTGTGATGTATTTGTTTTTTCATTGATTGCTTGCTGTATGCTCAATAAAAAGATGTTTAAAAAACATATATCACCAGAAAAATATCGCAAAAAATGTATAGAGGACACAAATATCTACTTAACATACATGTATTTATTTATTTATTTATTAATTTATAAAGCGCCAGAATCGACCCCCGAAGGGTATCTCTGCGCTCGGGACGGGGCACCAGTGGAAAGAGCTATCTGCTAGAAATCAGGAGAAGAAGAGAAAGGTCTGTTTCCTAAAATGGGAATGTTCCGTGCACTGTCTGAGCTGCACGGGAAGCTTGTTCCAATAACAGGGGCCTAAATAGGAAAGAGACTTCCCACCTTGTCTGGACCGTTTAATTCTAGGCACTGCAAGGAAGGATTTAGATCCTGAGCGAAGAGACCGCCGAGGTGTATAGGGGATAAATTTATCTGCAAGATAGCTAGGGCCAGAATTGGACAAGGCCTTGTGTATGGTGCAACAAATTTTAAACTGTACTCGTTCCTGTATTGGGAGCCAGTGGAGCTGAAAGAGCAGAGGCCGGGAGGCTGTCCTGGGCGGGGCGTTCAGGATCAAACGTGCCGCCGTGTTCTGGACAACCTGCAGTCTGTTAAGAGCAGCCTCGTTAGCGGACAACAATAGGCTATTACAGTAATCCAGGCGACTTAAAATAAGCGCCTGGGTTAGCGTCTTCCTGGATGAATCAGGAAGCAAGGGAAGGATGCGACGCAGTAGGCCCAGCACATGAAAGCAGGAGCCAGCTGACTGTGCGGCATGCTCCTTCATGGTGAGGGTCTGCTCCAGGCGAACACCCAAGTTTTTTACACAGGACTTGGGAGCAGGGGGGGTGCCCAAATCTGTGGGCCACCAATTGGGGGTCCACAGAAGTTGAGCTTCCCCAAAAAGCATGATCTCCGTCTTTCCCACATTGCACTGAAGAAAGTTACTCCTCATCCACTGTGAGATGTTTCTCATTCCCAGAGAGAAAGCGGCCTGTACTGAAGTAGTGAATTTTGCAAATGGAAAGAGCAGCTGGGTATCATCAGCATAGGAGACGGGAATAAACCCGCTACTCCTTAACAGATTGGCCAAGGGAGCCACATAGATGTTAAACAAAGTCGGGCTCAAACAAGAGCCCTGTGGTACTACCTTGGACAGCTCTGATACAGCGGAACGATACGGACCGAGGTTAACCGCCTGTGAGCGAGATGAGAGAAAACTCGTCAGCCACTGAAGAGCCAAATCTCTAAGTCCGATCTCCTCCAGTCTCCTGAGCAAAATCTTGTGGGAAACCGTGTCGAACGCGGCGGATAGGTCCAGCAGCACCAGAATCATGGAATGGCCTCTATCTAGGGTCATCCTGATGTTATCGGTGACCACTAGTAGGGCCGATTCTGTGCTGTATTTAGGGCGAAAGCCTGATTGTTAGAAATGGGATCTCTAGTTGGCAAGGGCTTGCACCTTTGTCCAAGTAGGGACCCTTCTTTCTAGTCAGGGTAAGGGTTGTTACACTCGTGAAGTAACCCCTGCTCACCCTCGTGGTAGCTTGGCACGAGCAGTCAGGCTTAATTCAGAGGCAGTGTGTAAAGCATTTGCACATAACCAACAGTAATACAGTGTAAGCACTACAAACGGACACCACACCAGTTTAGAAAAATAACCAATATTTTATATACTCAAGACAAGACCAATTACGACAAAAATCCACAATACTATACTTTACGAATGAATGCTTGATACGGTAACTTCTTCTTTGCAGGAATAGCATAAAAGCAAAGTTCGTACGAGTCGGTAGCTCCGTCCGAGCCTACCGTGATGCTGAAAACCACAGAGTCTAACAGTTCCAGCCGACCGCGTCGATACGGGCCAGCAGAGTCGTGAACAGACTCGGTTACAGTACCTTCTCGTTGTGGCTGGTACAGAGTGTACGAGCCGGTCGGCGTTCGTCGCGGTTGTGGTGCAAGACGGAGCGATGCAAGGTGCGGTGTCCCTCGATGAGGTGCAGGCAGCGGCTCGATGAGCGTCGTGCAGACGGAGTCGGTGAGTCCAAGGCGTGCGATGCATGGCGAGACGATGCTCGATGCGGTGCTGACAGGTTGCGATGCAGGCGACCAAGCCGGAGTGCGGGAGCTGGCGTCGGACAGCGGTGCGAGTCGGAGTGGTGCGTCGCCGACGTGCGAGCGGTGCCCCAAATGCGGTGCGGTCTCGACTCTTGAGCCAGTTGCAGCGACAGTGTCGGTCTGGTCCGGCTGGCACAGTGAAGCGATGCGATGCGAACTGCGGTGCCCACAGGTCACGGTGCAAGCAGCGGCTCGATGTTGGCGGCGTCGGACGTCGCCCACGGTGAGACCAGGGTTGCGATGCGAAGCGGGGCGATGCGGTCTGCGGTGCAAACAGGTCACCGGCCAGGGATGGATTCGGTTGACGGAGTCGGTTGCAGTTCCCTTCCTCTGTGGCGACTGAAACAGCGTTCCAGAAGCGGTACCCAGAGGCTTGTGAAGTCTTTGTAGTCCCTGAGACTTCTTAACAGGAGGCCAGCTCGGTTCCTGGCCCTTGGAGATACTCAGCACAAGTTTGTAGAAAGTTCAGTCCAGTCCTTTCACTGCCCAAGGCAGAAGCAGCAGCTGCAGGCCAACCCAACAAAGCAACAACACAGCAAAGGGGCAGTACTCCTCCTGGCAGCTCTTCCAGCTCTTCGTCTTTGCAGGTTCCT
Organism: Calotriton arnoldi; assembly: GCA_963921515.1. Lineage (NCBI taxonomy): Eukaryota > Metazoa > Chordata > Amphibia > Caudata > Salamandridae > Calotriton > Calotriton arnoldi. Next base: position 633,237 of record CAWUFW010004765.1, read on the forward strand.
TGATTCCAGCGAGATCTAAATTCATGGGGTCAGGGCCCCAATATTTGTATCCCATATTCCTTTGTTCTCTGAAGGCAGAGAGGCCTTTGCCTAGTCCAAACCAGTTCTGGAGCACTTTGTTGACAAGTCTCCGTCCCTTCTTTCAGTGAGTAGGCCAGGGACATCAGACGCACCACAGGAGGTGGAGCCAGCATTGTGGAGGGAAGGCACTGTCCTATTCAGGGCCCAGGTGCGACCCCTCCCACCCATCTACATGTAGATCTTGCTATTCAGCCCTGCGCTGACTCACCCTGTCTCCTGGCATCCCCCAGCCCCTGTCACTCACACTCCAGACAAGGAATACACAACCTCACAGAGGCAGGCTTGGATGGTTAGACAAGAAAATACCCACTTTCTAAAAGTGGTATTTTCAAACACAGAATGTTAAAACCAACTTCACTAAAAGCTGCATTTTATCATTCTGAGTCCAGGCATACTAAACTCGAATTTCTACCATGTTCCCGGGGTCAGTTAGGATTATATACTGTAATAATCAAAACCGCCCGTTCTGGCCTAGGGGAACAGGTAGCCTTGCAATAGTGAAAAACGAACTAGGCTGTAATTCACTATCAGGACATGCCGCACACACCCGGGCATGTCCTACCTTTCGCATACAACGCACCCTGCCCACAGGGTTACCTTGGGCCTACCTTAGGGGTGACTAACATGCAGCAAAGGGAAGGTTTAGGGACTTGCAAGTGTGTGCACTTGCCAGAGTCGCACATGGCAGCCCCAGGCTGCGCACAGGCTCTGCGATGGCAGGCCCGAGTTACATTTTACGGGCTGTTTGCGTGGGTGGCACAATCCAGTGCTGCAGCCCACCAACAGCATTTGGTCTATAGGCCCTGGCACTCGCAGTGCACTTTACAAGGGACTGACAGATAAACCAAATAGGTCAATCATGGAAACACCAATCCATAACGCATTTTATACAGGAGCACTTGCACTTTCCCACTGGACCGCAGTGAGGAAAGTGCGCAGAATCATTACACCAGCAAAAACAGAGTCAAAACCGGGAGGTCAGAAAGCAAAAAGTCAGGGGAAACACGCCAAAAGATGCCAAGTCTAACACTGATTGAGAGGAATCAAGACTACCCGTCCGTTCGACGTAGTTGGAGAGATGGGTGTTAATATGTTTCTCCAATAGCTTGCCCAGGAACGGTAGGAGGGAGATGGGACGGAGATTGGAGAACTCAGTTAGCGGGGCCTTGGTGTTCTTTTGGATAGGCATAACCTGTGCTGCTTTCCATTCCAGAGGGACCAAGCCTCCTCGCAGAGAGAGATTGAGGAGATGTGCAATGGAGGGGGACAGGTGACAGGCAAGAGAGGTGGTGGTTTTTGCCGGAATGCAATCCAGGGGTGATCCTGATTTAACTGAACTGATCAGTGATTCTACCTCCGCCTGCGTCACTAAGGGAAAACTTCCCAATGATTGAGTAACTGTCGGCCCAAGTGCTTTGGGGATCATACTAGAAGAGGGATGCTCTCCTAATTGGACTATTTTGTCGTAGATGGTCTCAATTTTTTGTGTGAAAAAGGTGCTAATATCATCGCACAATTTTTGTGTCGGGGCTATTGGATTCTCACATGCTTTAGGATTGGTAAAGGACTGAAGTATGCGATATAGCACCTTGGGGTCATTATTAGCCTGGTCTAATTGTAGAGCTATATGAGCTTTACGAGCTGCCCTGATTTCCCCATGATAATTAGCCAAAGCTGTATAAAACCGCTCCTTGCCTTCCTCCTCATGAGTAAGGCGCCACCGTTTTTCATGCTTCCTGCAGATTCGTTTCTGGGCGCGAAGTTGAGGGGAGTACCAGGCATTCTGGGGATGCTTAGGGGAGCTAGGGAAGGGTTTCAGAGGGGCTAACTGGTCCACAGCTCTAGAAACTGCCAGGTTATACTTGTCAAGAGCCTCTTCGATGTCGTCTGATTCTAGTATCCGAGGCTCTTCAAAAAACTGATTAAAGCCCTCTGGCGTAACTCTCTTCCACTGTCTAAAAAGAAGAGGGGTATCATGGGTAATGTAAGTTCCCTTCCCAGGCGCCTGAATACAGAATTCAATTGACGCATGGTCAGACCAGGATATAAACTGGGGGGATTTACAGGAGACATTAGGGGAATTAGAAAAAACAATGTCCAGGGTGTGGCCAGCTACATGTGTGGGGCCTTCGTTGAGCTTGGTCAGCCCTAGAGTAGTTAACTCCGTTACAAGTGACCCTGTGTCCGCATTAGAGCCACACTCACTATGTATGTTAAAGTCGCCCAGCAGCAAGAAATTGCTACTCGCAATTACATGTGGGGCGATTAGTTCGGTAAGTTGAAGAGGAAAATCATACATCGGACCAGGAGGCCGGTATACCAAGGCCCCCTTCCAGCTCATGTGGGGCGAAAAATCTATACGGAAAACCATTGCTTCCATGGTCGGGTCACAATGTTGTTCCAACTCGGTGATCTTAATACAATCTCTATGCGCAATGGCAATTCCACCTCCCATTTTGTTCGGTCTATCCATGCGAACAAGTCTATAACCCTCTGGCAAAGCAAGAGCTATGGAGGGGACCGAATGGGGCTTCAGCCAAGTTTCGGTTAGAAACCCAAAGTCAGGCTGGACCGAGGAAAGGAGATCCCAGACCTCGGCAGAGTGCTTAGGGAGGGATCTCACATTGCACAATAAGCTTTTCCACCCCTGCTCCGAGCTGGATAGGGGTTTATACATAGTAGCTGAGGGGGCACAGAGGGATATGTTAGCCATAGCATGGTTACTGAATGTCTTCTTATCAGTAGTGCCTTGAAAACGGCAGGTCAGACAAGAGAAAGGACCCTCATAAGAGGGCCAGGAGTCTAACCTACCCGCAAGGCAAGGAGTGGACCTCAACTCTACCATCTCTTTGATGGTATAAATCCGTCTCGGTGGGCGTTCATGGTCAGAGGGAGAATGACCAGGGCTTCTGGCATCTGGCGACTCCTGGGCGCGGACGGGCGCAGATGGGCTTGCCTTTGGCGCGTCGTGGCTAGCATCCGGTTTTATAGAGGGGGTAGCCACTAGAGCGCTGACCTCCCTCTCCACCGGAAATGATACCCGCCTCCCTCCACACAAACGAGATAATCTCGCGGTGGACCGGGGAATGGTATTTCAGAATAAAAAACAGGTAGGTGAAAGTACAAAATATTAAAAGCAAACAGAGCAATGGAATCTAAAACAGCTCGCTGGCGTAGCAGATTACTTGGCACTAGTAGCACACGTCCGCTCGCGTCGTTGCTAGCATCCGGTTTTATAGAGGGGGTAGCCACTAGAGCGCTGACCTCCCTCTCCACCGGAAATGATACCCGCCTCCCTCCACACAAACGAGATAATCTCGCGGTGGACCGGGGAGTGGTATTTCAGAATAAAAAACAGGTAGGTGAAAGTACAAAATATTAAAAACAAACAGAGCAATGCAATCTAAAACAGCTCGCTGGCGTAGCAGATTACTTGGCACTAGTAGCACACGTCTGCTCGCGTCGTGGCTAGCATCCGGTTTTATAGAGGGGGTAGCCACTAGAGCGCTGACCTCCCTCTCCACCGGAAATGATACCCGCCTCCCTCCACACAAACGAGATAATCTCGCGGTGGACCGGGGAGTGGTATTTCAGAATAAAAAACAGGTAGGTGAAAGTACAAAATATTAAAAACAAACAGAGCAATGCAATCTAAAACAGCTCGCTGGCGTAGCAGATTACTTGGCACTAGTAGCACATTGCATATAAAGTCAAAAATATCGGCAACAAAACCACAGCTTGTCAGAAAATAGGTACGTTTATTGAATTTCAACTCTTATAGACTACACTAATTTTAAACCAAGTATTAACTTTAAAAATAAAATTACAATTTAAAACAATATACTAATACAAAAAAGGATAACTTTCAACCAAAATAAAAATATATACTTTAAAATAATCACCTAACATAATTAGCACATTTAAAAGAGTAGAATTAATATTTAGATATAAATAATAATGAATTATAATTACAAACACTAGATATTAAATATGAAACATATAGAATAGCCACATTAAAATAATAAAGTAATAAAAACACAAAAGTACATTAAACTATCTTTTAAAATGAAAACAAATATACATATATTAAAAAAAAAATCTAAAATCAGATAAAAGTACTCTTGGAGAGTTCAAACGTACTACTTTTAACTGTTGGAGTTTAGCGGTACAGATTTAATACTCCCACTCCAATTTGAGCAACAGTTGGGAAAGAGTTGGATGTTAGAGGGATTAGATTTACTATTCAGACTTAGGGGTCGATTCCGATCCCGGTCGGAGGCGCACCTAATACCATTCGGTCGGGAAAAAAATCCAGGCGAATGCCTGTTTCCCGACCGATCCGCACATACGTCCGAACGAGCAAGTACGATGCGCACAACTGCCCAAATCCCGACCGAGTCGTACTCACCCAATACAGGACCTGAACTCAGACCGAGGCGGATCCGGAATCGTAGAATCGAGCCGCACGGAAGCAAAAATGCAGCCCCGTCCGGCCGGACAAGTACGATGCGCTTCCCGTACGCGCCGAACCCGTCGCTACGCACGGCACGTCAAAGCATCCGGGAGAGGCGCACATAAGCTCCGATTCGCGCCACAACACGATCCACGGCTACGAGACGAACACGCCAGCGACGAGGACGAGGCGAAGCAAAGAGAAAGACGAACGAGATGAACCAACCATGAATCCCTTCGTGCCGATCCTACCAATATTCTACCTCTATTACCGGAACAGGCACGGACGCGTACGGCGCAGAAGGTAAGTCAGACACCAACAACAAAAACAAACTACACGTACCCGACACATCACACACAGAGGGATGCAGAAATACCTACACCAGCAACAGCAGCACCATAGGGGCGGGATGGCCCTCACCAATGCCACACATACACATAGGGGCCTGTATGCCTACCACTACTACCACCCCTACCCAGGGTGGGCTGGATGCCTGTCACTACTACCACCTCTACCCAGGGGGGGCTGGATGCCTACCACCACTACCACCCTTACCCAGGGGGTGCCAGATGCCTACCACTACTACCACCTCTACCCATGGGGGGCTGGATGCCTACCACTACTACCACCTCTACCCAGGGGGTGCCAGATGCCTACCACTACTACCACCTCTACCCAGGGGGTGCAGGTGCCTACCACTACTACCACCCTTACCCAGGGGTGCCAGATGCCTACCACTACTACCACCCTTACCCAGGGGTGCCAGATGCCTACCACTACTACCACCTCTACCCAGGGGTGCCAGATGCCTGTCACTACTACCACCCTTACCCAGGGGTGCCAGATGCCTACCACTACTACCACCTCTACCCAGGGGTGCCAGATGCCTACCACTACTACCACCCTTACCCAGGGGTGCCAGATGCCTACCACTACTACCACCCTTACCCAGGGGTGCCAGATGCCTACCACTACTACCACCCTTACCCAGGGGTGCCAGATGCCTACCACTACTACCACCCTTATCCAGGGGGTGCCAGATGCCTACCACTACTACCACCCTTACCCAGGTGGTGCCAGATGCCTACCACTACTACCACCTCTACCCATGGGGGGCTGGATGCCTGTCACTACTACCACCCTTACCCAGGGGGTGCCAGATGCCTACCACTACTACCACCTCTACCCATGGGGGGCTGGATGCCTGTCACTACTACCACCCTTACCCAGGGGGTGCCAGATGCCTACCACTACTACCACCCTTACCCAGGGGGTGCCAGATGCCTACCACTACTACCACCTCTACCCAGGGGGTGCCAGATGCCTACCACTACTACCACCTCTACCCATGGGGGGCTGGATGCCTGTCACTACTACCACCCTTACCCAGGGGGTGCCAGATGCCTACCACTACTACCACCTCTACCCATGGGGGGCTGGATGCCTGTCACTACTACCACCCTTACCCAGGGGGTGCCAGATGCCTACCACTACTACCACCCTTACCCAGGGGGTACCAGATGCCTACCACTACTACCACCTCTACCCAGGGGGTGCCAGATGCCTACCACTACTACCACCTCTACCCAGGGGGTGCCAGATGGCTACCACTACTACCACCCTTACCCAGGTGGTGCCAGATGCCTACCACTACTACCACCTCTACCCATGGGGGGCTGGATGCCTGTCACTACTACCACCCTTACCCAGGGGGTGCTGGATGCCTACCACTAATACCACCCTTACCCAGGTGGTGCCAGATGCCTACCACTACTACCACCTCTACCCATGGGGGGCTGGATGCATGTCACTACTACCACCCTTACCCAGGGGGTGCCAGATGCCTACCACTACTACCACCTCTACCCAGGGGGTGCCAGATGCCTACCACTACTACCACCCTTACCCAGGGGGTGCCAGATGCCTACCACTACTACCACCCTTACCCAGGGCGTGCCAGATGCCTACCACTACTACCACCTCTACCCATGGGGGGCTGGATGCCTACCACCAACACCACCCCCACTCATAGGATGGACAATGCATGACACAACCAGCATACTACAACCTAGGGAATGCAAGAAAAAGACATCCCCCAACACCATGACAAGCGTGTGTAGACTGTGTCAAATGCCTACAACACTGAACATGACTTTGAACATACAATGTGACCCCCTATCACATGTGCCACACATATATGTGTGTGGCCCCCACAATGCAAGCAGGCCATGACCATTGTGGCAATGGGGATCAAAACCCCATCATCACAGTGAGCAAAATGTAAGTGCGGGGTCCATAGCTGAAGCACATTTTGAACATTGTGGCAATGGGGTCCAAACCCCCATCATCACAGTGACCAAAAGGTAAGTGTGGGGTCCATAGCTGAAGCACATTTTGAACATTGTGGCAATGGGGTCCAAACCCCCATCATCACAGTGACCAAAAGGTAAGTGTGGGGTCCATAGCTGAAGCACATTTTGAACATTGTGGTAATGGGGTCCAAACCCCCATCATCACAGTGACCAAAAGGTAAGTGTGGGGTCCATAGCTGAAGCACATTTTGAACATTGTGGTAATGGGGTCCAAACCCCCATCATCACAGTGACCAAAAGGTAAGTGTGGGGTCCATAGCTGAAGCACATTTTGAACATTGTGGCAATGGGGTCCAAACCCCCATCATCACAGTGACCAAAATGCAATTGTTGACAAACAAAAAGCTGCAACTGCCAAACTGCATGGATGATTCCTGGTCACAGAACATAAAACACATCAGTGGCAAAGTAGTGCATGTGTCCCATTGCAACATAGATTGGGGGAGGCAAATACTGAAGTGCAAATAAGACATACCTTTGGCCATGTGCAGACAAACATCACCCATGGGGGCTGACACTGTCAACATTCATCAATGACACAATGACAGAAGTGACCATCAGAATGCAGACCCACATATTTGCACCAATGGGCACACAAATGCAGATACCCTGTGGAGACTGTAGATGTGAGGTGAACAGATACCATACCATGGCAGCAATGGGACACACAAACCATGATCATTGTGCTGACCGATGACCTAGGAGTCCCAGGGACAGCAGGGGAAACCCACCAAACAACATACAGCCAATGGCACAACAAAGATATGCCAATGCAGTGGTGCAGATGCACAAACACAAACAGGCAGACCCACACTGCACAACAAACACAACAGGTGAGGGGGGGGTGCCAGTGTCCCCAGGCAACCACACAACACATGAGGCCTGAATACCAATCACACAGAAGTGCATACAGTGCCACACAAAGGTAACTCATGGATCCAAATCCCCTATGTGGGCAATCAGGCATTGTCAGATGAGAGGGAGCACAAATCACACATGTCACACAAGCATGTAGGAACAGCAACTGACACAGCAAGACACAGACACACCACAGCACTACCCCCAGGGCCCCCACAATGTGGTGACCCTGGGCTGCATTACAATCCCACTGTGATGACAAAGCTAAATGTCGTTCACACTGTGAACCACAGTCATGTGTCCTGAGCAACAAACTGCCATCACACCTACACAAGCACAAATCAATCAGCACGGCCAGTAAGCCAAGCCCAACATGGAGGCAGGGGTCTAGCCGGGCAACAACTCTCATCTGCACACACTCAACACCACACACCTCGACCTCCAACAATGTGCAGCAGTGAAGCACACATGCACTGGTGACATTGCACATGCACCCATGACAATCCCATGGTGGTGGGTGGGAAACCAAGGTGCAGAAACACATCACACATGGCCACTCAACAAGACTCCTGAATGTCTGACACACTGCACACTACGCTGTACATGGACATGACGGCCATACCACACCAACCAATGGGATCCCAGCCACAGTCACACACCAATGAAGAAGCCAAGGTCACCCACAAAGAACACACATAGACAACTACCAACATTGCAGCCCGGACCCTGAGGAGTGCCAGCAGTCACACACACAACGTGTCACAATCACTGAAAGATAACACAAACTGGAAATCACATGACAGGTGTAAACAACAAGTGCCAAGGGGAATCCTGACTGTGACCCATCTGCGTCTGCACACAAACTCAGCCCTGACAGCAAACACACCTATGGGTGACACCCTGATGACCAGTAATGTGTCATGCACCCACATCACAGAGAATCCAGGGAGAAGACTTGGGGGAACATAGGTCAACTCAGCAAGCATCACAAACAGGTACAACACTAGGGATCCCAGCATGCACAGCAAAACGGAAGTGAACACACAGACATGCACATACAACACACACCTTGGGCGCAGGCAATGTCACAGGAGTACACACAGCCATGAGGGGACTCCACTCCTGTGTGAGGAAAGCTGTGCCATATGTTGCCTCAGTAGGGCTCCATCATGTCAGCTGAGCACTTGGTCACACAGTCAACAATTAGCACCAAATGAAGGCTCCCGTCACATCAGCCTGGTCATGGGAGTGCCAACGAAATCATCAGCACAGATCCAACACACTTGTATAGCAATGTTGCACTGACAACACAGATTAGTCCTTCCCCATTGATGCCCAAACCTGCATGTCCAGTGGAGATGGCCACACGGTCAGGGAAGTAGACTAATTGAACAATGGCAGGCACAACAGATGTGCAGGGGTGGAAGCCACAGATGTGAAATTGCTAATGTAAGTAGGAAATCCCATTGCCAAATATTGATAACATGACACCCTCAGATGCTGCTAAGGATGACATGGATACACCACAGGATAGGACACATTCCCCCTGGACCACATGTGTTCCTGCACAGTAACACTTCATTATCATGAGACCAAATATCACCATCACTGCAGCAAGGGCATGGTTAGCATCATCAACAACATGTACATCAGAAGCAAAAGCACTAGAGAACAGAAAGGTGCTTTATTCAGCATATGTGGGTCTAACAGTTGATGTCCAGCAAACAATTAACAAAGGCCAATGGCCAGTCCAACATGAAAATCAAAACAGGGTGACAGTGGCAGATGTCACCCTACGCATGCCTGCACTGATGAAAACAAGGGACAATCCCCTCGGAGGGGCATACGGGGGACAGGCCAGGCACCGGAGGGACAGGATCATGGCTCACCAGAAGGAGGCAGGGAAGGGGTGGTGGGTGCTGGAGAGCCACTGACAACTGCAGTGGAGGTGTCTGACATGGTGTGTGCCGGCACAAGTGGGGGGCATGACACTGATGGTGTGGGTGCCGGCAAGACTGCAGGGGACCGTGCAGATGGAGTGGACAGGTTCCCCACTGCAGTGCCCAAGTCAGACAGGGTGGTAGTGGACTCCACTGCAGTGCCTACCTCCAGGGGAGGAGAATGGGGATCAGGTAAGGTGGGCAGGACAGAGGGGAGGACACCGTCTCCACACCAGTGGCACAGACAAGCGCAGCGGGGGTGTGGGGCCGGAAGAGCAAGTGGCAGGGGAGAAGGCCGGATCCTTTTGGGGATGGTGTATCTGTGGGTGGGGGAACCTGGGGCAGGGTGTGGTGGGGGCACCTGTGGAGTGGGGGCCTGAGGGATGGAGGAAGGAGACTTGGTGCCTGAGCTGCAGGGCGGCGGTGGCGGGGTCTTGCTCTTCCGGGACTTGCAGGTGGGGGCGTCAGTCGGTCTGCACCTGGGGGAGGGTGTCCGGGGGCGAGGGGCACTCCGCTCCGTGTGGGTGGGCTACCTCTTCCCCCTGAATGCTGTATCAGCTGGATCGGAGGGGAAGAGGCCGCGGTCACTGAGGAAGAGCCGCTGGGTCTTTGGGGTTGCAGGTGAGGCAACGGAGGGTGCTTTGGAGGGAGAGGCAACTGTGGACTGCGCAGTGCTCGTGGATGTGTGTGTGTGTGACTGGGCCCCATCCCCTGTGAGTGTGGTTTCAGTCCCCTGACTGTGCGTGCGTGTGCGTCTTGTCTGTGGCGTGTGTGTCTGTGTGCTGCTCGTGTCTGTGCTGGTGTGTGCCTGTGCCGGTGTGTGTGTGCTTGGGACAGGTAAGGTGCTGGGGAGTGTGGATGGGGCAGAGACAGGAGGGGTGAGGGACTGTTGGAGGAGGGACACTGCTGCCGTCAGGGAGGAGTCCATGGACCTATTGCCCCTCTGTAGGGCAGACATGCCCGATGAGATGCCCTCCATGAACGACACCAGCTGAGTCAACAGAGTGGTGTGTGCATGGAGGACACTCAGCATCGCTGTCTGACCTACATGGAGCTGGCGAAGGAGGTACACAGACTCCTCACTCAGGGCAGCAGGGGACACAGGGGCAGGGGGTGCGGTGCCTGGCCCGAAGGAGACACGCTCCCGAACATGGGAGCCTTCACGGACCTCGGGAATGGGAGCCGATGGGAGGGCGGTGGTGGTGGTGGTGGCGGGGACAGCAACACTAGCTGGGGTGTGGTGGCTGCTGACACCCGCCTCCATAAGGGAGTCATCCTCCAAGCTGCTGTGGTCCTCAGCTGAGGTGGATGGTGCTGAGGACTCCTCGGTGTGGCTCCCCTCGCCCTCCGTGCCACTGGGTCCCTCCGACCACTCCTCGGCTGCTGACCCAGTCTGGCTCTGCGGCTCCTCCTGGTCCGTGGAGCTGTCCCCTCCTGTGGCCGTGGATGTATCTGCAAACAATAGGGAAACAGACAGACATCAGTCACCTGCACCGAACGCACACACCACAGTAAGTACAGCACAATACAGAGCAAGGCCTGGCATCCTTAGTTGAACATTGCTTAAATTGCCCAAACAGAATAGGAGAAGCCAATTGTCAGTCTGATCGTCAACCATGGCACTCACATCCCACCTGGCCTTGCACCCATCTGTCTGGCGTCCGTTGGCTGGCAATATCCGAGTGTGGACACATGCACCACCTACACAGTAGTTGGACGGTGCAGAGAACACGGTGAAGCATGTGAACATGCACACATCACAACTCTTGCCACTGAGTCAGTACAGGTGTCCGGATGAAAGTGATGCCCAGAGTCAGATATATGAAATGCATGTGATGCATACCAGCGACAGACACCATGATGCACCCATGTGCCATTGCCACTATGGTGTGCATGTAGCACATGTCACTCCCCTACAGGATCACTCATAGGAAGTCACATGCCATGGCACAGGCATGCCTGCTAAGTATACATCACTGTCTCCAGTCACATGGGCAGGGCAGCCACACAACAACAATCTGCACTGTGTCACAATAGTAGGTCATGGGGAATGCAAGTCCTGGAGCTGAACAAGTGCACATGTACATCCCCCACACACCACATCATCTGAACCCTTATCTGTCCAGGTCATACCGATTGGACATATGGGAGACCTGTAACACAACCCTCTGAACCTGAGCACCTCACAATCTGCTGTGAATGGGAAACAGCTGCCTGAACTTCACATTCGCATACCCCAGTCTGCACGGTCAGGTGATCAAACACCTATGTGTCACACAAGTATCGTCTCCTATGGTCACATCTCCGGTGGCATGCTGAGCCCCATCCGGGAAACACCCCAGCAGTCCTGACAACGAAGCCACAGCACATTGACACAGAGGCAGACACCTGAGGGGACATATCACTGAGCACAACGTGTCAGCTGATACACGGGAGTGGGAGTACAGAGTGTATTGTATGGCCTGGAGTAGGCATGACTGTCCTGCCCCACATGAATGAGGGATGAGCCCTGAACAGTAGGCAGCTGGCTAAGTATGTGTGACACACGTGATATACATACTCCTGGGGCCCAAACATTGTTCCCACCCGCAGCTTGGGTGTGTGCCAGTTACCCCAGGCATATGTGGTGGGTCAGCTCAGCAATTGGACCACATATCAAAGTAACACGCAGATTACATGTCAGAACACAGGCATTGTGTAAGCAATGGACCCACCCATGATGCCCACCACAGTTAGGGAAACAGATGCTGTCCCCCACCTTGAGTCAACCAAACTGCAAGGACACAGTACCCAAGTGACACAATTCCCTGACTGCAAGGGCCACACCTGGGTATCAGATGAGGAGTGGGCAGTGCACAATTGAGGGACATGGGTCCTGGACCACATGACTGATGTGCTGTGGAAGTTTAACCAGGCCAGAGGAGGGCACATAGCATGGCAGACAAAGTTCACAATGCAGTCATGGACTCACCCCCTCCGTGCTGCTCCCTGGCCTTCAGCTGCCCATCCAGATCAGGGATGACCACCGCCAGGATCCTGAGCATGTGGGGGGTCAGGGTCCGGTGTCCGCCCCTCCTGCGAGGAGGCGACAGCTTCAGCTGGACCCGTGCGATCCTCCGGGTCCAGCCCCGAAGGTCCTGCCACCTCTTCTGGCAGTTGCGGATCCGGCGCTTGTAGTCCCCCACGGATCTCACTGCCCGGACGATGGTCAGCCATATCTTCTGCTTCTGGTGGGCATCAACCTGTGAGGATGACAAAGTGAGAATGCTATTACAACACATGCAACATATCCGTGCATTACACAGTTGTGTATACATGTCTCAATCACAGGGGCACATGATGTACACAGGCAGTGCAACGATGGCCATGGACAGTATGCCAGCAGTTACTACATGGTATCATTGCCTGGGAAGTAAAACCTTGTTTAAATGCACTGTCACTGCACTATACCTGTCCAGTGCATGTAACTATACACTATGGGGGGTGACAACTACTCAGTGAGCCTTCTAGCCAGTGGCGTGCAGACTGTTAGCCTTGCTAGTCAGACAACATGCACATTTAGGAAGGCAGTGGACAGAACACTCACCTGCTCCCCTGCTTTCCCATACAGCTTGCTGTACTGTGGAAGGAGGCTGTCCAGCAGGGCCTGGTTCTCCTCAGTGCTGAAGGCTGGGGCTCTCTCCACAGTACGTGCCATTGCAGGGTCCAGAGGGTGCAGATACAGCAGCAGTGGTGGTGGCAGATGTCGTCCTGGAGCATGTAGTGCAGGCAAGTGAGCTCTCAGGGGAACAGCCAGCATTATATGTGTGCTGCAGAGGCAGTTACTGTCCCATGTGTCCAAAGTGATAGGTCCAAGTCGTTAGCATCTTCTGAATCTGGCCAATCCATGGAATTGCACCACTTACACACGCCCACAGCAGCCTTCAAAAGTTCAACTTCATGACACCCATGAATTTGCAACATTGTTGTGGGTGACCAACTGAATTTCCAGCATCAGACTCGTTCAAGATTTGAAAACGCGTCCGTTGCCAGGCCAGGCCATAGCCAATGTGTGCGCACCGATCAGTCCATTGCTGTTCAACGCGTACCTAGGATACAACGCGTACCCGCACACATTGAATGCAATGGGCCGGCCGGGCACACCGATCAGTCCATTGCTGTCCAACGCGTATTGCGAATACAACGCGTACCCGCACACATTGAATGCAATGGGCCGGCCGGGCACACCGATCGGTCCATTGCTGTCCAACGCGTATTGCGAATACAACGCGTACCCGCACACATTGAATGCAATGGGCCGGCCGGACACACCGATCGGTCCATTGCTGTTCAACGCGTTACTAGGATACAACGCGTACCCGCACACATTGAATGCAATGGGCCGGCCGGGCACACCGATCGGTCCATTGCTGTCCAACGCGTATTGCAAATACAACGCGTACCCGCACACATTGAATGCAATGGGTCGGCCGGGCACACCGATCGGTCCATTGCTGTTCAACGCGTACCTAGGATACAACGCGTACCCGCACACATTGAATGCAATGGGCGGCCGGGCACACCGATCGGTCCATTGCTGTCCAACGCGTATTGCGAATACAACGCGTACCCGCACACATTGAATCCAATGGGCCGGCCGGGCACACCGATCGGTCCATTGCTGTTCAACGCGTACCTAGGATACAACGCGTACCCGCCCACATTGAATGCAATGGCCAATGTGTGCGCACCGATCGGTCCATTGCTGTCCAATGCGTATTGCGAATACAACGCGTACCCGCACACATTGAATGCAATGGGCCGGCCGAGCACACCGATCGGTCCATTGCTGTTCAACGCGTACCTAGGATACAACGCGTACCCGCACACATTGAATGCAATGGCCAATGTGTGCGCACCGATCGGTCCATTGCTGTCCAACGCGTATTGCAAATACAACGCGTACCAGCACACATTGAATGCAATGGCCAATGTGTGCGCACCGATCGGTCCATTGCTGTCCAACGCGTCCCTGTACATGTCACTGGCATATGTCACCATGCCTGTCACAGGTGAACATATGCCAGCCACATATACTTCCCAGGGAGTGAGGGGCACACCTACAACACCACAGCCTGTCCAAACTGTATCCTAAGGCATGTAAGGCTGCATTACCTATTCCGTGTATGGGGGTGAACATGTTGTTCTGTGGGTGTCACTTGGGGCAGCCACCCCCAGGCTGTGCACGTGTTCATGGGGACAGTATCCTTGGTGTTTCGTGTACATGACCACTGTGATGTGCAACTGTTCATATCTGAGCATGTGGCATGGTCACATTTCACGGTGGTGTATGTGTATGTCATGTCACATGCCCCCTGAGTCCCATGTGGGACGGTATGTTTAACCCTGGGTGACCCATTGGCACAATAGTGATGGTCCTCCACAGTCTGTGTGCATGTTGTGTTTACAATGTCTCGGATTTCATGTGCACAATGGGAGACAGTCTCCACATCCACGTTGTTTGTGCATGGACTTTGATGGTGTGCGTGTGTGTGTCACAGACGTCCATGTCTGACCTGCCGAGGCAACAGGGACCACTACCTGTGGGGGTCATGGTTGTTTTGCTGTGGTGTATACATGATACGCCATGTCATGCCAGTGTCCATGTGGCAATACAGGGTCCCTGGGAATCTACCTGTCGTTGAGCTGTGATGCCTGGGGCACATCTGTCCTCACATATCACTGTGGGGTGTGTTTGTAACGTGGCAGCAGGAGATGGGAAATGTGACACGTCCTCATTATACCCAATGGCACAACCTGGGACTTATTGATGCCACTTGTTGAACTGTGATGTTGGATGTTGGCCATGTATGTGCCATACATGTCCTTACGGAACTGCACACATCATGTACTTGTGCCTCATAATGATGTATTGTGTGATATTGAGTGTGTACAATGCCACATATGTGGGGTGAGTGACAATCTTTCTTTCTTCACCTATGCACTGCAGGGCACCAGCTGTCCATAGACCATTCCCTGACCTGGCAACGGTGGAACGTGACAGCATCCGATGGTACCGCTTCACCAGGCAGCTGATTGATGATTTGGCAGTGCGCTTGGCACCACACCTGCAACCTGGCTGGCCGTACCCTACAGCGCTGACCCCCAAGGTGAAGGTGATGGCAGCCCTACACTTCTTTGCCACCGGTACCTTTCAACACACTCTGGCGACTGCTGGTGGGATGTCACAGACCATGTTCAGCCGTGTGCTCCGCAATGTATTGGAGGCTATGTTGATATACCTGAACCAGTACATCTATTTCCCTAGACTCCAGCAACTCACTGACGTGAAGAGTGACTTCTATGCCCTGGGGAGGATGCCGCATGTCATTGGCTCCATTGATGGGACACATGTGACTTTGGTACCACCACAGGCCCAGGAGCAGGCATACAGGAACCGCAAGCACTACCACTCGCTCAATGCACTGGTGGTCTGTCTTGCAGATATGACCATCTCACACGTGTGTGCCCGTTTCCCCGGTTCTGCACACGATGCCTACGTGATGAGGAGTAGTCGCATCCCGAGGATGATGTCACAGATGCGGAACCAGCGTGCCTGGCTTGTTGGTGTGCACTGACTTTGTACCATTGTGTGTGTTCTGCAATGTAGTGTTCCACCCTCTTTTCCAACTCAGCTAATGTGCAATTGTCTGTATGTAGGTGACTCCGGATATCCCAACATGCCGTGGTTGCTGACGCCCCTCAGGAACCCTGTGACACCAGCCCAGATGCGCTACAATGAGGCACATGGTCGGACGAGGAGAGTGATTGAGCGGACATTTGGTCTCCTGAAGAGCCGCTTCCGCTGCCTGGACAAGACAGGAGGGTCCCTCCCATATGCCCCGGCAAAGGTGTGCAAGATTGTCATCGTCTGCTGCATGCTACACAACCTGGCAGTGCGGAAGGAGTTGCCTCTCATCCAGGATGACGATGACCAACGTCCGCCACCTGTGGAGGATCCTGGCCTGGACCACGATGCCAGTGATGATGATGATGATGATGGTGATGTCCGCACACAGCTCATCACCAACTTCTTCAGCTGAATGTAAGTATCCAGAGATGTCATGTAACTGATGTGAGTTTGCATGATATTGTTGGTGGTGCTCTGGTGCTGTTTGAGTGTGTCCATGTGCTACATGACTGTATGCGTGTAGCGATGTGTCCTTACAGGTAGTCTGTACTCCCCAACAGTGTTGACATGCTAACTTGGTTCTGGGTGGGTATCTTGTGACATGTATTGGGCATGAGTATTGCAGTTCTGTCCTGTTCTTCAGTGCTTTTGACTGTGTGTCATTTCTGTCCTTCACAGGGTACTTTCAGAGTCGTTTGGTCAACTGTGATCCCCGACATCGTGATTCGACTTCCAGGGTGGTAGCTGTCGTGTCCCTACAGGTGATGTGCACCACACCCATGGACTTCCTTCCTTCTACACTTGTTGACTGTGTGCCCGCTGCCAGGTGGGATTACCTTGCATCTGTGGTGGTTACAACATGTTGCAAATGTGTAATAAACCTGTGCTTCACTTTGTGATGTGCGTTGTCTGTGGTCACACATCTGACTGACATTTGCTTACTGCACCAGTGGGCTAGTTAACACAGACTGTGAATAGGTGTTGGGTCTGTGCAATGCAACGTATTTCCTGGCAACATCAGTGTAGGCGATGAGTCAGATGGCCATGGTGTGTATGTGTTGTGTAGCCCTGGTGGTGTGCCTCCCTCATATGTGTGACGTCGCCATGACTCACATGCCGGTGTTGTACTTGCTGTAGCAGTTAGCATGCACAGTGTCATTTCCCAGATCATCATCGCCACTTCAGAGACAACGTAGGAATCACAACAGAGGCAAGTATGGTGTATTAGTGAGTTTATTGACATACATGTGTGAGTATAGTGCAGAGGATGGTGGGTGCTGTACATTGTGATTGTAATCCAAAGTTCCTAGATGATTTGGAAGTCCTGGTAGCAGAAATGTCCAGAGTAAAGTCCACAGTCATCTGAGACATTGGTCCAACTTGAGCTCCCCATGTCATGTGGGAGAGTTGTGTTGCAGTCAACAGGGTGAACAGTTTGCGCACAAAGGTGATTATCCAGAACAGGTTTTGGCTTCCTGGGGTTGCACATGGCCATCGGCCTCTCACTTGCCCCTCCTCGGACGGCCCCTCTTCTTTGGGGGACCCTCAAGTGCAGGCTGCTGCGGTGCAGGGGACTCTCCGCCAGAGTCATTCTCCCTCCCTGTGGCAGTTGCAGTTGTTTCAGCACCAGATGTTGTGGGCACACAGGGAGGTGTTGACTGGTTGCTGCTCAACTGGCGGAGGCATTGTAATATGTCCCTATGCACCGCCGTCATCTCTTGAAGTGTGTCCCACTTGGACTCCACGCGGGACATGTGTGAGTCCAAGCGGGCATGATGGGCAGCCTGCTGCTGTTTAATGTCCCTGAGGAGCCCCACTACCTGGCTGAGCTCTCCGGTGCTGGACTGGTACGCATCGGCTATGCGTGCCAGTTGTGGGTCATCATGCAGTCCAGACCCCTCTGCAAGCAGCGACCTATGTCTCCCACCCCTCCCACCACCCCTGGCGACACGTGCAGTACCTGAGGTGGCACGCACAGGTGACCCTGGGACCCCTTGGGGGTTGTTGGTGGTATTGGTGTCCATGGCCCCACGTTGGTCCAGGGTCCCTGTGCTGGTGGTGATGGTGCTCCTTGGTCTTTCCATGTCGGCAGGGGTGGTATGTGTGTTGACAGTCATTGGAGGGGTGGGTGCAGGGGGTGCAGCTGGTGGTCCTGCTGGTGCTGCATGATGACTTGCTCCGGAGGTGCCAGGTTGGTCTTCTTCATCCGAGGAGGGCGGAGGCTGTTCCACACCAGTGAGCTCCGTATCCTCTTGAGCCTGGGACGGGGACTCCTCAGCGTCTGCTGCTGTGTCCCCATCATCACCTGTTTTTGGGAGACACACACAATGTATGTTATGTTTCTGCAGGCATCAATGGTTGACACACCTGACAGTTGTGACTGTGCCTCTGGATGCGGGCCTGTACATTGCATTGTCCTAAGTTGTCACAGTCAGGGGTTGATATTGGTGTAGCACATTGTCCTGCATTATTTGGGCATTTCTATGTGAATGTTGGGGTGTGTACATGGTCTGCATTGGTTGTATTTGGTTGACATCCGGCCCTCCTTCCCACCCAGCCAGATATCCCACCATGGAACGTGCTTCCATTGCAGGGAGTGCAAGTTGTCTTTCAGGATGTCAGTCAGTGGTGTCCTGCTGTTGGTTGGTGCACAGTTGCCAGCAGGGCCTTGTGCTCCCCACAGCAGTAGCCAGTGTCAGCCATCTTGTCAGTTGTTTTCCACTCCCTGTGATGTGGGCATGGTTCATGGTGGTGTTGATGTGCGCATTGTGAGGGTGAGCAATATCTGTGACTACCACTCCCATCATGCTATTGCCTCCACCCCCTTCCCAGCATGCCCATACTTCCTTCCTTTTGAGTGTACTTCACTGTGTGTGGGTGTGACAGCAATGGCAAGATGGCCGACAGTGGTGTCCTGCTGTTGGTTGTTGGCCAGTTCCCAGCATGGCCTTGTGCTCCCCACAACAGAGCACCAGTGTCAGACATCTTTGAAGTGGCTTTACACTCTCTGTGAGGTGTGCATGCTTCAGTGTGAGCTTGCTGGGCCATGTGGGGGGATGTTGAGCTGTGACTACCACTCCCATCATGCTATTGCCTCCACCCCCTTCCCAGCATGCCCATACTTCCTTCCTTTTGAGTGTACTTCACTGTGTGTGGGTGTGACAGCAATGGCAAGATGGCTGACAGTGGTGTCCTGCTGTTGGTTGTTGGCCAGTTCCCAGCATGGCCTTGTGCTCCCCACAACAGAGCACCAGTGTCAGACATCTTTGATGGGGCTTTACACTCTCTGTGAGGTGTACATGCTTCAGTGTGAGCTTGCTGGGCCATGTGGGGGGATGTTGAGCTGTGACTACCACTCCCATCATGCTATTGCCTCCACCCCCTTCCCAGCATGCCCTTACTTCCTTCCTTTTGAGTATACTTCACTGTGTGTGGTTGTGACAGCAATGGCAAGATGGCTGACAGTGGTGTCCTGCTGTTGGTTGGTGCCCAGTTCCCAGCATGGCCTTGTGCTCCCCACAACAGAGCACCAGTGTCAGACATCTTTGAAGTGGCTTTTGACTCCCTGTGAGGTGTGCATGCTTGGGTGTGTTCTTGCTGGGCCATGTGGGTGGGGGATGTTGGGCTGTGACTACCACTCCCATCATGCTTTTGTCTCCACCACCCTTCCCAGCATGCCCATGCTTCCTTCCTTTTGACTCAGCTTCCCTGTAGGGTTGTGTGCCTGTGCTGACAAGATGGCTGACAGTGTGATCCTGGGGTTTGTTTTGCTACAAGTCCCATGTGTGTCCCTGTGCTTCACACTGCATGACCCAGGCTTGTGGTTCTTTGTGGGTTATTTGATTGGTGTGTGAGGCAATGCTTTCTCCCAGGTGAGTTGTGTGTAGTTTGTGTTAGGGGGGGGTGTGGGTGGAGCTGCTGGTGACTACGGTCAGTGCTGTGAGTCCTCCTTCCCACCCAGCCAGATATCCCACCATGGAACGTGCTTCCATTGCAGGGAGTGCAAGTTGTCTTTCAGGATGTCAGTCAGTGGTGTCCTGCTGTTGGTTGGTGCACAGTTGCCAGCAGGGCCTTGTGCTCCCCACAGCAGTAGACAGTGTCAGCCATCTTGTCAGTTGTTTTGCACTCCCTGTGATGTGGGCATGGTTCATGGTGGTGTTGATGTGCGCATTGTGAGGGTGGGCAATTTCTGTGACTACGACTCCCATGATGCTATTGGCTACACTGACTTGCCCAGCATACACAGTATTCCTTCCTTTCAGTGAGCTTCCCTGTGAGGTGGTGTTGTGGTGGTGGCTACATGTCTGACTGTGTTTGTTGGTTAGATTTGTGCCACTGCCTGGCTCTATTTGTTGTTAGGTTTGTACATGTCATGACACAGTTACATTTCACTATGAGCTGGAATGTATTGTGTTTATCTGGCTGACATACACATTTTGGGATGATCTGTTTTGGTTGGTGTGTATTTGCTAAGGGTGCATGGTTTGACTCTCCCCTTGACAGTGATGTGTGTGTATTGTGGCACAATATTGTGTACATTTGTTGTGTACTCACCAGGCTCTGGGATGTTTTCTAGTCCATAGACGCTCACTGGTGGTAGGATGGCCCGCACCTTCTCCTCCCAGGGCCTGAGGTGTACTGGTTTGGCAGGAGGGCCACTGCCGGTGTGTTGGCTCAAGAGGTAGTCCTTCTTCAACAGCTCCTTGACCCTCCTGCACACGTCATACCACCTGTTCTGGATGTCTACCTTTGTGCGCAAACATGGTGATTGTGCGTTCACCCTGTCGACGATCCTCTCCCACATCTTGGTTTTCTGCACCATGGGTGTCTGTTGGACCAATGTACCAAACAGCTGTGGCTCTACCCTGAGGATCTCATCTACCAGGACTTCCAATTCACTATCTAGGAACTTGTGATTCTTCTTTGGGGGCATGGTGTTGGGTGGTGCTGGTGTGTGATGTGTGTGTTGGTGTGCAAGTGAGGGTGTGTGAGTGTGTGTTTTGCTGGGTGTATGTGAGGGTGCTATTTGTTGTGGTGCTGCTGGTGTGTGGCTTGTGTGATGGATGAGCTGTGAGTGTGTGTGTGGTTGCTGTCTGTTGGTGTTGAGTGCTGGCAGGTAATTTGAATTTGCAAAGGATCATGGTAGGGATTTGTGTCCTTTATATGGGTGGAGTTGTGGGTGTGTCTTTGTTCCCTGTTTCCCCCCAGTATTTATTTGCTTTGTGATTGCTTGTTTGGCCTTTTTTTGTGTTTTTTTCCCTTGGTTCTTTTTGTGCATGTAGGAGACGTTCTTGTGACCGAGTCGGACCCTCCAGTTGTCTCGTGCGAGCCTCTCAGATTCGTTCATGCTGTGTTTGTGCTGTTTTCTGTGCTGCGTACGCGTCGGTCGCGGGGTTTTGGGTTGCTTCGGCTCGCAGTTTTGAATGCGTGTCGGTCGTGCGGCTTGGGCTCCGTGCGACTCGGTCGTGTTTTCCACGTGTTGCATCGTACTTGGCGGGTAGGAGTTCGCGGGTACGTTTCGTTCGGGATTCTTCCTGGTGCGTGTCGGTCGGTTCGATTCGCGTGCTTTTCCGGCCGGATGGCTGTTTTCCGCGCGGCTCGGTCGTTCGGCTTGTGTTCCGTACGAGTCGGTCGGATTTAGCACGCTTCTCATCGTACTTTGCGGGTCGGGCTGCACGGGTACGTGTCGGTCGGTATTTATTCCGGCTCCGAGTCGGTCGGTACGTTTTCCGCCCCGAATCGGAATCGGCCCCTTAGATCTGAGCAATTGTAAGAAATAGTTAGATTTTGGCTGGGTCGAATTTACTATTCCTATTCTGGTATGAGCAACAATAGGGAAAGTGTTGGAATTCAGAGGATTCACATTTACCACTCCCACTCTAAACTAAGGAAACGTAGGGAAAGAGTTGGACTTTGGAGGGGTTAAATTTACTATTTAAACTCCAATCTGAGTAACATTAGGGAAAGAGTTGGACATTGGAGGAGCCAGATTTGCAAATCTGCTCAGATATACAATTAAATTAAATAAATACAAATTTTATATTACAAATAAAATAAGAAATGTGAAATATTTTCGATTAAAACACTTCCCATCGTAGTACTATAAAAATGGATACCGACAAACAATTTAAATTTGTTAAATTAACAAATTATTTATATTCCATTCAAATTAAATAAAACCATTAAAAGTATACAATTAATACATTAAAAAATTAGCACAAATAACTTGATCAACCAATTAACAAGTATTTAGGTATCAAAAAATATTTAAAATAGCAATTAATTATTGTGCATAATTCATTATTGTTAGACTTGGCCCTTTTTTCAGGGTCATCCCTGAACTTTTTGCCTTCCTCCTGGTATTTTTTCTGACCTGTGTTGGTGGTTTTAGGACTCTGGGCACTTTATCACTGCTGTCCAGTGTAAAGTGGATGTGCTCTCTATGGTAAACGTTGTAAGATTGGTCTACACCTGTTTGGCGTATTTACTTTACCTATCAGTCCCTTGTAAAGTGGAATCTCAGATACCCAGGGCCAGTAAATTAAATGCTACTGGTGGGCTTGCAGCGCTGCTTGCGCCATCCACCAAAGTAGCCTTTCAAACCTGTCTCAGGCCTCTGCCATTGCAGGGCCTGCACGCGTAGTTTACTGCCGCTGTGACGTGGCACATAAAGTGGGTGCCACGTCTGTGACTCCCCTTTTACTACATATCAGTCACCCCTAAGGTAGCCCTAGCTAGCCCTATGGGCAGGGTGCACTGTAGGTAAAAGGTATGACATGTGCCTTAACTGTGTGGCATGTCCTGGTAGTGACAAACAGCCATTTTGGTTTCTCACTACTGTGAGGCTGCCCTCTCATAGGAATGCATTGGGGATTCCCTGATATGTGTTTCAGTGGTAATTCCTGATCTGAGAGGAGTAGCGTGATCAAGTTTGGTATGTTTGGAATAATGGTGATAAATGCTGCGTGGTGGTGTGCGCAGATTTATTATCACTATTTTAGAAATGTCACTTTTAGAAGTGTCTTTGTGCCTGCTTGTTGTGTATTGCATGTCTGGCTCTGGTGTGACAGAGGCTGGGGAGGTGCAGTGGCTCCAGAGGGGCTGGGGGAGTCAGCACTAGGCTGAATAGGCCAATTTGCATTTGGAATAGTGGCAGGAGTAGCACCTGGGCCTGAATAGGACAGAGCCGGCCTCACACAATGCGGGCTCCGCCCCCCTGTGGTGTGTCTGGGGCCAGTACCTACGCTGACAAAGGAGGGTGTTGTGCACATGTGTAGGTGCCCCCAGAACTGGTTTGGACCAGGCGCAGAGCCCTGTGCAGGGGGAGAACAAAGAACATAGCTGGTATAAGTATTGGGGCTGTGACCCCATGTAAAGTGTACTGCTTGGTGCTTACTTTTGGACTTGCGACCGGCAGGCTACCGGACTGACAGGAGGAACCGCCGCTGGGGACTGACCTGCTGCCTGCTGGGCAGCTGGAGGGTCTGCATTGCCTGTCTAGGAGACCCAGTGTGCTGGCCTGCCTGTGCACTTCAGGGAACGAAGTGCTGCCTGTTTCCTGGTGGTATCCGCCAGGGTGAGACCAGCCGAGCACTGCGATGCCCTGTTCATTGCCCTGGACGTGGGCTCATTGGCATCAGCGCATGCTGAGTGCTTCGATTCCCTTGGAACTGGAAGTGGAAGCGCGATGGTGAGCACTGTGGCCACGGTTGTTCATAGTGCCAGAGAGGGGGCTCAACCCTGCGGGGGGCGCGGAGTGTGTGTCGGTGTTGGGAAGAAGGCAGGGCCCCCGACAGAGACTTCGTTCCTTGAAAGCTGAAAAACCAGAAGTCAGGCAAGTCTGCGCCTGTCTGTGGGCGGGGCTCCCGTGGGGAAAGGGAGAGCCCGGCGTGTTGCCCAGAAGCCAGGTCGGAGCTGTGCCTGGTGGTGGGTGGGAGCCTACCCCGCGTTCGAGGGCGTCCAGGCCCCCCAAAGAAGAAGTCAGGCGGTTGTGCTGGCGGAGCGGAAGACAGGCATAGGTTGCCTGGTCCAAGGCGGGACTCTCGTAGTGCTGAGGGGAGCCCCGTGTGCAGCCAAGAGCCAGACGAAGCCTCCCAGGCACCCGGCCTCGCACCCGTCCTGTTCTGCTGAGGAGGCCGGTGAGGCCCGAGGAGGCCCCTGTGAGGAGCCCTGCTGCCGTGGTTCGAGTGGAGCCTTGCGGGCTCCGCCCTTCAACTTCCTGCCCCCGCCTGGAATAGGAGACTGGGTAAGTGCCTTGGGTACATGAGTCGCGCTGTCTGGGGGCACAGCCGCGGGAGACCAGTCGAGGTCTCGGGGGTGCCCCTTCCAAGGGAGCGGACCGCCTTGTTGTTTTCCAGGCCCGAGAGGCCAGTGGATGTCCTCACTGAGGTGCCTTCACAGCACCACCGTCACTACCGCATTTGCCTATCTAGTTGCAGCTGCGCCGTATGGTCGCGGGCAGCTGTACGCTCACTGACATCTTGGGGGCATAACAGGGGAAACTTCGACGGAAGCCCCCACTCCTCAGTGAGAAAGAGGAGTAGTATTAGAGGGGAAGGGATCACCCGCATTACTGCATTGTGCTTGGAGTAGGCAGGCATGTAGCCTGGGAGCCTACGTGGGGGAGCTCTGGTTACGGGCTTAGTGTGCTTTCCATGTGCCCGGGAGTACTGGGAGTTGCCCCAGGGGCTGTGTTATGTCCTAATGTGAATACATATGGAGTGTTCTTTTACCTGAGGTGCAGAATGTGCTATACTGCTGAACATGATTTTATGCCTATGGACTGGTAGTATGTGCGCAGCTGCAGGTGGTTCAGATGGTGCATTACTGATGATGTTTTATGCCCTAATGTAATTACCATAGAGGTAGTAGGCGCTTCCATGAAATGTTGATGATTAGAATGTATGCCTAATGTGATCTATGCATAATGTGTTTATGCTACATGCAATGTTACCAGTAGTTACTGGTTGGTTGTGATTTTCACTACGTGTGTAATGGTTATGACAGTGGCCCGATTGGCCCTGTAAGGTATATAATCCCCTGTAAAGTAATACCTAGTGCCAGGTGGCACAGTGTATATATATGTGATTTTGTTCTGATGTGTCTTATGGATAATACATAGGCTATTTTTATATAACCTTGTGTGGAGTTTCTTTTGTGGTGTGCCTACTGTGTCGCTGCTGTGTGTGTGTGTGTTGCGCAAACGCTTTACACAATGTCTCTGGGATAAGTCTGACTGTTCTGCCAAGCTACCAAGGGGGTGAGCAGGGGTTATCTTCAGCGTGTAACTCCCTTGCCCTGACTAGCGTGGTGGTTTCTGCCTGGCTTAGGCGCATGCCCTCGCCAACCAGAAATCCCATTTCTAACAATTATCAATTAAATAAATACATTCAATTCAAAATTAATTATGAATTAAAAATAATAATTTACATATTAAGAACACTTTCTACCCTAATCCCCTACAAACCCAATAACCTGCTACTAAATTAAGAATTTCAAATTAAATTAAAAGAAAAAATGACATTTCATCTAAAAAATTACAAAATATACTAAATCAAATTAAACGTACATATTATTGCAATTCTAATAACTTATAATACTAAAATTTATCAAACTAATCAATCAATCAGGGAGTTTTAAGCGCGCTACTCACCCGTTAGGGTCTCAAGGCGATGGGGGGGGTGGGAGCAGCTCCGGTCAGCCGAAGAGCCAGGTCTTGAGGGTCTTCCTGAAGATGTGCAGGGTGGGGGCACGTCTGATGTCGATCTGGAGCTCATTTCAGGTCTTGGCTGCTATGTAGGAGAAGGTTCTTCCACCTGTTCTTGCTCTGCGGATGCGCGGGGGTTCGGCGAGGGCGAGGTCGGCGGACGGAGGTTTCTTTTGGGTACGTGGAAGGAGATTCCATCATTGAGATATTGGTGTCCGGTGTTGTGGAGGCATTTGTAGGCGTGGGTAAGTATCTTGAAGGTTACTCCCTTCTTGATGGGGAGCCAGTGGAGGTCACACAGGTGTTGGGAGATGTGCTCGTGTCGAGGGATGCCGAGGACGAGTCTGTCTGCGGTGTTCTGCATGGTCTGGAGTTTGCGGAGCAGAGTCTTGTTGATCCCGGCATAGAGGGCGATTCTGTAGTCCAGTCTGCTGGTTATGAGTGCATGGGTGACGGTCTTCCTTGATTCGGGGGGAATCCTTTTGAAGGTCTTTCGGAGGATGCGGAGGGTGTTGAGGCAGGTGGAGGTGACGGCGCTGACCTCCCGGGTCATGGTGAGGGAGGAGTTGAGTATGATGCCGAGGTTTCGGGCATGGTCCGTGGGGTTGGGGGGGCTGCCGAGGGCGGTGGGCCACCAGGTGTTGTCCCATGCAGAGGGGGAGGGTCCAAGGACGAGGACCTCTGTCTTCTCCGAGTTGAGCTTCAGGCAGCTGCTGCTCATCCAGGATGCAACGTCCTTCATTCCTTCCTGGAAGTTGAGTCTGGTGGTGAGGGGCTCCTTGGTGAGGGAGAGGATGAGCTGGGTATCGTCGGCGTAGGATACTATGCTGAGTCCGTGCTGTCTCACGATGGCGGCGAGGGGGGCCATGTAGATGTTGAAGTGCGTGGGGCTGAGCGATGATCCTTGGGGTACTCCGCAATTGATCTCTGTGGGTTCGGAGAGGAAGGGTGGAAATCTGATTCTTTGGGTTCTGCTGGTGAGGAAGGAGCGGAGCCAGTCGAGGGCGGTTTCCTGTATGCCGGCGTCGTGGAGTCTGGCGGTGAGTGTGTGGTGGGAGACGGTGTCGAAGGCTGCAGAGAGGTCGAGAAGGATCAGGGCTGCGGTGTGTCCTTGGTCAAGGAGGGTGCAGATGTCATCTGTGACAGCGAATAGAGCGGTCTCAGTGCTGTGGTTGCTGCGAAATCCGGATTGGGATGGAACGATGATGGAGTTTTCTTCGATGAATTTCGTTAGTTGGGCGTTGAAGGTCTTCTTGGTGACTTTGGCCGCGAAGGGGAGGAGGGAGATGGGTCGATAGTTCTTGAGGTCCGTGGGATCTGCTGAGGGCTTCTTGAGTAGGGGTCTGACTTTTGCGCATTTCCAGTCATCGGGAAAGATGCTGGTTTCGAAGGTGGCGTTAATGGTGCACCGTAGTTCCGGTGTGATGGCGGCGGCTCTGTGGAAGATGTGCGGGGGCAGGGGTCCGTGGGGGCTCCTGAGTGGATGCCTTTCATGGTCGATACGGTGTCTTCGTGGTGATTGGGGTCCAGGAGGAGATGGTGGGCTGGCTTGCGTTGCCGGAGGAGGGGGTGGTTTCGGCGTCAGGTGTTTAGTCATTGAAGTTGTTGTAGAGGCCCTTGAGTTTCAGATGGAGGTAGAAGCCGAGATTGTTGCAAAGGTCCTGGGAGGGGGTGATGTCCATGGTTTCGGTGGGGGGGGTTTGGTGAATTCCTGGATGATGCTGAAGAGTTTCTTAGAGTTGCCGGAGTTAGCGAGGATCTTGTTCTGGATGAAGGTCCTTTTGGTTGATCTGATGCGTTGGTGGTATTCTGTCATGGCGTTCTTGTAGGTGGTGCGGTCTTCCGAGGATTTGCTGTTTCTCCAGTTCTTCTCGAGACGTCTGCAGGTGCGTCTGGATTCTTCGAGGTCGGCGGTGAACCAGGTGACCTTTCTGGGGTGCTGTCTGTCTAATAAAAAATAATATTATATATAATTGTATTACAAAGGCTATATTTTATATCACATTATTAAAAATATTAAATATCTAAAACACAATATTCTTAGCTACTATATTTTGTCCCATGATATTCCTGACGTCACTATATTGTGACACAATATTTGTTCTCCCAATATTTTTTAAATTATGTTTTGTCTGAATATCTCATCTTCACCAGGGAGAGTGCAGTGACAACAGATAAGCCAATATTTTAGTTAGTTATAAAAAACATAGAGAGATCAATATATGCATATACTAATTCTTTGTTTGCTCAATTTTCAGGAATTTTCAATTTCATGTCAAACTAAAGGGAGTGAGAGTTGGTTACACAGAGATAAAGTTTAGGTATGTCTGTTCTCAAATTATGTACATTTAATTCTCTGAAAGGCAAAAACAGAGCTTGAACTGAGGGTTGCACTCAGTGTTATGTCGTCTTAGGATGTGACAGACAGCACTGTAAATATGTAAGCCATTCAGTCGTCGAAGTGGGCGGGATCGGCAGGGCACGGCGTGCCCCTACTTCTTTAATTTCATAGAGTCCATTCCCCTACTTTGTTATTTTAAACATGCCTCCCAGCAGGCAGAAATCACCAAGGTCGATAGTTAAGGCTCGCCTTTTGTGGACGGGCGGAACGGGCAGAGAAGGAAAAGGACTCTGTCTTTTCCTTCGTGCCCAGAGAAGACAAGGACAGTGTCCAGTTCTCCTGCCGCTGGCAGCTGCCCCCCCTCTCTTTGTTCCCCTCTTCCCTCTCTTTCTGTCTCGCTCCTCCTCATTTAGTGAAAACCGAGACTTCAAGAAACAGGTATTACCTTCTCTTTCCTCCTTTCGTTTATTTGCTCCCCTGTGAAATGGATCCAAAAAAGAAAAACACTTTTGCTGGAAACGTCTTCTTTTTCTGACATTTTTCAATTTTTAAGTGCAGCCTCGGGATGGAGAGAAATAAAACATTCAAAATATGAAAAATAACTAACTAAAGCAAGCAAGACAGAGTGGTTGCAAGGTGGCCAGATTGATTTATTCACATCTAAACACATTAGCGCCACTTTACAGTGTTTGCCAGTGAAGTGCTACTTTTGTTTTCTCGTCTCTCTTTGAACCACATTGTTTACCCTGGGTGGGAAAGTGCACTATTCCTGAGGTACTGAAATACCTGCTTGATGGGTGAATTGGAAAACAAAATGTGTACAGCGGCTGTGTGTTCACGAATGTGGTCTTTTTAAACTATACTGCTTACGTTTTGTAAGGATATAAGCAATGGGCATTGAAACGGGTCCCTTCTGGGCCCTGTGGTCATGGCCTTAACTTTTCAGGCAAAAGCACTCACTAATTTCTGAATAATGAGTGTAAAAAGAAAAAGGTAACCATGTTTTTCCTGCTTACATTTCATGTGCTTTCTTGCATTCCCTCCGAGTATTTGCTTTTTCTAGGATGTTGTTAATTTTTTTTAGGCAGCATATTGCTTTTGTCTAGTGCGTAATTTGAATTGAGTCACATCCAGGTGTTTATAGCGGGTCAGTGCAGTGCAAGTTTCTCTCAGTGGGGCAGTATGGTGTTCAGTGGGGGAGAGGATGTGGCACTATGGTCAGAGCTGCTGAATTTGGAACTGGGGAACCAGGTTCAGCCTTCATGACCAGTCCACCAGCCCACTCCCCCTGAGGGAGCACATTCCCATGCTAGACCTTAGAAGGCCCCGCAAGATCTTAAAATCCCTGATGTCTTAGCACCAGCAGGTGGATCCTAGCAGTGGCAAGTGTGGGTTAACCTTGAAAGCCTGTCCGCCACAATTCATTCTGAAGTTCACCTCCAGTCTTGCAGGCAGGCCTGTGAAGCAGCACACCATAGAGTGACAGTGACTCTGTCACTGAGGTCACAGGACCCTTGAGCAGGGTGGCTCTAGGGCAGTCGACCGCATCAGGCGCTGACCAGCCGCGGTCTGTGCAGGTAACAGCGGTGGGGCAGAGGGGCCGGGTAAGGGGGGATTTCGAGGGATGATGCAGAGGGGAAATTAAATAAATAATTAATTTTCCCTCGGCATCGTCCCTCGAAATCCCCCCTTACCGGCCCCACCGCTGTTACCAGCACAGACCGCGGCTGGTGCTGACTTCAGGTGGGGGCGTCGTGTTTGCAAGTATAATATTGTTTTAAAAGCACTTGCTGCCTCCTTCCTGGCCTCCAACAATTTTCGGCAACAATAAAAATGTCATGATAACTCCAGTGATTAATGTTCTTAGTAGAGAGAGATGGTGTTTTGTCTAGTGGACGTTTTGACTCATGGAAAGGAAGCGCAGAGGGTTAATGTGCCTGCTGCTAAGAACATGTACCATGCAGATCACAAAGTGCACATAATGTAAATAGGTCAGTGGGTACCTGCTTTTGTCAGAGAGACCCTATTGTTACTTGCAGTTAATAAGTTAAAATCCTAACATAGAACAGTGCGCTATTAACTGTAATGTAAGAGCTGCATGCAAACTGCAAGGTATAAATTAGAGCGTTATGGTTTTTTCCCCAGTCTTTGATTATCCTAATATTGCAAAAAAGGGTTCATCTGGGTAGAAATAAATTCTGGTTACTAAAGAGAACCCCCAACCATGGTATTACGTTTTAAATTCTGAGTTTGTGTTTCTCCAGACCAATCACTATTAAACTATGCTGCCTACTAGTATGGTTGTCATGTGACTCCTACACCTTGTAGTCCTTTGTCTTATGTAACATTTCCTATACAGTGATTTATACACATATGATTGTCTCTGTGTAATATGTGTGATGTAAAGTGCTCTGACACCCTACACTGGTATCAGTGGTGCTGTAAATTTTCTGATACTTTATTATTTTGACATTTTTACACATGCTAACAGTCTCTGCAAATACTTTTTCTTATTAGTACCAGTGGAACATACAACTGCATCAGTGAGAAAGGTGACCAGTCAACCTTTGCAAAGGGCCCTCCACTTCACAGCAGCACAAGTCACATTTTTTAGTAACTTTTGATCCGTTTGAGCTATAAACAATTTATTAGTTAAAATCGTCAGATTATGCAGCAGATGATGTATTATGTGGCAAATATGGCGGAGCCATAATTATGTGGAAAACAGTTGCAAACTAGGATATTTTGCCATTCATGTTTGAACTGCTTTTGTGGAAAAAGGGAGGAGAAGTGCTGATGACAGAAACTCCATGGCTGGGAGACAAATGGCTTGCGATTCCACTTCTAAGGATATTTAGGACATTCTGTGATTGGAAACGTATCCCACTTTGTAAATGTATTTTAATGTCAATAACTCATATTAAACCTCAAATAAACATGTGTATCCATTGGTAAATTAAATAACGTACTAAACTGTAACCGGTTAGTGAAATGGGAAACAAATACAAAAAATTGGGACATTTTGCTCTTTCAGCCACACCTCTGACTCCGCCCACTGACCCAATCCACAGGTTCTTCCCGCCCTCTGATTCTCCGCCCACAGTTCCCCTGCTTTTTTTCCCCCACTTCGACCACTGAAGCCATTAGATTAAAAATGTATTACACACCATATAAGACAGGCTCAAAACAGTATAGGATAAGGTGCCACAAAATGTGCCAATAGACTTAGGGCCCAATTCAAATTTGTAAATTAATTTACACACATGTAAATCTATTACGGCTAGTCATCATTTCCGAGTTTAGTTTTACACTTAGGGGTCGATTCCCATGTTGGTCGGAAGGGCTCCGAATCGGATTCGAGTTTGCGAAACTGATCCGGAGCCCTTGTTTCCGGCCGACTCATTCCCAGTTCCGAACGACCAAGTACGATGCCTGGAAACCGCTAGGGCTGACCGAATCAGTTCCAGAAGGCATTCGGAGAGGTCGAGCCTTCCCGGAGCCGATTCGTACAGCTCTATGGACTTGGTTTCCAAATGAACGAGTACAATGACCGATTCGGACAGCCTTTCCGATTCAGTTTGCCCGGAACGAAAAGGCTGCTGGAATCGGTCTTTGGGGGCCCGTAGCAGGCCCCCCTTCTCCCAGGGCCCTCCGAATCAGGCCCGTGGGGCTACCCAAGGGACACCACTTTCCAGCCATGCACAATGTGGCAGGCACCACGGGATTCCCGCCACAGGGTGCAAGGTTTTCCCCAGCCACCCCTTTCTTCAATGGGAGCCTGTGTTCTCATTCGGAATGCAGGCTCCCATTGAAGTCAATGGGAGTCTGACCGAATCGTATCCGGATGCATACGGATGCATCGTACTAGTTCGGTCGGACTCCCCCGATCTGAGTCGCAAGGAACGCATTCCCGGGACCGATTCGGTCGGCATGCTTTCCAAATGAGATCGAAATCGGGCCCTTAATTGTAGACCTACATTTCCCCAATCCCCGGTGGAGCCTCCTACAACAGGATTTATGAGTGTAAAATTACTATTAGTAACTTTTTCACACATTGGTGGAGATGTCAGTGACCATGTCTGAGATATCCCTATGGAAAAGTATCGGGAAAAATATTAAAGTTTATTATTCTTTTGAAAAAATATGAAATAGATTATAAAATAAAATATAAATGTGAAACTACTCATTTAAAATAAATGAGACTACAATAAGCCAGTAACTAAAATATATGTATTTGTATTATAAATACTATACTTTTTAAAAATACCACCCAAACTAACATTTTTATTGTGTTTAAAATTAATTAAAATTAACTAAAAGTTATGTGTAGAATTCATTTAAATTAGTTTTAACGTTTTAACAAAAGTTTAAAAGTGTAGTTTTATTTGTTAAATTAAGTTTATAATAACAATTTAAAATAATAAAATAATCATTTAATAATTATATATTTTTCACCTTAAACAAAAAAAAAAAAAAAAAAAAAAAATATATATATATATATATATATCCAACAAAGATTGCCCACAATGAAAACGCCACTCCCGGTGAGTATTGACACCTTTAATTGAAGACTTCAAAGTCGCGGTCTGCTTCTCCACATCGCGGTTCAACAGCCCTACGCGTTTCAAACACTTCTGTGTCCTTGTTCACGGGCAAAAGAAAGCAGGGGGCAGAGGCAAACATTTGTGACGAACACCTGATAATATCTCCGAAGTCCCGCCCCAGTGGGTGTGTGCAAAAATGCATGTTGGTACTCGTTGTCCATCACGTTTCTTTCCAAGTGGGTGCTGCCACTTCTCCCCCAATAAAACAAATTTTACGCCAGTGGGTTGATGGGGGCCAAGAAAAACCGCAACATTGTTTATTCTTAGTCTTTCATCACGGACCTCACCGTTCCATATGCAAATTAATCGTCTAATTGCTGGATCTGCCAAGGTTACAGCTGGGCGTTTTCGCGGTTTAGGCGAGCAGCTAAACATCCAACAAAGAGTGCCCACAATGAAAACACCGCTCCCGGTGAGTATTGACACCTTTAATTGAAGACTTCAAAGTCGCGGTCTGCTTCTCCACATCGCGTTTCAACAGCCCTACGCATTTCAAACACTTCTGTGTCCTTGTTCACGGGCAAAAGAAAGCAAGGGGCAGAGGCAAACATTTGTGACGAACATCTGATAATATCTCCCAAGTCCCGCCCCAGTGGGCGTGTGCAAAAATGCATGTTGGTACTCGTTGTCCATCACGTTTCTTTCCAAGTGGGTGCTGCCTCTGCTCCCCCAATAAAGCAAATTTTACCCCAGTGGGTTGATGGGGGCCAAGAAAAACCGCAACATTGTTTATACACCCCTGTCTCCATTATTTACTACTGGAGTCAAGGCTGAGCTGTACACTTACTGCTGTTGTGGGTCTTTTTTGACTGTAGTAACTTTAGAAATGTAGATTGTGACTAGAAACAGCCTTACTCTTTCTTTAGGCATTTATGTTTGAATTTGCATATTTCTCCATTACCCCTTTTCTATAGAAAGTAACAGTTGAAATAAAAAGAATTAAAATAAGTTGAAAAATCAGCCATTTGTGCCTGCGTTTTCACCTGTAACTTCCTCTAAGTATGGCAGATGTTTAAAAGCAATATACTGTTACATCCACTGGACCCTTCTGGTTGTGGGGATATATAGGACTTGTAGGTTCACCAAGAACCCGAGGTGCCCAGAGCCAATAACTGAGCTGCACCTTGCGAGCGTATATCATTGTGTACAGGTTATACAGCAATTCACTTTCTAAAATATAAAGAGTGAAACATAGGTACCAAGGAAAACTATGTATTTCCGAAATGGGAACAACATATGGAGGTTAGAAGCAGTGATTATTTGCACAACTCTGAATTAGTGGGTACCTATACTTTTTTTTTTTATAAATCTTTTTATTAATTTTATAACATTAAAGTCACATACATTTTCCATTTATCATTTCGAGTAGTCGTACAATGGTTCATCGCAATAGTTGAGGAGAAAATGATTACAATCATAATACGCCTATACCTCGCTCTCCAACGTGCTGCATTTCCATTTCCACCGATCTGGATATACACATGTTGCCACGGTGTACATTCCATTTGCCCCATTTCCTATCCCATTTCCTCGGACATCCTCGTGATTTAAATACTTCCGTATCTGCAATCATACACTTATCGAACTCTTTTACCCACAATCAGGGAGAAGGCTCACCTGCCGCCCCCCATCCCTTCGCAATCTCATGTTTGACAAGGGTGTAGCCCAGTGTGGTCAGTTGTTGTTCCACCTCCGTGAGGTCAGTCGGCTCCCATATGTTAAGAAGACCTAGTCTCGGTGTAAGGATTAACTCTTTTCCCAGGGCACTCTGGATATGGGTCGTGGCCCCCTCCCATATTTGCCGCACCGCAGGGCATTCCCAAATTGTGTGAAAGAAGGTTGCATTTTGTTGGCATCCCCTGAGGCAGAGCGAATCTCGTCTAGCGCCTATCTTCGCCAGAGTAACCCCTGTTAAGTAAGACCTATGTAAGATTTTGAGTTGTATCAATCTGAAACAGAGGGTGATGGCTGCTTCCCTAGGGGACATTAGTGCCGTTTGCCAGTCCTCATCGTCAATGGGTCCTAGGTCTCTCTGCCACTGCTCTCGGAGTTTGTGGAACGTGTCAGGTAGGTTGTTGCATAGTTTTTTGTAGGTCAGTGATATTGCTTTTGAGTGCAGCGGGCCGTCAAGCAGTCGGTCTTCCAGCGGTGATGACTCCGGTATGTCCGTACGATCAGGTAAAGCTGTGGTAAGGGCGTGTCTAATTTGCAGATACCTGAATACCTCCCCTTGGGCCATGTCGTATTTCTCTCTGAGCTCCGCAAACCTAAGGATCGAGCCCTTTTTTATCAAATCCCCTACAGTGGAAATCCCTATAGTGTCCCACTTGTCAAAGCCAGGTTGGTGACACAGGTGTCCCAGTTTCTGTGTATACCACAGGGGCGCTGCTTTTGTGAGGACATTTGACCATCCCAGACGGGAGTTCGCTTGATGCCAGATTGTGATAGTGTGAGATGTGGGCCCAAAATATCGCCCCTTACTAACTTTTGAGTACAAAGCCCCCAAATATCCCGTTCGTCCAGTTTGGTACTTGTCCAGTAAATACGCTGGATCTATAGGGGAGCGATACATCCAGTGATTTACTACCATTAATTGCGACGC
Source organism: Calotriton arnoldi (assembly GCA_963921515.1). Classification (NCBI taxonomy): domain Eukaryota; kingdom Metazoa; phylum Chordata; class Amphibia; order Caudata; family Salamandridae; genus Calotriton; species Calotriton arnoldi. Next base: position 668,864 of record CAWUFW010004765.1, read on the forward strand.
CCAATAATAGAGCCTAATGTCTGGGAGGGCAATGCCCCCGTCATACCACCCCTTCGTCAACTTTCTCATCGCAATACGAGGAGATCCACCGTCCCATAGCAGTGTCCGGACTTCACTCTCTACTCCTGAAAGATAGGCATCTGGGACCCGGTGTGGACAGTTCTGAAGGATGTAGAGAAAGCGCGGGAGGGCCAGCATCTTAAAAAGGGCAGCTCGGCCCACCAACGAAAGAGGTAGGGATCTCCAATGCTTAACATCCGCGCGCAGTCGGGCCAGTGGGGGTGCAAGATTGCGGTCATAAAAAAGGTGGGGATTTGGAGTTATATATATTCCCAGATATCGGAAGCCATTCGTGGGCCCCTCTACACTGCAACCCGCAGGGAGCCGAGGAACCGGACCCCGGAGCACGAACAACACCGACTTGCTCCAGTTGATGGCATATCCGGAGTACTTCCCAAAGTTTGTTAAGATATTTAGCACCCCATGAATAGATCTATATGGGGAGGCAAGGTAGAGCAGGATGTCGTCGGCGTATAGGGATATTCGGTCGTCATGCCCCTCCGCCCACTTCAAGCCCCTCACCATTACAGCCCGCAGCACCCAAGCAGTCAGGGGTTCCAACATGAGGGAAAAAATCAAGGGGGACAGAGGACAACCCTGTTGAGTGCCCCTTTTTAATGAGAATGTTCAAGACGTATAGTTGTTTACTCTTACTTGGCCCTGTATACCCGTATAGAGTAGTTTCACCCAGCCCAGAAACTTCGGGCCGAAGCCCATCCGCCTCAGGACTTCAAATAGGTATGGCCACTCGATAGAATCAAACGCCATGGAGGCATCTAGGTACAACACCACTGCGTCTTCCTCTATAAATTTTCGGCGCGCGAGTACATTGTGGAGACGCCGAATATTTAGCGCCGTGTTCCTTCCTGGCATAAAGCCAGATTGGTCTGGGTGGACCAAAGAGGAGACGACTGTGACCATTCGTGAGGCAAGTACTTTCGCTAGAATCTTAGCTTCTACATTAATTAGCTAAATGGGTCTATAAGAGCCGCAGTTATCAACTGGCTTCCCGGGCTTACGAATCACAACTATGGATGCTAAGCGTTGATCCTCCGGCAGGATCCCCTTTTCATAACTTTCATTGTACATGGCCCGTAAGTGTGGGCCTACCTGGGAGGCAACCATTTTTAGAAATTCGATGGGAGTCCCGTTGGGTCCCATCGCCTTCCCTGACTGGATATGACTTATGGCCTTCTGGATCTCCTCGTCCGTTAAGTCCTCGTCAAGAGTGTCCTTGTCGGTGTCAGAGAGCGTCGGTATGTCACTATCAGAAAGGAATTGGCAAGAGTCTTCCGCCGTATATGTAGTGGAGGGGGAGTAGATTTGCTCTAAGTGATTTGTAAAGGCTTCTGCTATGTCTTTTGGATGTGTGATTTGCGTGCCGTCGTTGAGAGTCAGTCTTGGCACCCATCTTTCACCTTGATCTCTTTTCTCTAACTAGGCCAGGGTTTTACCTGCCCTGTCCCCCAGTTCATATACTCTATGCTGAGTACGGAGGTGTTTGGCCATCATTTGTTCCCTAGCCCTAATCTTATATTCCTCCTGTTTAAGTGTGAGGCGGTGGAGAGCGTCCTCTGAAGGCGCATTGATACTTTCGACTTCCAATTGCTGGAGTTCGCTTTCCAGTTGGACTAGCTGCTGGTGTCTCATATTGGTGTATCCCGTCTTGAGAGACAATGCCTGTCCCTTCAGGACCACTTTAAAAGCTTCCCATATGGTTAGCGCCGAATCAACGGAACCTACGTTTTCTTTAAAATAGTTGATGGTCTGCGTATATAGTTCCTCTTTAATGTCAGGGATTTTTAAGAGCCAGGGATTAAGGGTGATCGTGGCCCGCGGTTGGTAGTCACATTGTGTGAATTCGACCCTTACTGGGGAGTAATCAGAAACACCCCTCGGCAGGGCGTGAGGATTGCGGAAGTGGCCAATTGAAGCCATATATGTTAGAAAGTAGTCAATGCGGGATGAGCTCTTGTGTGTGTTAGAAAAGTAAGTGTATTGGGCTCCGTCCGGCTGCAGCGTACGCCACACGTCGGTCAGTCCCATAGCTGTGGTGAACTCTTCCATTAACACATTCGGTCTCGCCCCCGGCCTTTGTGGGTGCCTGTCTCTTCGATCGTCCATGGTCATGTTGAATTCCCCCCCAGGATCAGGGTGCCTAGGGGAAGGTCTGTTAATATCTTACCCAGGTCTGCCAGTGCCTCCTTGCCCAGTGCTGGCGGAAGGTATAGTGAAATAACATTCAGCGCCCTCCCCTCCCATTGTGCCTCTAGGACCGCAAATCTGCCCCCCGGGTCCGCCCACGTACGCTTCACTATGAGTGCCATGTTCTTTTTAACTAGAATGCCTGTCCCTCGAGATCCCGAGGTATATTCAGCATGTATCAGGAGTTTGTAACCCCACCTTGTAAGGGCCTTACTTTTATTCCCAACCATATGCGTCTCCTGTAGTAACACCACATCGGGTGCCTGACGTTTAGGATATTGTTGGACTATTCCCCATTTAATTGTGTCCCCCATTCCATTTACATTCCAAGTAAGCACGGAGAGTGACGTTTCCATTCTACCCCCCATCATCCGAAGTAAGGACAGATGAATTGAGACATTCTAAAATTTCTCCGGGCCCAGTATCCCCGATCTGTACACGTGGTTTGCAGCGGCCCTTTTGTACGATGCAAGTATAGACACCCGCACCATCCCAGATCGTGATTGTCTCCCCCCTGTGACTGTTTTCAGCAACGAAACATGTACATGACACTATGCGATCTTTGACTTGTAAACTCAACAAACCTTGAAATTTTAAACTCCCCTCCCCCCACTCCCACCCCACCCCCCTCCCTGCCCCCCTGCCCGTGGATTTAGAACTACCCACTCCCCAACTAGGCAGAGTGCCTCTTTCCCCCCCGAGAATACTGAAAGGTGCGGGCTGGCAGCCCTCCCACCCTCGCTCATACCCATTTTACTTCGTTTCAAATTTTGTAGGCTCACGGACCAGCCTCTCAGAGGTCCACTGTTACGACCCCCCGCTGGCTAGTGGTGGTAGTCTCAGTCCTTAAAATCGAGTCTGCAATCGTCTCTTAACCAAATAAAACCTTAAGAATCATCCCACCGACTCCCATTGGTCACTTATATGTGTACACCACAGGGCAGTCTGAGTCCCAAGATGTAGTCCTCTCAGCTATGCGTTGTCTCTCCCGAAGCCGCCGTGGCAGAGTCGCCGCCCGGCTCAGTCCCATGATTGGACCTGTGTGATTGTTGTCCTCCAGTTCGATCTCTGCGTAGACCTCCCACTCTGCGCCAGCCCTCCAGCCAGTCCCATGCGTCCTCCGGCGAAGTGAAGAACCACGTTTTGCCCTCCGATTCCACTCTAAGTTTCGCTGGAAATAGCATGGCATACTTCACCTCAAGGTCTCTGAGCTCCTTTTTTACTGTCTGAAAGCTACGCCGTTGGGCCTGGACCTTGGCTGTAAAGTCCGGGAAGAATGTGATCACGTTATTATCCAATTTGAGTGGAGGATTGGATCGTGCCGTTTGGAGGATTGTGTCCCTGTCCCTGTAATTGAAAACACGGGCTATAAGTGGACGTGGGGTGTGAGAAGTTGGCCTGGCATATGCTGTCCACTAGTTATAGTGGGCACCTTGCACCAGTCCAAACGACCCTTATTGATGATAGGTTTAAAGACAACCTTTATTGAAAGCTATCCTAGTGGTAGCTATGGAGAGCAGCCTTCAGGCAAAGGGGCCGATTCCGATTCGGGCCGGAAATCTCTCCGACCGAGCCGGACCCGGAGAGATTTCCGACCGAATCGGACTCGGGCAGTCCGACCGATCGAGTACGATGCGCACGCATGCCATCGGACTCGAGTCGGTCGGACTCCCATTGAAGTCAATGGGAGCCTGTCGTACAACGCGTACGCGGGCTCCCATTGACTCAATGGGTGCGAGGCGGACAAGGGCGCCCCCTACAGCGTGTACGTGGCGAAGCGATTCGCGCCGTACACGCACAGGTAGGGGGGACCCATGGGTCCCCCTGTGTGCGACTCGCGCGCCTACGCGTACAGGGGGGTCCGACGCGGACCCCCAAAGTCCGGCTCCGACAGCTTTTTCGAGCCGGACGGCGCGAGTCGATCGGACTGCTCGCGGCGCGCATCGTACTTACCCGGCCGGGAAACGTCTCCATAGCGCGGTGCGAGTCGTGTCCCTGCGAGTCGGTCGGAGCGTGTTGAAGCCGCGTTCGAGTCGGTCGGAGTTTTCGCGGGTGCCTGCATCGTACTCGCTCGGCCGGACCCGCGTACGATTCGGTCGGGAAACAGGGCTCCGAATCGGATCCGGTAAATCCGAATCCGATTCGGAGCCCTACCGGCCGAGATCGGAATCGGCCCCTAAGTCTTGAAGGAGTGTAAAGCAGCTTGGTTTACCAGATTTTAACCTCTTGAATGACTAAATGAAAGTAGAACCACACAAGATATATTAAAAATATATGTATTTATTTCTAAACACTAACTACTAATCTCTTTATGAGATTAGAGGTCAAGATACACAGTATCACAGTATTAAAACGACAGTAAATAGCACAATACACAGTGGGCTCCAGGGGGAGACCAAACCATATACTAAGAAAGTGGTATAAGAACCACGACTTGACTAGACACAGTGCCTAGAGCACGTAGAATCGCTGGGACCCCAAGGAACCACCCAAGGTAGTGACACAGGGGACCCACGGGGGACATGTGCAGTGTGAGAAAACAGCCGCGAGCGCCGTAGGATTCAATGAGCAAAGTCGCGGTTGGAATTTTAAAGATAAAGGACACTTAGGAGAGGACTTTCAGCAAACCCCTTTAGACTTTTTTTTAAAAACTTTATTTGTCATTTTTTATATAATACAACTACAACAACAAATTGGCATTGATATGACGTACAGTAATATACCGTTGATAGCACTGGTGACACAAGTACAGAAGGCAGCCTGCGGGGAAGAAAAGACACAATGGGGGACAATTTTCGTGGAGAAACAGGCTACAATGCAAAAAAGGAAAGCGTAGGACAAGCACAGTGCACAATGTGCAGTACCCCGAGGGCAACCCCTGGCCCCTCAATTCAGTTAGGTGTTTCATCGTCATCGGACCCGCTCCCCCCACCATCAGTGCTGTCCGGAGAGGAGGGCCCTCCCTCCGCCAACCCAGAAGTGCACATTTCGCGCCAGACCAGTAGGTCGTCCTCCAGCTTCACATCCCTTCGGGTGAGTTTCATGTGAGCTTCTTCCGCTAGAGACCACTCCCTAACATCCCTAAGCCAGATAGGGACCTCTGGGCTCAACTGCCCCATCCAAGTAATTGCTATCCTGCGTCTAGCAAGCACCAGCATTAATTGCAGGAGCTTATAGGGAAGTTTCTTTGTTTTAGGTTTCCGGACAGACGCCAGCAAGCAACTCAAGGGTGCTATTTCCACCTGGATACCTGTTACAGTGATAATCTTGCTCACCACCGCTACCCAGAACTGTTGAACCCTGGGACAATCCCATGCCATATGTAAAAACCTGCTTTCTCCGCAGCGCATCTAGGGCAGCGGTCTCCCCTATCACCTGGAAGACGGCTCAGAGATACCGGGGTGAGGTAGGTGCGGTGCAGAAAGTTAAAGTGCGTCAATTTAAATCTGGCGTTACAGGAGACTGTACGTGTGATGGAGCCTATGTGTGCCCATTGTTTCTCGCCCAGGTGGACCCCAAGGTCTGCCTCCCAGGCCGCCCGCGATGGTGGGACCGGGGGGGTGGAGTCCTGCTTCATAGCCGCGTAGAGAAGAGAGATCAATTTGCGACCCGAACCACATGTAAGTAGAATATCAAGGGTGTGGGTCGGGGTAGGAATATCTGGGTACTGAGGCCAGGTGGTTTTCACCACATCTTGGAGTCCGCGATAGTGTAGAAACTGTCCTTGGCCTAGGCCAAAGCTCTCCTCCGCCTGTTCAAAAGTAAGGAAAGTCTCACTGGGAAAGAGGTCTGCCAGTACCTCGCATCCACCCTCCCTCCAAGATTGAAAGGACATGTATTGTCCCATGTCTATAAAGGGAGCCAATATCCAAATCAAAAGCTCCCTATGGAAGGGGGCCCTTCGTAAGATCCTCTCCGCAAATCGTTGCCACACACCTGCAGTGTGTCGTACGAGGTAGGGAAGAGATGCCCCTGACCCCCTGCCCCGCATCAACGCCTCCTGTAATGCCGGTGTATCCGCTCTGCCAGAGAAGAGGCGTTTCTCCCAGTTATCCTCATCTGTGAGCCACCGCGCCGCAGGCTGTAGTTGGGCCGCGTAGTAGTATAGGTCGAAGCGTGGGGCTTCCAGCCCACCCTCCTCATAACTTCGTGAGATAGTCTTGAGAGCTACCCTGCTGCGGCGGCCCGCCCACAGGAGGGACGTAAGTAACGTGTCCAATGTTTTAAAGACTCGCGAAGGCAATGGGCATAAAGAATTCTGAAGGACGTAGAGTATCCTAGGGAGCATCACCATCTTAGAGATGGCCAACCTGCCCATTAAGGACAGGGGAGAGTATTCCAAAAGGTCACCGATTGCCGCAAAGAAGCAAGGGTGCGGTCGACATTCCGGGTCAACGCCTGCGCGTCTGTCGGGGCCACCTGGATCCCAAAGTAACGAAGCCCGCCGGTTCCCAGCGCAGTCCCAAGTCCGGTAGCTCTTCCGAGGGCACCGAGGTCAATCCCGCCAGCGGGAAGACCAGGGACTTGCCGCGGTTAAGCCGCAGGCCTGAGACCTCTCCAAACCGGTCCAACTGGTGCAGTAATATCGGCAATGGGTCCCAGGGAGAAGCCAAGTAAAAGAGGGCATCGTCCGCATAGAGGGAGATAACGTGGCTCGTGTCGCCTACCCTGATCCCCCATTCGTCCATCTCGGCCCTGATCCGGACCGCAAAAGGTTCAATAGCCAGGGCGAACAACAAGGGCAAAAGGGGGCACCCCTGACGAGTGCCCCGACCCAGTTGCCAATCCTCCGAGCGCGCGCCCGCAAGTTTAACCCTCGCGCGAGGTGCCGTATAACCCCTTTAGACTTAAGGGGTTCTAGGGCCAACACCCACGTGAGCACCGGAGTACTCGAGTTACCTCAGCCAGGGAAACCGGGTGCATAGGTGTCAAAAGGTGTCGGGAATCGTTGTCGTTTTCAATGGCCATCTGCTGCAAAGTGCTGCTGCCGTGAAGGAGAAAAGTGTCCGGTGTGATCCAAGCCTGGATCGAAGATGTGAAGAACCTGAAAGCAGAGGGGACAGAGTCTGGGTCACTAGCCAGTGACCAGGAGCGGAGCAATCGAATGCCCACCGATGTCGGGTGCTTCAGGTGCGAAGAGGTGAAGCTTGACTCTGCAGCCACGGGGTCCCGGAGACGTCGACGATGACCAGGAGCCGGATTCGCGCTGTCCCATAAAGGATGTCGAGTGCTGGGGTGTCGGTGATTGGATTGACCACAACAAGCCTTAGCAACAGCAACCCACGCAGGAAGAGAAAAGATGCTTCTGTGCGGACCAGCAAGGTCCTAGGGACTCCCCAAGCAATGGAGAGTCAGGGCACATCTGGAGCAACCAGGGAAGCCCAATAAAAGTTAGAGTTGCCTTCTTGGGGACCCACAGGTCAACAGACCAGGGATCGCAAAGGGACCTCAAGAGGAATCACGAAATGGCGGCCCACGGAACACTCGTTGAGTGTAGGCCTGCAATCTTCGGTGCAATTACTGTTCGGGGTCAGGGCTACAAGTAACCCAAAGCTCAGCCTTAGGGGTTGCCAGAAAGCCGATGCTTCTGCAAATGGTCGCGGTGTCCAGGGGTTCGGGTTGCACGGTCTTCACGAGGGATACGGGCCTCAGCCTTGCTGTGGGCATAGATCAACCTCAGTGACCTTAGGAACCCACCTCCTGTGTGACAATATTCTTTGGAGTCCGCAGGAGCTTCGGAGATGCCAACCGGTCAGTTGCGTTAAAGGTGCCTGCCTTGCAGGGGAGTAACTCCTTTACTCCAAGGGATATTCTTCAGTCATCCAGCGTCGTGCTGATCGTCGAAGTACTTGGTTTCTGGTAACAGAGTTTAGTCCAGGTGTAATCTAAAGTCCTGTAGTCAGGGTTTCCTAATTAATACCCAAGGAAGGGGTGGGACAAACTCTGGGGACCCACCTATGGGAGGGTCAGGAAAGAGGGGTGGCTACACCCATTTCCTTTGCCCAGTTTCGCGCCAGAGCAGGGGCTGTGTGCCCCTGCAACCGGTTTGAGCTGGACTATGCACAGGGACACCAAATGTGCCCCCAGTGCAGACTTCAAAGCACTCTGAGAGTGCACCCACCCAGCCCCAATACACTAAAGCCTGTCTGGGAGGTGGTCACACCTTCCTGTGACAGGAAACCTATTGTCCAGGCCTCCCCTGCCGGAGTTTCGTCCAGCAGCAGGAGGGCAGACTCGTGTCTGTGGCTGCAGCATCCATTTTGTGATGCCAGGGTTCTGTTAAGCTGGTACCGGGTGTACCGGTGATGCCATGTGGCTCCCTCTAGAAGGGAGGAATCATACCTCCCACCCCAGTACTGGGGTGGAGGTATGATTCCAAGGTGTTTGACACCAAACACGCCAGTTTTCCATGCAGCCATTCTCAAGTTAGCATTTACCGCGGGGTTATAATGCACTTAAGAGTATATGGTCTGGTTGCATCACAAACAACCCCAGAATAAAGATTCTGAGAGCTGCAGAGGGGCTCTGCTCATGCATGGGCACCCTCTCACATGAAACCCAGCACCTTGCCTTCAGGATTGTTAAGGCCTGCCATAGGGGTGACTGATAGGTTTACATGTGCAGTGATATGGAGAGATATAGGGAACCTATATCTCAGTAAGGGGTGCATATACCACCTTACACAGGCTGCTGTAGCAGACCTGTTGTGTCATTTTAAAAGGCTTCCCAGGGGTGGCACAATACATGCTGCAGCCCCTGGTAGGCCTCTGGGGTACCTATGCCCTGCGTACATAGTATACCATATACTAGGGACTCACAAGGGTACCCCAGAATCCAATCTGGAGTGTACCTAAAGTACATACAATCAATTTAGAGTAGAAAGCAGATAGACTGAGGTCCTGATTAGCAGGGCCTCAGTCTGGCTAAGTCGAAAAACAGTGAAACATCAGCAAAAAGTGGGGGTAACTATAAGAAGCAGATCCTACTCTCCTACATGGGGGAGCTCCCGGTTTTGGGCGACCCCCTGGTACTCGGTGGGCCCTTTCGATGGAGAAGTAGCTCGATAGTCTCTTGGGCTGTAGATGTTTCAATATCAAGTCTTCTACATAGAGGTCGGCTGCCGGCCCCTCAGCCCGTTCTGGTACACCTAATATGCGTATGTTGTTTCTTCGAGCCCTTCCTTCATACTCATCCAGTTGCTTTGTCATCAGAGCTTGTTGATATTGAAGTTCAACGACTTGTTTCTGGAGTTGAGATGTATCCGTTTGTAATGTAGTCGTCACTTCTCCAAGGTCTTTTACTTTTTCGTCCATCTTGCGAAAGTCTGCCCGTAGGAGGGACACCTCTATGTTGACTGAGTCTATGCGGGCCTCTAGGGAGGTGTGCACTCCACTTATGGCTTCCATGATGTCGTGGAGTGTAAGGTCACGTTGTTGTTGAGGATTGTTCTGTGTATCTAGAGCCACCGTCTGTGGTTGTTCTCGTTCTTCCCCCGGCTTATTCCAGGCAAATTTGGCCAGTTTGTTGTGGGCATTTACTTTGGTCCCCTTGCCAGTCACCATGGTCGGGTCGCAGCACGTTGAGGTTGATGTTTCTTCTGAGAGCAGTCCCGGTATTCGCCGCCGCCTGCCCAGCGAGGATGGCAGTCTCACCGGCGGCCTGTCGGGTTTCCCTGGGACTGGCCTCTTAAATCGCTCTCTTTCCAGGCGTCCCCGCCGCTCATCCAAGTTCCCAGCACATTAAGGATGGAATCCCCTTTATGTCCAGTCTTATGTCAGGCGGCCTCTCGTCTATCGGAGCCTGGACGGGAAAGGCACCCGATCTCCACGTCGTCGATACGCCGTTCAGCCTTATGGTTTACACTTTTGTTCCACCTCCGTGGTCTATGCCCCTATATTGGTGTCTTTGAGCTAACCCTCCGTCACGGGCCGGCCAGACCCACCGCGGGTCTCCCCCTGTATGCACTTTGATAGGGGTGACTTGTCTTGGACGTCTGTCCGTCTCTTCACTCGGACGCTCAGTGGCTGTTTGGGCGGAGAGCGTGTCTGCTATCCAAGGTCTTTACGTCGTCTTTGTTATGCCCTCTCCTTCGGGCACTGCACATGGAAATTGCCAGCCCTCCTCCTGATTCGTGTGGAGCCCAAAGGAGCCCGATGCGCTCACGCCCCTCACCCGTACCTGGGCCCCCCCGGCCCCAGGCCTTCAAGGGCCCCTGCGACGCCGCTGTCGCTTCTATTCTTGTCACAGCATGAGGTAGCTAGCCCTTTCTCTGGGGCGGCCAGAGAGATCCCAGCGCGCCCTTCGGGGGCCGCCATCGCCCTCAGGATCCGTTCCGACACTCCGGGCCCGCCAGCTCACAATCAGCGGCAGCAGGGGGAGGGGCGCAGGGGGGCCACGTGTGCGGCGATTGCCGATGACCATAATGGCCTCAGGAGAGGTTCACTACGTTGGGCCCAGCAGGCCGCCGATGCCAGGGTCTCAATTTCGGGCTGCTGCAGCGCCCCGCCTCCAGCGCCGCACCCCCTTACCCTCTGTGGCATGTGGAGCGCAGCCTCGCGCCCCGATCAAGTCAATGTGCGGTCCCGTGGGAATTGGAGAGCTTTCCCTGGTGAAGCTGGGAGCAAACGCCCGTCATGAAGACCCCCGAGCCTCCATCACGGGTCGCTGCAGTGCCGCCATGTTGTCTTCGCCGCCAGAGAGATCCCAGCTCACCCCTCGGGGGCCGCCACCGCCCTCAGGATCCACTCCGACACTCCGGGGCCCCACCAGGTCACAATCAGCGGCAGCAGGGGGAGGGGCGAGCCGCGCATGTGGCGATTGCCAATGAGTGTAAGGGCCTCAGGAGAGGTTCACTATGTTGGGCCCAGCCAGCCGCCAACGCCAGGGTCTCAATTTCAGGCCGCTGCAGTGCCCCGCCTCCAGCGTCGCACCTTCTTACCCTGTGTGGTGTGTGGAGCGCAGCCCCGCGCCCCGATCAGGTCTGTGTGCGGTCCCGTGTGGATCGGAGAGCTGTCCCTGGTGAAGCTGGGAACAAGTGCCCGTCACGCAGACTCCCAAGACCCATCACGGGTCGCTGCAGTGCCGCCATGTTGTCTTCGCCGATTTACGGCTGTCCGACTTCTTCGTTTCTCCGGGTGCTACGGGGTTCCAGCGTGCAGTTATTGTTAGTAGTTGATTGCAGGACTTACAGACCTCTGTCGATCCGGGTCAGCATCTCTAATTTACTCAGGATACTGAAGGATAAATGGCGAGGGTACGGGAGCCTCGCTAACAAGCCGCCATTCTCCTCTGCTGCTAGCCACGCCCTCCGTGGGTACCTATACTTGCATGCGAATTGGAGGGCATTTTTGAAAATTACTTCCTTTTTACACACTGTCTTACATTTGGAAGATTTGGAAGGCAGAAATGCATAGAAAGTCAATTGGTAATAACACTTGTTCTACTATTCTGTATTCCCCTAAGACTCCTGATAAAAATGGTACCTCACTTGTGTGGGTAGGCCTAGTGCCCGCGATAGGAAACGGCCCAAAATGCAATGTGGACACATCACATTTTTCTAGTGAAAACTGACCCTTTTCTTGCAATCTGCCTAGCTGCGGATTTTGGACTCTAACTCAGCCGCCACCTATTGAAACCTTGCAAACCTGTACATTTTTTCACCCAGGGGAATTCAGGATGGGGTGACTTGTGTGGCTCTCACAGGGTTCTGTTACCCAGAATCCCTTGAAAACCTCAAAATTTGTCTAAAAACAAATTTTCCTCAAATTTATTTGATGGAAAGTTCTGGAATCTGAGGGAAGCCAGAAACTTCCTTCAACCCAGCATTTCCCCAAGTCTCCCTATAAAAATGGTACCTCACTTGTGTGGGTAGGCCTTGTGGCCGCAACAGGAAACGGCCCAAAATGCAACATAGACACATCACATTTTTCTAGTGAAAACTGACCCTTTTCTTGCAATCTGCCTAGCTGCGGATTTTGGACCCTAGCTCAGCCGCCACCTAGGGAAACCTTGCAAACCTGTACATTTGTGAAAACTAGACACTCAGAAGAATCCAGGATGGGGTGACGTCTGTGACTCTCACCAGGTTCTGTTACCCAGAATCCCCTTGCAAACCTCAAACTTTGTAAAAATAAAAAAGTATTTTCCTCACATTTCTGTGATGGGAAGTTCTGGAAACTGCAGGGAGCCAGAAACTTCCATCCACCCAGCATCCCCCCAAGTCTGACGGTAAAAATGGTACCTCACTTGTGTGGGTAGGCCAAGTTCCCGCATCAGGCCATTCACACGAGGGTCGACCCCCCAAGACATCCCTGGTGTCTAGTGGGCGTTTCCTGGCCATGGATCGCAGCACGGCTGCGATCCACGGCCAGGAAACCCTTTCAGGAAGACCTTGTTTGAAGGGGAAGACTCTCCCCTTTCAAACGAGGCCTCCCTGAAAGCTGGGGAGGCCTGTTTTCCCCACCGGAGTCGAGAGCAGCCTTACCTGCGGCTATCCTCGGCTCCGGTGGGGAAAACTGTGACGTCAGAGCACCTCGCGGCGCATTGACGTCTATGATGGGAGGGGGATCGGGGAGAGACGCGGAAAGCCTTCCGCGTCTTCCCCAGGGGAAAAAAAAAGAAACCTCTGGTGCCCTGCACCGTAGGATTTAAGGGGGCCCTCCCTGGTGTTGGCCAGTGGACGTGCGCCGCACCAGGGAGGTAGTGCGTGCGTCGGCCATTGGCTGACGCACGCACAAAAAGGTTTAAACTCCTCTTTACCCCTCCTTATACTTCACCCACTTAGAAGTAAGTATTTCCCAGTTTCTAACCACAACCCCTGGACCATCCCACATTTACAACTAAAACACACAAATACATGAGAGGAGATCTCCACACAGAAAAGATAGGACTTACAGAGGCAGCGGTTCCACTTGTAGGTTTATAAACAGCATTTTGTAGTGCGTGAGTAGCACTACTGTAGCACTACTTCACCTACTACAAAATGCAGCTTGTAAATTGGGGCCTCTCTGTTTGAATGCTCACAAACAATGCTTTCAAAAGTTATATTTTTAGTAATACATAATCAGATTGTGCCTCGTGCAAACCTTTTTATAAGTTTTCCATTTAAAGGGCACATTCCAGAACTGGTAACACCCATGCAGTACTTCTCAAAAGAATAACAATTTGCCAACATGAAGCTTCAAATGAAGCCATCAATTAAAGCCTATTCTAGCTCCCAAGCAGCCTTTAGATTTGTGATTGTCCAATTGTTCACATTTACAGACAGCAGGCACCTTGGAGAGACGGCTTGTTTCTTCATTAGCTATCTGATCCGTGGGATGGACCGCTAGATTGATTGATAGACTAGAAATGGCTAGAAGGGGGATCATTCCTTCCTTTCACTACTGCTTCAGTCATAAAAGTGGAGGCTCCATGAATGCTGCTGTGAGGGATATAAAACACCTTATTCTTCAGAATGCTCATATATAGGCATGTCAATTTTGCCTCGTTGTCTCAATTTGGCCCACAGAAGTGATACTAAATTTGATTATACAAAATTGACTGGTCAGCAGATCTTTCTTTTTTACAAAAAGAATTGCCCACTCCCTTTAGAAACAATGTTATTCCCTCCCCATGAACTAGCATTACATCTGGTCTCTGTTTCGAAGATGTTGAATCACTTGACACTTCATCCCATGGTGTCTTCCATTTCCAAGTATCTTAATATTGAGTCTAGTCAAGGTGTGGAGAACCCCACTCCTCTTTGTGGCTCCAGGCAGCCAGTGAGTGCTGCAAAACCCACATACTATTAGGTTCTCCCACTCATCTTGAGTTTCACAATGTACAGTGAAAAAATACATTTGTACAGTGAAAAGGAGGATCTTTTTTTCACAACTACAAATCTGCCAAACAATTGCTAAGCGTGGAAATCAGTTGTACTGAAAGGTCACACTACACATTTGTAGAACCCCCAATACACTGAATAACCACTTAAGAATTTACATACTCATTTTTAAGGTTTTAAAAAGCTTTATTAAAGAACATAATGTGTACGAAATAGTAAACAGAAAACCAATTGTAAATGTAACTGTATAGATAAGATAACCAAGAATACTATAAATATGAAAGTTGTAGAGATTACCATCAATAAAATACAGTCATAAGTGTGTATATATAATAAAAAGATACACATATTATGGAATATTGAATAAGCTTATTTCTGGACAATTGTATGTTTATAGAGGGAGACGAGAGGGGGGAAAGGGTGGGAGTAATAATAGATAAGTGATATGTGCCATTGGGAAACGATCAGTCAAAGGTACAATAAAAAAGCATCATAATTAAATTGGTCAAAAGAAAATATGAGCATACAAAATAAGAATAAAGATAAACTATGAGAAAAAGAATAAAGGAATCAAAGATTCAAGGAGGTTTAAATGTAACTGGACATGAAAATGGATATTTGGCAAAAAATCCCTGTGTTTAAATGAAGTAAGGTATTGCCATATAAGGTCTCTATTTGGTATTTCAAGTGTGGAAATTGTATATGCGCTGTCCAGATGATGATGATAGTAAACAGCATACCACCAGGCTTTAGTGGAAATGTTAGACATGTGCTTCCAATTAGCAGTGATTTGTTGATATGCAATAGCAAGCAAAAGGTCAAGCCAATTTTTGTTATAATGAGTGGGAGTTCAATGTTCATCTAAAGAGCCCAGAAAGATTAATAACATTAAACAGGATTGAGATATGAAAAATACAATTGATTTGTCTCCAGACATCATCCCAAAAACAAACGATATTAGGGCAATAGAACAACATGTGTTTAAGGTCACTATGTGAACTGGACCATGACCAGTAAGTGGCTGTGGAGTTTAGGGAGAGTTTAGAAATAGAAAGCGGGGTGAAGTGAAGTCTACTTTAGATAAAATATAATGCCAATATAATGTCTGAGTAAGAATAGCCATTATAGACGTTTCATGAAGCTTAAGTCATAACCTGTTCAAAGGGAAGTAGGCAATGAGCATCCTAAATCAGTTTCCCATGGGTGTTCTGTTCGGGTTTTTGGTCTAGAAGGAGGCGCGATCATGAGAGATATATAAAGAAGAGATGGTCTTGATATGGTAGATAAAAGATGAAGTAATGGATAACCCGTAGGGACAGTAGAGGCATCTTCAGGTAGGGTAATAAAAATACCTAAAAGAATGTTGATCAGAAGGGAAAATTTGAATTGGAAGGATGAAGGACAGCGAAATGTGTGCTGAAATTGGGGGGAAAAGAGATTGGATTATTATCAAGGAACAGGTCCCTAACCCAAACAATGCCTTAATTCCTCCAAGTCAGCCAAAAGAGAGGTCAATTACAAAGTTTAATAAGATTATTGTACCAAATGGACATTTTGAAAAAATTATTATGAGTAGGCAAGTGTGTATAGGGAGGAGGGGTAAGTATTTGAAAAAGTTGTTCAAAAATGGGGGAAGAAAGATGAGCAGGAGTAGAAGAATGAGTGCGATATTCTTGAAAAGCGAAAGGAGAAATAAGAAATGTTTCTTTTTTTAACCAAAGCAGCGAAGAGGAGGATGGAGTTTTAAATAATAAAAAAGGCATTCTGTCAAAGACAAAAAGCCTTATGATAGTGTTTAAAATCAGGAAAATTGATACCTCCTTTATTTTTGGAGTGTTTCAGATGGGAAAAGGAGATATAAGGTTTCTTTTTGTTCCAGAAAAATGTTGATAAAAGAGAGTCAATTTAAAAAAAATAAGACTGGGGTATACAAACAGGTATCATAGATATGGTATAAAGACTTATGGGAGAGATAATCCTTTTAATGGAATCTACCCGACCCCACCAGGAAAGAAATTGAGGGGACCGGGAAGAGAGTAAAGAGTCAGTATGAAGCATAAGGTCTTTGATATTAAAGGAGACAGAAGAGATAATAGAGTTAGAGAACCATGTTCCTAGGTATTTCATTTTAGTGGGAGTCCAGGTGAAATCAGAGAAGGAAAATGATTGTTTGGTACAATATTTGTTTAAAGGAAGTATTTCGGTTTTATTGAAATTGATTTTATAGCCAGAAACCTGGGAAAAATTTAAAATATCATGCGAGAGAGCTGGTAAAGTGTTATCAGGATTAGAAATAAAAAGAAGAATGTCATCAGCATAAGCTGCAAGTGTTAAATGATGTTTGTTGTATTGGAAGGGTTCTAATGTAAAAATGAATAGCAAAGGTGATAACGGGCGGCCTTGCCGCATGCCCCTATGAAGAGGAAAGTAACGTGAAGTGATACCATTAACCATTACTGAAGCCATCAGGGAATAATAAAGAATAGAAATTAAGGAAAGGAGTGGGGGCCCAAAACCATGCCATTGCAAGGCTTTAAGCATAAAGGGCCAATTAAGTCTACCAAAGGCTTTTTCTGTGTTAATTGTAATGGGTGCAAGAGGATAGTCCACATTTGGTGCTTTACTTAAGATATCAATGAGTAGTCTAGTCTTATCTGAGCCTATACGGTCCTTTATGAAGGCAACTTGTTTAGGCCGAATTAAGTGAAGAAAGAGTTAATGCATAAAGCAAGAAGTTTAGCAGAAATCTTATAGTCAACATTGACCAAAGAAATGGGTCTATAGTTTTTACATAAGGTAGGATCTTAACCGGATTTAGGGACAAGGCAAATTGCTGCTTTTAAAAAAGTACTTTTGGAAGAATGAGGAGCAGAAAGGGCTAAGAACAAAGTGAGCAGCTTTGGTAATAAAATAGAGGACAAATGAGAATAAAATTCAACAGAAAAACCATCTGGACCAGGAGTTTTACCTTTTTTTAATGAGATAAGGCTGTACATATTTCCATAAGAGAAATGTCGTAATCTAAACTGGAGAAATCCAAGTTGGAATTAGGTTGATTGGTGACTGAGGTAAAAAAGGAATCAGTGTCAGCAGGGTTAAGTTCTGGAGTACAAAATGTTTTATAAAATTTTACAAATTCTTCAAGGACGTCTCAATCTTGGTAAATTGAAGTACATGTGGAAGATTGTAGAGAATTTATTTTGTAGCAATCTCTCCTAACTTTAAGATAGTTAGTCAAAAGTTTGCCCATTTTATTACAACCTCCCTAATATCTAGAACTGCTTTTTAACAAGTAGTTAGAAGCATTATCAGAAGAAATTTTGTTAAAATGTATTTTGGCAGCAATTAAATCTTGCAAGACATCTTTAGACTGTGAAGAATAGTATTTATGTTCCAATCCCTTGATATCGGTATGGTGGGCGAGTAAGGTCTTCTTCTTGTTGGCAACATAAGCAATAATAAAGGCCCTTGCTGGAGCTTTAAAGTAATCCCAAATGAGTTGGGGGTGTACAGGAGAATTCTGATGTCTGGAGAAATAATCATCAGTAAAGGCTACAAAAGAGGAAGAAAAGTGTGCATAAGAAAGTGGGGAATTATTAAATTTCCATCTGTTGGATCGTGGTTGTGGGGGGGAATAAGCCAAGGTCGGCTATGACTGGTGCATGGTCTGAGAGTAAGATGGGCTCAATCTCTAATTTAATAAGATTACGAGACAGAGATTTACTAACAAATATATGATCTAACCTGGTAAAAGAGTTATGGGCAGGAGAGAAAAATGTATATTCTCGTGCTGAGGGATGAGCTAATCTCCAAGAATTGACCAGAGGTCTGTGGGATATAAAAGAAAAAAAATGTTGTGCATTTTATGTGGAATAAATTTGACGGTAGAATGTCTATCAAGAAAAGGGTCACAGTATCAACAACAATCTCCACTTAAAAGAAAACATTAATCGGTAAACTGAAGACATTTTTTCTCAAGATCAGCCCAGAGCATAAAAAGAGATGGGGCTGGAGTATAAACATTAAAACCAGTAATAGGTATCTTATTAATGGAGAGTTTAATAACAATCCATCTACCACGAGTCTGTTTCCTGGCAGAGGATATAAATATCACGACGTTTAGTACAAAAAATAACAACACCATTGTTTTTATTTTGTGTGGGAAACATAAGCACTTTACCATCCAGGATCTTTTCAACTTCTGTGCCTCTGGGCCTGTAAGATGAGTTTCCTGAAGGAGTACTAAATCAGGTTTATATTTTGCCAGGTGGGAAATAATTCTTTGTCTCTTAATGGGATGGTTTAATCCTCTAACATTCCAAGTTATAACTCTAAATTTGAACAATTATGCAATATAAGGTAATAGGCTGACCAACAATAGGTACAAGATAACAGGTAATTACAATAAATAGGAAAAGTCGAGGTACGTGGAGAAATAGGAGAGGGATGGGGAAAGGAAAGATCTAATGATGGAGCAAAGGGAAAAGAGAGAAAAGCAAGGAACGAAAACAGACAGTACAAACCACAATGTGGTGACTGATAAAAAATACCTATGGGCTTTAAAACATCAGGGATGGGGTAGTTACATCACATCATGGGGACGACAGAGTCGGGGCACCACGCAGTACACAAAGCCGGAAATATATTAATAAAGTGATGACATGGGATGAAAAAAGGGAAGACATACCTAAAACAAGAGAAGAAGAGAAAACTGGTTAGAAGAGGGAAGGTAGCAAAGTGAATAAACCAATAGTACAACATTTCAAGTAGAAGAACCAGCAATCTCCATGGAAGCCGCTGAATTTGCTTGTAGGAATTTCCTCATTTTTGAAGGGTGATCAAAAGTGTACAATCGTTCCTTATAGGTGACTTTAAAAGTACAGGGTGGAGTAAGCCAAAACATGCACCCAAGGATTGCAATGTTGGCTATCTGCTGTTGGTTTGGCAGCATCCTGCGTGAAGAAGAGTTTGGAACCAGACCAGAGTACTTGTTTTTAGACTTGGCTGCTTGTAGGACCTTGAGGAGATCGGTATACTCCAAGAATAAAATGATAATACCTCTGGGCTTAAGTGAAGAATTAGGTGTAGAAGGCCTACGACCAAGTCTATGAGCCCTTTGAATATTGAGGTCCGCAGACTTGGGCAGATCCAAAAGCTCTGGAAAGAAGTTAGTGAAGAAAGAAACAGGATCTCGGCCCTCAACCTCCTCAGGAAGACCATAAGTGCAAAGATTGTTACACCGATTTCTGTTATCCAAATCTTCAGCATGTTTTTGAAAAGACTGAATTCCCTTCTGCATAGAAAATATTTTTGAAGTTCCATCTTGAAGGTCACTGATCAGTTGTTCAGTTTCTGTAACGCGCAATTCCATAGTGGACCATTTTGCATCCAGAGCTCGCATTCTGATATTGGTCCTCTACACGTATTTCTTCTAATAAAATCTCCATAGAGATAGGGAAAGTGTTTTTATCAGGAGAAGGTGGGTCATGCTTGAGCCTTTTTGATGAGACAACTGGTTGTGGTTTTAATGTAGAAGTGAGTTTAGTTATGGATGAAGGCATGACAGCATTGGAAGAATTGGCATCCATGAGAACCGATGTGAATTTGTAATTCAGTTTCAACTTCCACGTTTTCCCCATATAAAGAAATATGAAAAAAGGCTATTTAATATTCAATATGGTATGTTACCAAATCTCAGTCAGGATGCCAGATACGCAGCAGCAGCCAATCCAAAATATGAGTGAGTCACATATGTAGGGGAAAAAACAATGAAAAGTCTTTTAAGTGTACAGCATAGGAATTATTTGGTAAAATGTCATTATAATGTGGTTAAATGCATGCTTAGTACGTGTGGGGCTTGAGGCATAATGAGAGGCCGCATCCATCGTAATAAAATGGCCACCGTGTCCGTGAGGAAAGAATGTGGCGGTGAAAGCATGAATTGTTGTGGCCTGATGGGAAGACGAGGAACCTCAGTAAGATGCTGAAAGGCACCGCTGTAGCTTTAAATGTATTTCCCTCGCTTCTGGGGAACGAGATGACAGGTTGTGCGGACCACCTGAGGGAAAGGCCACTGATGTGGCGCAGAGCTCCGTTAGCCCGCTGACATCCCCTTCTGCACGCAAGCCACGCTCCGTACTTACTAATATTTTACACTATTTATTATCTGGAAGGAAGGCTACGCATCAAATAACACTTACACGCAATAGGGCAACATAAATATCAAATAATATACAAAGTACAATATACAAAGTGCCTTAATTCACTCAAATGCCTGTTTAGTTAATAGAGGGCAAGCACTTTGCCACTCGGGTGGCTCATATAAAGTAATAGTGCCCACAAGGGATTTTTTTCAAATGCAAAATTATTCAATAGTACACGATGAATTGTGAGAGCCCTTACTATTGGCCTCTTGTAAATGAATTACATTCAAATTATAATGATTACAAATGAACTTATCAAAAAGAAAAAAAGGAAAAACAAATGAAAGGGGCGTAAGAAGGTGTATGCTTTTTCAATACAAATTTATATAAATAAAGCAAAAAGGGTACAAAAACGTGTTTCACATAAACAGAAAGCGACTGAGAAGAACACTTATTTTCACATATATTTTTTCTCAAGAACACTTTTGTAAAAACCCATTTCTTGCACTAGATGAAACGGAAAACATCATTGAAAAACAATGAACAGTTCTTATGTAGAAAAACAGATGAAATTGGGTTGAGAGTGTCGACGTTTCGGTCTTATCTTGTGAAATCAACTACAAGACCATCTTCAGGACAAGATATTCACATGTGAACTGAAGACCCTTGGAACAAATATGCTCCAGACTGTCAGTATGGAGTGCAACTCAGTTTGCACTGAAATGATAATACTTCAATTATCTAGGATCAATTTATGAAGGGAATCCGTCTGAATAAAATCGGGCTATTTGCAGTCCCACGATAATGGACGGTCCTTGCCCTACAAAACAGGCACAGCTCACGTTTTATACATCAATGCGGAGGTTGCGTCATTGATCCGGTCCAATCTCAGTGTCAGAAAGATACCCCAGCAGCCCTTCAGTGGCTCAGCAAATGTGCTGCTACCGAAGCAACAGGAGTAGTTTCTTAAAATTACTCAATGACAACATCCTGTCTT
The DNA here is from genome assembly GCA_963921515.1 of Calotriton arnoldi. Lineage (NCBI taxonomy): Eukaryota > Metazoa > Chordata > Amphibia > Caudata > Salamandridae > Calotriton > Calotriton arnoldi. The sequence continues at coordinate 690,093 of CAWUFW010004765.1, forward strand.
GTCTTAACAGGATGTCCAACTGATTTCCATTTTGTATATTTTCCATAGAGAAGCCCCCAAGTAGAGGACTGGTGCTGAAAAATGGAAATCAATGTACCTGATGCTCTAGGAGTTTTCTCTTAGAACGTAGTGGACAATGCAGGTATTTTCCTGACTTGGACTGCCATTCATGACGGTCGTAAGCAGGAAAACTGACCATCAAAAGCCCTGCTCAAAATAAGGCAGGTCATCTGGCACCATACAGCAGTGGGGATGAGTCATACACCCATAATCAGTGGATGCCTCATTATCACCCACCTCCAAACAAGGTCCTCGGCCCAGGCACATATTAACTCCTACTAATATTTGTAGGAAAACATTCAGTCTTTATTAAAAAAGGACCCAATATTGCAGCATACTCTCCACTCCTTTCGATAAGAGGACCAGAGAAACATAACCAAACATTCATTGTATAGTTTTGCTTTAAATATTTACTCTGGTTTCCTAAAAATAGGACAGCAATTATCGCAGTTAAAATACAAAAGTTTCTTTCCCAAACCAGAGCACAAAATCTGCACCCAGTATTACTAATATAACTTTTAGAATAAAGTATTTGTCTTACAATTCCTAACCACTGCAAAGCAAAAATGCTTAGCAGCTCTGTAATAAATATTTAAAACAAGTTGAATTCTAAATGTTATCATAAACTGTTTTTCAGCGTAACAGGGTTCAGAGCCAAATACCACTTTATTGTAGCAATAAACAGTTTCTACAAAAACACAAGATAGCACTGCAGCTATTTTACTACAGTAAAACACTGTATACAAGAATGAAACATTTGTACTGTCCAAATTAACTATTCTAAAGTAAGTATCAAAGGATTTTAGAGTAAAGAAAACTGGCATAACAAAGCTTAAACCATTGGCATTTTCAAGAGCAAACAAAAGTAATGGCCTTATTACGAGTTTGGAGGTCCGACCGCCGTAGATTTGCATCCGGCCCCGCCAGCAGCCCACGGCGCCGGCGATCCACAGACCGCCGTATTACGAGTTGGCCACGAGGCCAGCGGTGTGGAAGTGGGGATCTTGCAGCTGTGGTGAGTATTTTTTACAAATATATCGATGCCTGTGTGTGAATTTTGATTGCAGATGTGTCGGATGCACACATATGCATGATATATGTGGAAAAATACCATATACCCATTACCGGAGTTCAGCCCATATGTGAGAAGTGTTTGCAATGGGTATATGGTTCGAAAAGGAATCACCTGAAGATTGCCGCAAACAGGGTCATAATCCTCGGTGTGAAGCTCCTGCTGTGAAGGGGACCTGGAGAAAGGGATCCACATCGGAATCTGCCTAGAACAAGAAGGAAGGAGTGAGTACGCACCCCAAATCCTTGGTCAACGCCAGCTAGAAGTAGGCGGTCGGAACGCTGCAGTCAACTTGTGGATCACGCAACTTGTAGTACACACGCCGATGCAGTTCCCCTGTACCGCCCTATGGTGGCTGCCATTCCCAAACTGCAAACCCAGCGGTCGTCAGTCTGCTGGCGGTCTCGGTGGTCCAGCGGCTCACTTCGCAAAGCCAATCCGCCCAACTCATAATACGAGGTCAGACCACCGAGCTCACAGTGCTCGGACCGCCACTGCCGGTACAGAGGTCCACGGGACCGCAAAACTCGTAATAAACCCTAAATACGGGAGCTTTCACACTAAATATTCCAATTACAGCAAGTGAGCATGATGCAGAAGCCTAGCCATCAGAATTGGAAATGTTCTTCCATGCATCCCGTCCAAGATGAAAACTTATATGTGTAATCCAATTACATTCAAGTGTATATCAGATATCCCCGTCACCACGAAGGTATTGTACTGCTTGGGTCAGGGAACAAAAACACGTCTTTTTCGTGATTTAAATTACATTCATTATCACTTTCAGACAGTTGCATTACATTGCAGCTTAGTTTCAAATCTATGTATGTACCCTCATTACATTGATTGATTGATTGACTTATTTCTGTATTTGGACATTTTGACCAATATTGCCCATTGCCTTTTGATCACTGCTCTCATTTTCTAGATTTCACGCTTTCTTGCTCTCTGTCTCAACCAGACTATTCTTACTTCTTACTGCCCCCTCAATTCTCTCTCCCACACATGAAATAATGACCACCTGGAGCCAGATTAAGCAATATTTGATATAAGTATAGAGCTGAAATGCATCATATTTACTAATATATGGAACATCCCTGCTCTCACTCAGCACTGGTGCACTGTGGAGCAGAATCCAGCACACTTAAAAAGATTGAAAAAACAAGGCAAAATAAAGATATTTCTCCTTGTTGCACCTCTATTGGGACAGTGTACCATTTTGACACATTCCCAAGTTTTCTTGTCTTGGTAAATCTGTGAATGCGCCAAAATACATGGGTGGATGCGTGGGAGCACCCACTCTACACCCATGTAACGCCTTCCTGGCGCAGAGTCACGCAAGGCAGCGACTTTCGATGTCTTACGTTACTCCAGATTTCCCAAGACACACAGGGTCACGCAAGGTGGCTTTTTGTGGCTCGGTGAATCTGACTTGAGGGGTACTGGGCAAGGAAGTCCACAAACACTCTGAGGTCATTCTAATGAGACAGTGATTACTAGCGTAAAAAATGAGCCCAGACTTAACTTGTAGATTACTTCAATGTGGTACCTGGACTTGGACCCCCCCTACCCCGGCTGCTTTAGAAACATCTTTGGCAACGGCTGTGGCGCTGAGATGCTGGCACCACTCTTAGACCTCTGTTATCTGGCTTTGCACGTGTTTGCCTGTTTATTGGGCACAACTATTAGTCTACTGTGTGACCTCAGGTGTTTTGGCACTGTAGTCAGTAGAATATCTAAGTGAGTAAAGTACTTGCTGCTGAGATTTATGTGTAGCCTGAAGGTCACTGTCTTGAATTAAAGCAGGGCCCACCTAGCTCCTCCTCCTTGCAAAGTAAATAAAGTGTGTATGATTAACCTAGGAAAGAGTTTTACCCAGAACATATACTGCTGTGAAACCCCCAAAATATGGGAATAAGTACTAACTAAACATGTAAAACACACAGATGAATATTATTATTAATAATATTAAATTATTATTAGATAAGGGATAAAGTCTCCCCGTGCTGTGCATTATAAGGTTATTGCAAGTCACCGAAGAGTTCCATAACCTATAGAGAAACAAGGTCAAAGGCCGAATTCCTTTATAAGGTTATGGGACTCCAATGTGACTTGCAATATCCTTATCACGTACGGCAGTTGGTACTTTATCCCATATAATACTTGGTCACACCATCACCTTTCCTACAAACCACTTAAAACCTTGATGTAAAGCTATTTCATATGAAAGAGACAGCATGTTTGCAAACATGAAGAATTAAAATAGAACCTCTGGTGCGAAATTAAACACATCAAAGACGTGTTAGATATTTGTTGCAAAAAGATATTAGAAACAGTTAAATACAAGTCAGTTTTTAGCTTAAAATGTGTAGAAACATGCAGAAAAATTCTAACTTTTCTATAATTATCTAAAGAGTGCAAAAAATAAACATGTTCTTTCTGCTTGTCATTGTAAGCTAGAAAAATAGAGCAGAAGAAAGAAAAGCAACCTTTACTTTTTCTTGTTTTAAACAGCTGCTCTATTATGCACCATGACCTGACCTGCCTTTCCCATCAGCTGCTGGCTCTAACAGCAGGCATTCTGATGTCGAACTCAACTGTAATAACTTTTTACAGTTGAGTTCTGATGTCTTTTCTTTATAATTGGCGACTGGGTGAGTCAGCCTAATAAAGGAATTAGAGACAGTGTCTATACAAAGATTGCAGAATCCCATGTATTGTATAATATTAATGATGTGTTTGACTCTTTCTGTTTTCTGATCTGTTTAGACATTTGATGTTTGTGGTGTGCATGTGGTTTGGTTGTTTTCTGTCTGTATGTTTGCTTAAGTCTTTGTGTAAGTGTGTGGCTGTTGATGGTGAGCACATGTATGGCTATTAGTGGTGTTTGGCTGTTTTCTGATCTGCATAGATATTTGTGCTTGTGGTGTGCATGTGGTGTGGTTGTTGTCTGTATGTTTGCTTAAGTCTTTGTGTAAGTGTGTGGCTGTTGATGGTGAGCACATGTATGTCTATTAGTGGTGTTTGGCTGTTTTCTGATCTGCGTAGACATTTGATGTTTTTGCTGTACATGTGGTTTGGTTGTTGCCTGTGTGTGTCTGTTGCTTGCATCTTTGTGTAAGTGTGCGGCTGTTGGTGGTGTGCACATGTATGGCTGTTGGTGGTGTGTACATTTCAAGTTGTCTATGTGTATTTTTTTGGCCGATGGGTAGATGTGTACCTGCATGTGTGTCCGTGTGTATTGTTTTGTTTACTTCCATGTGTGTGCCTATTGGCAGTGTGCGCATTAGGTTGTACACTGAGCAGTCTAAGGTTTGAAAAAAATCTCAAGTAGTTCTTAGTGTATTTGATCATATCACAGGAAGTGTAATCACACATTGACCCTGATCCATTGCAGAAAGCGACCTCTCAGGAAATGACCTCACAACCAATTTGGCATCAATAAACTAAAGTAATTAGGCAGTTAATATAGCTCTTCAAAAGTCTCTTAAAGATGGATAATGAAATGTGTCATATGTTAGTAAGCAGGCAGCATACGAACCCTCTTCTTATCTCGGATGTCATATCCTGAGTGCAGTAGGTTATCGATCACGTACCTAGCGTGGCTGATCATGAACTATTTTCAGAGGACGCTTGCCTGCCTGCCTGCCTGCAGCTCTGCTCTGATATGAATCGATTTTCAGGATTCAAGGAAGGGTGGCAGGCTACTTATTAACTGAACAGTGACATGCAGACCTCTCACTGAGGGTGGTTGTAAAGTGTGTGTAAGTGATTATCCGCAGACTGCAGAAAGCAATGGTGGAATTCTACAGACAAACAACAATTAGGTAATCACACAGCTCCTGCAGCACTAACACAGAGCAAAAGCAAAACACTCACACGGGTGCAAGGGCCAGAGAGCAACAGCAATCAACCAAGCGGCAATCAGGGAAAACAGAAGACGCCACCGTGCAGGCACTCACGGAATGACAATGTAATCTGCCATTCCAATAGCTGTGCATGACGACACCGGTAGGACCCCTTTGGGGTGGCACCTGGCAGAGGCACATTCAGGGAGCGACGGTAAAAAATCAGTACAAAGGGTCGAAATTCATAACCAAAATTCAGGACAAAAGTCAATTTTACAGGGACATCTGTGGCAGTCATGAAATTCTAAAATAGACGGTGGACACAAGTTCAAGTCAAAATAGGTTTATATTCTTTGGTTTGTATAATACATTGCAGAGTTGTTCAAAATTCACAGGCTGCTAGACTTATTTAAGGATTTAAAAAGTAGCAAACATAAACACTAAGCAGAACTCGACAGCTGGCATCAGAGAAAGTCAGGATCCCACCCTGGTGCCTTGAACGATGGTGGCAGAGGCCGCGCTCTGTTGTGTACCATGGAGTTGAGTTTATAGACAGTAGCACTACGAGTTTAGATTTTGCTTCTCGAGGTGTACTTTCTATGAGAGCTGGCCAATTTAAGAAGTTCTTTATTCCCAAGAGCAAGTGAATAGAAGTCTGAGAAGGAACATTTCAAATTAACCTGCATATGAAGTTCCAGTTTAACAACTGTGATGTCGGGTCTTTTGCCTGCGTCAGTCAAGGTGAATTTAATTTGCCAGAAAATCCTCTTAATTGTTGCATTGCTGCCAGGCTTGGAAGGTATAGATGGCATCTGGGTTTTTTTTACGTTGAGATCTTCATCAGGAAACTTTGTAAAAACAGCAATACCAAGCTCTCCATAGTTTTTGGAGCAGCCATTGCTTGGACACGACTATGGGGCATCTTCTCAAGAACGTGTGATAACCACGGCAAGTTTAGCTTAACGCAACTTCTCACATCGCAGACCATCGCGGGAAAACAACGCCGTGTTAACGTAGCATTCTCAACCTGGCGGCACCATGCGATAGTCCCAAGATAACTCACCAAATGACCGCGTAAAAAACAACGCAACGCCCAAAAAATGCAAAACACCAACGCGAATAAAGTTGCGATGAGGCCAACCTCGAAAAAAAAAACTGCGATAACCAGCGACAGGCCTGCAATTCCCACGCGCCTGGCGGGAAAATGCACCATAAAAGGCGAACAAGAAAAACACACCATAAACAAAATAAAATGCGCAGCAACATGGACGCACCTGGAACGAGTGCCCAGGTCAACGCGAACCCCACAAGCCCCACAGACCACCAGCAAGGAACCTCGGGGTCGGGGAAGGCCAAGGAGAAGAGGAAGAGGAAGACGGGGTACAGTCCGCATGACAACCGGATCATCGTCACGGAGATGACAGAGCACTAACAACAACTGTCCGTCTCCACCACCGTGTCATTGGCAACACAGACGGAAAAATGGCATTCCATCGTGAATGCAGTCGGAGTGCAGAGGAGGCCAAGGTGCGCTGGCACGAAGTCAGAAGCCAAACCAAGCAGAAACCCGCTGCCACCCGGAAGGCAGCAACGGCGAATGGAGGTGGGAGTCCTGCGCCACAGGAGTAGCTGGAGCAAATGGCGGACACAGTCATGAGTGTGGAGACGGTGCAAGGAGTCGGGAGTCCGGACACTACTCGACATGACTTGACAAAACATCAACAGGGTGAGTAACTAACAGGGACTGGGGGGACGGGCACAATGGCACACATGCACAACGACGTGTAGCACACCGCACACCCACAACGACCCTGGGTCATGTCCCTGATCCCCGTGGCACACTGCAGCACACATACAAACACCAAGTAGGCCCCCGTCCACCATGTGCCCGAAGGGGTCCCACCCCACACAACACCAATTCCACTACACACACATGCACCAGTGCGAAACACAGCAAAGATGCGTATGCGAGAGCCACACTGACAATGCAAGTGACACCACATGACGAGCAGCATGGCCAGAGTACAATCACCATGACACTGTGCACGCCACGAGACTGAGGTGGCTGAGTGTGGACTACATCCGGAAGGAGCAGGTCACACCCTGACACATCCACGTGCACAAACAACCACTGACGTCAACAATACATCTGCAGACAAACAATGCACAAGAGAACAAAATCCGTCCAGGAGCACAAATGACCCAAGTCGCCAACATCACAGCACCTCAAAAGCACAAAAGCCAAAGGCACACCGCCTCCAAGGGATAAGGGGCAGCAAAATCACAGCAGCAGGTGCAACTCTCACACAATGCAGCACACACACATAGCAATCACAGCACAGCCACATGGACGGCAATGTGGGACACAGTGCAACACTTACACCGCAGAACAGAGGACACAACTGGCTCCGCCTGTGCATAGAAAATGGCCAATCACATCTGACATAGCTGGAAACTGTGAGATGAAAACGTACATGTACAACATGACCTACGTCATGTAGTCCAATTGTCCACTATCCCGCATCAAATAGTCCGCCAATCCAAAACAGTCACAATGTACAATGTCATGCAGTCTGTATGTAAACCCGAACAATGCGTCAACATACATGCCAACACAATGTCAACAAGCATCTCCCCTTCACATTGCAGAGGGACAAACAACACCTCCAGCAGAGCAGACCAGACAACCCATCAGTGATGCTGAAGAGGACCTCCACACTTCCGACACCGACGCCCTACAACAGTTCATGAACATCTCAGGCAATAGAGCTCCAGGAGCAGGGCAGCCCCGCTGCACCGAGGACACACCACCCCCTGCACGGACAACACAGCTGGATGCACCCACCACCCCGGCTGGCTCACAGCAGCCCACCTAAGCACACATCCCATTACAAGGCCAGCTGTCAGACTGCCAGAAGGAGCTGGCCGAACATGTGCGGGTGGGGTACTACCTCATGGGAGACGAACTAGATCCCATACGTGGGTGTCAAAGTCCCATCATGGACCACCTACACACCCCAACGGACACCCACACTGTGACAGGGACACATGCCTTTGCACATTTCCAGTACTGACCCACACCCAGAGCCTCGTGATAATCACCCACACCCCCACGCCGGACTGGCGTACGCCGGCCAAGTTCACTCCTCCTACGTATTGGGTGGGGGACGACAAAGCTACATGTGCAATGTCCCACCCTCTGCCTGCGGTGACATGGCTGCGTCCTCTGCACATGGCACAATGTAAGGTTGTGGGGCCGGGGCCCTAATGCATACATCATGAGCACACGGACACACTCAGATAGTTCGTTGAACTGGCCACGAGCACGTGCGCTCGACACCTTTATTGGCATGGTCACATGTACAGTGACGCATGTGCTGGATGTGTGTGGGGTGAGTGTAAGCCAGCCCGCAGGGAGTCGTTGGTGCTGGCAACAACTTGAACAGTGATCACAATTGAAGCAGAAACATAAAACATCAGCATAACAGAAAGAACTGTGAAGCATCATGGTGGTTGCCGGAGAGAGTACAGTGTTCACCCTACATGCAAGCAGAATGGTCCTTGATTTGTGGTGCACTGAGTTAGTGGCACCTGAGGAGCTGAGCAGGGTATCAAGCTGATGATGCCACCCACGACTGGTGTGAGCTACTCTGAAAGTCTGGCAGTAAGACACTTCCGACTCTGGCACCTGTTGTCTGGAGTTGGTGCTGGCGGTGGTGGCGCGTGCATCCTGCGGTGATGCGACGTCCAGGCAGGTCAGGACTCGATTTGATGTGTGAGCCCAGGTGGACCGCAGTTGAGGGCGGAGGCAGCGGACAGCGCAGGGCCACAGACACATGGCGTTGATGACCCCCAGGTCATCGACCCAGAGGCCATCCATCATGCCACCAGACTGGGGCCTTGATTTGAGCTGCACAGAGTTAGTGGCCCCGGATGCACTGCGGCCGGCACAGGCACACCGCCACGGGACGGTGACTTGCGGTGCAGTGAGATAGGGCCACGCGAGGTGAGCGGGTCCTCATCGATGTCGAAGGTGAATGTAGCGGAGGTTTGCGGGGGACAGTGGAAGGTGTCCTCCAGGGCATGATGCAGAGGGCAGGAGCCGGCCGGACGCGGCAAATGGAGGAGTGGAATGCTACTGCCTCGTTTTGGCCACATAGTCAGTATCACCGACATGATGATGAAGACAACCCCCAGTCCATGGACTCAGTCGCCAACAAATCTCAAGAAGAAAGTGTCCATTGTTGTCGGGGAACAGACTTAGTGGCCCCGGAGCTGGAAGGGGATGCAGTCTGCGACGAGGCCAGTACAATGATATCAGGTCTGCCATAAATGAATCATGACTGAGTTCCCAATGTGTGCCCAACTCAACTGATGTGTAGTCCGGAGGCAGCGGTCAGCGCGGGCCAACCGCTGTTCAGCGAGCTCCTCCTGGAACACTGACACACGGCGTTGAAATGGCATGTGGGGATGACTCGTGGTTGACCGAGGCAGTAGCGACAGAGCTGAGCGGGTGTTTAGCCAGCGACTATGCCGTGCCCTGCCTGGTACGGACTGGCATGGATTTGTGTGGGGACTGCAGGACCGCAGTGTAGTCCGAAGGCATAGACATCAAGGGCCCACAGACACGTGTGGTTGGGATGCCATGCACATACTTTGTGTCACCACATCGAAGGGAGTATAGTGATATAAACTCAGCCATAAAGTGTGTACTCGGCCATTGTGTAATCAAGGCTCAGTTCCAAATGTGTGACCTACTTGACCGCAGTGTAGGCCCGAGGCAGCGGTCAGCAGGGGCCCACAGCCACGTGTCGTTGGCCCGCGATGCACAGAGTTAGTGACACCAGAGCAGTTGTCGGCAGTGTTCGATCACCTCCGTAACGATGGTCCTTTTCTCCTCCGGACTGAACCGCGTCTTCCTCTTACTCGTCTCCTTACGTACATTGATATGAACTCCGCCATGCAGAAAACAAGACTCAGTTCCAGATGTGTGACCCACACGACCGCAGTGTGGGGCGAAGGCAGAAGTAAGCAAGGGACCACAGACAGGTGTAGCTCGAATGCTATGCACAAAGTTGGTGGCACCACATCGAAGGGAGTACAGTGATATAAACTCAGCCATAAGGTGTGTACTCTGCCATTGCATAATCAAGGCTCAGTTCCAAATGTGTGACCTACTTGACTGTAGTGTAGGCCGGAGGCAGCGGTGGAGTACGTCAACGAGAAAGGAGTAATGCGGGCCTGTGTCGCGGAGACCGTGATGGTCTGAGGAGGCTGCCAAGGTCGCGGGCTTCGGGCTTGGAGCTTGCGCCGGCATGTGGTGGGCCCTCTTCGACACACGCCGGTGTCGGCAGGTGAGCAATGAGGCCTGGCTGTGCAGGGGCGGGCATGACGGGTTCGGGGACCAGCGGCCCGGGGTGCAGCAGGCGCACAGGATCGCAGGCCACACCGCTCACGGGGACGGCCTCGTGGCGGGGTGGGAGGCGCCGCCCTGGCAGGCACGTTGGGCATTCCGGAAGAGAACCACGGCCAGGAAACGTGCTTTTTATTCACACCCCTACGCTGGCCTGGCATCCTCCGGGCCAGCCCACTCCGCACACGCTTACAGGGGGGTACGTCACAAGCTACATTTCCGCGATCTTCCCCACTGGCTGGGGTAACATGGTTGCGTCCACTGTCCACTACACTCCAAACACCAGCAGTGCATGTAGACATGGCTATGTCTGTGGTCTGCATACTGCAGTCTGTCCAGCACATCTCCGCAACACTTGGCATTGTGTACATTCTCATTCATGGGTCACTTGCATCCTTTGCACATGCCTGGTTCCCACCTCTCCCCACATTCCGGTATTGTGTGGCTGAGGTGCCATGCCGTTGATGGCTCATGTACATGGCTAACCAAAGTTGCCACAGTAAGTTGTGCTGTCGTGTCTGGTGGGGGGCATGTTGTTTGGCATGTTGTATGTGATTTTGTGACATGTGCAGTGCCAGAGTTGTGAGTTGCATGATTGTGGAGTTGAGGTGTGTGGTGTGTTCATTTGGTACTTGCCAACGTGCAATGCATTTCCATAGGTGCCATCCTGGAAGCGCTGGTTGATGTTGGACTGTCGGAAGATGAAGGGATCATGCGCACTGCCTGGGTAGTTGGCTATGACATTGGTGAGGAGTCCCCTGTGGTCCACTATTGCCTGCACGTTGATGGGATGCGTGTGCTTTCTGTTGGGGTATTGTGTGCGGTGTTGGCAGGGGGCACAAGTGGGACAAGTGTGCAGTCGATTGCCCCCGACATGTGCGGGGATCCAGCTATGGCGTATAGTCCTTGCTTGGTCTCCAGCTGTTCCTGCGCATTGTGGGGGACGTATGGGTGCTGGGGTCCCTAGCTGGTGAGGGCATCCAGGCCAGGTGTGAGGAACTTGGATGTGGCTGGCTGTGAGACTCCTCCGACTCGGGCGGTTGTTGTTTGGGAGGATACCAGAGGCCAACAGGTGCAGCACAGCCAGCAGCTTTGTCTGTGGAGGGATGTTGGTTGTCCGCTGTGTTGGTACCGTCAGTCTGTGGGCAATGATGTTCAGGATGCGGAGGATGGTTGTCCTTTTGGGCCTGTAGTGGGCATTGGCATTGTCTGGTGTTAGGTCTGTAGGGCTGGTTCATTTCCTGTATGTCCGCTGTCTTTGTCTGCGCTGCCTCTGTGGTGGTCCGGGGGGGGGGGGCGGCGGGGTGGGTCCGTTGGGGGGGTGGCGGTCCTGGGGGTGGTGGCAGTGGGTGTTGTTGCCCCCTCGGGGCTCCGGGGTGCATGGTGAGTGGCTCCATGGCATCTGTTGTTCTTCCTGTGTGGCTCTGGGCTGTGCTCCCTTTGATGGTGCAGCTTGTCGTCCGACTTTACACCAGGTCAGAGCAGGTGTTAGTTTCCTGCTGCTAACGCCCCTTATCGCCTGTTTTGTGGTCTTATCGCCGATGTGGCTGGTTGTTGAGAATGTTGAGGTGTGGTGTTGTTGCGGCTTTTTGCTCGGGAACGCCTACTCTGCATCTCATTAGCGTTAGTTGCCGGGGTCATCTGTGGCGATGTTTTTTGCGAGTGCTTTCGCAGGCAAACTGGTGTTATGGGCTGTTAGCACCAGCTTGTGAATGGGGCGGTAAATTTAGCGCAACTTTGGCTGCGATAAAGTGCCGATAACTCGGCGATAGCTCCTTGAGAATATGCCCCTATGTGTACAAACGGACGTAAAGACATAAGACTTGACTCCACTTTAAGTAGGCCGCAACTCCATTTTCTGTATTTCTGCAAAATCATCAACATGTCAGCTATTGACGCAGATGTCGTCTGTCCTTATCTTTCCAATGTCTGTGGAAGTGTCAAGTCATTTAAATAAAGACCTCAACATAATACCTGATGTGACATCAGTCTGGAACAAGTGTCTTGTTGTCTCAATTTCAAGGTCAAACAAAGAACAATAGTCAAAATAGTGTCGTCTGAATTATCTTACCTTATATGTTTAGAGGAATGCCTCTTAGACCACCTTCTTAATGCTTATTGGTCAAATCAAACATTTCTAAGGTGACAATGCAAATTCCATCTCAGATAAGATACAGTATATAAGGACTGCACTTAACCACCGGTCTAGAGAGGCCCTTCGCCCCAGATTATCACGAGCAAGATACTGCCAGACAGAAGATGGTCCTGCCTGCCAGAGATGATGCTGCAGCATTGCTCTTTCTACTGAAAGCTGAGAGCGAGCCCAGGAGGAGTTGATGCTAATGCTGAACGTGTGTTTGCCTTTCACAGGGAACACATGCAAAAGAAACAATTGATGGACGGAATGCTGGACAATGCAAACATTCACCCCCAGTCACAAAGATCTGGGTTTAATCCATCATTCTTTTGCTCACCACACCACCCCAGTTTGGACCCAGCCATATGCAAATCAGTCTTGACCCTGTTCCTTGTGGGAACAGTCCAGCCCGAACTGCCAAGCCAGTTCCTCCCTGGACCGGAAACAAGCATCCTGGGACTGGTTTCAGGGCATCACCCTTCATCAGCCAGGCTAGCTTGAATCCAGTGGTGTAGTGAGCACGGGACCCACGTCTGGGCATACCCTTCCCACTTAAGGCGACATATGCAAAAGAAACAATTGATGGACGGAATGCTGGACAATGCAAACATTCACCCCCAGTCACAAGGATCTGGGTTTAATCCATCATTCTTTTGCTCACCACACCACCCCAGTTTGGACCCAGCCATATGCAAATCAGTCTTGACCCTGTTCCTTGTGGGACCAGTCCAGCCCGAACTGCCAAGCCAGTTCCTCCCTGGACCGGAAACAAGCATCCTGGGACCGGTTTCAGGGCATCACCCTTCATCAGCCAGGCTAGCTTGAATCCAGTGGTGTAGTGAGCACGGGACCCACGTCTGGGCATACCCTTCCCACTTAGGGCGACATATGCAAAAGAAACAATTGATGGACGGAATGCTGGACAATGCAAACATTCACCCCCAGTCACAAGGATCTGGGTTTAATCCATCATTCTTTTGCTCACCACACCACCCCAGTTTGGACCCAGCCATATGCAAATCAGTCTTGACCCTGTTCCTTGTGGGAACAGTCCAGCCCGAACTGCCAAGCCAGTTCCTCCCTGGACCGGAAACAAGCATCCTGGGACCGGTTTCAGGGCATCACCCTGTTCTGCATTCTGTCCATCAACTGCTGTTTTTGCATTTGTCACCCCGAGTGGGACGGGTATGCCCAGACGTGGGTCCCGTGCTCTCCATGCCACTGGAATCAAGCTATCCTGGCTGAAGAGGGGTGAAACCCCGAAACCGGTCCTAGGATGCTTGTTTCCAGTCCAGGGAGGACCTGGCTTGGCAGTTCGGGCTGGACTGTTCCCATGAGGCACAGGGTCAAGACTGATTTGCATATGGCTGGGTTCAAACTGGAATGGCATGGTGAGCAAACAAACGATGGATTTAGGCCCAGATCTCTGTACTGGGGTGAATGTATGACATTGTTCTGCATTCTGTCCATCAACTGTTGTTTTTGCATTTGTCACCCCGAGTGGGACGGGTATGCCCAGACGTGGGTCCCGTGCTCTCCATGCCACTGGAATCAAGCTATCCTGGCTGAAGAGGGGTGAAACCCGAAACCGGTCCTAGGATGCTTGTTTCCAGTCCAGGGAGGACCTGGCTTGGCAGTTCGGGCTGGACTGTTCCCATGAGGCACAGGGTCAAGACTGATTTGCATATGGCTGGGTTCAAACTGGAATGGCATGGTGAGCAAAAAAACGATGGATTTAGGCCCAGATCTCTGTACTGGGGTGAATGTATGACACTGTTCTGCATTCTGTCCATCAACTGTTGTTTTTGCATTTTTCACAGGGAACACGGCATCCTTGACTCCTGATGATGATATATTTCTGCTATATAAACAAGGTATGCAGTGCACTCATCCTCCCTAAGAAAATCTATATGCAAGTTATTCTACTCTCCATGCTCTCATGTAGCGAACAGAAGATGGTTTTATGGTGCTACGTTTTTTAGACGGTATTTTAACCATGTTAAAATTGTTCATTTTATTCTTGTTGCTTGCAACATGCATTTGTGCTGTTTTAGATGTGTTGAGCAACAGTGTGCACATGTTGAAATGACGTGCTTTTTAGTCAAGTGTCTTTTTCTAAGCGCGTCTTCTGTGTGTGTGATGGACGAGAATGAAAAAGGTTTGTCTCTGATCACCACGGTGTCCCTGTGAGGAAAAGTGTTCTTCTAATCGGTATCATTTGTACCAGGACTCCATTGTTTTTTCATTGCCATTTCGTGTCAAACACTTCCACACGACCCACCTGGTCGTTTCTGCTGATGCCTGAGGAAATTCTAACTAACACGACAAAAACCATCTTGCAGCCTGCATTTCTGCCCAGGAACTGTCGCACACCCAACCCCCTGTTCTTTGCAGTTCGACAGAAAACCATGAGACACTCACGCCCTGTGTAAATGATTTGTTTCCCATCTCCTGCTCCCTGCCTGGTAAACATCCTTGACACCGTGATCAGGTTATCTGGACAATGGTCTGACTGCTGGGCCTTGATCAGGGTGATTGGACAATGGTTTGAATGACCGAGCTTTGATCAAGCTGATCGAACAATGACCTGAATGACCGTGCTTTGATCAAGCTGAGTGAACAATAATTTGAGTACCAAGCCTTGATCAGGTCACCAACTACAAACACCGTCTGGATCTGGTTATCAACTGCAAACACTGCCCTGATTGAACAATGGACTAACAGCCAAAAGACTGGAATGAAAAAGTATAAAAGGCTTGTAAGCTGCGGAGTAAAGCAGCAGCCTCCTCTGTCTTGTTTCTAACGAGCTTGGGACTCTGTTCCATAGCCCGGGCTATTTGAATAAATCTGGGTTCCTCCTGCAGACGAAGGCTCCTGTGTCTCCTTTTACTACGTATGAAGGGTATGGAAGACTTGGGCAATTCCCCCGGCGCCGAGACCCAGTGAGTGGGTTATTCCGGTTCTTCAAATGGCGCCCGAATAGGGACTCCACGAGTACGAAGGTCAGGCCCGGTGGATGTGAGGAGGTGCACGGAGAGACTCCGACGGAGGCGCCCTACCCGAGGGATTCTTGCAATCCGGTAAGCCGAACGACTCGCCCGCTGTTCCTCCCCACCCGGTCTGGGACACATGACCGCGTCCTCGCTGGAGTCCCCTAGCAAATAATTTCTGGAGCAGGACACAGCCCTACGTCTGCAGAAGAGAACTACCCCTGTAAGGTAAGGGTGGACTGATCACCCACCAAGTCTGTATGATTCTGCTGTTATTGACCTTTGCAAAAGCCAAGCAGGCGAGGTGAATTTTAAAACCCGCCGGTGTCTGTTACCTATTTACAAGCATGCCAGTCAGTAGTAAGTTCAAGAAATTATGTTGTTGTATGTGTACGCAGGACTCCCAGCTGTAGGCGGCTTGTCCGCTTCCTCCAGAAGGGACCCCTGGCCATACGATGTATGTTAAACATGGCCCTTCTGCCATAATGTTTTCCTCATTCTGGGTAAAATATACGAAACAAAGTAACGCGGAATTACAGTGGCCACTTTTCGGCTCCTTTAATTCCCAAGTTCTCGCCAACTTAGAGGAACAATTAATGAAAAGAAAAACGCGCCCGTCTATGTTTGAATCTGTCCGATTTTGGAGGAAAGAGATAGAGCAGAGAGCTAGAAAGCAGAAGGCTCAAGAAAGAAAACAGGAACGCATGTCAATGGCCGACCACGCCAGAGTAAATTTACAAAATCAAATGACAAAATCGGTAGAAATAGCCAACAGGGAGCATGGGGCCCGGGTTCAAAAATGCTATCCAGCTCGTGAGGAGAAAAGAAAGGGCCATATGGATGGGGGAGAAGAAGGTGATTCCTTGCTTGATACCATGCTAGAAAGCCCTCCTGCATATGCCCCAATGTACCCTGCCCTGACGCCTCACACCCCACATGTCCCCCCGCCACCGCCCACTCCTGCCCCCACTGCCCCTCCTACTGTTCTTCCTGTCACACCAACCCTCCCGATTTTTCCTATGACACCGACCACGCCCGCTAACCCTGTCCTCACTGCGGGAATGACAACAAGTCTCCATCCGCCCAACCCCTGCGGCTTTACCCCTACCCGCCCTTTTCCTACTTCCCCGTGGTCTACAGTTAAGCAGGATTTATATAAAATGTTCAATTCCCCCGACTGGCCTCCTTGCGCTCTGCAGTCAGCTTTTCGTCCCTTCGAGAAAATGACCTACAGAAGCAACAGTGTGAATGTTGGATAAAGAACGGGAATATTTATGCCTTTAAAGACATATGGTCCACCTTTTCCCAGTGGACGATTATGGAACAGACCACCTGGGCTGAATACATGTGTACGCTGGTCATGCAAAAATTTGAGAATGCGCTTATGAAGATACCCACTGGATTAATGGACCTTAGGTCACAAATAAGAAGAGGCGATGTTCAGGGAGAGGGGATGTTTGGTGCTGTGTCTGTTTTAATGGCTTACCGTGATATGACCGCAGACTTGAACCCCGCTGGACACAGCCCCGTCAGGTGTTGCTGGCCACCCGCACCGCCGTGAAAGTAGAAGGTCGGAAGAATTGGGTGCATTCGTCCCACTGTAGGCGTGTGCCTCTGCCCCTCCCCTACGATCAGTGGGTGAGGGAAGGACAAGGAGACTCAGAAACAGAAACAGTCCCGACGTTTGTCCCATTCAGCGATGCCAGACTGCATTTTACATCTACGGAAGCAGAGAGTGACAGCATACTGAAAGGAAGGGTGGAACCCTCCCTTAACTCTGCTCAACGTCCAGAACAATTGTTTCCCGACCATACTGACCCTACTTCCGACCGATATAACTTGCGCCCCCGAGGGAAGGCTTGCCTTTGACTTCGCCAAGTGCCTATAGGCTGTAGGGCTGTGATCTCCCCGACCGAGAGTAGTGCTGGTGTGTCAGACTAAGGTACGCCATAGGGCTCTTGGCACCTGCGTCCAGTGTAGCAACCACCAATCACAGACAGCCACTAGAGGTCCCTGGCTTAGCACAATGGCTGCCGTCCAAAACACTCGAATCCAGAAACAATATGTCAGTCTCCGACATAGTAAATGCTTCATGGCCACCGTGGTGACGCTGTTTGTCTCCCTCATCCTGTCTATTCTTGGTTGGCTGTTACTAATCTACCATCCTGTTACCTCACCAACCCCTACCCCAACTCCTACAGAGCACCAGTATTACACGCTACCAGCCCACGAGTTACCCCGCCGTGCAGAATTCTTCAATAACACCTTCATCCAAATGTTGCATCATCATCAGCTGATCATGAACACTTCCAACTGCTGGGTTTGCGGACTGATGCCGCATTCCATGATACACCCTGTCCCATTCTTTCCCTACCCCTTTTCCATCTCTGGGTCTTGTCTTGCATGGTGGATGTTGATACAGGAGGCCTACACTGTCAATGGTACTGCCAATTCTGCCCTTGGAACATTTCAGGATGACTTCTGGCGGAACAGATCTGGCCATGCCAATGCTCCTTTTGCCCGACCAGCTCATCCACATCGCTACTATCACCAGATGAACTCGGTGAGATGGTAGTATTCAACTCAACCACTCGACGAACATTTTCCAGATTCCGCACAAGAAGGAT
Source organism: Calotriton arnoldi (assembly GCA_963921515.1). Classification (NCBI taxonomy): domain Eukaryota; kingdom Metazoa; phylum Chordata; class Amphibia; order Caudata; family Salamandridae; genus Calotriton; species Calotriton arnoldi. Next base: position 708,240 of record CAWUFW010004765.1, read on the forward strand.
ACTGCCCGATGAACGAGACACTGTGAATGTCATAAATGTGCAAGGCCGTGTCTGCATCCATGGCCTAGGGACTAAGAAAGTTGGTACCAGTACTTGTAATATCACAAAATCTTTAAACTCTACATCTCCTCCGAAGCTGGTGGCATCCCCCAACACCTATTTTATCTGTGGCACTGCCGCCTACACTTGGCTCCCCCGTAACTGGTCTGGTACCTGCTATCTGGCCTTCCTCCTTCCGCCAACGTATTCTACCCATGGGAGTTACCACCTGTTGATGAAGGGCGCTCTGCGTCGCTCACGTAGGGGCGCCATATCAGCCGAGGATACAGCAGGCCAGGAAACCGGGGACTTCCTTAAAGGTTTCCTTCCATTCTGGGGCCCCATGGCAAACAGTCAGGCTGTACGAGGACTGACCAGGGTCCTTGAAGCCACCATCACAGTAACGGCTGGTGCCCTCTCCAACATCACTGCAGAACTACAGGCGGACCGCCTTATAACACTGCAGAACCGCATGGTCCTAGACGTCCTCCTTGCTGATCGTGGTGGTGTGTGTAAATTGATCGGCTCCAGCTGCTGCGTGTACATCCCAGACAACGCACCTTCAGTGTACTATGCCATCCAACGTCTGCATCGCCTTTCTTCCGAAATTCACCTGGATAAAGGCAACTGGTCCCTCACAGGCTGGATCTGGGGCCTCCTTTCCCAGTGGGGGTGGAGGGTCCTCATCTTCCTTGCCTTGGGAATAACTGTCCTGGTCTCCTGCTGTTTGTGCTTTCAGTGCCTGCCAGTGCTCTGTACAATGTGTGTCCAGACCATCCAGCCTCCACCCTCCAACATTCACAACACCAATATGATGATGATGCTCCAACAAGAAACCGATGGCCTTATGAACATTGACATTTCTTAAAGTATTTGCCACTCAATGGCAAAACGAGGGTCTGAGGAAAAGTGTTCTTCTAATCGGTATCATTTGTACCAGGACTCCATTGTTTTTTCATTGCCATTTCGTGTCAAACACTTCCACACGACCCACCTGGTCGTTTCTGCTGATGCCTGAGGAAATTCTAACTAACACGACAAAAACCATCTTGCAGCCTGCATTTCTGCCCAGGAACTGTCGCACACCCAACCCCCTGTTCTTTGCAGTTCGACAGAAAACCATGAGACACTCACGCCCTGTGTAAATGATTTGTTTCCCATCTCCTGCTCCCTGCCTGGTAAACATCCTTGACACCGTGATCAGGTTATCTGGACAATGGTCTGACTGCTGGGCCTTGATCAGGGTGATTGGACAATGGTTTGAATGACCGAGCTTTGATCAAGCTGATTGAACAATGACCTGAATGACCGTGCTTTGATCAAGCTGAGTGAACAATAATTTGAGTACCAAGCCTTGATCAGGTCACCAACTACAAACACCATCTGGACCTGGTTATCAACTGCAAACACTGCCCTGATTGAACAATGGACTAACAGCCAAAAGACTGGAATGAAAAAGTATAAAAGGCTTGTAAGCTGCGGAGTAAAGCAGCAGCCTCCTCTGTCTTGTTTCTAACGAGCTTGGGACTCTGTTCCATAGCCCGGAGCTATTTGAATAAATCTGGGTTCCTCCTGCAGACGAAGGCTCCTGTGTCTCCTTTTACTACGTATGAAGGGTATGGAAGACTTGGGCAATTCCCCCGCCGCCGAGACCCAGTGAGTGGGTTATTCCGGTTCTTCACCTGGATCCCTGTTTAGGGACTATCAGTAGCCCAAAAGCACTGATGCCTTTTCAACTATGTATTGGGTGGAATTCTCCAGGGCTATAAAACCTGTCTCTCACATTAAACCGTGGTGCATTGAACTAAGTTCACTCGTATCGCCCATGGGTGTGAAAGCATGCCTTGTAGAGCTGAGTCAGAGACTCAGTTTACTCAACAAAACAAATATAGCACTAAGTGCCTTATTACGAGCTTGGCGGTCCTCCTGTGGCACCACCACTGCGTCGTCCACAGGAGGACCGCCAAAGCTGTGGTGCACCTGCCCGCCGGATTATAATTGTAATTCATGGCAGGCGGGCAGTGCTCCAGCGGTCTCACAGTGATGGGCTGTTAGACTCATAGGAGAGCCTAACATGCAGCCGGCCGCTGTGACAGCACCTGCACAGCACATTCCTGCACGGTGTGTAATGCATGCCACACCATGCAGGACCGGGGCTGCGATTCCAGGGGGGCACAACATGTGCCCTCTTGCATGAACCCCCAGGAGCAGCACGGGGTCCCTGTTAGGGCCCCCTTAGTTGCCTCTCCGCCACCCCTTCCATGGCAGGCTCACCGTCATGAAAAGGGCGGTGGACAGGCAACTTAGAATATGCTCGGTGTTTGCCGCAGCGCCACTGCCAGCATATCCCTGCTCCTGACTGCTGAGCGACCGCCGCAGGATCCTGGATTCCCAGCAGACGCAGCGGTCCTGTGTCAGTCCAAAGGCAAGCCCGTCTGCGCCCGGATTGCGCCGTGCGCCAGAACCCCTTCCCGTTTTTCTATCACCACCTATTCCAGGAAACAACTAGTGGCTTTAAACAATGGTAAGTGTGGGAATCACACTCTGGACATTAATAACATGCACACTTCCCCCATTATCTTGCCCCAGTGTAGCTACTACTTGGCCAGCAACAATCTATCACCCCAACCCAGGCCACAAGCTCTACTAATGAGGTTCCCCACCCATCGAATACCTCTAGTTTAAGGAACGATCACCTTACACTGGAAGGTTCACCACCCTCCGCCCTCACACTTGACAATAACCTTCTATTAACTAAAACAGGCATGCTTAAGGCCATCTTGCTTAATGCAAGATCGGTTCCTAAACACAAACTGGAGTTAGAATGCCTGCTGCAAATAACTGATCCCGACCTAATTTTCCTTACGGAAACTTGGGCTACTTCCACCTCCGAACCGGATTGGGTGGAGGCACTGCCATCAGGCTACTCTCTCGCCTCGGTGCCTAGAAGGGGACAAATGGGAGGAGGGATAGCAATCATCTATAGAGTAGAATATAAGCTCAAAATTGAGCCAGTATCCCTCCCTGGAGCTGAAGCCATGACGTTTAATATTAAAATTAATAATAAGGTATCCTTTCCAGGTTTGCTCCTTTACAGACAGCCGGGGCCTAAGGCACCATTCATACAGGGCTTACTCTCCTTCATGGAGTCCTGTTTGGACACTTCCTCGTTCACAATACTAGGTGATTTTAACTTTCACTTAGAGCTCCTATGGACTCCTCGACCATGACACTACTTGATAATCTGGAGAGCTTTGGCCTATCACAGATAGTAGTAGGTCCTACACATAAGGCACTTCACACATTGGATGGAATTTTCACCAACTATACCGCTATTGAGATTAATAGAATACTGCCACTAACATGGACAGACCATAGGGCGATATTTTTTAATCTCCCTGTTGGGCATACCTTAACCCCTTCAGCAGCGCGTCTACCCCCAACCCACGCACGGTCCTGGCGGAACATCAGCCTTGGTGCCCTCACCAACCTGCTGGCTGAAAATGTGCCGACACTAACATCCGATTCCAACATGGATGCTGACAGCTATGATAACTGGATCAGATCTGCCATTGACCAACTGGCTCCTTTAAGATCGGTCCCCCAAAGAAGGCTCAAAATTACTACTCCATGGTACCCCGCAGAGTTAAAAACTTTAAAGTCCAAATGCAGGCGCTCAGAATGTGAGTGGAGGGTGGATTATAGCATAGAGGGTAAAAGTAACTACAACCGGACACTAACAGATTACAAAGCTGCCAATATTAGAGCCAAAAAGGAATTTTACACCAGCAAGATAGAGGAGGCAAAGAACTCTACTAGAGAGCTTTTTAAGACTGTCTCCACGCTATCCAAGCTCCAACAAGGAAATCTATTCTCCCCTGATCAAACCTTATGTGACAAAATGGCCACTTTCTTCCAATCAAAAGTACAAACAATTTACAGAGAACTGGAAGGGTCAGGCTCTGTCCCCCAAAACCCACGGTTGCATGCAATGGAGGACGGGCTAGCAATTACTAATCGCTTGACCAGTTTCTCGCCAGTGACACCAGACTCTGTGAATGATCTCCTTCTGACCATCAAGTCTGGCTCTCCGGAGGATCCGTGCCCGCCGGACATCATTCATGGTGTCTCAAATCAAATTAGCTTGCTACTTGCCCCCCTTCTATTTGTTTATTTGCAGAGTTTTATATAGCGCTGGCTAGACCCGGAGGTATCAGAGCGCTTTACATGAGGAATCAGCAAGTTACAGGTTACAAAATTGCATCAGTTACAGGAGCCAAGTATAAACATTGGAGAAAAACAGTGATTACACAAAAACATGAGTTATAAGCGCGTAGCATAGCCAGGACACACGTCTGATGGGGAATGGAAGGTAGAGGGGGAAAGGTAAAAAGGGGTAAGGAAAGTAGATAGTGTCAGGCAGACTGGTAAGGGGGAAAGTACTTCAGGGGGACAAAGAAGTCAAAGTGAGAGGTAGACTAACCAGCTGGGGACCAACGATCCCAAAAAAACATCTTTGTAACGGTGAAAGTATACGATGAGAGGGGTGTGGGAGACCTGGGGGGGGGGGGTAGACTAGAGGAAAAAGGTCAGTCAGGCGAACAAGGAGTAGTCCAGCAGCAATGAGGATCGGTCAGAACCTCCAAGATGGAGGACCCAAGGGAGCCAAAAGGATTGTCAAAAAATGGCGGGATATACAAAGATCAATCAAAAAATCGTAAAGGTAACTGACTCAACGGCTCCATGCGGGGCTGGAAAGGGGAGGCAGCCACAGGATCACGGAGGGAAGAGGCGGGGGAGGGAAGGAGAAACACAACGGAGGGAAGGAAAAACACAACGGGGAGACGAGGAAAAACAATGTCCAATGTCCGGCTGGGTAGGTGACGGCCGAGGGGGTGGACCAGAGCCAGACTCCTCTATAGCTGCCTAAACAGCTCCACCGGGCATCGGCCATGTTGATCGAGCTCCGTGGTAAGTACAACATTCAAGTTTTCCGCCCAGGGGGCATCGTCATAGTTCCATCGGCAGCATCAGTCCCGGTGTTATTGTGAAGCGCTGCCCGCCTCACCCTCCAGCTCGCCCTGGCAATGCACATTAAATGCCACTACAGGTTTACTTGGATGACTCAGATTCTGGAGGAAAGGTTAAAAGATTCCCAACAGGAGGTCATGTGGCTGCTGCGCTGTAAGAATATCTACATGAAACTTTGCCAAATGCTCCGGGGTGTGTAATTGGCAGTGACAGGTAGATCTGGTACCGATATCTCAGTGCCTGTTTCTTGCATTCTCTTTCTGTCCAGTTTCCCTTTCTTTGCCGTTTGCAGAAAGCACAGAGCTGGTGTCGCCACAAGCAGGTCTTTGTAAAAACAAGGTGAGTGTTGGGTTGCTATGCACTCGGCAGCAAAGCTTCCAGGGATCAGGCAAGGACAGCCATCTTAAGGTCAGGCAGAATAGAAAGTGCAGGCCTGGGGTTGTGGGACACTCCGCTGTTACCCCATGCCGTTCTCTCGGTGTGAGTGAGGCTGTAGCAGGACTAGGGTGCTCTTCTCTCTGCCGTAGGCCTGGGTGGCAGGGAGGGGATATTGCCGCCTGCTTAGAGAAACTCCAGGGCCCACTGAGGATGCCCGGTGGTCCGTACAGGCGCTGCACGGGGCAGAGCAGATCCTGGTGCAATGCTCTGCCCAACAGCTAATGCGCACTCTATTTCCGTCTCTAATGGGAGCAGGGGGGGGGGTTGGACACCGCCGCCGGCCCCTGAAGGGGCGAGAAGGGCAATGACTGTGCGTCTTCGTGGTGGGGGAGACAAGGGCACCCCCGCTCTCTTACCGCAGATGATCCGATGAGCTCCGATGGTGCCGCGCCCAGTGCAGCAGGCCCTTCGATAGTAGCCTGGGCCTCTGCAAAAATGGCAGAGGTCTTCGCAGTGAAGGCCATGGTTCTGCCGGAATCACCGCCCTGGTGTCGGTGGTGCTCAGCCCGCTGCGTGAAGGCCAGCGACCACAGGCTGCTCAGGAGCTCCGCTCACTGCCGGTCGGGCCTCTCTGCCTCCATCCGCCACGCCAGTCGCGGCCAGCCGATCCTCGAGTAGGGCGTGCCCGGCCCTGCGCTCATGGACCCGGGCGTGCCCGCCTACCAACGCCGGGTCGTCTCTCCCGCCCCTGCGACAGGCTCTAAGGGCCGCCGCCTGACTTCTCCGCTCGGAAGGAGATGCTCAACGTTCTCGGCGTAGCTTGAAGGCCCTTCCAGGCCCGGGGTGCAGCTATAAGGTGGGTATGTGCGGGCCTGGAGCGGAGCGGTTGACGAGCACAGCCGCTCACTCCGCCATCTTGGCACACAGTCTTCTAAACACTACCATGAGGTCTGGGGACTTCCCGTCAGCATGGAAGAAAGCGTGCGTCAGACCCATCCTAAAGAAGCCCTCCTTGGACCCATGTGATGTTACAAACTACCGACCGATCTCTTGCCTGCCTCTGGCGGCTAAGGTTCTGGAGAAAGCTATAAACTCTGAACTAAATCTTTTCCTGAATTCTAATAATTTGCTTGACAGCTCTCAACATGGCTTCCGCTCTGGCCACTCTACTGAAACTTCATTGGTCATGGCCACAGAGGAAATCCGATGGCAAATTGATAAGGGTGGCATGGCAGTCCTGATCCTACTTGACCTATCTGCCGCGTTTGACACGGTTAATCACGTAGTTCTCACGCAACGGTTGAAGGCGCGCTGGCCCTCCTCACCTCGTTCCTGACAGGCAGAGAACACAAGGTCTGCTGGGATAACCTTAAGTCAGACTCATATCACCTCCCTTTTGGAGTCCCACAGGGGTCGGCGCTTTCGCCCACATTATTTAACGTATATGTGACTCCATTGGCCAAACTAGTCAAAGACCACGGCTTTTCACTTGTATCGTACGCTGACGATACGCAAATCATAATTTCCGTATCTTCCATGGAAGACGCGCCGTCGGGCTAGGTTCCACAGCTGTCTTGACCACATCATACAATGGATGCACCTTAACTTTCTGAAATTAAATACTCAGAAGACGGAGGTTATGGAGTTCGGCACTGGTCCTCCCACATTTGGAACTCTGCTTGGTGGCCGGCAGTGGCATGAGTCTGTCCGTCACCAGTGGCCAAAATGAGAAACCTGGGAGTTGTCTGTGACACTCAGCTCAGTTTCTCGGGACAGATCAACCAGGTTACCTCAACCTGCTACTTCACGCTAAAGATACTGCGGAAGTTTCTACCGTTTCTCCCAATGGAACTGAGGAAAACTGTAGTGGTAGCGCTCTTATTATCTCGGATTGGCTACTGCAACGCCCTTTACCTAGAGGTTGATAAACGGCAGTTAACCAAACAACAATTTCTGCAGAACGCCGCAGCCCGAACCCTACTGAACATCCCTAAATACAATCATATATCTGGGGCCATTAGGAATCTCCACTGGCTCCCAGTCAAGGAGCGGATTGAATTCAAGGCAGTATGCCTGGTTCATAAAACCTTGTATGGCGGTGGACCAACGGAATATTGCAAACTATTCCAATGGTACACCCCTGGACTCGCACTGACATCAGCTAACCAGGCACTGGTCAACGTTCCGATAATCAAGAAGTCAAAATGGGGAGGTATATGCCTCTCCTATCTAGCCTCCAAGCTCTGGAACAAGCTGCCACTGTACATTAGATCTCAACCTGTTCTGACAAAATTCCGGGGCTTACTAAAAACGTGGCTCTTTCCGACACAATAACGACCTGGCCTTTCTGGGTTCCACCTCACATCTTTGTCTCCCCAGCACCAAGACGCCTCGGCAATTGAGCGCTTTATAATTTTCTTACTTACTTACTTACACTTGTAATACTGCGGGCGGGCCCGCAGTTTGGTGGTGGTCGGACCACCACTGCGAGCCCCTATACTCATAATAAGGCCTGAAATCAACAGTGAACCAGTGTTCCAACGTAATATCACTCTTTAAATCAAGAGGGCAAACATAAATAAATCTTAACCCATAGCTCAATTGAAGGTTACAGTAAACAACAAATATATAATATAAGTTTAGGTGTTGCGCAGTGTTTAATTTGTAAAAAAACATGAGTGCCAGGGCCCCCTTCAGGAGGTTACTGCATCTTGCACCACCCATTCAATCAATCAATCAGGGATTTGTGAAGCATGCTAATCACCCGTGAGGGTCTCAAGGCGCTGGGGGGGCAGGAGGGGGGGGGTGCAGCTCCGATTCAGCCAAAGAGCCAGGTCTTGAGGCTCTTCCTGAAGGTGTGCAGAGTAGGGAAACGTCTGATGTTGAGCGGGAGCTCGTTCCAGGTCTTTGCTGTGATGTAGGAGTAGGCTCTTTCACCCGCTCTGGCTCTGTGGATGCACGGGATTTCGGCGAGGTCGGCAGAGCAGAGGTTACTCTTGGGTACGTGGAAGGAGACTCTTTCGTTGAGGTATTGGGGTCCGGTGTTGTGGAGGGATTTGTAGGCGTGAGTGAGTAGCTTGAAGGTTACTCTTTTCTTGACGGGGAGCCAGTGGAGGTCTCGTAGGTGCTGGGTGATGTGTTTATGTCGTGGGATGCCAACGACGAGTCTGGCTGCAGTGTTTTGGATGGTCTGGAGATTATGGAGCAGGGATTTGTTGCTTCCGGCATAGAGGGTATTTCATTAGTCCAGTCTGCTTGTTATGAGTGCGTGGGTGATGGTCTTTCTGGATTCGGGGAGGATCCACTTGAAGTACTTGCGAACGATGCGGAGGGTGTTGAAGCACGTGGAGGAGATGATGAGAGGGTGTTGATCTGTCGGGTCATGGTGAGGGAGGGGTTGAGTATGATGCCCAGGTTCCGGGCGTGGTCCGTGGGAGTGGGGGGTTGCCGAGGGCGGTGGGCCACCAGGAGTTGTCCCAAGCTGAGTGGGTGGGTCCGAGGACGAGGACTTCTGTCTTCTCCAAGTTGAGCTTCAGACAGCTGCTGCTCATCCAGGATGCAACGTCTTTCATTCCTTCCTGGCAGCTGAGTCTGGTGGTGTCGGGTTCCTTCGTGAGGGAGAGGATGAGCTGGGTGTTGTCGGCGTAGGATACTATGCTGAGTCCATGCTGTCTGACGATGGCGGCGATGGGGGCCATGTAGATGTTAAATAGCGTGGGGCTGAGTGATGATCCTTGGGGTACTCTGCAGTTGATCTCTGTGGGTTTGGAGAGGAAAGGCGGGAGTCTGATTCTTTGTGTTCGGCCGGTGAGGAAAGAGAGGATCCCGTGAAGAGCGGTACCCTGTATGCCGGCGTCGTGGAGTCTGGTGGTGAGAGTGCGGTCGGAGACGGTGTCGAAGGCTGCAGAGAGGTCTAGTAGGATGAGGGCCGCGGTGTGGCCCTGGTCAAGGAGAGTGTGGATGTCGTCTGTGGCGGCGATGAGGGCGGCCTCGGTGCTGTGGTTGCTGGGGAATCCAGATTGGGAAGATGCGAGGATGGAGTTGGCTTCGATGAAGTTCGTGAGCTGGATGTTTATGATCTTCTCTGTGACTTTAGCCATGAAGGGGAGGAGAGAGATGGGGCTGTAGTTTCTGAGGTCCGTCGGGTCTGCGGAGGGCTTCTTGAGAAGAGGCTTGACTTCCGCACGTTTCCAGTCGTCGGGGAATGAGCCGGATTCGAAGGTGGCACTGATGGTGCATCGTATCTCAATCAATCAATCAATCAATCACAGAATTTGTAGAGCGCACTACTTACCCGCGAGGGTCTCAAGGCGCTGTGGAAAATGTGCGGCGGGCAAGGGTCCGTGGGGCTCCTGAGTGAATGCTCTTCATGGTCGTTGCAGTGTCTTTGGGGGTGACCGGGGTCCAGGAGGAGATGGTAGGCTGGCTGGTGTTGCTGGAGGTAGTGGTGGTTTCGGTGTCTGGTGTATGTTCATTGAAGTTGTCAAAGAGGGACTTGACCTTGAGATGGAAGTAGGAGCCAAGTTTGTTGCAGAGGTCCTGGGAGGGCGTGACGTCTGAGGCTTCACTGGGGAGTTTGGTGAATCCCTGGATGATGCTGAAGAGTTCCTTTAAGTTGCTGGAGTTGGCGAGGATTTTGTCCTGGATGAAGGTCCTTTTGGTGGATCTGATGCGTTGGTGGTATTCTGTCGTGGCGTTCTTGTAGGTGGTCCAAGCTTCCGGGGTTTGGGTGTTTCTCCATAGTTTCTTGAGACGTCTGCAGGTGCGTCTGGATTCTCGGAGGTCGGTGGTAAACCAGGTGGCTTTCGTGGGGTGCTGACTGTCGGAGTTGCGGAGGGGGGCAAGCTTGTCTGCGCAGTTGGTGATCCATCTGTGTAGCTCGTTGGCTGCAGAGATTACGTCGGTAGTGGTGGGAGGGGGATCGTTGTTGAGGGTGGAGTTGAGGTGCTCCTTGGTGACCTTGCCTCAGTTCCTTCGCGGAGGGCGTGGTGTGGGTTTGTGAGCGGTGGTTTTGTTGAAGGAGAAATGTACGCAGTGGTGGTCCGTCCAGGGGGGTTGCGTGGTGTGGTTGAATTGGATGTTGATTCGTCCTGGGAAGATGGGGTCGAAGGTGTGTCCTGCCTTGTGGATAGGGGTGGTGACGAGATGTTGCAGTCCGATGTTGGAGAGGCTGTCCAGGAGGGCGGTGGAGTTGGGATCGCTGACGTTGTCGAGGTGGAAGTTCAGGTCTCCGAGCAGTATGTAGTCCATGGAGGCGATGGCGTGGGGCACGATGAGATCGGTGATGGTTGTGTTGAACGCAGTTCGTGGTCCGGGAGGTCCGTAGGCGAGGGTGCTGTGTAGGGTCGTTCTGGGGCTGGTCTGGATCTGGAAATGGAGGTGTTCCGTGGGGGACGAGGAGCTGTTCGTGCTGGAAGTGGTGAGTAGGAGGGAGTTCTAGTGCGCGATGGCGAGTCCTCCTCCTGGGCGGTTGGGGCGGTCCTTCCTCTGGATCTTGTATCCGTCGGGGATGGCGGTAGCGATGTCGGTGGCGGAGGTGGAGTTGGTCCAGGTTTCCGTGAGGAAGGCGACGTCTGGTGAGAGGGTGTCGAGGAGGTCCCAGATCTCTACTGTGTGTCAGTGCAGGGAGCACACATTGAGGAGAATGCACCTCGGGGGCTCGGGTGCAGTAGCGTCTGGAGGATGGGCGGTGGCCATGGGGGTTTGGAGGTTGGTGAAGGTTTGTCGGCAGATTCGGCAGGGAAACTTGACGTGGGTGGTGTTCGGCGTCGACAGCTGGCAGTTGTTGTTCCTTCCAGGGTTGAGTACAAGGAGGGTAGCGGAGTTGTAGCGGTGGGTAGTCGGAGAACCAGGGTTCCTGGAGCTGGTCGCGATCGGGTCACGGATGGGCACGGACGGGCTTGCCTTTGGCACGCCCGCTGAGCGCAGACGCGCAGCGGCCGCCATTAATTAAGGACGGGGTAGGGATCGCAGCTGGGAGGCGGGAGCGGGAACTGGCGGGGGGAGGAGTCCTGGGGGCAGCAGCGGCGGAAAGGGCGCAAAAGGAAAACCGGAAAACAGGAAAAACAGTAGAAAAACTGAAAAAAAGGCGCAAAAGAAAAAAAAGGCTAAAAACAGATACACAGATAGACAAAAAAATGCAAAGGCATAGATAGGCAAAAAATAGAGGAAACACAAACAGGACAACAGAAGGCAGAACGGACCAGCAGAATAGCAAGGCTCTCCCACTGGACCACCAGGGATGAGGCGCAGGTAGGAGCCTGCGGGTGGAGGAGGGGCTCGAACATCTACCTGTGAGCAGTGAGGTGCTGGGGGCAGCGGCGCGACAACGGAGCTGCGCGAGAGGAGAGCAGAGTTCCCTGACCAGGAGGTCAGAGGTCTTGCTCAACTGCTCGCTCAGAGGCCGCCATTAAGTAGGGGACGGGGAGGGATCGCAGCTGGGAGGCAGGAGCAGGAACCACGGGGGGAGGGTCCACGGGGGCAGCAGCGGTAGGAAGGGTGCGAAAGTAAAACAGGAAAAACATTGAAGGCAGGAAAAACAGTAGAAAAACAGGCAAAAAGGCACAAAAGCAAAAAAGGCTAAAACAGATACACAAAAAATACAAAGGCACAGATAGGCAAAAAATAGAGAAAAAACAAACAGGACAACAGAAGGCAGAGCGGACCAGCAGAAGAGCAAGGCTCTCCCACTGGACCACCAGGGATGAGGCGCAGGCAGGAGCCTGCAAGTGGAGGAGGGCCTCGAACACCTACCTGTGAGCAGTGAGGTGATGGGGCCAGCGGCGCAACAACAGAGCTGCGCGAGAGGAGAGCAGAGTTCCCGGACCAGGAGGTCAGAGGTCTTGCCCCTGCCAATGCTGATAATCACGGTACTAACACAACTACTAATCATGACACTCCTACAAGTGTGACAATTTAGACTATTCTAGGCCTCCCAAAGCTGTAATAATGATTGGATGGCAGTTATTAGTGCTTTTAAATGTATATTGAATTACAAAACAACTGTTATTGTGCTCACCTCAAAATTGAACAACAGCACCACCATGTGGCAGACTGCAAAAAGTGCCGGTGTTGGCAATTAAGTCCCGGTGCCCAGCACTGGAAACCACCAGCTCAAATTAAGCATGGGGGCTGCAATAGTTTTAAATACAGAAAACAATTCTTGTAGTAAAATGTATGGCTAAAATCTGTTCTGGGCAGTCAAAATGTACCAGTTTTGGTAGGAACATCAAACTAAATCTTAAAGTATTAGACCATTCTGGGGGGCGCTAGAGAGCCGGTCAAGCAAGATGGACGCATCTCGGTGAGGCTCCTGCTGCCCGGGCCCTAAATCTGACAACATCCTGATGCAGGGATCGACGATAACAGCACAAAATAACACGGAAGAAGCGGTGACCAACGGCAGCGAATGCAGAGAGAAAGAACCGCCACCATAGACGCCAGAGACACCGATCTGCCAAACGGCCGCCAGACATGAGGCGAGACAAGATGGCGGATGCCTGATCGTCAGGCAGACGGCGATAAGACGGTCTGAGGGAGGCCGCACGATTTCTGCACTGCTGCTGAGGCTGAATGGGTCTGTCTTACCTGCAATTGGCGAAGCGTCAGCTCTTGGTGTGATCGGGAGCCGCCGAGTGCAGGACTGGTGGGGACAGAACAACGTCACCCCGGCTGCTGCCTGCCTAGGCTGAGACGCCGCCGACGACCACTGATTCGGCTCCGCAGTGAGGGTTGCAGGGCTGCTGCAAAAATGACCAGGAGACGCAGGCGTGGCCGCAGACTGGCCCTGGGAGGCACCCTGGACTGGCCGGGCTGGAAATGCTGCCCTCCGGTGATGCTGGCCGGCTCCCTGAATTGAGGAAGCGCTGAGGTGAGCGGAGGCCGTGCGCGCTGGGGGTGGGGGCCAGAGCGCGGTCGGGTACATTGAAGGGCCTCCGCCTGGGCTGCGAGAAGCCGCGGGGGGTGTTGCGGATCCCTCGATCGGCTGCGGTTGGGTTCCGCTTCTTGGCTGATCTGGGGTCGGCCCGGTGCTGCGGCTCGTCGGGAGCTGGGGGGCCGTTGGAATGCCCCGGGGTGGGCTGGACATTGCAGAGGCCAATATATCCCCTCGAGATACCACGCATTCGAGGTCAGCAGACACACAGGCGCAGAGGATCACTGGAAGTGGCTAAAGCTCCACCTGCCCATAACGTGTATTGGCTCTGGGGTCTGGAGAGGGGATAAAACTTATTGCTAAGCCAGACATATCGCCGCATGGGCAGCAGTACAAACCCACAAGGCAGATTTCGAAGAACTGAGTGACTGCGGGGAAGAGGCAGCGGGGGGCCTCACTGATCATTCCACCGAGACGGGAGCAATCATTCGCAGGCTGAATTGAGACCTAGATCGAGCCGTGCTTTCGCTGCTGAGTCTATTGGGAGAGGTTAGCGCTCTGACCACCCAGTGACCGGTCCCCATCACTGTGCCGCAGGCTCGGCCATGGGCAGGACAGAGGACAAACAGGCGAAACTGCCCTTTGAGCCGCGGAAGTCAACCAGAGGCCCTGGCAGAGACACAGACTCAAAATAGCAGAAGGCTCCCAATCTGATGACACAGATCTACGCTCCCTGTTGATCACCATGCGTCAGAGCCTCACCTCCATTGAGGCCAAAATAGATGCTCTGAATATGCGCATGGACTTCATCACCTAAAGGTTGGAGAAACATGATGGGCGCATCAGCGAGACAGAACACAGAATCTCGCAACTGGAGGACACGTCGACGGCTGGGGGAGAACAAAGCCAGAACATGGAGCGCCTCTTGAAGGTTATTGCGGCGAAAAACGAGGACTTAGAAGCTTGCTTGCGCCGCAATAATATCCGTATCCTTGGAATTCTGGAGTCCACAGATACAGGGCGTATGGAAGATTACATAGAGCGCCTACTTATAGATCTGTTTGGTGCATCCTCCTTTTCTAAAGTCCTGATAGTGGAGCACGCCCATCGCTCACTTACTTCCACCCCTAGACCCATCATTGCTCATCTTTTGAATTCTAAGGACATAGACGCTACCCTACGCATGGCACGAGAAAAGCGAGATCTAAACCACGACGGTCACTCCATCTTTATTTTTCCAGACTTCACGCTAATGGTCCAAGAGGCACGCAAACATTTATTCCCATAAAGCGTAAGTTGCAACAGGCCAACATTCCCTATGCCATGCTGTATCCAGTGAGACTGCTTGTGACATACTGTGGAAAGCACCAGGTTTTCGCCACACCCCAGCAGGCACAGGTCTTTCTCAGAAAGACACTTACTCGCAGTCCCCGATCAGAGAGGGAAGGGAGCGAATCCAGACCAACTTCCCCTCTCTTGAGCACTGATTGAGAATTAGTAATGTTGATTGACATTGATTTGGCTTGGTGCACTAAATTTACAGACTGCTTCTCTTACAGTTTGTAGTAGTGACAGGTTATGCCTATAGGACATACATAGATACTACCGCTATATCCTGTTGTTAATAAGTATTCTTTGAAGCTCAGTAAGATGCTTTGGTCGACACCGTTATTATACTGACCCCCGGGCCCCCCGTACATCCGGGGAGTAGAGCCAGACTCTCTAGCATAAAAACCCCTCTGGTATTCCCCAGAGGTGGGGTATTGTTTTCTTTCTATGTTTCTTTCTGTTCTTCACTTCTCCATATCACTGTGACTTAGATTTATCTATCCAACTCTGTCTTCCATATTCCGGAGCAATCTGCTTAATGATCTACTATTTCTCCTATCTCCCAAAGGACCAAAGCTCCTTCTTTCACTATCACCTTTCCGTTACTATCTTGTGTTGGAAATACTGTTGGGTTTCTGAGGGGATATGCATTCGCCTGTGGGATTGGGCCATGGGTGTGGGTGGAGGGAGGTGGGAGAGGATGTTTTTTAGTTTCAAATTCAGCAGTAATGTATGTAAAGATTATGATAATGGGACTAACAGCATGGATGCATACATCGCAGACAAAGATCACTTCTGCAATGAGGCAGCCTTCACACAGACAATGACACACATGGTACCATATGTGCGCATCTAAAACCAATGCAGACCATGCTCTGCATCTATTAACATGGAATGTACCAGGACTGCGAGACCCCCGCAAGAGAAGACACGTACTCAGCTATCTAGATAGGCACCACGTCCAAGTGGCAATGTTACAGAAAACGCACCTAGACCCTAGAGCTCCGCCCGGGTTTGCGGGGAAATGGGCCGCTCATACAGGCTTTTCTTCCTTCTCGACCTACTCCAGGGGTACTGCTATTTTAATTAAGACTAGAGTGAGATATTGCCCTGAAGGCGCGCACCAGGACCCCCAAGGGAGATATTGTATGATGTGGTGTAGGCTCGTTGGGCAGTCTGTCACACTGGTTAATTGTTCCACGCCCAATGTTGATGACGCGCAGCTCTTTGACAAACTCTGGGGCCTCATACTGGATGTTGGGTCCACACATTTAATATGAGGGGGGAATTTTAATCTTGCATTAAACCCTGGCATGGACCGCTCACGCGGCACTTTTGACCCCCACACCAAAGCAGGGAAGCACTTAAACACCATCATTGTGGAACATCATCTGATGGATGCCTGGAGATTCCTACATCCCACGCTTAGGGAGGGCACTTTTTATTCTAATGTACACTCCAGTTGGTTGCGAATTGACTACTGGATGATCTCGGCCGGTCTGTGCACGTGGTTGAAAGAGGCTAGGCACCTCGCGCGCACATACTCAGACCACTCCCCTGTGTTGCTGAAACTCTGCCCCCCTGCTAATGAATCTCCGCATCAATCATAGAGGCTCCAACCCCCCAAGCTCCTAGATACTAGCTTTCGTGAAGAGCTGCAGCAAGAGGTCCTGGAGTTCTTCCCTCGAAACATAGGTAGTGTCCAATCATTGGCCTGTGTTTCATAGAGTTTTAAAGTTACTACACATGGGTTATGCATGACTAAAGGTAAGGGAATTCTTCGGGACATTAGGGGAACCCTACGAAAACTAGAGCGAGACATCAAGGCTGCAGAGGCCTTCATAGCGGAAGCTTCCAGGCTGCAGCTGCGCGCGCAGCTCAAGGAATTATTAATGGACTACACAGACACTGCGGAGAGAGAGAGTCCCTATTTCATTCTAAGTATCATTGCGCCCGAACATATGGAGAGGGGGAGAGACCTGGTAAAGCACTAGCAGAGGTAATAAGGGCCCCTCGGTTCGCCAACAATATATTCCGTATAGAAGATGGGGCAGGAACGTTGCACACAGACCCTAAGCCAAAACTCAACACCTTCGCTAATTATTACCTGCACCTCTATAGCATGCATAGAACTGGTCAGATAGATGTGGCAGTATATTTTGAGGATACAGCCCTTGGCTGGATAAATGATTCTCACAGAGAGTTTCTGGCTGCTGATATTGAAGAAGATGTGGTGCGGGCGGCCATAATGCAACTACGGTCTGGTAGAGCCCCTGGACCAGACGGCCTGCCGGCTGACTTCTATAAATGCTACATCGATGAACTAGTCCCCATTCTTAAGCAGGTATACGAAGAAGCTAAGGAAACTGGCACTCTTCCTTCGTCCATGCAGCAGGCTCTGATTATATCACTCCTTAAACCGGGCAAAGATGCTGCTAAGTGTGACGTCTACAGGCCTCTATCTCTAATAATATGTGACACCAAGATTCTAGCTAAAGTGCTAGCCAATAGACTGAGCTTGCTGATGGCGGGACTGGTGCTGCCCGATCAAGCAAGGTTCATACCTGGGAGGGCAACCTCACACAATTTACGCACCATATTTGCTCTGCTGCAGGACATTGATCCTGAATCCAATGCAGCAGCAGTGTTTCTAGACGCCACGAAGGCCTTTGATTCATTAGAATGGGACTACCTGTTTGCGATATTGGGCAGAATGGGCCTCCTGTCGGCGTTCCTTTCCTGGATTGCACTACTATACAGCCAGCCTATGGATGTAGCCCAAGTGAATAGCCTCTACTCCGCCCCTTTCCCTGTCTCCAGAGGTACCCGGCAGGGCTGTCCCTTCCCGCCATTACTTTTTGCACTGGCTGTCGAACCGCTGGCTGCTAAACTCCGGCAGCACCACAGAGAATACGCTATGCCATACCCCTCGCTGCATATCTTAGTCTCACTCTATGCCGATGACATCACCCTTTAACTTCACGAGCCGAGCATTAGTTTGAATCCCGTTCTCCGGGAGTTCATCCGCTTTTTTTTTTTTTACAGAGTTTTATATAGCGCGAACTTGACCCGAAGGTATCGGGTATCAGAGCGCTTTACATAGCACCAGTTGCGTTACATGAGGACACATTCATTTTTGTTAGGCACGGGGAGATTAAGTGATTTGCCCAGAATCACAAGATGTTCAGCGTCCTTGCCGAGACTCGAACCCAGTTCCCCAGATTCAAGGACGACCGCCCTAGCCATTAGGCCAACTCCTCTCCCCGCTTTGGCGACATTTCTGGGATACACATAAACTGGAACAAATCCCAGATATTCCCTCTCACTCCCAACACTCCTGAGTTCCCCCTTGACTTCCCACTATTGTGGTGTACCTCTGAAATAAAGTATCTGGGAGTGGTGATCGCTCGGGATAGAGAAGAGACACTCCGTGCAAACTATGGAACCACCCTAGACTCCGTCACAAATTCGATAGCCCGCTGGATCTCTCTGCTGCTGTCATTGGCAGGCCGGGTTTCATTGATGAAAATGGTAATCCTACCAAAACTACTTTATTTATTCCTTAATATACTGTACCACCCTGGTCGACCTTTCTTTATCGCACTTAAATCCCAGCTCATCAGGTTGGCATGGGGGGGCAAGCAACCCCGAGTAAGCTGGCAGACCTTGACACTCCCGTTTTCACAGGGCGGTTTTGAGGCGCCAGATATGGAATTATACTTCCTGTGTGCCCAGGCCCACCCCACGCAATACACTGGATTCACCCGCCACCATTCATGCCGCATTTAGCCATTGAACAGGGTTACATGGTTCCCTTGCCCTCGACTGCCTTCCTGGGGGCACAAGTTCCTGAGGGGGGCGCCATCCATTAGACGGTAGCATGCACGAATCTGGCATGGAAACGGCTTGTTAAAAAAGTGGACAAACCCTTCCTATACTCACCGCTGATGCCCCTCCCATACCACCACCTGGCCCCGGTTACTCAGGAAGCCGCCTGTAGAAATATGCTCCGCAGGCGAAACCTACATACTTGGGGAGATCTATATCACGAAGGTATGATTAAAGACAGGCAGGCACTATTGGGCGGGGAGGATACCACACCATTAGAAACCTTCCTGTACATTAGGGTCAGGCACGAGGTGAAGGTAAACACCCCCGCATTCCCCCAAGAACCGCGTACATGCGATACCCTGCATACTCTCCTACAAATGACTGGGACAGCGAACGTGGTATCCAGACTGTATCGTGTCGCCTCACTAGAACGCCCGCACACAAAACACGAAGCAAGGAAAGGTTGGGACCTTGACTTAGAGGCCACACTTACTGATAAGCAATGGGAATATTGCTGCACGCAAACGGGGGCCATAACGGCGAGTAGCCGCTTGCGGATAATCCATTTTAAATTCATACACAGTGTTTATTACACACCTGCATGCTTGCACAGATACAAACTGAGGGAAGATGATCGCTGTGATAGATGCAGGCGGGAGGGTGCGGGTTTTCTCCACCTGGCTTGGCAATGTGAGGAGGTGCAACAATACTGGATGGAGGTGATAGAGGTTGTGTCCAAGATGACTGGGTCCCACATCCCCGCTTCGCCTGTTGTAGCCTTATTGGGATACACGTAGGCGTTACCATCGACGCACAGGAAATTTACTGCTCTGAGCCTGTTACTAGCAGAAAGGCGAGTGGCATGCAGGTGGGGCCGGGGGCGCACCCCCAAATTTAAGGACTGGCTAGCTGACTAGATATCCTGTAAAAACCAGCATACTACATATGCAGAGCTGTTGCCGCCATCATCGCGCCCTAGGGATATCTGGGATCCCGATGGCCTACCTGCGCGACCACACAGATTGAGAGTCTATGCAGTTCCCACTCGAAATCCTCTGGTTTAGTCAATATTGAAGAATACTTAGGATTTGAAGGCTGGGCTGGCCCACAGCAACTAGATATGGGTTAACTGCTAAAGGGTCAAGAAGCTGATCTCTCCACTGGCTTGCTATGTGAGCCGGCCTGTGGAAAACACCATCCCAGCCACTGTCTATTGTAGAAGGCTTTTATAGATGAGATACATGTATTAGATCTTAGTGAATATTGGAGGGGGACTTCTTGTATGTTGTAAACTAACTGTGAGTGATGACCCACTGTATAAATATCAAACTATGTATGCCCATGAAATCACAAAATGTACTGCTGTGTTTGGTTAATAAAATGTAAAAAAACAAAAAAAAGTATTGGCCCATTCTCACGGAGTTGCATACCTGCCATTCTCACGGAGTTGCATACCTGCCAACTCACACGGTACCACTGAGTTATACACGATATCGGCTACCATCACATGGTCTCCAGGTGAGCATCCAATATCACAGGGTGGCAGGGAAACGAGCTGAAAACCTGTGTAAATTGTGGTTTTCCGGCTCGTTTTCCAAGGCTTTGAACTGCCGACGTCCATTAAGGGGTGTGAAAACTCCCGAGGACATAGGAACCGGACTCAACAATCTTTTTATTTTTTGGAAGGAGGGAGATTGTGGGTGTGGGGTGGAGTTCAAAAGTGCCTCCTAGGTACTTCTCGGCATGCGGCCCGCACCTTTCAAGGCCCGCCCCCTCCTCACATGGTGAGATTGTTCTGCAAGTTGGCAGGTATGGAGTTGTGATTCTCTAGATCATGGGTACTCACAAACATTTGCCCAGGGGCCACAAAGTACGGTCTGTGGTGTGACCGAGGGCCACACTAATGCCAGCAGGGTGGCGGTAGGGGGTCTGGGTGAGTCAGAGATTGTGTAAGGAGGTCTGAAAAATGTTAAATAAACGGGCAAGCATTTTTTTGCAGGTTGATAAATGCTTGCCCGTTTATTTAAAAAAAAGAATTCTGGATATTAGTGCTCGGCAACTAAACAGCAGCTCGGGCTGCTGCTCACCAGGGGGGCCGCATGTGGAGATCAGGAGGTCCGCAAGCGCCGCCCCCCCCCTCCACGGCAGTACCTTGAGCATCACTGCTCCAGATGAACATTTAACCTAAAACATCAAACTCATTCCTATTACGCCAAAAAGAGCGTTCATACTCAGGCAAGAAAAGTGAGGAGCCTGTCTCCTAATAATTTGGATTTGACCAGCACCTCACTTTTCCCTTTGTGAGTCACCCTTATTATGAACAGTAAAGACAGATTTTGCAATTTCGCCAAGCTCTTGTTTTGCAAAAAAAACCTCATGATCAAAAAGTTTCCTTTCCACACAACTCCCTGCTGGATTAATCTCCTCTAAACTTCCTTTCACATGTTTATCTTGCGTTGTTTTATCTTTGTGTCCTATCGAAAGACACGTATCACGTGTTCAGACTTTTGAAAGGAAACCTGGTGAAACTAGCCTTGATTCCCCTCATCCTGGCAAAGCAGGAGTCATGGCTGCTGCTCAAGGGAGGTGCCAGGGCCGAGTCATGCCCATCACTCTCCTACACATCCCTAAAACAGCCCTTTCAAGGCATTGGGCCCACCTTCAAGCGAAACATAACATGCTGCCCGGGGCTCTCTCGTCTGAGCCTCAGAACACCTCGGTGCCAGGCTTAGCAGAGAGGCCAAAGATAGAATGGGCAGCGAGTCCGCACAGCCATCTCGCCCCCTGAAGCAGTTTCAATGCGCATTGGTTAGCAGTGTGGGTGAGCAGCAGTCAGTGCTGCTATGTTCTCAGTGTCCGACACTCCCATGGGGTCACCATTTCAGTAACGTATTCACACAGGTGACCAGAGGTGATTCAGTTCAATCTGCCTTATAACACGCCATCTCGTCCCCCCTCCCTCCCCCCTTACCCTTCACCATCACCTTTCTATCAGGGCAAATGGAGACCTGAGCAGAGGCGGGGAGAGCTGAGGGTGACAGCTCGGGGGGAGGGAAGGATCGAAGGGTCAGGAGGGCAGGAGTGACCTCTCCCCAGGAGCTGAGCTGTAACAGGCTGCACGCTTCACTGGGCTCTGTTTGTGCCAACCAAGAGCAGATTTACAGACATCGTGTTCCCGGTCACCCCTCATTAATTCTGACTCTTGTCCGTTTGCAGGCGCGCGAGCGTGAACGTGCCTGCGTGTGCGTGTTAATGAGTGCGTCTGTGCGCATGGATCTGCGTATGTGCGTCTCTGGGCCTGAATGTGTTGCTGTATCGGAGGTGGGAGGGCCGGATACAGAACCGAGCCAGGGGACAGGGTCCGGCTTGGCTCTAAGAGGCAAGGCAGGACTGTCCTGAGCCTACGAGCCTACAACATGCTTGCCACAAGTACCGGATTAAACCAATGTGGAGGCCCCTAGTCAGTCGAAATTTCGCCCTACCCCCTCGCAAATCTTCTAATACGTTTTTCATGTTACCAACCAACAATTTTAATAAACCAATTACATTACACGTACGTAGTTTGCATCGGGATTTTTTTTACAAACTGACAGCTGCCAGAAGATGAGCTTTTAAGAGACAAACTGTTATTTGAATCTAATGTCTCTGATTTATGTACAAGTTGTTAATGGGTACATTACATCAATACAGTATTTTCTCTATAAAGTCTTTAATGTGAAGTTTTCGTTTCTATGAGTTGAATAATTTTTTTCTATCTTTTGGAAACAATTTAAGAAAGCTTGATTGCAATTTTCTTTCAAGATCAAATCAATATTATTTTGATCCGTTGTCGCGGGGCCCCTAAAATGAGTAGGGGCCATAGGCCGGTGCCTACTTTGCCTATGTGGTAATCTGGAACTGCTTGTCATCATTATGCTGTGACAGGCCAGGGTGGTGGGAAGGTGGCGTGCTAGTGGTGCATGGGGCTGAAAGGGACGGTGGCAGCGGCAGACTGACCCATTGATGGATATGCGCATGCCGTGAAAGTCTGCTGCTCCTGATAAGCTACTAATGCAAGTAGTCTCATTCAGCCACATGTCACACAACTGACCCCAGCCCTGCCTGCTTTCCACTTTAGCCTGTCACAATCAAGCGCTTCTTCCATGACATGGCTTTCCTCCCACTGCCCCATGTCTCCTTTCCCATTTCTCACTGCTTCCTATGCCTGATTTCCTCTCCTTTCCCGCTCACATGTCCCCCACAAGGCCATCAGCCCTCTTTCTCTGAAGTTTTTACCGCTGTCCATCTTTCTCTGCCCTGTCTCTTCCCCTCCCCTGGCTTGTTTCTTCCTCTCCAATCTCTCTCCCCTCCCTATCTTACTCACATCATGCACTGGAGAAGCCGGTCACTCATTCACTCACAGCTTGGCTTGCTTTTGACTTGAGGGTGATAGAGTACCTCCGGTCGAGCCAGAGCCAGAGCCAGTTATCTGGCTCCAGCTTTCAGTGGCTCACCTACCTCTGGTTGGGATGTGTCTGCGTGAAAGAGTGTGTTTCTGTGCACAGGTGTGTGTATCTAGCTATATGTTTCGTTTATTTGTTCCCCTGTGAAATGGATCCAAAAAAGAAAAACACTTTTGCTGGAAATGTCGTCTTTTTCTGACATTTTTCTATTCCAAAGTGCAGCCTTGGGAATAAAAGGTTCAAACTATGAAAAATAAGTAAATAAAGCAAGGCAGAGTGGTCGCAAAGCGACCAGATTGATTTTATTCACACCCAAACAAATCAGCGTCACTTTACAGAGTTTGTAAGTGAAGCGCTACTTTTGTTTTCTTGTCTTTCTTTGAAGAGCATTGTTTTCCCCAGGTGGGGAAGTGCACCAATCCTGGAGGTACTGCAATGCTTGATTGATGGGTGGATTGGAAAACAAAATGTGTACCACAGCTGTGTGTTCAGGGATGTGGTCTTTTTAAACCATACTGCTTATATTTTGAAAAGATATAAGCAATGGACATTGAAAGGAGTCCCTTCCGGGCCCTGTAGTCATGTCCTTAACTTTTCAGGCAAAAACACTCCTTGATTTCTGAATAGTGAGTGTAAAATCGTTAAGGTAACCATGTTGTTCCTGCTTACATTTCACATGCTTTATTTAATCTTGCATTCCCTATGAGTGCTTGCTTTTTCCAGGATGTTATTACTTTTTCTTTTGTTTGAGGCAGCATATTACCCTTGTCTAGTGTATAATTTGAATTGAGTCGAATCCAAGTGTTTATAGCGCGGCCCAATTGGGTTGTAGCTGAAGGCAGTGCGAGTTTCTCTCAGTGGTGCAGTATGGTGTTCAGTGGGGGAGAGGATGTGGCACTAAGGTCAGAGCTGCCGAATTTGGAACCGGGGAACCAGGTTCAGCCTTCATGATCAGCCCACCAGACCACTCTCCTGAGGGAGCACATTCCCATGCTAGACCTTAGAAGGCCCCGCTAGACCTTAGAAGCCCTGGTGTCTTAGCACCAGCAGGTGGACCCTAGGGGTGGCAAGTGTGGGTTAAACTTGAAGGTCTGTCCACCACAATCCATACTGAAGTTCACCTCCAATCTTGTGGACAGGCCTATGAAGCAGCACACCTTAGAGCGACAGTGACTCTGTCACTGAGGTCACAGGACCCTTGAGAAGGGCCGGCTCTAGGGCGGTGCGACCTGTGTGACCTCACCAGGTGCTGACTTTGAGTGGGGGAGCCGTCATGTTTGCAAGTATATTATGGTTTTAAAAGCGCTTGTTGCCTCCTTCCTGGCCTCCAGCAATTTTTAGCATCAATAGAAATGTCATGATAACTCCGGAGATTAACGTTCTTCCTGTAGAAAGATTGATGTTTTGTCTAGTGGAAGTTTTGGAAAGCTAGAGCAGAGAGTTAATGTGCCTGCTGCAAATAACATGTACCAAGTAGATCACAAAGTGCACGTAAAGTAAATAGGTCAGTGGGTTACTATTTTGTCAGAGAGATCCTTTTGTTACTTGCAGTTTGTAAGTTAAAATCCTAACATAGAACAGTGAGATATTAACTGTCATCTAAGAGCTGCATGCAAACTACAAGGTATAAATTAGAGTGTTATGTTCCCCCCTCCCCCGTTTTGATTATCCTAATGTTGCAAAAAGTGTTCATTTGGACAGAAATCAATTCTGATTATTAAAGAAAACCCTCAACCACGGTATTATGTTTTAAATTTTGAGTTTGTGTTTCTCCAGAACAATCACTATTAAACTAGCCTGCCTACTAATATGGTTTTCATGTGACTCCTACACCGTGTAGCCCTTTGTCTTATGTAACATTTCCTATACAGTGATTTACACATGTATAATTGATTGTCTCTGTGTAATGTGTGTGAAGCAAAGTGTGTTGACATCCTACACTGGTATGAGTGGCACTGTAAATCAAATTAAATGCATCTGAGAGAGAGTGTGGTTATGGAGACTTGAGTGGCACTGTTAAAGGGTGGTAGAGAGGGAATCCGTGGCGGAGGTGGTCATTAGGGGGCAACAACAAACACTGTTGCACAGGGCGCCACCAGCGCTAAAGCTGGCCCTGCCCTTGAGGCCAGTCCAACTCACCCATTGGTAACTCCATTGGCCTTGTTTCAGCAGTAGTAGCTGCAACTCACCAGGGGTCGGCAATGCAGGATTTGCATGCACCCCAAACGATGGGCCTCATTTATGAGGCCCTGCCAGCACTATTGGCTGCCGGAACGTCACTTTTTTGACATTCTGGTGGCGCAATGTGCCACTGACATATTTATAAAACCACATTACGTGGCTTTTCTTGGCCTTATGAATATGTGCCCCTTTCACGCAGAAAACTGCGTGAATGGGGCATTCCATGGGGGTTGCTGAGGACGTTCCCAGCAACATCCATGGCTTTTTGACATTGCCCCAGATTTACGAGAAATCGCAAGTCTGAGGCAGTGACAAAAAAGTACGCCTCCCCAGGGGAGGCGTAAGGGAGGCACACCGAGGAGAAATCTTCATTTCTCCTCGTTTTTTCTCTTTCTATGTGAGCTACATTTTGCAGCTCACATAGTAATGCGGAAAAAGCCTCTCGTGATTGTTTTTGTGCAGGAAGGTTTCCCTTCCTGCACAAAAATAATCATCACCGCAACGCAGGCAACCTTGCACCATGGTGCAGAGGTGCCTGCGTTGGTGCACGGCAGCCCATTGAGCGCTGGCGCAGGGGAAAAGGACAGGAATGCGCCGTATCTAATAGATACAGCGCATTCCTGCCCTTTTCTTTTGTCGTAGGGCAGCGCAGCAGCAAGGCATGCTGCGCTGCCCTACGGCAAAAAAGCCATAAATGAGGCCCTAAGTTCACAAACTTCACAGTCTCGCTTCTTCATGCACAAGCACTTTTAACATGTGCTGCCTGCTTTGGGGCCACTGGAATTATGCAGCAAAGGAGGACAAAAGTATGCTGCAGTGTTGACTAAATTATGCAGCAAACAAAAAGGCTGCAGCGTAATGCAGTATATTTTCGGATACTTTATTATTTTGACATTTTTACATCTGCTAACAGTCACTGGAAAGATTTTTCCTTATTAGTACCAGTGTAACATACAAATGCAGCAGTAAGAAAGGTGATCAGTCAACCTTTGCAAAGGGCTGTCCACTTCGCAGCAACACAAGTCAAATTTTTCAGTAACTTTTGATCCATTTGAGCTACAAACAATTTATTAGTTAAAATTGTCAGATTAGGCAGCAGATGTTGTATTATGCTGCAAAAATGGCAGAGCCATAATTATATAGAAAACATTTGTAAACTAGGATATTTTGCCATTTCTGTTTGAACTGCTCTTGTAAAAAAGGTAGGAGAAATGATGACAGAAACTCCATGGCTCAGAGACAAATGGCTAGTGCTTCCACTTTTAGGGATTGGAAACATATCCCACTTTGTGAATGTATTTTAATGTCAATAACTCATATTAAACCTTAAATAATCATATGTATCCATTGGTTGAATTAAATAACATAATAAGCTGTAACTGGTCAGTGAAATGCCAAACAAATACAAAAATTGGGATGTTTGCGCATTATGGCCACACCTCTGACTCCGCCCACTGATCCAATCCTCTGGTTATTCCTGCCCTCTGATTCTCCGCCCACAGTTCCCTTACTTTTTTTCCCTCACTTTGGCCACTGTTACTACCCCACCTTCGCCAAGGCTCCAGACATTTCTTCTTCCTTTCTGATGCTCCTACACGCTTCCTCTTCACCTACAAATTAAGGCAGAAATCCAGACTCTATAGAAAATTTCAAAAAGCACACCAACCGAGAGCATAAAGGTGCACTGGAGCAGAGCCAAAATACAAAGCGCCACAGAGTCTGAATAAAAAGGCCGGATGTATCAAAGGCCGGATGTATCAAAGGGTTTTACCCATTCGTGTCTATGGGAAAATACTTTGGCACATATGGCCTTTAGCTTCTAGCACAAAACCTTTGACACTTGAAAATAGCGCTTCGAGTGGCGTTGCGCTCATTTGCATAAGTGCCACGGCATGGGTGGTAACTGGGCCTGCCAACACTACCACCCATGGATGTTGAGGCGAAGCCAGATCTACAAAGATTGTGGTAATAATTATAAAAGGGCACTGAAAGAATGGAGGCGTCTCCTACAAAGACAGGCTTGGGATGAACTAGCCCATGCGAGTGAGATGCGGGATAGTACACTTTTTTGGCAGGTCTTAAACAGACCCTGTTTTGCGGAGCCATCAAGGCCTGCGCTATACCATCACATTACCCAGGAACAATGGGTTGACCACTTAGAAAGGGTGTACAACTTTGGACATAGTGAAGGTCCCCCCCACTGAGATAGAATCCTCGACGGGTGATACATCAGTTACTTTCTCTCTGGAGGAAGTGCTCCTGGGCATTGAGGGATTGTCCCAGAATAAGACGCCAGGACCAGATGGGATCCCTCCAGATTTTTTCCGGGATAACAGAGATGTGTGGGCCCCGGTTTTGACTAGGGTGTTAAACGCAGCAGCTAGGAAAGGGATGCCGCCTTCTTGGTCAACTGCCACCATTATACTGATTTTCAAGAAGGGGGATAAGGATAACCCTTTTTGCTATAGTCCCATATCTCTCATCGACTCTACAGTTAAGGTTTTGGGTCGGGTTCTACTGACTAGACTTTCGGAATGGGCTGATACAAAACGAATAATCTCTGAGGTGCAGTTTGGTTTCCGGGTGGGAAAATCAACCACCGACCAATGTCTTAACCTTCATTTATTTGGGTCCAAATATACGGTAGCTCAACCTGGTGCCCTTTTTTGAGGCTTCATTGACTTTACGTCCGCCTTTGACTGAGTGAACCACAAGAAACTGTGGGATCTACTTAGTTCCCTGGGAGTCGAGCCTGCTATCGTAACTTTAATAATGAACCTACATGCCCACACTACAGCAGCAGTCAGATTCTCACAGGGGGCGGGCCTCACACAGCATTTCAACTGCACTAGCGGGGTCCGCCAAGTTTGCCTTCTAGCCCCTTTTTTATTTGCCATCTATATCAATGGCCTAGAAGCCACCCTGTCCTTACTAAAGTCTGACTGCCCTCGAGTGGGCAGGAAAGCATTGCCAG
Source organism: Calotriton arnoldi (assembly GCA_963921515.1). Taxonomy (NCBI): domain Eukaryota; kingdom Metazoa; phylum Chordata; class Amphibia; order Caudata; family Salamandridae; genus Calotriton; species Calotriton arnoldi. Next base: position 736,318 of record CAWUFW010004765.1, read on the forward strand.
TTCTCTTATATGCTGACAATGCAGTGCTGATGGCCCGTACAGCAATGGGCCTTCAAGTCCTCAATGGGTTTGTTTCTTTTATGGATGGGCCGGACCTTTTGGCCAACTTCACAAAAACGTACGTTTTGGAAATTGGCCCTCGGGCGACTCGGTCCAAAACTTTTATGGCAGGCGCTCATACCTTAGCGAAGGTCCCGGCTTTCCCCTACATGGGGATTTTATTTGATGCAAAACTTAACTGGAAACAACTGATGGAGGGAAAGTTGTGTGACATGCATAAAGCTATGAGAGCAATCACCAACTATGCTCACAGATTGGGTTATTGTTCCCCTGAGATGATGTTAAAGTTATACCAGTCTACTTGTATCACCAAGGTCATGTACGGTAGTGAGGTTTGGAGGTCACAGCGTCCAGTAAGTTACAGGTCGCTCAAAATACGTTTTTGGGACAAATTTTGAAGGACCCACTAGGTACTCCCTTGTTCACTGTACATGAAGAACTAGGAGTTAATTATATAGCGCTTTGGTGGCAGTGAAGCCCTTGTTCTGTTGGGTGCAGATATGGTCTAGGGATGAGGTCGAATTCAACTGTTCGATTATTTTAGACTGTTTGTCACTAGATCATGCACTTAAAATACCTTGGCTGCGGTACGTAAAGGAGTCCTTTATGGCTCTAGGTAAGGCAGATATTTTCTTGAAATGTGACACAGTAAGGCCGCAGGACCTGAGAATAGTCAAGGAACTTTTTTTTAAACATGCCGCTGCTCACCTCGAAAATACTGAGCTTATGAAACCAGCTGTGAGAGGGCATGAATTGCTAAAATCAGTGCAGGGAATAGAGAATTATCTTTTCACCCTTAAAAACCCTTCTGATAGATTTTTAGTAACTCGTTTTAGATTCAATCAGCTCCATTATTTGCTGGCAATCCCGTCTAGTTTTCTACCTGAGAACGTGAGAGGGCCCTGTGGCTGCGACGATAGGTCTAAACAGGACACTTTACATTTTTTGTCCTCTTATGTAAATATTTTAGCCATCCTAGGAGATTGTGTCTTAGGCCCCTTTTTAAAATCTATGAAATTTACACAAGCCTGGGTCGCACTTATATACTTGCAGCTATTGCCCAACACCATACCCTTTTTGTTGTCATGAATTTCCTGGGGGCTTCTTTTAGATCAAGAAGCTCACGATGTGACTGATGCCCGCCTGGACCTTGTGATTTTGCACAATACTTCTTTTAATGAATTAGAACTGCGATGATGTTCTTCTTATAGTAGGTTTTTATCTTTTATGGTTGTGATGACTTCCGAATAAAGATTTATATTAATAATAATAATACAAAGATTGTCAGACATGACTTTGCGTCAAAAAAGAATGCCTCCCTGAGACAGGAGTTCAGTGGGAGGAGTCCCTTAGAGCTAAACGCTGCTTCGTCATCCTCTGTTTCAGCTACTTGCCATATACTGAAATGCAGTGTGATGGTTACTGATGCTGCTTCTTTTCTTTCTGTTCTTCCCTTTCCTTTTTCTATGGTTCATTGCCTTATTGTACAACATATCTACTGGGACAAATGGCTGGCAAACTATAAAGGGCATATCAATATTGTATAATATGGATGTCTCCAAAACATGACTTGGAAGTTGTGTTAAGCTTCCAGAATTTCAGTAAAAAAGTAGAAACGTATTTGTTCTAACAGTTTACACATTGCACGTGTACTGCACTGTACAACACACACACACCCTCAGGTGAAAGGTATAAACTTTGCCTAAGCATTAGATTTTGCACTGGAAGGTTAACCTTCTTGTACAAATCTATACTAGACATCACACACACACCTTAGGGGGCAAAGGTGTGTGTATGGTACTAAGTTGCCTGTTTGTGTGCCAGCATAGGGTAAGAGTAGTTACAAAATGGGGTTGTGCTCTTATAAAGTGGATAAAGATACTGAGTCATGTGTTATGCAAACGCAAAGTGCCTCTCCCGATGATTTTGGCAATTATTCAAAAAAGATACAGACTGTCACCTTCAGTCATATCACATGCTAGACCTGGCATCCTTTTGTGGTATTCCCCCAAACCCTTTGCCTTCACTCCTCCTGTTTACTAAATTCTTTTTTGTTGGCAAAAAGACTTTGTGCACTGTACTACGGCTGACCAGTCCTAAAGTGCTTGCGCTCTCTCCTTTACACATGGTAAAATTTGCCTACTCCTAATTGGCACATTTTATTTACTTGTAAGCCCCTTGTAAATGATATTACATGCACCCAGGGCCTGTAAATTAAATGCTATGAGTGCGCCTGCAGCCACAAGCTAAAGTAGCCTTTTAAAGCATCTCAGGCCTGCCACTGAAGCAGGGCCGGACTGGCTACCGGGCGTTTTGGTCGGCTGCCAAGCTGGGGCCCGATTTTACTGCCGTGGGGGCTGATTTATAGTGATGGGGACCTGCATTTGCTTCTAAGTAAAGAAAGCAAAACAAATGGTTTTAAAGCATACTTTAAAACCATTTGGTTTTCCATTCTTTACTTAGAAATGCCCGGTAGCCAGTCCGGCCCTGCACTGCAGCCTGTAGTGCAGTTTAAAACTGCCATTATGACCTGGCATTATAGACCGTTTGCCAGTCCTAAACCTTCCTTTTTAATACATATAGGTCACCTATTAGGTAAGCCCTAAAAGCTCATAGGGCAGAGTCCATTGTATTTAAAAAGTAGGACACGTGTACTTCACTTTTACATGTCCTGACAGTATAAACTGCAAACGTGCCAAGGCGCCCATGGACTCGGGTCGCGCTGTGCCTATGGCCGTGTGCCGGTCCCCACAGGAAGGAGCGGGGTGGTGATGGCGCGAGTGACGCCGCTGGCACGAGCTTCAATACGTTCGGGTATTGGTCTGCCCGGGGCGGTTACCCGGAAGTGCATTAAGCACTTCCGGGTCAGAGGGAACCAGTTTGCGCTGGACCCCGCCCCTTTAAAAGGGGCAGCGGAGCGACGATGCAGTCTCTTTGTACCGCTCGCTGCTCCCTCCAAAAACGCGCTACCGGCTGCCCCATCGGGGGCTTGGAAACTAACCTTTGCTTTAGTCCCGCCCACCATCCCCTGAGGCAGCAGATTGTCTTATGTGAATGTCTGTTTTTTCTGTTACAGGTCAACAGGTGTTTTATTTTCCTTTTCAGATATCAGGTTCGGGTATTCTTCCACGGTTTGTTGCAATTTTGTCCTGTCTAACCTCTTTTTCTTGCAGTGGTCAGCATGTGTCGTATTTTTTATGACAGTATCCTTGGTCTGCGGTAAGGTCGTGATTGGTGGGGCATTTACAGTCCTTAGAAGGCATCCCCATTGGTAATGGGAATAGTTGGGGGACAAGGGTCTCTCAGGGACCTCCAGGGGGTGCTTACGGCAAGGCGGCTAGAGGGTGCAGGGGTGGGAAAGTGCACGCTTCCAACAGGCCTTTACGGCCAATCCCCGCCTGGGCGCCAAGCTAGCAGCGCAGCTCCTTGGGGGGTGGTATTTGAGGGACTAGGGGGTGTCCTAGGTAAGTAACCTTCTGGGTAGATGGGCCTCCTGCGCAAGGTCACTCCAGGGGGACCTCACAAGTAGTTGGACCAGTCATGATCTTACGCATAGGCTCAATGCAGGATACGCAGAGACAATGTATAGTTTATTAGTTTATGGTTAGGAATGGCTATGTATTAGAGTCTCTGTTAAGGTTAGCCATCCACAAATATGGAAATATTGTTGTATGGAGTGTTATGGAGGTTTCTGCATATTAATGTGAAATGCTAATTTTATAATGTATTGTGCGTAAATAAATACGGCTGGGGTTGTTACTACCCCTAACCCAAAAGTTCTGACGGTAGTTGTTTGTGATCTGTGCCTCGGGGGGGAAACAGGCAGGGGGACCCCACGGGGGGGATCCCTGGGGTAGATGGTCTGAGGTAGGCTTCTCCAACCAGTAGCTCGTGAGCTACTGGTAGCTCTCCAGCTACCTGTAAGTAGCTCCCCCGTGTGCAACCTAGTCTACTACACGAGATGCTTATGCTTAGTTGAAGTTTTCTATTTAGGCCAAAATTGAAAAACGCGTAATTGTGAAGAAATTGTGTCTATTTTCAGATCTCAACTACAGATTTTTTGAGAAAAATGGTTGAATTTCCAAAATCTATTTAAAACTGACATTTCAGTGATACATCATGTGGCATTGGGGTGACATTACTAATATTGTTACCCATGCCAGGTGCACTGCAGCTATGGCTGTTATGTATTACCCACGTACAGGCATTTCACATTGACAAGCCCTGTTTTTTACATTACTGCTGGAAACTATACCCGATCAACTGAGAATCGCTGCTGGTAATCTTGCATTTGGTGGCCACTAATGTAATCTTTTCTAATGTGGTCGCAATTAAAACTCTAATGTTAGTAGCTCCCAATGATTTTCATTGAACATAAGTAGCTCTTATTACAGAAAAGGTTGGAGACTCCTGGCTGAGGGCTGCTATCAAAGCAAGGTATTGGGGGGCGGGGACTCAGCAATACCTGACCATATCGTTTTTCACTGTTGTAAGGCCTATCTCTTCCATTGATTAACACTGGGTTACTTTATTACATTTATTAAGTGATAACTTTGAATTGAGAGCAGGTAGAGATATGCTGTTTATGCTCAAATAAATTGTAATTTTAAATCCTCTTTAATGGTAAAGTCAGAATTTAGGTCACAATGCTGAAAATGCCACTTTTAGAAAGTTGGCATTTTCTTTTCCTAATGAGTTGTGCATTCTGCCAGTGCCCTGGGTCACATCACTGTGAATGGCTTTGCTGGTGGGGTTGTGTATTACTTCTAGACAGTAACACAAAGAGGGCTTAGTAGTGGATTGAACAGGCCATCCTGGCAGGATGCCTGGGAGGGGCTGTACCCAGTCCTACGTACACTTCAAATGGCTTTGCCCCCGGCACACATGAAGGAATCTGTCATGAAGCCTGCCATGTCTTTTGTCACCCCCCCCCCGACAGTTTGGAGCCTTGACAGGGGAAGGAGAAAAACTTTCCAGAACTAGATGTGGGGGTAGAACAAGGAGCCTAAGAGGCCTTCCTCCAACTGCCCAGCTGACCTGCTGAGCAGGACCTGCAACTGGACCTGCCTGATTCCTGCTGCTGGCCTCTGCTGGAGTGAGTCTCTGATCCCCAAGTGGCGCCCTAACAGTGGACTCCATCAAATCTGATGCTGCGCAATACAACTTTCTACAGGACCTCATACCGGAGCCCCACACAGCTCCTGATTGGCAGCTTCATTAGAACTGATGTGGAGTGATGAAACTCGATGCAGGATCAGGCATTGTAGCCCCAGTAGCTCCTAATCGGAACCGATGCAGTGCGACACAACTCGATGGAGGACCTCGCATCACAGCCCTCACAGCTCCTCATTGTAACTGGTGCAGAACAACACGACACAACACAGGACCTCGCATCGCAGCCCTTGTAGCTGCTGATCGGAACCAATGCAGTATGATGCAACTCGACGCAGGACTTCCCACTGCCGCAATGCACAGCTCCTGATTGGAAACGACTGATGAAAAGCCTTACATCAAGGACATTAGGTACAACTCTCAGCAGGACTAACCTCGTCCCTGTATCTGAGCCGTGCTCCATTGCTGTTCGGCTGAACTTGTTACTGTGTCCCAGTCCAGCGCAAGCAGATAACCACATTTGGTGCTGTGTGCTTTTGGCATTATTTTTACAAAACATTTTAAAAGTCAAACGATTCTACTGATTGGATTTTTGCCATTCTGGTCTAATTTTATTTATTATTACTATTTACTCTACTTTCCTAAATAGGTTTGGGATTTTTCTTGTGTTGTGTTTTCAATTTATTAGTGTTTGTGTGCTGCATAAATACTTTACACATTGCCTCTAAGTAAAGCCTGACTGCTCTGTGCCAAGCTACCAGAGGTTAATTTTGTGACTTTTGTGGTTCACCTTGACAAGGATTGTGGTTGTTGCCTGAGTGGGGCTTCCACCCTCCTCAATCAATAACCCAATTTCTTACACCAGAAAATTAATTGCAATTGCTGTATATTTTTGATTAATTGCCAAAGTTAGCAGGAGAGGAACTTTGCGTGTATTTGTATTTCGCACAGCAAATATGGCTCTGCGCTGTGCTTTTCTCCGAGTGCAGCGCAGCACAGCATCTGTGGTTGCTGTGCTGTGGTACAATATTTCTTAAAAAATCTAACACAGGCTGTCCTCATCTTGGCTGGTGCACTGGGGAATCATGGCATGTATATTCACACTGCAATGGAATCAGTAGTGTAACATAAGCCCCCTCAGCCCCTGTGGTGCGGGGGGCCCGAGCTCCAGGACCCCCCTCAGCAAAAGTGGTAGGTGGTGGGCTGGGAAGAGGGGGGCGTTGCTATGCCACTGAATGGAATACCTGCCTGTTACAGAAAGAACTGTGAATATTTAAGGGAATTGTTTAAAAAAAGAAAAACACATTCTACAATATGATGCTGTAGTTTAAGAAAATAATTACACACAACATAGGATAGGCCCTACATAGCATGAGCCAGGCTGGTACAAGATTGTTCACAAAGATTCATTAAGTATTTACTGTGTTTTAAATGTTATTTATTTAGTAATAGCAATCAGATTCTGCCTAGCAGAATCCTTTTTTTTTTTGTAGATTTCCATTAAAATGACTACAAAAAGACGTGGTGACACCCTTGCAGCACTACTCTTTGTCACCATTGAAGCTTCAGTGAGGCCATCAATAAAAGGCCATACTGGTTCCCAAGCTGCCTTTAGATTTGTTGTTTAATCAATTGCACACATCTGCATTTCTTTCAAGTAGCAGGCACCCAGGAGAAAAGACTTGCTTCTTAATTAGCTGTCTGTGGCCTGTCCCCTCTCTTGCTTCACAATACAGAGATTCCTTCCATCCAGTTCAGCCCAAGGCGACTCAAGGTCAGCATTAACCATTCAGGAAAGACTGTGGGGTTTTTTTTAGCAAAAAGTAAAGGCACTGTTTTGGTAAAATTAACTAAATGTGGCAACATAGTTAGCAAGAAATCCCACTCACTTGTGCTCTGATGCTTAACTATCCTTGTTCGGCGGGGCATTAACAGACCTTTCATTTCCTGTGATGGTGCTGACTAGACTGACACTGTGTGGGTCACTTGTCCCGCCCTCGCCCGACACACACATGATGCTTAGCTGTCAGCTGCAGCGTGTGTCACCATCTGCTAGACACTTGTCCTGTCTGCCACTGCCTGACAGACCCCTGGTGCAACAGGCTCACAGGTCCCTGGCATGGATGTCATGGAAGAAAAGCAGAGCGCCCAGAAGCCTGGACAGCACTGAATGCCCATGACACCTGTCCCTTGAGCAACACTGGCTGAGGCTGCAGCCACCAAGCATGCCACAGCCCTCTCGGCCCAACACTCCCACTTCTCCTATCGGTGACTCGTCTCTGTGCAGTCAGGGGACAGGCAGGTGATCTTGGTGACAGTGAGTCTGCCTCGATCTGGTCTGGGCTGTTACAGAGGACGATGACATGCCAGCAAGACTCTGCTTCACAATGGTTGTGATGTCAAGACAGGATAGAAAATCAAACTCTTAAAATAAACAGAATAATCTACCTTGTCACGGTCATATCCCTGGCCATGCACAAACATTAAGAAAAACTTCCATATAAATGCAATGTGCTGACTCTGACAAAGAAAACATTCTAAAGACAGTTGTGGGTTCTTGGTCTCCAAAACAATCACACATACAAATTGTCACAGGTTGGCACAAGCATATACATTACAGACATCTGCGCCACAAAAAACGGGTATTTCAGTAGTAGGTAATTATTCTGTCCATGCATAAAAAAATCTGCTTTCTGGTTCTTCTAGATCTGACATCGGACAGCCTCCCCCATGTGGGTGTGTCCACGACCCAGATGTGCTTCAAATATGGAAGGAAAAGGGATTCAGCAAGGAATAATCTTTTTGTGGAAAATAATTGTTGTAGCTCTCAGAAAAACCCTTTTGTCTGAATTTTACACACTTTACTCCACCTGCAGCTGGTAAGTGCAAATGTTTTTGTGATGTCTACAAACATAGTGAATGCAGCCATATGGTTATGCAGCTTGAGTTTGTGCAGCTAGAAATTCAAATCTTACCTCAGAAGATGTGAGAATCACTTTCCTTATAAATAGGGTGAATTGTTCAAATAACTTAGATAAGACACAGAGTTGAGGACCAAGGAGGAGATTGGTCTGTCCCATGTACCAACAGCAGAGATGTCATCAAACTCCAACTTCAGCAGCTTCAGTGACGTCACTGGCCAATACTTTGCCTCACGAATTATTTAATTGGTGGTTTTTATGGCTCCTTCAACTTTGATCTGAGACTCTGATCTCCAAGAAGCTCATAAAAACAGCCTCTTTCACAAGGACGAAGGAAGTAACAGATTGAAAGGAGAGATGGAGAGAGGATGAAAGGATGGATGGAGAGATGGGTAGATGAAGAGGAGATGGATTAATGCAGAGAAAGATGGAGCGAAGGATTGAGGGCCAGATGGAGAGAAGAATAGATGACAGATGACTGGAGAGAATGATGAATGGATGGAAAGAAAAGATAGACTGACAGATGGAAAGAAAGAAGGAACATAAGATGTATGGATGTAGGTATGGTTGGGTAGATGGAGCGAGGAAGCGAGTGATGAAAGAAGGAAGGAAAAAGACAAAGATGAATGGACAGAAGAATGGGTGGATACAAATAAAGATGGGAGAAGAAAGGATGGATGGAAAAGACAAAGAAGGACGGATGCATGAGTAGTTGGATGGGTGGAAAAAGTACAGAAAGAATGTAAAAACGAAGCTCGTGAAATGGAAAAAGATACAGAAAGGAGGATGGAAGGAAAGGAAAGGCATACAGCTGAAAGAAGGGTGGAGAGAAGGAAGGAGGGGAATGTAAGAAGTTGAGAATTCCCCCAGGAGGAGAGGTCTCATGATGACTGCCAGATTTGCATGCCTCACCCACTCACTCAGCAATATTTGGGTATTGTCAAAGTGAGGGGTATTTTATTTTCCTGGCTACTTCTTTGACAAACAGTATGTGGCATCTATGTTCAGGTCTAATAATGCAGCAATGAATGGAGCATCCAGAAGTCTTTACAAGTCATCCTGAAAGCTGATTTGTTGTGCAGCTGAAGATGTAAATTACGTGTAAAATAGGACAGGCAAAGATGCAATGCCATAAACCATTCTGAACGTGTGCCCTGAGACATCAGTCAATTGTGGGTGAATGTGTATTCTGCGGTCTCAAAAAGGGTCATGTGAAATCAGAGCTCCGTGCAAGTCCATACCTCACAATGACTTAAGGCCCTTGAACCCTTGTCCAGTTCTTAGTACCCCCTAAAGGCGGCGAGACAGATGCAGTAAAGAGTGCAGCTAGAAGAGTGTGGTATTAAAGTAGGATTGAACGTTAAATGATGGGTTCACTGACTCACGACATCCAAACCGTATGTTTGTGCTGTCACTACTGGGGGGCATGCCCCCGAAACAAATACTCTTACTAAGTCCCTGGCTGTCTCAGCATAGAACCATGCTTGTTAGAACAGACGGACACTGGTCAGCAGAGCACAGAGCCACACAGAAGTAACAAGCATTGGCAAAGCCAATAGGTCTCGCTCATGCAAGAGCTATTGGCTTTTCCAATATGTTATAGCCATACTGTACACCAGCGTGGCTGCTGTTCTGCATGGCTAAAGGTTAGTGGGGTAAAGGAGAGTGCCGTACAGTGGAGTAGAGTGGAGGGTTATGGAGTGGCATACAGTAGAGTTGAGTGGCGTGGAGATGAGTTAAGTGGATGGTCATGGAGAAGCGTACAGTGTTGTGGAGTGTTGTGGAGGGAGTAGAGTGCCATAGAGCGGAAGAGCATAGGGTTGAGTGGCGTAGAGTGGAGTACAGTGTCAGAGTTCAGTAGAGTGTCGTAGAGTGGAGTGGCATAGAATGTCGTGGAGTGGTGTAGAGCAGAGTGGAGTGTTATAGAGGGTGTTGCGTAGAGTGGAGTATAGTGCTGTAGAGTAGAGTGGTGTAGAATGGAACAGATTGTCAGAGCGGAGTGGAGTAGAGTGAAGTGGAGTAGAGTGGAGTAGTGCATCATAGAATACAATGGAGTAAAGGGGCATGGAGTGGCACAGAGGGAGTTGCCTAGAGCGTCGTAGAGTAGTGGTATAGAATAGCATAGAGTAGAGTTGAGTGCTGTAGAGTGGACGGGCATAGAGTGGAGTAGAGTGGCCTCGAGTGAAGTGGCATAACATACAGTTGTGCAGAGTAGATTGGTGTAGAGTGTAGTGGCGTAGAGTGCATTGGTTTTGAGTAAAGTGGTGTAGAGTGCATTAGCGTGCAGAGACGTAAAGTGCAGTAGCATAGAGTAGAGTGGTGCAGAGTAGATTGCAGTGGGGTAGAGTGCAATGGCGTGGAGTGGACCAGTGGAGTAGAGTGGTGTAGAGTGAAGTGGCAGTGGTGCAGAGTAGAGTGGAGTAGTGCAGGGTAGAGTGCAATGGTGTAGAGTGCAGTAGAGTGGTGTAGAGTTGAGTGGTTCAGAATAGAGTGCATTGGCATAGAATGCAGTGGCATAGAGTGCAGTCACGCAGAGTAAAGTGTCAAAGTGCAGGGACGTAGAGTGGTGCAGAGTAGAGTAGTGCAGAGAGCAGTGACACAGAGTACAGTGGTACAGAGTAGAATAGAGTGGCATAGAGTGCAGTGATGTAGATTACACTGACGTAAAGTGCAATGGTGTAGAGTGACATAGTGCGCAGTGAATAGAGTGCAGTGGCATAGAGTGGAATGTTGTAGAGTATAGTGGCGTAAAGTGCAGTGGGGAAAAGTAGTTGGCATATGTGCAGTGGAGAAGGGTGCATTGGTTTGAGTGGTGAAGAGTTCATTGGCGTAGGTTGCAGTGGTTTACAATACAGTGGCATAGCGTAGACTGCGGAGGCTTAGAAGGCACAGTGTAGACTGCAGTGGCGTAGAGTGGAGTAGAGTAGTGTAGACTGCAGTTGCATAGAGTGCAGTGGCGTAGAGTAGATTGTTTCAGAGTAGTGTGAAGTGGCGTAGAGTGGAGTGGTGCAAGGTAGAATGGATTGGTATAGAGTAGTGGTGTAGAGTGCATTGGCGTAGAGTGTAGTGTTGCAGAGTAGACTGTCGTAGAGTAGAGTGGTGCAGAGTGGAGTGGCCTAGATTGGAGTGGTGTAGAGTGCAGTGGCGTAGAGTGCAGTGGTGCATAGTAGATTGGGGTAGAGTGCACTGGCATAGAGTAGAGTTGTGCAGAGTAGATTAGAGAGGCGTAGAGTGAAGTGGCATAGATTGCAGTGGTGTACAGCAGATTTGACTGACACAGAGTGCACTGGCTTAGAGTGCAGTAGAGTTGTGCAGAGTAGGGTGCAGTGGCATAAAGTAAAGCAGTGCAGAGGAGAGTGGTGCAGAGTAGAGTGGCACAGAGTAAAGTGGCATAGAGTAGAGTGGCATAGTGGCAGAAAGTGTAGTGCTGCAGAGTAATGTGTCATAGAATGCAGTGGTGTAGAATAAAGTGGCATAGAGTGCAGTAGCGTAGAGTGTATTGGTTTTGAGTAAAGTGGTGTAGAGTGCAATGGTGCAGAGTGCAGTGGCGTAGAGTGCAGTGGCGTAGAGGGTACAGTGGTGTAGAGTGGAGTGGCGTGATGTGGAGTGGAGTGGTGCAGAGTGGAATAGAGTGGCGTAGACTGCAGTTGCATAGTGTAGATTGTTTCAGAGTAGAGTGAAGTAGCGTAGAGTGCAGTAGGAAAGAGCAGAGTGTCGTAGAGTGCAGTGGTGCAGAGTAGATTAGTGTGGCTTAGAGTAGATTGGCATAGAGTGCAGTGGCATACAGTAGAGTGATGCAGAGTAGAGTGGCATAGAGTTCAGTGGCATAGAGTGCTGTGGCATAGAGTAGAGTGGCATAAAATAGAGTGTCATAGAGTGCAGTGGCGCAGAGTAGATTAGTGTGGCTTAGAGTAGATTGGTGTAGAGTTCAGTGGCGTACAGTGGAGCGAAGCAGAGCGCAGTGGCATACAGCTCAGTGGTATAGAGTGGCATAAAGTAGAGTGGCATAAAGTAGAGTGGCTGAGAGTGCAGCGTTGCAGAGTATAGTGTCGTAGAGTGCAGTGGCGCAGAGTAGATTAGTGTGGCTTAGAGTAGATTGGTGTAGAGTTCAGTGGCGTAGAGTGGAGCGAAGCAGAGCGCAGTGGCATACAGCTCAGTGGCATAAAGTAGAGTGGCTGAGAGTGCAGCGTTGCAGAGTATAGTGTCGTAGAGTGCAGTGGTGTATAGTAGAGTGGCATGGAGTGCATTGGAGTAGAGTGCAGCGGCACAGAGTAGAGTAGCATAAAGAGCAGTGGTGTAGAGTATGTTGGCGCAGAGTAGAATGGAGTGATGTAGAGTACAGTGACAGAGTACAATGGCGTAGAGTGCAGTGGCGTAGAGTATAGTTGCGTAGAGTGCAGTGGTGCAGAGTAGATTGGCATAGAGTGCATTGGTTTTGAGTAAAGTGGTGTAGAGAGCATTGGTACAGAGTGCAGTGGCCTAGAGTAGTGCAGAGTAGAGTGGCCTGGTGCTGAGTGCAGTGGCACCAAGTGGAGTGGCGTAGAGTGGATTGTTTCAGAGTAGAGTGCAGTGGTGCAGAGTAGATTAGAGTGGCTTACAGGAGATTGGCATAGAGTGCACTGCCGTACAGTGCAGTGGTACAGAGTAGAGTGCATTGGCATTGAGTGCAGTGGCATACAGTGCAGTGTTGCATAATAGGGTGTCATAGAGTGGAGGTGTGCGGAGTGGTGTAGAGTGGAGTGGCAAATAGTGCAGTGGTGCACAGTAGAGTAGTGTAGAGTAGAGTATATTGGCATAGAGTAGAGTGGAGGGGTGTAGAGTAGAGAGGCATAGAGTGGAGTGGTGATGAGAAGAATGCAGTGACGTAGTGTGGGGTGGCGTAGTTTGAAGTGGTGCAGAGTAGAGTGCAGTGGTGTGGAGTGGTGCAGAGTAAAGTGGAGTGGGGTAAAGTGGAGTACGCATGATATGGTAGCGTACTGCCATAACAGACAACACATCTTCAATTGAAATGATCATTACATTTGCACTCACATACATTTTTACTGATAAAAGTACACAGCGCACAAACCATTATATATGGAAATGTCATCACCCAATGTATTGATCTGATCATCAGCTCAGTTCATTTACAGACATTTATATGTTGCTGTGTGCTAGAAAAAAAAATAACATCGTACATCCTTCCTCAGGCAGACCCTTAGCAGCCAGCATGATTGTCATATAAATCCTCTCACTTTGAAGCCAGAGAAAGAAAAATAAATACCAAGCTCCCTGGAAGACAAAGCTTGACATTTGACCTCTGTCGTTGAATGCACAGCAAATGGGACAATATAAGAACAAGATTTAAAGGCCTGTTTGCAGAACACGAGTTTGTGGAAGAATATAGTAAACAAGGTTTGGGCAATGGTAGGGACGAATTCGAGCTGAACAGCCTAAAGTAAATATAGCCAGCAAATAGAAAGCCAGTAAATGTGAGTTGCAAACCACAAAGCCAATGGTAAGCAATGGGTGGAATGCATTCCTAGGTCAACTTTCTGAATGTCTCCTGCGCTGTCTGGTAGGCTGCGATCTAAAAGGAGCAGGGACTGTCAATCATGGCGATTAAATGTGTTCCAGATCCATAAGTACACATGAGGAAGAGGAAGATGGTTAGGAGGAAGCTAAAAGTGTAGTCAATGGTTGGCAAAAGGGGAATCAGTGAAAAAATGTGTAAAAGGAAAACATGAATATATGTTCATAATTAAATGACAGAACTACGACTGGAGGTTTGAGGAATACATGTTTTATGGAAGAAACGATCAGGCTGGAAGAAGATCAGTTAAAGTTGGGCAGGGCCCACATTGGAAACTCAGCCACTGAGAGAGCAGGCCCTTCTGCTAACCCTGTGGGGTTAACAGCTGGCCTGGTGAGCAGATGCAGACCAGCTCACAGAGTGTGTACGTAGGCGGAGTCACAAGAATTTCTAACTGTAGTGGAAGCGGATTCTAACTAAAACAAAACATATAGCGTGCAACACCATTTCCATGATTATGGGAGTAGCCTGCACCCTGCACTCTCCTTACCAAGCGATGGTGGTGACCAGATGACTCCATGCTCTCAGAGACACAAGAAGCCAATCCAGGTAATTCATGTAATCAACCAATGCATCCTGGGTGTTGTAGTCCAGGCTTACAGCGGCTTCCCCTATTCAAATAGAGTTCTAGGCTATAATGATTCATAGCAGGAAACATTTGTCTTGGCTTGGAGTTCTCTGGTAACCTTAGTGGTATTAACATGCCAAACAGCTGACACAAGGTGGGAATGCTCCTGGAGTCCTGGGTTCAAGGGTATGGAATGGCCTGAGTCCAAGCCTGAGGTCTGAACCAAACGCCTAGCGCATCAGGAGCAATTTGTAAGCAGCTCTCCTGAAACTGAACTTGACTCTCATAATGGTTGTGAGGAATAGTACTAGAGTGTGGACTCACCTTCTCAAGCTTGATGTTAACTTTCCTCTCTACAACTAGTACATTTTCTGATCCACCCTTAGCATTTGGAAGTAACCACAAGGGGACACGCAGCGCTCATTCATAAACACATGAATAAATTACTTCTAGCAAAGGTCCAGGCAGCGATAGAAGAAGGCCAAGGCTCGCAGTGCAATTAGTTCTGGCTTGCCCTGGCTGTGGCAAGTTATTGACCCAGCCACTTAGGGCCTGATTACAACTTTTGGTGCAGCGGGAGCAGGCAGTAGCCACTGCCTCGCTCCCGCTGCACCAAGGCCGTGGTCAGGCCACCCGCCCAATTAGGAGTTTCCTCCTGTTTAGCGGGCTGTTTTTTGGCGTTCCCACGGCGGTGCCTCTGAAAATGGGCACCCCAATAGGAATGCCAAAAACAGTTTCGGCACGGCATGGACGGTAAAGTCCATGCTGTGCAGAAACTGGGGTGCATGCATACAGGGGGGCACATGTTGTGCCCCCTGCATGCATCCATGGTGGAACCTCCATGAAAACCATGGCAGAGAGGAAATTCTTAATATGCTTGGCGGGCAGCATATTGCAGCCTCAAGACTGCTGTGCGACTGCCAGGGAAGCCTGTTCCCTGGCGGCGGTGGTGGTCCCAGGGCGATCAGACCACCCAACTCGTAATGGGGCGGTTGGACAGCCGGTGCGGCCTTGGCTGGGCCGAACGCACCGCGCCACCATGAGTCTGGCAGTCCTCAGACCGCCAGACTTGTAATTAGGCCTATACTGTTAAACATCATTAATCCAAGTTGTGGTCTTGCTCGTCCTCATGGAAGACCATAATGGCCACTACACCTTAAAACAGAACAGGTCTGAAACACAGCGAGATCACAAAGGGAAAAATCCGACTCAAATGATCGACATACGTATTCTCCTTCCCTGGAAAGTAGGCTGCTTTCAGGGAAAAAAAAGATTGCTTTTGGGACACAAACCTATCTTCAAGGCTAAAGCCACTACACCTAAAACTCGAGACCGCCCCTTGACACTTAGATGAGCTTGGCCTGCTTGGTTATCTGTCCAGATACAAACATCAATGCACTGCATCTTGGGAGAGAAGTGCCAAAGGGCTTGGAAGATGAAAAATAGCTTGGCCCAGTTGAAAGAATTGTTGGCCTCCCTTGGGGACCCCTGGTCTTGAGCCAAAGCTCGCTCCAGAGTTACCCCACAACCTTTCTCGTTGGCTTCGGTTTTACTGATAATAAGCAGGAGCGTAGCTTGGTCAGTAAGATTGGGGGGGGTGAGCTTCAGATTTCCCAACAATCACGCCGATTAAAGTATATTATGTACGAGAAGCAGGGCAGGAGGGGCCTTAAGGAGCAGTAGGAAGGGAGAGGGGTGCGGATTGTGAGGGGTATTTATAACTCAATATTTTCTCAAATAACCAGTTGTTAAAACCTTTAAAACAGAGACAAGCGTGTGTGTGTGTGTTTGTTTTTTGTCTCCGTGTATCTAAAAATCCCTAGTGAAATCTGACAAACACCTCACCATACCCGAATTAGAGCACCTGTACCCAACTATTTACTACAGAATACATTTATTAGGGAGTGTAACACTCCAAACACCACCCCCTGAAGCCACACCCCTGATGATAGGGCACAGTGGAGTGAGAGAAGCCTCCTTTGCTCAGTCTCCCTGTTTTGTCCCCCTGTTTTAGCCACCACTGAAAGGGTTTTCTGAGTCAAGATGCCACCACAGTCAGGCTTGAAATCTTCCGATAACAGAGAATAATGGAGAAGAAGATGGTGAATCCGTGAGTACAAGTGCAGATGTGCCCAATGCACCATTGCCAGAGTGGCTGATATCAGCACATGAACTTGCAGCCACTGTGGCTGTGGTTGTTGCTTGATCCAGAAGGGTTGTAGCCAGAATGTCAACTTGAGAATCCTGGGCCGTGGCAGGATTATTCTTCCCACATCTGTGCAGAGCATTGCTCTGATGATCTGTAGTTGCTGAGTTGGAGTTAAGTAGGCTTTTTTGCATTTGTAAGCAATCCATGGTCTTGAATCACTCTGCAAACTCTTCCAACATCCTTCTACATCTTTGAAAAAGATATTATCAACTAGTCACCAAAGTATGAGAAATCCCAGGGCACAAGTCCTAAAAAAAGAAGTGGGGGGACTAACCTAGTTAATCAGTATGCAAGTGGCATCGCAGCGCGTGACATCGCGGCGTGTGACATCACAGCGCGTGACATCACAGGAACTGGCATCACAAGAAGTGACTTCAGATCTTAAGCCCTCACATATATGTTTAGCAGGTCTATCATGAGTACATTTGAGCACATTTCGAGTATACTTGCAAACCCTCCTGATTTAGGCAGAAGATTCACACTTTTGTACGCTACATATAAAGCAATGTTACCTTTTGTCAGCGTTAAGCTTTCTATAGCCATAGTGCTTTAAAAGAAATAGTGATATTTAAATTATTACAACGCCTCCTCAAGGGTAATAAGCGTATATAAATGCAATTTATTTTGTGCAAATACTGGGAAAGATCAACACATCTGACATTCTTACAGTGCATGCATATCTCCTAAACAGAGCCTGAACAAAGTGAAAAGCTGCCTCTCTAAGTATGTGTGAAGTGCTAACAAGGTGCGAGCCTTTGTTTCCCCTTTGCTGCATTTGCATTAGGTGTGAGGCTCCTGACTGCTGCCAGCCAGGAAACTCCAATAAAATGAGGCTTGATGACCCCTGAGACTCGGCCTTTGTTATGGCCAAGTATCCCAGCAGGAGTCAGAAATAAGAGAGACCCGTCCCCGCCTGCACGTTGTTGTGATCGAAAGCAGACAACCACGTGCAGGCGCTGCTGAATGTGTCCCGGTGTTTGGAAATTACACCGGGACGAATTTAGCATCTTTTTTAGTGGGGCCCAACTTCTTGGCAGGGTGGACGGCGTCCACATAGTGAAAGAAGTGGGGGGACGCCGTCCACCCGCGTGGACCCCCGACTCGTGCCCTGAGACATCCTAAATGCCAGCGGCGGCTCCTCCGCTAGGACGGAGGAGCATTGCCCCACTCCTTTTCAGGAGTGAATAAAAGGAAAAATAAAATGATAATAACACGATGCTATTATCATTTTATTTTCAATGCGAGCCGGGTTAGGGCGGGCTGAGCTGTCAGAGCAGGGGGAGGAGGAAATATGTGCACTTAAGTGCGCATGATGATTTAGCCGGCCGTGTTGGGCCGGCCAAATAGTCATACCCACTTAGCATGTTCTCCACCTGGCTGCATTGCACAGCATGGGCGTAGAACATGTACAGGCTCCCACTCCCTGTTTGCGCGTCGAACCACGCCGCTCAGACCAATCACGATGCTGCTGTCATGCTGGTGACTGCAGCGTATTGATTTGCTTAGGGGAGCCTGTGTGCTTCCTGCTTCTGGTAGAAGAGACGACGAAGGAGAGACGGCAGCCGTGCAGAGGTAAGAATTATATATATTTTTTCACCCGCCACCCCCGTTCCGTACCAGCTGCCACTGCTAAATGCCCTCTGCATGAACCAGTAGTACAAGGATTTTTGTTATCACCAATGGAGGAGACGCCAGTCTGAAGAGTAGGACTTTAAAGTGAATTGGCCAAGTACACAGAACCAGTGAAATGTCTGAGAGGCTGGGAGAATCAGGACGTGCAGATAATAATCTAGGTGATCTAAAGATATGAAGAAATCCCCTGGAGACAGAACTGATAGGATGGATTGCAGCGTGACCATCTTAAATGTCTGTTTTAGGAGTAAGGGGTTTATTCTATTAAAGTACAAAACTGACTGCTTTTTGGACCAAAACATATTCTTGTATAGCTGCCTTGTTTCCATTCTGTGTGAGGTGTTGGAACACTTGCCACTTTTTCTAATAGATCTTGCCCTCTTTGATCAAAGGGTGCCAAAATACCTGACAATGCTGAGTTGGGGTGACAACAAAAAACCTTTGATAAGTCTTTGTGGACTTAAGCTTGTAGCCATGGTCTATAATGCTGAGGTCACAAACGAGCACAATTGAAACGCCTAACCACACATTCAAGGCACTACCTAACACTGGTCCAGCACAACTCAACAATCGCATCTGCTTCCACAAACCTTCCAGACACCTCCGCTCATCCAGACTCATACTTGCACATATGCCACGCACACGAAAAACCAGATCTGGCCATCAAGCCTGCTCCTAAAGCATGGAAGGATCTGCAGTTATAACCTGCAGTTGAATTGCACAACAAGCTGAAGACCTGGCTTTTCAAGTATCCCACTTGTCCCTAGTTTTGGCTAGACTCAGACCTGCTCAGCGCCAGGATACCCTCCCGGGTGATTCTACGCTCTGCATATCTGCATAACATAAAATAACTAGAAGAAATTGGGTTTCTGCTTGAGGGGGTGAAACCGTACTCAAGCAACAACTACAATTCTTGTCAGGGTGAAACACAAGCAAATCTCAAATTAACCTGTGATTAACCCTCTGGTAGCTTGGCAGCGAGCAGTCAGGCTTACTTAGAGGTAATGTGTGAAGTATTTATGCAGCACTCCAAACAGTTATAAAGTGAAAACACAACACAAGAAAAGTGGCACACTAATTTAGAAAAATTTATTATTTTTTAATCAATTATTTGGCACCAAAACGACAAGAATAAAATTAGTAGAACCGGAGATACGCAATTTTAAAGGTTTACGTTAAAATAGTACTTAAAAGAACAATGCGCCAAATATGGGTATCTGTTCACGCCGGACCGGGATCAAGTCACAAGTTCAAGCTGACTGCAATGGAGTGTGGGTTGGATACAGGGATCCAGTTAGTCCTGCTGAGTAATGTACCTTAAATCGTGGTAGCGGATTGTTGCGCCGCACAACTGCAGTTCCGAGGAGCAATGCGAGGTCCCTCGGTGAAAATGTGTCACGCACCAGCGGTTCCGATGGACTGCGATGTGAAGTCCTGTGTCTGAGATGCATACGCAGCAGCGGCTAAGATGATCTGTGGGCTGCAATGTGAGGTCCTGCGTCTGGGACGCATTGCACAGCGGCAGTTCTGATGAGCTATGGTATGCGAGGCGAGGTCCTGTGTTGAGGCCCTGGGTACAGGCAGTACCACTTTACTAGGGCCTTACAAGGAAATTAAATGTGGCAATTTGATGGAAGCTAATGTTACCATTTCTGAGAGGCTGCAAGCTCTAAACGTAAAACTGTAAATCAGCTCCTAAGTGAGCAGGCGAAAGGAAACCATAACATACAATTTAAAATGGAACAAATTTTGTGGTGCCTAAAACAGGAAGTCCTTCCAGGGGAGCTGTGGTCCTCCTCCCAAAGTCCGTAGAGACTTCCTTCAAAGCACTGTCTATTGTCCACTTCAAGATTCTCAGGAAGACTTCTCTCAAGACACTAGGATCTGCTTCACAATGAACATAGTAAACTCATTCAAGGCACCATGGTCTACACTCTTATACCCAAAAAAGACCTCCTCCCTGGGAGACTGTGATTCCCATCCAGATGCATGTCATTAAGTTTAAGGCGCTATAATTCACCCCCCTCTCCCAGAGAGACCTCCATCCGTGCTCTGTGACTGACTGATCCTTCCTAAGAAAGACTTGCCTTGAGACCTCCTGCTGTGCAATGTGGTTCACTCCACAATGCTCAAAGAAACGTCTTTCGAGGAACTTTGTTAATATCCTGATGAGCACGGACCTCCAGTGTGCTATGAGTCACATCTTTATGAGAAAGACACTGGAGGCGCTAAGATTAATGCCCTAGTTTCTTGAGTAGCCTCATTTGAGGACCTATGATTACCGTTCTTATGTTCTGGGAACCTGCTATGGATGACTTGTGCAGTGCTTAAATTGAGAAAGAAACAAAGCTGTGCTGAAGCTCTGCTCAGAAGCCTGTGGCTGGTGCAATTAAATGTCCTTGCGCCAAATAACAAGGCTGGTAACCTTTAATCCCCTATCACACACCCCTGTTCCTTTTTTTCGCTCTTACAGGTTCCTGCTTTCGGTTTGTGATGATTTTGCCATCTGTTTCTTGCTCTGTCTTTCTGATCTGTGTGCTTTTTCCTCTCTTGCACTAGGTATATATCTGGAATAGAAAAATAAGTGTCGGTCCCCAAAACTAAATACTGGTGCCCCCCTCCCCCCACACCGGTAACCACTGGCTCAAATTAAGCACTGGATTCATGTAAGTCTCAGTCTTCAGAGATCTCTTTGAGGTCTCCCAAAAATAGAGTTGGGTGAGCCACTGAAAGCTCAGGTCCAGACAGATGCCTGGCTCTGGCTCAGGGTCAGCTGGAGGTTCTCTCTGACCCATGGGCCCAAAACGAGCCGAGCCTTCATGTGGCTTCTGCTTGCCACCCTTGGTGTAACATGCGGCGCCAAGCATGAAAGACAAAGCATTACTGTTGTAATCTTGCATTACGTCATGGTCTATTCCTGTCCACCCCTCCTTTCCCCTCCTGATTGGTATCTCCCAGAGAGAGCTGATGTTAGAATGTTCGGTTTCCCCTGAGTAAGTTGGGAGAGATGGATGGCCAATAAAGAAGTATCCTTATTCCCAGTCTCTTGGCTTTATTACTTCTAACACTGGCGACGATAATTCTGTGTAGGGGGCAGATTTGGCCATTTCCCCTCTGAGTATACTCTCCATCCTCGTTCCTGTGGCGAGCAACGAGAAGAAGAATCCTATGGCTAGCGGACATCAAGTATTTCTGTTCATGCCTATGCGAATGCTATTCCTATAAGGGGAGTGCGCTATAAGAAGGAACGTGCTATATAGTTTCAGCACAGCGGAAAAAGAAAGCAGAATTGAGAGAGCGTTGGTTGGCAAGAGAATAGACAATCTACCGCATCTGGCGTAACAAATATGTGTACACTGAGGAGCAGTAGTAAAGAAGCGATGGCCAGTGTTTCCGGATCACTCACCCCGTGCAGCAGGTTGGAGTAATCTTCGCCGTCTTCTATACTAGCTGTCTCCTTCGTCTCTCCAGCATTGAAGTGGCGTGTGGTGACCTGGGATCCAGCGTGGGAGAGCATCGGAGGCCGTTCTGCTGGGTGCTAGGCCGGCAGTGGTGTCACGGAGTCATCTCTCCTTCAAGTTCCTGTCACGCTTTGCCTCCACTCATGAGTTCCTGTCAGGCGCGTTGATTACAGTTGACCGCCGTGTATGAGGGAGCATTCTAGTCATCAGAAGGCTGTCAGTGTGTGTCACGGGGTCATCCCTTCTTCGAGTTCCTATCAAGTATTGCTTCCTCTCACGGGTTCCTGTCAGACGCGTGAACTACGGGACCGCCGTGTATGAGGGAGCGTTCTAGTTGTCGAGAGGCTGCCGAGTCGTTTCCTGTTGCCGCTTTCATCTTCAGCTGTGGTGCGCTTCGTAAGCGTACTTTCATCATATTTTCAGTCAGGGCGGACCACCGTTGTTCGAGTGAGCATTCCAGCCCAGCAGTTTCGTCACAATCTCCCGGCCGTTTTGTCAGCGCTCCATCGTGCAGCTTCCTCTATATTGGTCTGTGTCAGCAGTTTGGAATCCTACTCTTCACTACTCCGAAGGGGATTTGGGGCATAAGGTACTGTTGCTGACTAAAAGTGAGGTTGAGGTACTGTTGCTGACTACAAGTGAGGATGACCACATACTTTAGATCTTTTTGATCTTACGCTTTGGGTTTAATCAGTCTGAGGGGATTTGGGGCACAAGGTACTGTTGCTGTCTACAAGTGAGGTTGAGGTACTGTTGCTGACTACAAGTGAGGTTGACCACATACTTTTAGATCTCCTTGGTCTTACGCTTTGGGTTTAATCAGTCTGTTATTGTCCTAGTATCGTCCTTCCTTGTGGGTCCTCGTGTCCTTGTTTTTGGGTGGCATTTTGGGGGAGGGACTCCGCAGTGTTCCCCACGGGTTATCCTTTGCACAGTGTACTTTTCCTCTTGAGTCCCTCACAGTGTTCCCTACAAGTTATCCCTTGCCAGAAGTTCTTACCTTGAGTTCCCCACACCGCGTCTACATGATGGCAGCGGCGAGCATGAGCCAACCCCCACCCTTCCTTAACGAGATAGGTGAACCAGAAATATGTTGGAAGGAGTGGTTCAAGCTGTTCGAATCGTATATCATAGCCATTGGGGGGGAACGCTTTACTCCCTTACGCAAACAGCATATACTCCTCCATAATTTAGGCGTACATGGACGGAAAATATACGAGACACTGCCTGAACAGGTGGGGGGAGAAGAGGGTGAAGATGTAGAATTGTTTGTACGTACCATGGGCAAGTTAGAGACGCACTTTGGCGATAAAGTAAACGTAGTTTTAGAGCACCATAAATTCTTCAATAGAGTACAAGGGAAACAGGAGTCAGTCTCAAATTATATTGCTGCATTATGGGGTCTCACGCAATTGTGCGAATTTGGCAATCTCACGGATTCACTTATAAGGGATCAACTGGTGCGCTGCACCAATAATACCCGTATCCAAGAGAAACTCTTGGCTAAAAACCCCGGATTGAGAGAAGCTGTGGAGATTGCAAAATCCGTTGAGCATACTGCAAAGTGTATAAAAGAGATGAAGCCTAACACGGAGGTTGTAGCTAGTGTTCAGGAGGAAGAAGAAGAAGGGGAAGTGTACAAAGTGAAAAGTAAAGGAGGCATGAGTAACAGAATGTTGGACAATGAAAGAAATTTTAAGTGTTACAGGTAGCAGCAATCACTTTGCGAATTACACCCAGTGCCCGGCCAGAAGCGTTACCTGTAAAAAATGTAGCAGGAGGGGGCATTTTGCCAGGGTATGCAGAGAAGGGGAACCACACACCAAAGACAGTGAGAGGGAGTTTGGTAAGGCACAGAACAAAGAAGTAAAATGTGTGACCCTGAGCGAAAAGAAGTATGTGTTACAGCTTAAAAGTAATGTGGGCTCCATTAATGCCATTTATCCTAAATGCGAGATATTACTTAACAACAAAAATGTCACCATGTTTGCAGATTCATGTTCTCCGTTCACTTTGTTAAACAAAAACGATTTTGAGAATATTGGGGAGCAAAAGGTAAGCTGCCTGCTGAAACCGGACATTTCTCCCACAGGGGATAGCAAAGAACCGATACCTCTCATGGGAATGAAGGAGATGAATATACAATTCAAGGACAGGAAGGCGTTTGGTAAAGTATACATTGTCGAATCGGGATCCAACCTGCTAGGATGGCAACACCAAAAGGAACTGGGCATCATCCTAGACCCTAACAGTAGGGAGCAAGTCCTACTTACCGAAGGAAACCAAGGAAGCGACACCATTTGCGAGGAATTTCCAGCTTTGTTCCAAGAGAAGTTGGGTTGTCTACACGATTTCCAACACAGAATCAAACTTAAGTCCGGCACCAAACCTGTGGTTCACAAATTGCGTCCAGTACCACAACAGATGAGGGAACCTTTGAAGAAGGAGTTGGAAAAATTGTGTGACATGGGTGTCATTGAGCCTGTAGATTGCTCCGAATGGTTGGCCCCAGTAGTTATCGCAGCCAAGGCTAATGGCGAAGGCATTCGTTTGTGTGTGGCCTTACGCAGCCTCAACGAAAACATTTGGGTGGAAAGGCACCCGTTGCCAAATATTAATGAGATGCTGAGCACCATGGACCAGGCAAGGTACTTCAGCGTAATCGACCTATCTATGGCTTATCACCAAGTGGATCTCCACCCAGAATCCAGGCCACTCACTGCATTCATCACTCCCCAAGGTGCGTTCATGTTCAGGAGAATGCCGTTCGGATTAGCGTCAGCTGCGGCGTTTTTTCAAAAAATTATGCAACTAATCTTGAAGGGAGTGGACCGATCGATGTGTTTCCAGGACGACATTCTGGTGTATGGACGCAGCATAGAAGAACATGATTACACCCTTAAATTGGTATTTCAGAAGCTCACGGACGCTGGTTTGACAGTACAAAGGAACAAATGCAAAATTAGAGTATCATCCGTTGACTACTTGGGACACTCTATTTCCGAGGAAGGATTCAGGCCAAAAAACAGCCTGCTTGGTGCTGTCAAAGATGCCCCATATCCGAGGAACAAGGAGGAACTTAAGTCGTTTTTGGGGCTCATGGAATACATGTCCAAGTACATCCAAAACTTCTCTGCCAAATGTGAACCCATGCGAAACCTCTTGAAGAAAAATGAAGATTTTGCATGGAAGGAAGAGCACAGTAGAGTAATGGACGAGCTAAAAAAGGAGATTTTGGACTCGCCGGCGTTAGGGTCATTTGACTTTAGAAAGAAGACCATTCTCACCACAGATGCCTCAAACAAAGGACTAGGAGCCACTCTGACACAAAAGGAAGGCAGAGAAGAGAAGATCATTGCCTTTGCATCCAGGTGCCTCACGAGTGCAGAACGCAATTACTCTGTAATCGAAAAAGAAGCCCTGGCCTGCTTCTGGACCGTAAGGCACTTCAAATTCTTTTTGTGGGGGTTGAATTTCACCATCCGGACGGACCACAAGCCCCTCACCTCCATTTTTACGGTGAAAGGAATGGAGAACAGTACTCCGCGCATAAGTAAATGGATACTGGGACTCGAGAACTTCAACTTCAAAGTGTAGTACGTACCTGGGGAAGAAAACGGAGTTGCCGATTTCTTATCAAGGACTCCGCTAACAACAGTGGACCAGGAAGAGATGTTAGACAGTCCTATCATGACAGTAGATGACCCTGCCATCACGGAAGAAGAATGGGACAAGCACATGGAGGGCGACAAGATACTGTGCAGGCTCAAGGTTATTACGAGAGAAGGGTGGCCCAACAAGGTGAGCAACCTGGAGGAAGGACTCAGAGAATACTGGGAAGTTCGAAATGAACTGAGTCTCATTGGGAACAGAGTGTACCGCCAAAGCAGAGTAATACCACCGACTGGCCTCAGGAAAAGAATAGTGGAATTGGCGCATGAAGGACATTTGGGACGCAGCATCACGAAACGGAGAATCAGGGAAAACTTCTGGTTCCCCAAGATGGACACCATGGCAGAGGTACCAACCAAGCCGTGGAACAAACTAGCCATGGACATCATAGGGCCTATGGACAACCTGGGTGTCCAGAAGAGATTCATGCTGGTCCTAATAGACTACACTTCACATTGGATTACTCAGAAATTCGTACATCGCGTTAACAGAAATACAGTTTTGGAGTTCCTCAAAGAGGTGTTTTCAAAGGAGGGCATACCCTCTATATTGATCACGGATAATGG
This sequence comes from Calotriton arnoldi, assembly GCA_963921515.1. Classification (NCBI taxonomy): domain Eukaryota; kingdom Metazoa; phylum Chordata; class Amphibia; order Caudata; family Salamandridae; genus Calotriton; species Calotriton arnoldi. Next base: position 762,091 of record CAWUFW010004765.1, read on the forward strand.
GGTACAATTTACCTCCCAGACCATGAAGGAATTCCTAGACAACATGAACATAAAACATGAATTGACGGCATTATATTGCCCAAAAGCAAACGGCCTTGTCGAGAGGGCTAACAGGTTGATCAAAGAACACATACAATTGGCTGTGAGCAATGTTCAAGACGTAGAAGCTCACCTACGCAAATGTCTATGGGCTTATCGTACCTCTCCAAACCCAGTGACGGGGATCTCCCCTTTCGTCTCCCTCCGCAGAAGAGAGCCGTGCACAAAGTTCAACCCTAGTTGGCTAGAAGGAGGCACATCCTGAACATAAGTTCAGGATGTGTGTCGTAGAAAAACTTCTTTCTTTTGATTTAAAACACTATAATGTTGCCACATCTGTAATCCAGGCCAAGTGTAGGTTATGACACACTTGCCTTTTAGCTTGCTAATGGCATTGTTGTCAGGGCGGGGCCAGGTATGAATGTTTCTAAGTTCATTTTTAAAAACTATCCGCTTCAATAAATACATCCCCTAAATACACTGATATACACTCATGTACTAAAGTGAAATGCTTCTCCATGTTAAAGGAATAGAGTGTTTTTAATTTTGAAGTTACATTATCATACTTTTGCATGGTGTTTGTGCATGAACAGGCTCTTAGAGCCAAGCCAGACCCTTGGCTCGGCTCTCTATGTTACTTTGCAGGCTCGCCCACTTCTACCCGAAAGACACAGATCTGCTTCAGTTCACATCCCCTTGGCGGTCTCATGCCAAAGGCCTGTTACCAGATACTCCATTTTACACAATGCTATGCAGCTTTATTCCCGAGCGGATAAGCGGCCTTTTGCATCTTCATGGAGCTAAAATTTGATTATTTTTCATCCAACAAAAACAAACATTTCTGGACCCTCAATGCGCATGAAAGAACAGCAAAATATTGACTGTTTACACACGCACAATAAACTCTGGCGAGGAAAAGGAAATTGAGAGTAATACAGGAACGGAAAAACACAGACCCACACAGGCATAAACAAGGGCGTGCACCTACAGGCAACAACACAGGTGCACAGACAAACAAAAACCAGTAGGTAGTTACAGTTAGGATGTAGTTTCCATAGGAAGAGCGTTTTTTCATTTGCCATTACCTTTGGCATCGTTTGATGAATCATCGCAAACATTTCTAAACTAATTTGACACTAACTTCAGCTGCTGTCTTGAAAATGTTGGGGTGATCCATCAAGCGGGGGCTGAGAAAAAGGGGGGGTCCCAACACCTGTTTTCCCCATGTAAATTTCCATAGGAACTTTAGACACGGCTACAGCCCGAACTGCTGAACGGAATTACACCAAATTTGGCAGAAATGTAGCTGTTGGTCCAGAAAGCGACCTTTCTGTTAAATGGCGCACAGGACCCCACTCCTAGGAGCCCTCAAGCCCCAGGGACCGTCACCTCCCCGGGGCATTCTTAACTATTTATGCGCCAGGACAAATGTTGCATTAATGCGGGGGGGCCCACGAGGTCCCACCCGCAGCCCCGGGACAGCCACTTCCCTGGAGCTAAATATGACAGAATCGTGAGGGGCCACACGGCCCCCCGCAGCCCCAGGGACCACCACCCCCCCGGTGGTCCCTGGGGTGAGTCCAGGGCTCCCACAACAGAGACCGGGCCCCAGGGGATGGCGATCCCGGGGCCAAAATCAGCCTGGGAAGGGGGGTCCGTGTGCCCCCCTCCTCTATTCAGAAAAGGCCTGGCCCAGCGGGGTTGGGTCCCTGGGGCGGAAATTGGCCCAGAGAAGGGGGGGTCACGTGGCCCCCCCCTCCCCTATTAATAGTAAATAACAGAAGGGACCAGCAAGTCGGCAGAGGCCCCACCCCCGATTACCACCACTCTGTAAACATGCCTCCTGTTGCACTGCCGGTTGGGGGATGAAGTCCCCTTGGCTCCAGAAGGTCCTTGGGGGCCAACAAGCCCTCCTGTTACCTCCAGTAAGTCCCACAGAGCGTGATTGCTGAGAGGACTTCGGAGGCCATGCCCTCTTTCTCCACCACTGTACAAATGCGCCTCCTGGTGCACTGCTGGTTGGGGGATGAAGTCCCCTTGGCTCTAGAGTGTCCTTGGGGGCCAACAAGCCCTCCTGTTACCTCCGGTAAGTCCCACATAGCGAAATTGCCTAAAGGTGTTCGGAGGCCATGCCCCCTTTTTCCACCACTCTGCAAACACGCCTCCTGGCACACTGCTGGTTGGGGTAATGTTAATGTCATCAGTGATGTCACTGACCATGTCATGAGTGATGTAATATGTGAGGCAATAAGCAGTGCATTGGGGGGCATAAGTGATAGTTAGCTCAGGTAACTATAACTACTGAATTTCACTGCTTTTGTATGAGTGAGGTCTGAGCCTAACTATAATGTCCCTGTAACCGGACAGATATATATATATATAGTGCCTTTCAGGAGAGCCAGCCCAAAAATGAATAGGGAGCCAAGCCAGAGCCAGAGGTGAGCCAAGTCGCCAAAACATGTAGCATCGAAATAATGGAATTGATGCCCTGTAAAAAATTCTTTTAACAAAGTCTCTCAGATTGAGACTAGGTTATTTGTTGTATGCTTGTTTTCACTTTAGTACACTGGACTATACCCACTTCAGGGACATCTATTTAAAGCTCTAGTTTTTTAAAGATGAACTCTTCCCCACCTCGAGTGTCCTGATGACATTGCCACGAGTGAACTAAGAAATGTTTGTTCTGTGCACTGTATATTCGGACAATATTGTTCTATGTAGAGTAACTTTATTTTAAACCACAGGCACATGAGGTTTCTATATAGCACGCACCCTCAGCGGAATTCTTCAAGGTAGTCTTGTTGAATTAAAAACGAGGCACAGTGAAGTGCAGTAACTTGCTGGGATCACACAATTTGCTCAAGGGGCAGGCTGGATTTCAACCCAGATTACACAGTTACTCGTTTGGCTGTACAGACATTGGACGGATGTATCCATCTCTTTCCCTTTAACAGCAAAGAACAGTGCCTCTGTTCAATTAGTTCATGACCTAAATTAGTACACTGTGTTCAATAAATACAAGTATCACATGTTAATTCCTTCTCACACTGATGTCTGTATAAAATTTAAAAATGTCTTTGCTAAAAAAAAGAAGGAACAACGTGTAAGGGAAGGCAGAAGGCTATGTTAGTGTTAACATCACGGCCTTCATCTGGGGGAGGAGTCAGTGCCTCAATGATGCTATTACACTGAGTAACAAAACAAAGAGGATGCTAACTCCCCACAGGTCCCCTGTGCACAGCTGCCAGCATCATGGTGCAAACAATCAGTCTAGTTAAAGAAACAGTGATGGGTAGTGAGAGTCCAGCCCGGCACTCCTTACTAACCTTGATTACACCCAGCTGAAAGCAGAGGCGTTGCTTCTATTGGTGCACCCGGTGCAGTGGCACCATGGCCCAGAAGCCTGAGGGGCCCATTGAATCCTAGTTATTGCTGTGTTTTATAATTCAAACAGCAGCCAGGTAGTCCATTTCCTTCCTTGCACTAGGGCCCAGGACACACTGGCTACGATACTGGTTTAAAGCCTGGACCATGAGCTCTAGGGTCAGGAGTTTTTCAAAGTCTTGCCTTTAAGGTGTCATGAGTCCAGGAGAGGGTGAGCATGGAGGTCGACCCTTAAGCCCCCTCTGTCTTCTCCTTCTCAACTTCCTCTAGTCCTGCTTGGGGAGCATCTCCCACACCCTATTCCGTGTATATGTCCTCTTCATCTCTGTTGGTCTAAAACCTGCCGCCCCTGTCCATTCTTCACCTCTGTTGGGTATCTTTTGATCCTGTCTCCAGGCCTCTTCTTGTACCATGGTATCTCTTACACATCCTCACACAACCCCTTTGTCTCTGTCAAGAGGCACTAACCTTGCAATCTGTATCCAACAGGAGTGATGGAAAATTCCATACTCCACCAAACCAAGTCACTCTTGCACAGCCAAAGGGTGAGTTTGCAGTAAACTTGGAGAAGGGGGAACGGGACAAGAGAGAGAAACAGAGACACTGGATATTGTCACACTGCCTAGTTGCACTGCAGGAATGGTGATATCTAAAAACATGGGGAGACGTTTAGTATAGCGAAAGTTATACCTGAAGACAGTCTCTGTATTTCCCACTTTCTATCCTGGAATCAGGGAAACTCGATATTGCTTCTGAGCTGAAATGCAAATAAAGATGATAAAGTAACTGAGCAACACTTCAAATTGTTATGTGGTGTTTGCTGAAGGCAGCTTCCTTCAAAGTTATCAAATGACTTTCCATGGCTCTGCTTACATTCAATGTTATAAGTTGACAAATGCAATATACAAAGCATTCAAGACATCATATAACTTGTCTAGCCCCTTTGCAATTATACACTGGCAATTATCAATATCATACTTTCCAAATCATAATAATTCTATGCAACATGATTCCACTGAATTCTCATAGATGCTTTCCATATATGACTCATTCTTAACCCAAATGGAATTTTGGGGGGAAATAACATAGTGAAAATAGTTTGTAATCCAAGTGGATGCCACCTAGTGAGAATTAACAAGTGCAACGGCATCCCTAATCCTAATAGATGTCTCCTTGTGAAAATGAACACGTGCAAACAGAGTTCGTAATGTTATCGGATGACTCCTGATGAAAATCAACAAGTGTAGTATCATTTGCAAGAGTGATGCAAGATACTTCTCTGTAATTCCGCTGACTTCACAGGGTAAGAGGATTCAACGATTTCCACAAGTCTCAGTAACAGCAACTATGTATCACGATTGCCTAGCAAGGATGCTATGGACCACAAGGAACTTATACTCTGGCATTCAAGATGACCACCACCATTAGCAAGTCTTGTGAGAGTCTTGTTCCTCCATAACGGTTCTGCCCAGACCATGCCCAACCTCTGCGCACCTCTCCATCTGGATCTGCACCAGAAGAGATGTAGATTCAGGAGTTTTAGAGTAGCGTGTCTCATGGGACTGTCATGTAGAGGTAAGCACATCCCACACTGCATCCTAACACTTCCTACTACTCATATGTGTATGTGTGTACATATGTGTATATATATATATATATATATATATATATATATATATATATATATTTATCACAGCTCCAAAGGTCCACCAAGCACTATTCTGCACTCAGGACGGGTGCCGTTCCGTGTTGTGGGGGTGGACCCACATGCATATCACGCTCCAAAAATCCCTAAGGAAATCACGGGGCACTCATGGGGCATAATGTAATCGTTTTATTTCAAGTTTAAACATTCAGTTGTTGCAAAATTACATGCCCCTCGTCACAGCTGTATTAAATGATTTTGGTTCCACATACCCCCAGCAAGGAATAGGAGGCTGTTCAGATTGATTCCTGCGGGTATGTGGAACCAAAATCATTTAATATGGCTGTGACGAGGGGCATGTCATTTTGCAACAACTGAATGTTTAAACTATGTAGCACGAGCTGCGAGTGGATATTAATAAGGAAAAGGACTGCCAAAGATAAGTCGGATGTTTATTATCTGGATGGTATGTAACTTGAACTTTGTGCACCTATGAGAGGAGTAATGATTTATTGGTCAATCAGTGACTTTATTTGGACAATTGGCACTAAGTATAGTTACGTTACTTTTTGTGAACAGGATAACCGTTTAAATATGGCTGCCAGAACCGAAGGATTACCACCAGGAAGGTAGCAGTCCTTCTTCTTGCATCATGAACATTTCACCAATGGGAGTGTACCAGCTGAATTTATAAACCACTACCTGCTGTGTTAATGCATTTTCACACAAGCATTGATAAAGGCCAACGCCGAAACGCATCTGCTTGAAATAAAACGATTACATTATGCCCCGTGAGTGCCCCGTGATTTCCTTAGGGATTTTTGGAGCGTGATATATATATATATATATATATATATATATATATACATATATATATATATATATATATATATATATATATATATATATGCCGAAGTTCTCGCCACAGAGGTTCCTGCAATCCCCAATCTCCTGGAAACAACAGGACAGACGATAACCGACCCAGTTGAAAGTGCAAGCATATATATCCTCACAGAACGGCACCTCCTTACGTTGCACCGAACAGAGACACGGTGACACCAACAGAGTTGAGTCCAAATTTTTATTTCATTACTTTATCGGGCTATGACGCGTTTCGGCAGGATCCCTGCCTTGTTCACACAACGGAGCCACACTCCCATTTTTAGTTTTATAGTGATTACTAATGAAACCCACGTGATGCATACACCCCCATAGGCATGGACAACAGACTAAGCAGAAAGTGGTACATCAAAATAGCCTACACTCGTGAAATTAAGTCAAATTAACTACAGATGTAATTCACATTATTTATATTCTAAAAATACTCAACCAAAACACAACTTGTGCATTATGCCATGGATTGAAATTGTAGTATATAAACCACTTCCTGCTTCTGATCTTTCATAGCTATGCAAATTAGCTTTTTCAAAAAGCTTTATTGTTCCAAATTTGTATGATGCATCTCAGAACCTGGCAAATGAATCCTTCACTATGAAAATTAAATATATTGATAAGTACAGATATTGCTTGGTTATACCTTGGTCAGACAATTATGGGCCAGTGCCCAAACCTATATGAGTGGTAAATATATTTATTTCAATAATCAATCCTCTCATAATCATGTATAGTTCTATGGATTCTAGTAATCATTCATCATTTCTACCCATTTTTCATGCTGGTTTCCCCATATTATCAATCCAAATATTTTCACTTGCATCCTACAATCCCCTTTTGTGCAAATGTCGCAAAATTCTAAAAACAATGAAATGTGCAAAAATAGCAATATGTGCAATGTAATATCCGCCCTTTCCACGAATAAATAAATAACATATGCAAATTACACTTCAACTGTAAACATATCACTCTGTGCAACATGCGCTTAACGGACAATTGTGCAAATAAGCAATTTGAATAAATATTTAAGAAAACCCACATGAATAAAATTTTAAAGATTTTGATTAAACCAATAAAATCTGGATGACTAAAACCTCAACACTATACCCATTCCTATTCCTACTCGAGGATAATATTATATAAAACCACATTTATACAATAAAGAAACCAACACAAGGTTATTAAAACCAAGTCCATCCTGTATCATTCTTAAAAACACTTGCCATGAAAATTACATAAATACATCTGTACCTTTAGGATCTAAATACAGTTTGTTTGATATGCACAGTCTTTATCATGTCCATCACTACATAAATTCCTTAAAATATCTACCACCTGTGTTAAAATCTAAAAAAAACTAAAGAAAAGGAAAACAAACGGAATCAAAAGTTCATATATTGTTTTTTAACGAAGAGAGATTAGTCATAGGGTAGTACTAGATGGTATTCTTTTTGATAATTTTTGAGAAAACCTAAGAAAAAACAATGATCTATATTTTAGCCCCTTGAAATCACGGAAACTGCCCTAAATCACATGTATAGGCCCTTAGTGATGTATCATCCTCCTACAGCAGATGTACATGGAGTCCTTCATCCGCATTGAGACCCCTAGGGTTCTTACTATCCAACATTAGAATGTACCTGGACTCCAATTTTCTCAGATCTAATTCTCTGTTGCCCCCTCTCCTTTTCTTAGGTACAGAATCCAAAACAAAATAGGATAGATCTTCTATCTTCCCTCCATGTACCTCATTAATGTGGCGTGCCACTGGATAACTAGGATCTTGGTTTTTGACTGCTCTCAAATGCTGTAGTATCCTAACATGGGCCATGTGGATAGTACTTCCTACATATAACATAGGGCAAGTACAGGTTAAAACATACACTACATGATCACTTCTACAATTCAGACTTTTCAATATTTTCCAGGGTCTCTTCCACAAGGGCATTTGGATTTCTTTTTATTTACTCCATATTTGCAGGCTTTGCATTTGGAGCACCTGCTGAAACCAGGACTTGGTTTCAACCAGCTTACCTTTTCCCCAATTCTGGACTGTTGGTCACCAACTGTTCCCTCATGGATTTCGCCCTTCTAAATGACAAGAGAGGTTTTTTGGAAACTATTTCTTTCAGGACCGGATCTCCTCTGATAAGATGCCAATGCTTGCCCAGGTTGGCTCTCACCGTCGCCTGGTAAGTATTAAATCCCATAATTAATCTTAACTCTGATTTAGAATTAGACACCTTATCCTTCTTGGTCCTACCAGTTTCCCCAAAGAGAATATCTTGTCTAGTCATTGTGTTCACTTTACTTAATGCCTGGTCTAAAACCATCTGGTTATAGCCCCTCTGTCTGAACCTTACATTGAGATCCTCCTGTGCTGCTTCTAGAGTACTACTCTCACTGCAATTCCTTTTCATTCTTAGTTGCTCCGCATATGGAATACTCTGCTTTAACTTTTGAGGATGAAAACTTTGACTATGTAAAACAGAGTTCCCAGCAGTGGGTTTTCTATAGGTCCATGTGTGTAACTGCCCCTCTTTGATAAAAACCTTCAAATCTAAAAAATGGACACAGGTTGGACTCATGTTATCGGTAAAAGTCAAATTAAGATCATTCACATTCAAAGAGGAAATAAATACTTTAGCTTGTATTGGACAACCTCTCCATATCACGAAGAGGTCATCGATGAATCTGATCCACAATTTGATGTTGTTTTGCCACCTGGCTTTATACATGGTTCCGAGTACCTGCTCCTCCCACCAGCCCATGTGAAGATTCGCATAGCTGGGGGCGAAGCAGGTACCCATCGCCGATCCCCTTAGTTGCTTAAAAGTATCATTGCCATATTGGAATAAATTGTTCTCAAGGCAAAATTCCGCCATTCTTAAAAGCATTTCTGAATGTTGATACAAACAAAGGGGTCTGCTACTTAAAAAGTGCCTCAATGCTCTTAGTCCATCCTTGTGGGCAATGCTTGTATAAAGAGACGACACGTCAAGGGTCACTAAAAGATCCCCCTCTTCTATATATATATATTCACTGAAAAAACCATAGGTTTCAGGGGCGTTATAGTTAGTTGGACATTTCACTCGTACAAAACCATAGAAATTCCCCCGTTATAGTTAGTTCAGCTAACTATAACTCGCGCGCCCGCAATGCACTGCTGATGACGTCACATATTACATCACTCATGACATGGTCAGTGACATCACTCATGACATCACTGATGACATCTCAAATGACATCACTGATGACATCATCCGTGTGATAGAGTGGCAGACCTCCTCTCACCCTAATATAACCTTTGATACACAGACTCAAAAATACAAACTAACATCTTCAAAACAATGGACATACCAATACCAGTTACAACACACCTATTCAGTAATTCCAAGATCTACACACACATCCACTCATTCACCAACAGTCCCTATACAGTCACTCATACATGTACTCACTCATCATATGTACTCATACACCTATACATCCTGTTACACACCGCCACTCATCCATAGAGTTACTCACATACATAGTCACACATGCAAACAAAGTATCAAACATCCATTTACTTGCATATACAGTTATACACACACTACCACACTTACTTCTACAGAAACTTACACATACTTACTCTCTTAAACAATCACTTATAGAAACACCTACTTATTTGTACAGGAACTCTTCCAATCTCTCACTCTCACATATACTCACTTATATACACCAATACTCACATATACTAGTTTAAAACATATGTAGTTACTCATAAAGACACTATTGAGACAGTCATTCACTCACTAACACACCCATACACATACTCATCCACCTATACAGTCCTGCACACATGCTGTCTTCAAAACATACAAACAGTGAGTCACTCATTCATGCATCTATGCACTAAGTAATACCCCCACCGAACCATACAGACACTCAGACACTCATACTGATACTCAAAAAACCAACTAATAACCCATATAGACACTCATGTAGCTACTCACCAACCCATGCAGCCACTTATACACAAAGTGAGAGACTGATACAGATATTTTCATATTTAAACATTACTCACTAACCCATGTATTCACTAAGATACACTTAGTCAGTTATACAATCAATTTTACAAAAAAAAATCATCCATTTAGACACTTATATACCCATTTATTCTTCCATCGACCTTGAGATATACATATATAAAACATATTTAATTTTCAGAAAAACACACATTCACTGGATGATGTCATCAGTGATGTCATCAGTGATGTCATGAGTGATGTCACTGACCATGTCATGAGTGATGTAATATGTGACGTCATCAGCAGTGCATTGCGGGCGCGCAAGTTATAGTTAGCTGAACTAACTATAACGGGGGAATTTTTATGGTTTTGTACGAGTGAAATGTCCAACTAACTATAACGCCCCTGAAACCTATGGTTTTTCAGTGAATTTCTAAGGTTTTTATATGCTAATTTCTAACTATAACGTGCCTGAAACCTATGGTTTTTTCAGTGAATTTCTAAGGTTTTTTAAATGCTAATTTCTAACTATAACGTGCCTGAAACCTATGGTTTTTTCAGTGAATATATGTATATTTATTATACTATGTATACATGTGAAAATGTCTCGGTCCCCTGTTTGCCTCGGTGGCACGGAAAAAATGGGTGGAACTGACGTCAGCACGCCAACGAGGTCCTCTTATGGCTCCGATGACGTCATACGGTGTCGCGAGCGGAGCCGTGCTCGTTGACGTGGGAGAGCTAGGAAAGAATTTCCGTGGAATGCTGGTACAGGGGATATTCACCTAAGTGTTCAGGCTAGTCCTTTGGGAGCAACTGTTTATGTTGCCACTCCAGAAACCGAAACCAGTGATCCGAGGGCAGAGGCCCTGCAGATGGCACACGAGGTGGGATGCCCAGTCGTGTGCACCGGCGGGGCAGCGAAGTGACAAGCACCACAACCCACAAAAAAGGTAACGAGGGCACTGAATAACACAGGATCTTCTCTTTGTATCTGGCAGGAACAACAAAGTTAAAATGCCCTAGTACCAAAATGTAGAATTAGTGCTACAACGGTCTTCAAGAGGACCTGCGATGCCGCTTCTGCCTCCCGTACCCTGAAGGCGGCACATGGGTCACGCGGTACGGTCATACTGCGGTGGGACGCACACTCGTTGACCTCTCATGGCACTGCTCCACACTTCAGGGAGGACGCTTTCCATTAGCTATGTTTTCTGATGACATGTCGCGCCGGCCCCGTCCAACAACAGAACTCCTTTAGATCCAAACAGACTCTTCCACTCTCTCACCGGAAGTGAAACCAGGCCACGCGGACACTTTCACATTACAACAGCCGGGAATGCACTTTTCGGTAAAAAAAAACACATTCTTCCCTCCTAATTAATCAAATAAACGTCTCACTGAAGAACAGGGGCCAGCTTCGATCGGTAAACAGCCGTTACAACGACTTTTTACTTTGCGATACCATTACAACGCATGCATTACCACGCATGCGTTGTACATCACAAAGTCATTACTACGCATTTTTAGAACGCATGGTCATTTACCACGCATACCTTTACAACGAATTTTGTTGTAAAGGTATGTATGGTAAATGACCATGCGTTCTAAAAAACATGTAGACGATCCATGTCATTGTAAGGAAACAGAGGCTGTTCCGTTTCCTCACAACGACGTGCACCGCCCCTCAGAGATGACGTGAAGCAGGAACCACGAGGAGAGAGGAACCATGAGGAGTGAGAGGTAAGGGGGATTGGGCATGGGGTGGGGGTTTCTTTTCTAGGGTTTAGGGTAGTGCAGTGGTGTTTGGGTGGTGTAGGGGGTCGTGCTGGGGGTAGTGTTTTAGGGTTTAGGGTAGTGCAGTGGTGTTTGGGTAGTGTAGGGGGTCGTGCTGGGGGTAGTGTTTTAGGGTAGTGCAGTAGTTAGGGGGTCGTGCTGGGGTGGTAGTGTTTTAGGGTTTAGGGTAGTGCAGTGGTGTATGGGTAGTGTAGGGGGTCGTGCTGGGGTAGTGTTTTAGGGTAGTGCAGTGGTGTTTGAGTAGTGTAGGGGGTCATGCTGGTGGTAGTGTTTTAGGGTTTAGGGTAGTGCAGTGGTGTTTGTGTAGTGTAGGGGTCATGCTGGGGGTAGTGTTTTAGGGTTTAGGGTAGTGCAGTAGTGTAGGGGTCGTGCTGGGGGTAGTGTTTTAGCGTTTAGGGTAGTGCAGTGGTGTATGGGTAGTGTAGGGGGTCGTGCTGGGGTAGTGTTTTAGGGTTTAGTGTAGTGCAGTGGTGTTTGAGTAGTGTAGGGGGTCATGCTGGTGGTAGTGTTTTAGGGTTTAGGGTAGTGCAGTTGTGTTTGTGTAGTGTAGGGGGTCATGCTGGGGGTAGTGTTTTATGGTTTAGGGTAGTGCAGTGGTGTTTGGATTGTGTAGGGGGTCGTGCTGGGGGTAGATTTAGGGTTTAGGGTAGTGCAGTGGTGTTTGGGTAGTGTAGGGAGTCGTGCTGGGGGTAGTGTTTTAGGGTTTAGGGTAGTGCAGTGGTGTTTGTGTAGTGTAGGGGGTTGTGCTGGGGGTAGTGTTTGAGGGTTTATGTTAGTGCAGTGGTGTTTGGGTAGTGTAGGGGGTAGTGCTGGGGTAGTGTTTTAGGGTTTATGGCAGTGCAGTGGTGTTTGTGTAGTGAAGGGGGTCATGCTGTGGGTAGTGTTTTAGGGTTTAGGGTAGTGCAGTCATGTTTGGGTAGTGTAGGGGGTCATGCTGGGGTTAGTGTTTTAGGGTTTAGGGTAGTGCAGTGGTGTTTGGGTAGTATATGGGGTCGTGCTGGGGGTAGTGTTTTAGGGTTTAGGGTAGTGCAGTGGTGTTTGTGTAGTGTGGGAGGTCATGCTGGGGGTATAGTTAGGGTTTAGTGTAGTGCAGTGGTGTTTGGGTAGTGTAGGGAGTCGTGCTGGGGGTAGTGCTTTAGGGTTTAGGGTAGTGCAGTGGTGTTTGGGTAGTGTAGGGAGTCGTGCTGGTGGTAGTGTTTTAGGGTTTAGGGTAGTGCAGTGGTGTTTGGGTAGTGTAGGGAGTCGTGCTGGGGGTAGTGTTTTAGGGTTTAGGGTAGTGCAGTGGTGTTTGGGTAGGGGAGGGAGTAGTGTTTTAGGGTTTAGGGTAGTGCGCCCAACCAGCCACAATATCCGTGGACAAAGGGGATCCTGACTCTTTGGAACGCTCCGTCAATTGAATAATTTGGGTCAAGGGCCCTACCACGTCCAAGACCTATCAATTCCTTTCTTGGGATCCCTCATATACTTGGAGAAAAAGGTACATAGTTTCTCATCAATTTCAGGCGTGTGTGCCACCATCCCCTTCAGTGAGGGCCTGGGGCATTCTCCCCTCATCCTATTCCTGACCTCCCTTTCAAGGGGTTGATGGATTTTCCCCACCACATACTCTGCCACTTTGGCGTCAGGTGTCCACTCTGCCGACCTAGGATGGTAAATTTGGGTAGGCTCGAACATGTCCGAGTGGACCCCGTCCCCAACCGGGGACTGAGAAGAGTGGGACTCTGGACGCCAGGGACGCCCCGAGTCCTTATCCTCATTGGAGGAGAAATCGTCCTCCGATACACCCTCTCCCTCTAAGGGAAACCGGCCGTAGGGGTCTACAATAGTGGTGACAGTGTCGCAATTTTCTCCGGGCCCCTCCTCCTCCTGGCAGGGTGCATGTTTTAGCGTTCGCGCACTCTTGAGGAAGGTCTCCGTAATTTATCAAATCCTTCCAAGTGCCCCGCGTTATGCTTAACGGCCCTTTTATTCCCCATCTGGGAGCTACTTGGACCCGCCACCACCAGATCTGGGTCTTTGAACACCCCAGGGATGCTTTTCGCCAGCTTATCAACCTGATCCCTAAGAGGAGCCAGCGCCCTAGAAATAGCCAGAGAGAGGGCTTGGTCCACTGCTGGAGGGAGAAGTTGGGGGCCATTCCTCCTCCACTTCCTAGTAGGAGGAGTAAAAATGGTCTTCTGGAGAAGACATGATAGCAGAGGGTGTGAGCACAGAACAAATGCCCTTAAAATCCTTAAGACAGCCCCCTCGCCGGTGCTCCAACAGCTGGGCTTTCCCGCAGCTGTTATAAGAATAGACTGAGGCGCAATACCAATTACCACCACCAGGTGGCGCTGGTCACTAACGTGGCCGTGTGGGGAAATCACCGCGTAGCGGTGTCAAAATTAGGCGAGGGTTGGTCGGGAATCAAGCGGACACTAAAGGAGTTACCGGATTCCCAAACGCACGTAAAGACCAGCGGGAGCGCTCGACGGAGCTGCCTCGCTCGGACCAGACGCGCTTGACAGGATCTCACCGCACGCAGAGCACACAGCGGGAGAAACTGCGAGGGGGAGAACGCGCTCGGGCAAGAGCCTGCTGCGCAGGGAATATGAAACAATACCAAGGAAATAATGCTAATAACGTGCACAAGAAACCGCTATACAAACAGCAACAACGTCAGATTAAGCCAAGAATGTAAGGAATGCACTTAACTGACGAGCAGTGAAGAAAGAGGAAGCGGAAGGGACGTCACGATATTATATACGATGGACTGTGATATGATTGGACTATAGTTGCCTTGGAGACTACCCCCTAATGGTTCATGGGTTGTGTAGTCTTTTGTTTAATGATTGTTGTGTTACGTTTTCTTTGAACTGCTATGCAAATAAAGTGAGGAAAGATATGCATAATCCTCGCCTCCGTCCTGCCATAGAATTCATTAAACTTTATTTGATCTGATTTAGAAACATAGATCATAAAAGTGTACATAAAAACAGTAAATCCTCTTTCCTAATACAATACAGTGAGAATTAATTAAAACCAGTAGGTAAAAACGGGTGTTACAAAGCCCGGTTCAGAGCAACTTCAGGTTAACAGAATCGTAAAGTTCAATGTTTCGCAAGATCAATCTCATGTACTTCGTGCAAAATACGCAATAAGGGGTCCAAGTAAGATGTAACGCTCCAATACCTGACCAGTTTGCACTATATAAAACTGCAGAAAAACTAAAAATAAAAAGTGTTTTGCACACTTCTGTCATTGGGCTATATGTGGGCTACATCTGGGTGATATTTGTGCTACATTTGGGCTCTTTTTTCTCTGGTGGCCATCTTGGGAGACTTATTTGTTATGAAGTTTCCTAATTTCGTCATTTACTGCAGTCTCCTCAGTAGGAAATGCTTTCAGTTTTTTACTTTGATTCCATCAAGAAGGCATTCAGATGTGTCACACATTTGCCATAAATTCAGAATGTTAGCACTCTAGTTGTTCATTAGATCACTGTAGTAAAGCTACTGCTCACCAGGGAGTTAACTGGAAGTCTACTGCTGGTATTGAAAGTGATTGTTTCAGTCTGCATGTCAGAATTTTCTAATGAAATAGAAGAGGATTTGAGATCTCACTTAAAACATGCCCTAAATTTTCTTTCTGCAGCACTAACCATAATTTCTATGGCAAAATGAACCCCCTCATTTTGTTCCTTTTTAAATTAAATGTTTTAAGTGTTACCAGTTTATTCCAATCAAGATGGCTTCAGGTGTGCCATACTTTTGTCATAAGTAAGACTGTTAGCGCTCTAGTTGTTCTTTAGAACACTCTGGGAAGCTGCAGTAGAACACAAAGGCATCAACTGACAGGCTGCTCCTGTTGAAATATAACAGGAAGATATTTGAGATCTCACTTAAAACATGTCCTAATGTTTCTTTCTACAGCACTAACCATAATTCCTATGACAAAATGAACCCCCTCATTTTGTTCCTTTTTAAATGAAATGTTTTAAGAGTTACCAGGTTATTCTAATCAAGATGGCTTCAGGTGTGCCATAATTTTGTCATAAGTAAGACTGTTAGCGCTCTAGTTGTTCTTTAGAACACTCTGGGAAGCTGCAGTAGAACACAAAGGCATCATCTGACAGGCTGCTCCTGTTGAAATATAACAGGAAGATATTTGAGATCACACTTGAAACATGTCCTAATTTTTCTTTCTACAGCACTAACCATAATTTCTATGACAAAATGAACCCCATCATTTTGTTCCTTTTTAAATTAAATGTTTTAAGTGTTACCAGTTTATTCCAATCAAGATGGCTTCAGGTGTGCCATACTTTTGTCATAAGTAAGGCTGTTAGCACTCTAGTTGTTCTTTAGAACACTCTGGGAAGCTGCAGTAGAACACAAAGGCATCAACTGACAGGCTGCTCCTGTTGAAATATAACAGGAAGATATTTGAGATCTCACTTAAAACGTCCTAATTTTTCTTTCTACAGCACTAACCATAATTTCTATGGCAAAATGAACCCCCTCATTTTGTTCCTTTTTAAATTAAATGTTTTAAGTGTTACCAGTTTATTCCAATCAAGATGGCTTCAGGTGTGCCATACTTTTGTCATAAGTAAGGCTGTTAGCGCTCTAGTTGTTCTTTAGAACACTCTGGGAAGCTGCAGTAGAACACAAAGGAATCAACTGACAGTCTCTGCCCTTGTTGGATGTACATGTTTTACTGAGAATGTCAGACTTCATTCTCACATGACTGAGAAAGATAATGTGAATTTACAGAAAATATGCTCTCATTTTAGCTTCTGGAGCACCTTCCAAAACTGTATGGGACAAGCATGTGAAAATAGCTTTCTCTCAAACATGATTCATAATATCCCAGCAGAAGGTTTTTCACAGGGTAAAATCACCTTAGAACACACCACAATTCCTGTAATTAGTATGGTACCATCAACAAATGAATTCTAATGTAACTAAAGTCTGTTATCACCCTTTATAGTTCTCCTTTTGGTAACCCTCAAAATCTTCGATTCACTACAATGCATTTCAATGGGGTACTATCATTTATATTGGTCCCAAGATGGCTGCCAGCAATTCCAGGATGAAGTGCTGACAGCCAATCAGATCTCACGATGACACGTGTGGTTAGGCTCCGCCCAGATATATATGTGTTTTCTTTTTCAAATTTCTCAGGAACTACTGAACGGATTTACACCATTTAACCAAAAGGCACGACTCTGAACCAAGGGCTACCTTTTTGCCAAATTTGGTGTAATTCCGTTCAGCAGTTCGGACTGTAGCTGCGACTAAAGGTTCCTATGGAAAATTGCATGGGGAAAACACGTTTTGGGACCCCCCTTTTTTCTCGGCCCCCACTTGACGAATCACCGCGAAACTTTCAAGATAGGAGCGGACCGCAGCGGGCCATAAGTTTTGAAAATTTCACGAAGATTCGTCAACCGGCGCCAAAGTTATTGGGAATAGAATGTTGCAGATTTCCTATGGAAAATAGGTCCTAACTATAACTATCTACTGGCGACCGCCAGTAGATAATATATATGTAAATATGTATATATATTTCAGCATACAAAGTTGAATCGCCGCACTCCAGGAGTTGAAAAGAAAGTGCTTTTATTGTGACAGCATATTCAACTACGGAAGCACGACTGGTTGGGCCTGGCACGGAAGTGGCATGTGTTTTCTCTTGGAAATATTTGGGGGATATTCACAAGAACATGTGCTAAATATCACCAAAAAATGTTAACGCAACTTTACACATCGCAGCCGATCGCGGGAAAATAACCCTGTGTTAATGTGGAATTCACAACACGGCGGTACCATGCGATAGTCCCCCGAAAACGCGGTCAATGTCCGCGATACAATCACCGCGACCATGATAAAAACACAAACCTGAACGCGAAAAAACATGTGATGGGCCAAAGCGCGATGAGGAAATCAGCGATAAGCAGTGAGAGGCCAGCAAAACCCACGCGTAATGTTTGTGTAGTGTAGGGGGTCGTGCTGGGGGTACTGTTTTAGGGTTTAGGGTAGTGCAGTGGTGTTTGGGTAGTGCAGGGGGTTGTGCTGGGATAGTGTTTTAGGGTTTAGGGTAGTGCAGTGGTGTTTCGGTAGTGTAGGGGGTCATGCTGGGGGTAGTGTTTTAGGGTTTAGGGTAGTGCAGTGGTATTTGGGTAGTGTAGGGGGTCGTGCTGGGGGTAGTGTTTTAGGGTTTAGGGTAGGGCAGTGGTATTTGGGTAGTGTAGGGGGTCGTGCTGGGGGTAGTGTTTTAGGGTTTAGGGTAGTGCAGTGGTGTTTGGGTAGTGTAGTGGGTCGTGCTGGGGGAAGATTTAGGGTTTAGGGTAGTGCAGTGGTGTTTGGGTAGTGTAGGGAGTCGTGCTGGGGGTTGTATTTTAGGGTTTAGGGTAGTGCAGTGGTGTTTGGGTAGTGTAAGGGGTCGTGCTGGGGGTAGTGTTTTAGGGTTTAGGGTAGTGCAGTGGTGTTTGGGTAGTGTAGGGGGTCGTGCTGGGGGTAGTGTTTTAGGGTTTAGGGTAGTGCAGTGGTATTTGGGTATTGTAGGGGGTCGTGCTGGTGGTAGTGTTTTAGGGTTTAGGGTAGTGCAGTGGTGTTTGGGTAGTGTAGGGGGTCGTGCTGGGGGTAGATTTAGGGTTTAGGGTAGTGCAGTGGTGTTTGGGTAGTGTAGGGAGTCGTGCTGGGGGTAGTGTTTTAGGGTTTAGGGTAGTGCAGTGGGGTTTGGGTAGTGTAGGGGGTCGTGCTGGGGGTAGTGTTTTAGGGTTTAGGGTAGTGCAGTGGTGTTTGGGTAGTGTAGGGTGTCGTGCTGGGGGTAGTGTTTTAGGGTTTAGGGTAGTGCAGTGGTGTTTGGGTAGTGTAGGGGTAGTGCTGGGGGTAGTGTTTTAGGGTTTAGGGTAGTGCAGTGGTGTTTGTGTAGTGTAGGGGTAGTGCTGGGGGTAGTTTTTTAGGGTTTAGGGTAGTGCAGTGGTGTTTGGGTAGTGTAGGGGGTCGTGCTGGGGGTAGTGTTTTAGGGTTTAGGGTAGTGCAGTGGTGTTTGTGTAGTGTAGGGGTAGTGCTGGGGATAGTGTTTTAGGGTTTAGGGTAGTGCAGTGGTGTTTGTGTAGTGTAGGGGGTCGTGCTGGGGGTAGTGTTTTAGGGTTTAGGGTAGTGCAGTGGTGTTTGGGTAGTGTAGGGGGTCGTGCTGGGGGTAGATTTAGTGTTTAGGGTAGTGCAGTGGTGTTTGTGTAGTGTAGGGGGTCGTGCTGGGGGTAGTGTCTTAGGGTTTAGGGTAGTGCAGTGGTATTTGTGTAATGTAGTGGGTCGTGCTGGGGTAGTGTTTTAGGGTTTAGGGTAGTGCAGTGGTAATTGGGTAGTGTAGGGGTTGTGCTGGGGGTAGTGTTTTAGGGTTTAGGGTAGTGCAGTGGTGTTTGGGTAGTGTAGGGGGTCGTGCTGGGGTAGTGTTTTAGGGTTTAGGGTAGTGCAGTGGTATTTGGGTAGTGTAGGGGGTTGTGCTGGGGGTAGTGTTTTAGGGTTTAGGGTAGTGCAGTGGTGTTTGGGTAGTGTAGGGGGTCATACTGGGGGTAGATTTAGTGTTTAGGGTAGTGCAGTGGTGTTTGGGTAGTGTAGGGAGTCATGCTGGGGGTTGTGTTTTAGGGTTTAGGGTAGTGCAGTGGTGTTTGTGTAGTGTAGGGGGTCGTGCCGGGGGTAGTGTTTTAGGGTTTAGGGTAGTGCAGTGGTGTTTGTGTAGTGTAGGGGGTCGTGCGGGGGTAGATTTAGGGTTTAGGGTAGTGCAGTGGTGTTTCTGTAGTGTAGGGGGTCGTGCGGGGGTAGTGTTTTAGGGTTTAGGGTAGTGTAGTGATGTTTGTGTAGTGTAGGGGGTCGTTCTGGGGGTAGTGTTTTCGTGTTTAGGGTAGTGCAGTAGTGTTTGTGTAGTGTAGGTGTCGTGTTTTAGGGTTTAGGGTAGTGCAGTGGTGTTTGGGTAGTGTAGGGGGTCGTGCTAGGGGTAGTGTAGGTTTAGGGTAGTGCAGTGGTGTTTGTGTAGTGTAGGGGTTCGTGCTGGGGTAGATTTAGGGTTTAGTGTAGTGCAGTGCTGTTTGGGTAGTGTAGGGGGTCGTGCTGGGGGTAGTGTTTTAGGGTTTAGGGTAGTGCAGTGATGTTTGTGTAGTTTAGGGGGTCGTGTTTTAGGGTTTAGGGTAGTGCAGTGGTGTTTGGGTAGTGTAGGGGGTCGTGCTGGGGGTAGTGTAGGTTTAGGGTAGTGCAGTGGTGTTTGTGTAGTGTAGGGGTTCGTGCTGGGGGTAGATTTAGGGTTTAGTGTAGTGCAGTGCTGTTTGGGTAGTGTAGGGGGTTGTGCTGGGGGTAGTGTTTTAGGGTTTAGGGTAGTGCAGTGGTGTTTGGGTAGTGTAGGGGGTCGTGCTGGGGGTAGTTTTAGGGTTTAGGGTAGTGCAGTGGTGTTTGTGTAGTGTAGGGGTCATGCTGGGGTAGTGTTTTAGGGTTTAGGGTCGTGCAGTGGTGTTTGTGTCGTGTAGGGGGTCGTGCTGGGGGTAGTGTTTTAGGGTTTAGGGTAGTGCAGTGGTGTTTGTGTAGTGCAGGGGGTAGTGTTTTAGGGTTTAGGGTAGTGCAGTGGTGTTTGCGTAATGTAGGGGTCGTGCTGGGGGTAGTGTTTTAGGATTTAGGGTAGTGCAGTGGTGTTTGTGTAGTGTAGGGGTCGTGTTTTAGGGTTTAGGGTAGTGCAGTGGTGTTTGGGTAGTGTAGGGGGTCGTGCTGGGGTAGTGTTTTAGGGTTTAGGGTAGTGCAGTGGTGTTTGGGTAGTGTAGAGGGTCGTGCTGGAGGTAGATTTAGGGTTTAGGGTAGTGCAGTGGTGTTTGGGTAGTGTAGGGAGTCGTGCTGGGGGTAGTGTTTCAGGGTTTAGGGTAGTGCAGTGGTGTTTGTGTAGTGTAGGGGTTCGTGCTGGGGTAGTGTTTTAGGGGTTAGGGTAGTGCAGTGGTGTTTGTGTAGTGTAGGGGGTCGTGCTGGGGGTAGTGTTTTAGGGTTTAGGGTAGTGCAGTGGTGTTTGTGTAGTGTAGGGGGTCGTGCTGGGGGTAGTGTTTTAGGGTTTAGGGTAGTGCAGTGGTGTTTGGGTAGTGTAGGGGGTCATGCTGGAGGTAGTGTTTTAGGGTTTAGGGTAGTGCAGTGGTGTTTGGGTAGTGTAGGAGGTCGTGCTGGGGGTAGTGTTTTAGGGTTTAGGGTAGTGCAGTGGTGTTTGTGTAGTGTAGGGGGTTGTGCTGGGGGTAGATTTAGGGTTTAGGGTAGTGCAGTGGTGTTTGGGTAATGTAGGGAGCCGTGCTGGGGGTAGTGTTTTAGGGTTTAGGCTAGTGCAGTGGTGTTTGTGTAGTGTAGGGGGTCGTGCTGGGGGTAGTGTTTAGGGTTTAGGGTAGTGCAGTGGTGTTTATGTAGTGTAGGGGGTCGTGCTGGGGGTAGTGTTTTAGGGTTTAGGGTAGTGCAGTGGTGTTTGTGTAGTGTAGGGGGTAGTGTTTTAGGGTTTAGGGTAGTGCAGTGGTGTTTGTGTAGTGTAGAGGGTCGTGCTGGGGGTAGTGTTTTAGGGTTTAGGGTAGTGCAGTGATGTTTATGTAGTGTAGGGGTCGTGTTTTAGGGTTTAGGGTAGTGCAGTGGTGTTTGGGTAGTGTAGGGGGTCGTGCTGCAGGTTGTGTTTTAGGGTTTAGGGTAGTGCAGTGGTGTTTCGGTAGTGTAGGGGGTCGTGCTGGGGGTAGTGTTTTAGGGTTTAGGGTAGTGCAGTGGTGTTTGGGTGGTGTAGGGGGTCATGCTCGGGGTAGTGTTTTAGGGTTTAGGGTAGTGCAGTGGTGTTTGGGTAGTGTAGGGGGTGGTGATGGGGTAGTGTTTTAGGGTTTAGGGCAGTGCAGTGGTGTTTGTGTAGTGTAGGGGGTCGTGCTGGGGGTAGTGTTTTAGGGTTTAGGGTAGTGCAGTGATGTTTGTGTAGTGTAGGGGTCGTGTTTTAGGGTTTAGGGTAGTGCAGTGGTGTTTAGGTAGTGTAGGGGGTCGTGCTGCGGGTTGTGTTTTAGGGTTTAGGGTAGTGCAGTGGTGTTTCGGTAGTGTAGGGGGTCGTGCTGGGGGTAGTGTTTTAGGGTTTAGGGTAGTGCAGTGGTGTTTGGGTAGTGTAGGGGGTCATGCTCGGGGTAGTGTTTTAGGGTTTAGGGTAGTGCAGTGGTGTTTGGGTAGTGTAGGGGTGGTGATGGGGTAGTGTTTTAGGGTTTAGGGCAGTGCAGTGGTGTTTGTGTAGTGTAGGGGGTCGTGCTGGGGGTAGTGTTTTAGGGTTTAGGGTAGTGCAGTGGTGTTTGTGTAGTGTAGGGGGTCGTGCTGGGGTAGTGTTTTAGGGTTTAGGGTACTGCAGTGGTGTTTGTGTAGTGTAGGCGGTCGCGCTGGGGGTAGTGTTTTACAGTTTAGGGTAGTGCAGTGGTGTTTGTGTAGTGTAGGGGGTCGTGCTGGGGGTAGTGTTTTAGGGTTTAGGGTAGTGCAGTGGTGTTTGGGTAGTGCAGGGGGTTGTGCTGGGATAGTGTTTTAGGGTTTAGGGTAGTGCAGTGGTGTTTGGGTAGTGTAGGGGGTCATGCTGGGGGTAGTGTTTTAGGGTTTAGGGTAGTGCAGTGGTATTTGGGTAGTGTAGGGGGTCGTGCTGGTGGCAGTGTTTTAGGGTTTAGGGTAGTGCAGTGGTGTTTGGGAAGTGTAGGGGGTTGTGCTGTGGGTAGATTTAGGGTTTAGGGTAGTGCAGTGGTGTTTGGGTAGTGTAGGGAGTCGTGCTGGGGGTAGTGTTTTAGGGTTTAGGGTAGTGCAGTGGTGTTTGGGTAGTGTAGGGGGTCATGCTGGGGGTAGTGTTTTAGGGTTTAGGGTAGTGCAGTGGTGTTTGGGTAGTGTAGGGGGTCGTGCTGGAGGTAGTGTGTTAGGGTTTAGGGCAGTGCAGTGGTGTTTGGGTAGTGTAGGGGTAGTGCTGGGGGTAGTGTTTTTGGGTTTAGGGTAGTGTAGGGGGTCATGTTGGGGGTAGTGTTTTAGGGTTTAGGGTAGTGCAGTGGTGTTTGGGTAGTGTAGGGGGTCGTGCTGGGGGTAGTGTTTTAGGGTTTAGGGTAGTGCAGTGGTGTTTGTGTAGTGTAGGGGGTCGTGCGGGGGGTAGTGTTTTAGGGATTAGGTTAGTGCAGTGGTGTTTGGGTAGTGTAGGGGGTCGTGCTGGGGGTAGTGTTTTAGGGTTTAGGGTAGGGCAGTGGTATTTGGGTAGTGTAGGGGGTCGTGCTGGGGGTAGTGTTTTAGGGTTTAGGGTAGTGCAGTGGTGTTTGGGTAGTGTAGTGGGTCGTGCTGGGGGAAGATTTAGGGTTTAGGGTAGTGCAGTGGTGTTTGGGTAGTGTAGGGAGTCGTGCTGGGGGTTGTATTTTAGGGTTTAGGGTAGTGCAGTGGTGTTTGGGTAGTGTAGGGGGTCGTGCTGGGGGTAGTGTTTTAGGGTTTAGGGTAGTTCAGTGGTGTTTGGGTAGTGTAGGGGGTTGTGCTGGGGTAGTGTTTTAGGGTTTAGGGTAGTGCAGTGGTATTTGGGTATTGTAGGGGGTCGTGCTGGTGGTAGTGTTTTAGGGTTTAGGGTAGTGCAGTGGTGTTTGGGTAGTGTAGGGGGTCGTGCTGGGGGTAGATTTAGGGTTTAGGGTAGTGCAATGGTGTTTGGGTAGTGTAGGGAGTCATGCTGGGGATAGTGTTTTAGGGTTTAGGGTAGTGCAGTGGGGTTTGGGTAGTGTAGGGGGTCGTGCTGGGGGTAGTGTTTTAGGGTTTAGGGTAGTGCAGTGGTGTTTGGGTAGTGTAGGGGTTCGTGCTGGGGGTAGTGTTTTAGGGTTTAGGGTAGTGCAGTGGTGTTTGGGTAGTGTAGGGGGTTGTGCTGGGGGTAGTGTTTTAGGGTTTAGGGTAGTGCAGTGGTGTTTGTGTAGTGTAGGGGGTAGTGCTGGGGGTAGTGTTTTAGGGTTTAGGGTAGTGCAGTGGTGTTTGGGTAGTGTAGGGGGTAGTGCTGGGGGTAGTGTTTTAGGATTTAGGGTAGTGCAGTGGTGTTTGGGTAGTGTAGGGGGTCGTGCTGGGGGTAGTGTTTTAGGATTTAGGGTAGTGCAGTGGTGTTTGGGTAGTGTAGGGGGTCGTGCTGGGGGTAGATTTAGGGTTTAGGGTAGTGCAGTGGTGTTTGTGTAGTGTAGGGGGTCGTGCTGGGGGTAGTGTTTTAGGGTTTAGGGTAGTGCAGTGGTTTTTGTGTAGTGTAGGGGGTCGTGCTGGGGGTAGTGTTTTAGGGTTTAGGGTAGTGCAGTGGTATTTGGGTAGTGTAGGGGGTCGTGCTGGGGGTAGTGTTTTAGGGTTTAGGGTAGTGCAGTGGTGTTTGGGTAGTGTAGGGGGTCGTGCTGGGGTAGTGTTTTAGGGTTTAGGGTAGTGCAGTGGTATTTGGGTAGTGTAGGGGGTTGTGCTGGGGGTAGTGTTTTAGGGTTTAGGGTAGTGCAGTGGTGTTTGGGTAGTGTATGGGGTCATACTGGGGGTAGATTTAGGGTTTAGGGTAGTGCAGTGGTGTTTGGGTAGTGTAGGGAGTCATGCTGGGGGTTGTGTTTTAGGGTTTAGGGCAGTGGTGTTTGTGTAGTGTATGGGGTCATGCTGGGGGTAGTGTTTTAGGGTTTAGGGTAGTGCAGTGGTGTTTGGGTAGTGTAGGGGGTCGTGCTGGTGGTAGATTTAGGGTTTAGGGTAGTGCAATGGTGTTTCTGTAGTGTAGGGGGTCGTGCTGGGGGTAGTGTTTTAGGGTTTAGGGTAGTGCAGTGATGTTTGTGTAGTGTAGGGTGTCGTGCTGGGGGTAGTGTTTTAGGGTTTAGGGTAGTGCAGTGGTGTTTGTGTAGTGTAGGGGGTCGTGCTGGGGGTAGTGTAGGTTTAGGGTAGTGCAGTGGTGTTTGTGTAGTGTAGGGGTTCGTGCTGGGGTAGATTTAGGGTTTAGTGTAGTGCAGTGCTGTTTGGGTAGTGTAGGGGGTTGTGCTGGGGGTAGTGTTTTAGGGTTTAGGGTAGTGCAGTGGTGTTTGTGTAGTGTAGGGGGTCGTGTTTTAGGGTTTAGGGTAGTGCAGTGGTGTTTGGGTAGTGTAGGGGGTCGTGCTGGGGGTAGTGTAGGTTTAGGGTAGTGCAGTGGTGTTTGTGTAGTGTAGGGGTTCGTGCTGGGGGTAGATTTAGGGTTTAGTGTAGTGCAGTGCTGTTTGGGTAGTGTAGGGGGTCGTGCTGGGGGTAGTGTTTTAGGGTTTAGGGTAGTGCAGTGGTGTTTGGGTAGTGTAGGGGGTCGTGCTGGGGGTAGTGTTTTAGGGTTTAGGGTAGTGCAGTGGTGTTTGGGTAGTGTAGGGGATCGTGCTGGGGTAGTGTTTTTGGGTTTAGGGTAGTGCAGTGGTGTTTGGGTAGTGTAGGGGGTCATGCTGGGGTAGTGTTTTAGGGTTTAGGGTAGTGCAGTGGTGTTTGTGTAGTGGGCAGCGCATGCGCTGCGTCGCTAGGCGAGACCTAAAAAGCATCGCACCAAGATGGCTGCCAACACTTCCTGGATTGAAGTGTTGGCAGCCAATTAGAGCCAAGGTTGTGCTTGTGTAGTTAGGTCCCGCCCAGATATATAAAGATTTTTTCCTTTAATATCTCAAAAACTACTGAACGGATTTACACCATTTAAAAAAAAGGACGCTTTCTGAACCAAGCACTACCTTTTTGTCAAATTTGGTGTAATTCCGTTCAGCAGTTCGAGCTGTAGCCGTGTCTAAAGTTTCCTTTTTATTTTTTTTATTTTTTATTTTTTATTTATGGAAATCAGGAAATACATATTTTACATTATCCAGTTATTCTTACATTAGTTTTACATCTTACATTATTCTCATTGTTGAATTCCTCTAAGTTAACATTGTTATTTACATCTTTACATATTGGCACATATTTACATTTATTTACACAATATTCTATTCTACTATCTTTTTCTTCCAAGTCATTAGTGGATCCCATATTTTCATTCCTTTCTGCTTAGCTTTAAGGCCTTTACATTTATATAGAGACATTTCCTGCTGACCAATATTCAGTATCCTATGAACCCATTGATGATACATAGGTGGTTCCTTATCTTTCCATACCGTGGCAACCAACAATCTTACCACTGCAACCATTATAAATAGGAAATCTCTCTGTGCAGTATCTAATTCCATCCTGTTATCATAGCCTAACAGCATCAAGGTTGCAGTAATTTTTATCTCTGAATTCATCACTTGGAACCAAAACTTCTCTATACCTATTTTAAGTTCATCCAGTTTCCCACAAGAATAAAACATATGAATACGATCTGCCGGTCTGTTTTGACACCTTGGGCATTCATATGTCTGGCTCATACCCCATCCAAACAACTTCGCTGGCGTATAGTAAAGATCATACAGGGTTTTATATTGTTGCGCTTTTAAATTTGATGACAGCAAAACCCTATTCCCTATCTCTAATATCCTATCCACGTCTACCTCCCCATCTACAAGTTTTTCCGCCCATTTCATCTCTGTTTTTTCCATGTCATCTGCTAATCTCTGTGACAATTCCTCGTATACATCCCTAATCCTACTATCTCGACATTTCATTAATCTCAACATAGATACCTCCTCGATTTTAACCGTTCCCCTAGCAAAACCCTTAATACGATGGTGTATCTGTATATATTTGAAGCAAGAGCTACTACGTAAGCCAAACCTCTGAATAAACTCTGAAAAGGTTAATTGTTCCTGCTTGTTAAACAAATCTGCCACCATCACAATCCCCGCCTGTTCCCATTGCCTAGCCAGCCCATCATAGAATGCATATGGAAGAAAATCGGAGTGTCACACTGACGTATATTTATTATATCTGGAAATTTGACAGTGCTTCATCACCTTCTCCCAAATTTTTATTGCCCCCTGAACACACTTGTATCGAATTCTCTTACTATAAATAGGTTTAGATTGTCTTTGGAAAAAACCTTCTGCTTCTTTCCCCAGCGCCAACTGATATATATTAGGTAACTTAGATCTCTCATCCCTACCAACTTCGGGGAAATAAAGCGTACCAAGATGCTGTAGGGTACATGCCCAATAATAGAATAATATATTAGGAGCCTTCCAACCCCCCTTTCTATGGGCAGAGTCAAGAATTGATATGCCCGTCGTATCTTTTTATAGCCCCATATAAATTTTGAGAACATAGCCTCAATTCTTTTTATTTTACTCCCGGGTAGTTCTAGGGGTATCGCTCGCATTAAATATAAAATCTTGGGGAATATCCGCATTTTTAGTACGTTAATCCTACCTATAATCGTAAGATGTAGCTTGTCGATTTGTCTAAGTTCTACGTCTATTTTCCCCAATACTGGATCTATATTTACTTCCCAGAGCTTATCTGTCTGTGATGTTAGATTAACCCCTAGATACATGGCCTTCTCAATTACCCGAGGGTCCTGCAGATGACATTGAGTAGAGCATACAATTTGCGTTTTCTCTTTATTTAATGAATAACCTGACTGTCTCCCAAACTCTATTGCCATATTTTCAATTTCTTTAATTGTCCCTTGCGGATCTGTAGTGACTATCCCAATATCATCCGCATACGCAAGAATCTTTGTCTCATATCCTTGTGTAATAACTGGTTTGATCACCTGATTATTCAAGATTCTTACTATGAATGGGTCAATATAATATGAAAATAAAATAGGAGAACAGGGACACCCTTGACGTGTGCCCCTTGAGATTTCAATTCTCCTAGATGTGTTCCCCATCAGTTGTATCTGAGTATACGGTTTAACATACATGGCTTGAATAGCTCTCAAAAATCCAGGACCTAGCCCTCTATCGGCCAGAGTGTCCCACAAAAATTGCCAGGACACTCGATCGAAAGCTTTTTCTGCGTCAAGAAGGACCACAGCCACTTCCGTGCCCTCTGCTTCTGCAATATCCAATATAGATATAACACGTCTAATGTGGTCTGTGGTCCCCCTACCAGGAACAAAGCCATGTTGCCAGGGTGATACCATTGAAATGACTATTCTTTGCAGCCGAGAAGCCATTATTTTAGAGTATATCTTTGCATCCGCGTTCATTAATGATATTGGTCGATATGAAGATGGAAGTTCTAAGGCTTTGCCCTTTCTAGGGAAAACCACCATGTCTGTGCCCTGCCATGATGCTGGTGGGACCCACTATATTGTATACCTAAATATAGATCATGTAGGATAGGGAGGATCTGTGTGCCTAGCATTTTATACACTTCTACTGGTATTTTATCTGGTCCAGCCGCTTTTCCTATAGAGAGAGATCCTAATGCTTCCTGCACCTCTTGCATAGTGATTTCCTGTTCTAATTCCTGTGCCTTGTCTTCTTCCAATTTAGGCAAAATAGGATTACTATCCACTGTCTCTGGCACATCCTGCACCGTATCCGCCTGATATAATCTTCCATAAAATTCCTCAAAAACTTCCATTATCTTCTGGGAGCCCTCCACTATTTGACCTTTCTTATTCTTAATTTTCAAGATATTGTTTCTAGTGCTTTTCTGCCTTATCCTATGTGCCAATGTTTTCCCTATTGCCTCCCCGTACTCATACATTTCCCCCTATATGCTTGAAACACTTGAGCCACCTTCTCCTGAAAGTGCGCATTGATATCTGTCTTAGCTACCGCTACCTTTAACATGTGCTCCCGTAATGCCTCTTCCACACCCCCTTTCTTATTAATCCGACATGCTCAGCTTCCAGTTCTGTCAATATCCTAATCAGGTGATCCGTTTCTATTTTCTGCTGTTTTCGGATTCGAGCTGTATATCCAATTACTTCGCCCCTAAAAGCGACCTTAAAGGTATCCCATACCATCGCACGAGTTGCACTGTATCTATTACAGTCAAAGAATTCCACCGCCCATTGTTTAATATAGGAGCAAAATCCCTCATCGGCTAATAGCTTCTTATCAAAAGACCAAGAGCTCTGTTTTTGCCTACCGACCATAGCCTTTATTTCCAACACCAGAGGATTATGATCAGAAAAAGTTGGGGTAATTTCCTAATATCCATCTTATCTGTCAGCTGGCTAGACACCAAAAAATAATCCAGTCTAGCGAATTTCCTATGAGGATGGGAAAAGTACGTATACCCAGGGTCTTTTTGTTTCTTCTCCTTCCATACATCTATCAACCCATGGGTTTCCTTGAATGAATTTATTGCTCTATAAACTTTTGGTTTTCTCCCTGAATATTTATACTGCTGTGATTGTATATCCACTTCCATATGTATATTAAAATCTCCACATATGATCAGTGTTTGTGACCATGTAGCTAATTCCACCTCTAATTCTTCCCAAATAGTTTCATCATCTAAATTGGACCCATATATGTTAGCCACAGTTAACCCCGTATTTAACTCCATTATGGCCCAACGCCCCCATTTGTCTGCAGCTGTGCGGATAACTCCCCCGGCTCTCTGTTTCACATATATAGCCACTCCCCTTATCATAGTAGTTTGCGTGGAGCACACCGCAAGATTATACCCCCTGATTTCCAACAAATCCTTATTCTTCCATGGAATGTGCGTCTCTTGGAGACATATCACATCTGGGTTTACCGTTCTAAGAATCTGAAAGACCCTCTCTCTCTTTTTCCTGTCATTCAAGCCAGCCACATTAGATGTACAAATTTGCAAGCTATCCATCCCCATTTCTATTGTTTCTTTTTGCGTTTATTCTCCTTTGCTTGACACACTTTGTATTCCTTTTTTCATTATGTACTCCTGTTTTCCACACTTTTTCAATTTTCTCTTCCCCAGACCTTCCCCTTGACCCCCCTAGACCCTCCTCCTCCCCTCCCCCTCACCCATGCCCCCCCACTCAACCTCTGTCCCTACTACCCCCCTAACCACCCCCGTGTACCCATCCCACCCCAAACCCCCCTCCCTTCCTTCCCCTACTTCAGCCCCCACCCACCCTTCTCCCACTACACAGGCAAAAGGGCCCATGGCCCTTGCGATGGAGAGAGACTTGCGCCTCTCTGTGTCCCCCTTTTCTTAATCCTAGTTATACTATTCGGTTTTTTTGTGTTTTTTTTACCATATATCTTCCTATTAAAGACATTATGGATATATTTTACCAAACATTACCCATTAACCATATTACCCTTGTCTCATCATCGTTTTACATATTAGAATCAACATCTTGCCCCTATATTCTTTAGCAATCTCACTTCTAGCTTCAGATAAGGTCCAAATATTCTTTAGCTTGTATTTCGGATATAAAAAAGCGCATTTGGCCTTTGTTAACTACTTTCAGTGTGGCTGGATTTAGCAGAAAAGCCTGTGCACCCTTGTTCTGAAAAGGAGTTATAAGCTGTCGTAGCTGCCATCTTTTTTCGACAGTATGGTGACAAAAGTCCGGCCTAACAAAAAACTGTACCCCCTTTCCCTGCCGTTTCCTATCCGGTCGAGCCAAATCATACAAGGCCTGGCGTGCTAAAAAGTTATTTAAACAAATCAGGATCGCCCTAGGCCTGGTCTCTGTTTGTCCTCTTTTGGCAGTCAACTGTTTAAACGGAAACCTGTGAGCCCTCTGGATCTCAGTAGTCCAATTCCACATTGTTAACTCGGGGAAAGCTTCATTAAATAAATCAATCACAAATTTGCGGACATCTGAACCCTCCATATCTTCGGGTATACCTAATACTCTGAGATTATTCCGGCGTAGTCGGTTCTCTAAGTCAGCTAATTTAATCTGAATATCGTCTCTGTGAGAAGTCATAGTATGTAAGGTGGTTTTTTGTACTGCCATTTCATCTTCTAGAACCGATATTCGTCCCTCCGCCTCATTCATTCTATCAGTAAATTCATTGCAGGTTTTTGCAATTCTTCTGACGGTGTTTTGGAGCTTCCGACAAGCTGTATGTGTCTTAAGATTTTCCGTGCGGGTTTCAAGTCTGTGGTCTACTATGGATTGATAAATTGCGGCCAGAGATATTTCGCCCGGATTGCCACCAGCAGCGCCCAAAGGTTGACCATCAGCTTCATTACCAGGAGAGGTGGCTTCAGGCGATAGAGAAATCTCCCACATCAGACTCTTAGTTGTCAAAGGGTAACATGCCTTCTCCTTATTTTCCACTTCCTTACGTACCATAGTAGCATCCAGACTTATTTCATCCGCATTTGAAATATTGGGTTCACTCCCCAAACTGATTAATGACCCCTCCAAGGATCCAGATCTTAGACCTTCATCTTGTTCATTCTCTGTAGTATCCGAGGATTCTGAAAGCGAGTAAAATTTCTCACTTAGATCACTCTCTCTACTAGCCTTTACTGCGTTTCCTAGATCCTCCTCTTCCTCCTCTTCCTCCATACCTTGATCCGTAGAGAGATCAGATACAAGAACATCCTGAACGCCTTCTGGTACTGAGAGTATTTCACATCGCGAACCTTTTGCCTTATCAGATTGCGCATTATCTTTTTGGCTCCTACCTTCATCCATAGTTTTTGCCTGTATTGAAATATTGGCGGGCAGATTTGTATTACCAATATCTTCTGCTCCTATCCTCATTTGCACTGTTTTTTCTTTACCACCGTTAGTCATTACTTGCTTTTCCTTTTTTGTTAGTACTGCAAACATTTGAGGAACCTTTTTTTTAGCATCCATCATGTGTTCACCCCTCTGCGTAAGATTGGCCAGATCTCCTACTGCCCCCTCCAGAGCCGCTTTCATGTTGCTACCTACTTTCGGTGTGCCTGCCATTCTGCTCCCAGCTTGGGGCTCCAGCGTTCCCCGACTCTTACCACCACGGGCTGATTTAGGGGGCATTGTTGCACACTTTGACCCACTTAACCACTATTGTTTATTGAATCTATCAGCTATTGAGTTTCGACTTCAGTTGCAACAACAGTCAACAATGTATCAGCAATCCACGAATCCTTCAAAGAGTTCTGCGGGTCACAGATAACGTCCGCTTTCAGCTACGACGCTATGGCGTTTCCCGACGTCAATACTAGCTCCCTCTTGAGCGATACGCTTACCGGCGAATCTCTTTGTCCAGCTCGATGCTTCCAAGGGTTCGCAAGTGACCAGCGAATCGCCCGCTCCACACACCACGCTCCAAGCCCAAAAGCTGCGGAAATCTGGATCAGGCTTCAGTCACGACGTGCCGACATCCGCTCGTCCGCTCAGTTACCAGTGCGCCTACCGACAAGACTCCCGATTCCTCCGTCAGCACAGATGAGTAATTAGGCAGGTAAGTTGATTCCAGAGCAATCGCTGGTTACTTTATCCCGCATTTTCTTACTCATTGTCGCTTATTTCCTGCTGTAAGTTTTCACCAGGATCAGCTTCCCATGTTATCACTTCTCCGAGGCTGTGCAGCGATTCTTCAGGCAGACTTTGTTTGAAGAAAGGGGGGAACACGCTGAGGAGCTCATTGCTCACACGTCCGTCTCACGGACGCCATCTTTGCCCCAACACAGATTGGCCGCCGTGTCTAAAGTTTCCTATGGAAAATAACATGGAGAAAACACGTTTTGGGACCCCCCTTTTATCTCGGCCCCCACTTGGCTAATCACCCCAAAACTTTCAAGACAGGAGCTGACCGGAGCGCCCCACTAGTTTTGAAAAGTTTGCGATGATTCGTCAAATGACGCCAAAGTTATTGGGAAAACAAAAAATGCTTTTCCTATGGAAAATAGGTCCTAACTATAACTACCTACTGGCGACCGCCAGTAGGTAATATATATATCTATATATTCTGTCTTAAAATAAAATACTCTGCAACCTACCGGAGTGGCTCGTGTATCCTCGTTCTAAGTCTGGGGATCCTTCGTGGGAACTATATATATATATCATGTGATCAAGCTCGCTGTGTCGAGTGAAACGCGTCATGGCAGGCATTATGCCTGTGTATCTCTATGGATTAATTTGGAAATAAACTGCACTGTTTCTCCACGACATCGAGTCTTAAATAACTTTCTTACGAGTTTGGCTGAGGTCCGTGCCTGTTGGTTCTGCCGGGGATAGGCAGACAGGATTCTGGTGTGTGAATATATATATATGTATATCACAGCTCCAAAGGTCCACCAAGAACTATTCTGCACTCAGGACGGGTGCTGTTCCGTGTTGTGGGGGTGGACCCACATTAAATGATTTTGGTTCCACATACCCGCAGGAATAGGAGGCTATTCAGACTGATTCCTGATTCCTGCGGGTATGTGGAACCAAAATCATTTAATACGGCTGTGACGAGGGGCATGTAATTTTGCAACAACTGAATGTTTAAACTATGTAGCACGAGCTGCGAGTGGGTATTAATAAGGAAAAGGACTGCCAAAGATAAGTCGGATGTTTATTATCTGGATGGCATGTAACTTGAACTTTGTGCACCTATGAGAGGAGTAATGATTTATTGGTCAATCAGTGACTTTATTTGGACAATTGGCACTAAGTATAGTTACGTTACTTTTTTTTTTTTTTAGTCCTCATTAGCCTCTTTAATGGAAAAGAAAAACAGTAAAGTTCTTCGACCTGCACATTTTGATGGGTAATGGTAACCTGGCCTCATGTGCTTATTAGAGGTAGGGAAAAAGAAAAACGGGGAGATCGCAATCTGCAAGACCCTCGGGTTTGACCTCCTTCTCCCATGTTTTACTTTTATATGTCTCTGCCCACTCTCTGTCCAACCGAAAGACATAATAAAAAACCTGTTGAGGCTGAGAAGGCTTAATCATCGGACCTCTGATTACATCTGCTAGCACTTAAATGGTCACACCATTCGAATAGCGGGAGCCAAAAATCATGGTTTCTGTCACCCATCATATCTAGAGCGGCTATATGTTTAAGGGAACGCACCCAATCATCAAAACTAGGAGGGGCTACTGCCACCCATTGCTTACATATCTCTCTCCTTGCCAGTAATATACTATAAAAGATAAGCCTTGCCTGGTTCTTTGTTGTTGTGACTACTGACTCCACTTGTCCAAAAATAACAAGCAAGACACTTAACTCAATGTTGATCTCCAACATTTCAGACAGTGCCCTACTTATGTCTCTCCAGAATACCTGTATTTCTGGGCAGTTCACAAACATATGGACATCGTCCTCTTTTAAGCAACCGCACTTCGGACAAGCGACTTCACCTCCTCTCCCAAACTTTGACAATCTCTGGGGGACCAGTAAGCTCTGTGGATGGAAAAGAGATGAGTTCTCCTCAGGTATGCAGGCTTTACTGTTTTAAATAGCATGATCATAGATACTTGCCATTGGTGTTCCAGCGATGTCTCCGGCAAGTATCTTCCCCACAGTTCCATTGGCAAAGTGAAAGCTCCATCCTCCGATTCGATCATTAACCAGTAAATAGCCGCCAACTCCTTCTTGTGCACTGTCTCTTGCATCAGTCGGGTTTCTAGGTCGTTTTGTTCCCCAATCTTTGTTTCCGGATCTTGATACCAACTCCGCATTTGAAGATATTTAAATCTGGATAAGTGGCAGTCAACTTGTTGGTTACACGCCTCCCATGATATTAATTTCCCATCCACAATTATATGCTCCCATCGCAGAAAACCCGCCTTTGACAATGGTTCTGCAAGAGCATCCTTCGTCCATTCTGGAGAGCCTGGTGATCCCCAAATCGGAGCCATATAACTGTGGTATGCAATCTTTAATAATTTTCTAACCTTGTACCACGTCTCAGCGAGCCCACTCAATATCTTTAACCTGACTTTTTTAAAGAACTTTGGGTCAGCGTATTTGAACAGAAACCCCTGTTTGCCACCTAACTCTAAATTTGACATTATAGCCCACTTACCCCCTATCTGAATTTGACTGGGTTTGTTTTTATTTATTTATTTATTTTTGTGTTTTATAGAGCGCGAACTTGACCCGTTAGGGTATCAGAGCGCTTTACAGGGATCATAGAAGTGTACAGTAGGCATGGAATCACAAAGTACAAAAGATAAGGAGGGGGCGGGGTGCTGGATACATAAGGGATAGAGGACACGTATGTACAGATTACATTTATGATTACTCAAGATAAGGCCCCAGGATTCTTGATGAGGTAGCTCGATACTCAAATGGGAGGCGCTAGTCGGTAGTTGGTCAGGGTCTCTGTGTTGGTAGGAGGCAACATTTAGGAGAGGAATTTACCCATAAGGAAAGTTTTGGCCTCCTTTTTGAAACGTGCCAGAGAAGGGATTCTTCTGATGGCGGGCGGGAGAGAGTTCCATATTCTTGGAGCGGCCCCAGAGAAAGCCCTATTGAAAGTTTTTTTTTTCCGGAAACGTGCAGGTTGGAGTAAGAGGTCTTTGGCGGACCGGGAGTTTCTGATTCTGCCAGATACCACAAGTTTCTGTGCAAGATAAGCAGGGGAGTTTGAGTATAAAGCCTTGTGTGTGATTCAGGCCAGTTTAAGTTGTATTCTAGCCTCGAGAGGAAGCCAGTTCAAAGCTTTCAAGTGTGGAGAGATAGGGTCGAATTTTCTTGAGCTTGTAAGAAGTCTGGCGGCAGCGTTGAGGCAGGCTTTTAAAGGTGCCAGGGAGATCTTGGGTAAACCCGAGAGGGTGGAACAGCCATACTCCAGTCTGGAGATTACTAGCGCTTGGACTGCACTTTTTAGGTCGGCAGCGTCGAGGAAGGGTTTCAGTTTCCTAAGGTAGCTCAAGTGGAATCTGGCTGATTTGGCCATCGATTTGATGTGGTCCCGCATGTTCAAATTGCTGTCCAGGGTTATTCCCAGCGATTTTGCTGAGTCCACGATGGTCGGTGGGCAATCTAAGGCTGTGATAGCCTTGATCCATATCTGCATCTCAGGATTGGTTTCTGGAGGGGAGATTAGGAGAAATTCAGTTTTCTTTGCGTTGAGTTTGAGTTGATTGGAGGTGAGCCAATGGACGGTTGATTTCAGGGCCTCATTCAGGGAGAGAATCTCCTCGAGAGATGAGGTTTTGATGTAGAGCTGAGTGTCGTCAGCATACATGTGGTAGGAGATATTCGCTGTGCGAAGTACTTCGGCAAGTGGTTCAAGGTAAAGGTTGAAGAGGGTAGGGGACAGGGTTGATCCTTGAGGGACTCCGATCGTGACCGGAGAGGGAGCAGATAGGTCGCCGTTGATTAGGAATCGCTGCGATCGGTTTTGGAGGAAGGATCTAAACCATTCTAGAACAGAGCCATCCAAACCCATCCTGAGTTTGAGGCGTTCGAGACGTTTTTCGTGGTTGACCGTGTCGAAGGCCGAGGATAGATCTAGGAGGATTAGAAGGCAAGTTTTCCCTTGGTCAAGGGCTTGGAGGGCATCGTCAACGATGTGGAGCATGGTCGTTTCAGTACTGTGCCCAGGTCTGAATCCAGATTGGAAGTCATCGAGAAGGTGGAAGTTGTTGATGTGTTGCCTTAGTTGCTGTTGCACACACTTCTCCAACACTTTAGTTAAGAGGGGGATGTTGGAAATAGGTCTGAAGTTGTCGGGGAAGGCTGGATCCAGCGACGGCTTTTTCAAAATTGTTAAACAGACACCTCCCATTCTTCAGTAAAAAAGCCCAAGAATAGAAGAGTAAATCCGGTAGAGCTAAGCCTCCTCTCTCAACCCTCCTTCTCAGTTTTTTCTAAGCAAATCTTGGTCCTTTACTTGACCAAATAAAAGTGCTAATCTCACTTTGCAGCTTCTTCAGCCATTCTTTCTCGAAAGGCAAGTGTATAGTGTCAAATAAAAAAGTAAGCTTTGGAAGGACTATCATTTTAACTAAATTGATTCGACCAAAAGGGATAACTGCAGATCGGACCACATTTTCAAAAGTTTGCTGATCTCCTTCCTTACTTTCGAAAAATTAACTTTAGCAATTTTATTGATATCCTGCGATATCATGACTCCCAAATATCTAATTTCTTCTTTTACACCTTCAGCCTCAATGTTCCAGGTCATGATCTCAGTCTTGCCACTGTTGATTTCATAGCCCGAAATCTTTCCAAAGTCAGTTGTCAGAGACATAATGCGAGACAAGGTGTTTTTTAAATTTGTAGTATAGATCAAAATGTCATCCGCATATAGCCCCAGTTTCTTATTCCAGCTGATATACTTAAAAGGTAAAATTTCCGAATCTTCTCTAATTTTTCTAGCTAAGGGCTCTATGTAAAGATTAAAAAGAAGGGGCGACAAAGGGCAACCCTGCCTCGTCCCCCTGGCTATTGATACAGGTTTAGTTAGGGAGCCGTTGACCAAAACTCTTGCTTCTGGGGCTTGGTAGAAACCTGCCAATGCCTTACAAAAATTTGACCCTAGATTCAAAGATTTTGCCACTCCTTTTAAATAGACCCAGTTCACGCGGTCGAAAGCCTTCGTGGCATCCAAGGCCACTACGGCCAAAGGCAAACTGTAGAAGGTTGCTAGATCTATTGAGCCAATTAATGCAAAAGTCAGATCTTTCAAGGACCTTCCTCGTATAAAACCCTTCTGATCGTCGTGTACCAACTCTGCCATTAAACCGTTCAACCTATCGGCCAAAATGTTAGCGTAGATCTTATAATCGCTATTTAATAATGAAATTGGCCGGTAGGAATCACATTTCGAGGGGCATTTTCCTGGCTTTAAAATTAAAGAGATGGTAGCTTCCTTCCAGGCGGTTGGCATACTAGACCCTGCAATAAAGAGATCGTTAAAAAATTTCACTAAGATGGGCGTTAGAGTACTTGCCAGAACTTTATAGACCTTTTGGGGCAAACCGTCGGGCCCTGGAGCCTTCCCCTTCTTAAGCTGATTAATTACCATTTCTACCTCACTGCTGTCAATTTTTCTATTTAGCTTTCCAGTTTTTTCCTGTGTAAGAGGGTTTACAAGATCTTGCCCTAACCAACTTTTTAGTTCGTCTTCCGATGGATTAAGCTCTTCTCGGTAGACTTTACTAAAAAAATTATAGAAAGTTTGCTCAATCCCTCTACTGTCGCCAATCAGGGTCCCAATTTGTTCACATACAACTACGTTACTTTTTGTGAACAGGATAAACGTTTAAATATGGCTGGCAGGACCGAAGGATTACCACCAGGAAGGTAGCAGTCCTTCTTCTTGCATCATGAACATTTCACCAATGGGAGTGTACCAGTTGAATTTATAAACCACTACCTGCTGTGTTAATGCATTTTCAAACAAGCATTGATAAAGGCCAACGCCGAAACGCATCTGCTTGAAATAAAACAATTACATTATGCCCCGGGAGTGCCCCGTGATTTCCTTAGGGATTTTTGGAGCGTGATATATATATATATCACAAAAAGGTGCCCCAGTAAGAACGCCCAACAAGGAAGGTTACCCTCTGATGCTGCGGAGGACAGTGCAGGCAGTTTCAAACTTCCATCTCCTTTTGCGGCTCAACGCATTTCGAACTGCCGTTCTTGTTCACGAGCCATACGACAAAGAAACAACAGCAGCTGTTAGGAACACATTTGAATTTATTGTAGGCCTGCCCCAGTGGGCGTGTACCATGCCTCTATAAGCGCAATGCAAGATGGTCTATGTAGTGTTCCAAAAGAATAAATTCCAAGTGGATGCTGCTGTTGGACCCAAGTAATGTCAATGAAAAACCCCAGTGGGCTGACGAAAATTAAAAAACATGAGATGCACTGTCTTAATGCATCCTGCAGCTTGAGCCGTTCTTACTGGGGCACCTTTTTGTGATATATATATTCTCAAACGTCCTCCCGCAATTCCATACATAAGGAATAGCCGCACTCAGGAATTTTGGAAAGACTAATATTTAATGACTGACGCGTTTCAACCCAACGGTCTTTGTCAAAGTCACTCCGTAATCCGGAAGTGGTTGTGTTTAAATGCATTCCAGAATTGAAAATAAACATAGAAAACATATGCAGAGGTGGGGTTGCAAACCCTGCGCATAGGAAAACAGACTATCTGTCAATCTCCAAGCATTTTACAATATTGACCAATGCTTAAATTAATTATCCTCGTGTCACGAGGTAGAAACAAAAATTTATGCAGACGTCACTTCATAATGCCAAGCCAAGGTGCCAGTAATTATGCTGCCAAATTAAATCAACATTTGGGCATACAGCGCGCGCGTACCACTGAATATACGGTATCCACCAGATAGGCAAGTGCCTATGAATTACAATCAAAACATTGCATTATTACAATTCTCCAAACAATACTCCTCGCTGAACGAGGTACAAACAGATCCTGAATGCAATGTTTAACTATTTAATGCAAAGTCAAATTTTCAACAATCATTTGCCCAATCTCGCGCTGCCAAAATAAAATAAAACCACATGGTGCGAGCTTCACTCGATACTACGTGTCTCTGCCGGATGGGCAAGTGCCAATGATTTTCATCGAAATGTAGCTAGGTAGATACTACATCTACTGACATAAAGTAATCCCTGCAGTGGTTGCATGCTATCCCTACCTCTCTTTGACGTGTTTAAAAACGGGGGAGGAATACAAAATAATAATAATAAATAGAATGCCTGAACAAAACACCAAACATAAATCAAACCCTAGGTGTTGTTTAAAAAAATCGGATTTCAATCACACATTACTAATGCAGCCGCATTGGAAGAAAATGTATCTAAATTACATAGAAAAAAGGGGGGGAGAAGGAGACTGCAATGAGGTGAGAGATGGATAATTAAAATATATATATATATATAAAAATATATATATACAGTGTCCAAATACATGGAAGGGCACCACGGGTATATTGAATCCTCACTGCCCTAGATGCACATGAAGGTCTTCCTCGTGGTTAAGACCACCTGGAATCCTGCTCTGTAGCCGTGTTATATATTTTGACTCCAAACGCCGCAAGCTGCGTTCCCGATCTCCTCCTCGAGGGTGGGCCAGAATCCTGTCAATGCCAAAATAGGACATTTTAGAACTGATATCAGACACATTCTTATGCATTATTTTGCAGTGCTTCGCCACTGTGTATGTCATGTCCCTGTTTCTAATGGCGCGCAAATGTTCCAGAATGCATTTCTTGACCGGGAAGATTGTGCTTCCAATATATCGCATGCCACAAATGCAAGTCAAAACATAAACAACATAATCAGTATTGCAGTTAATGAACTTACGAATTCTTTCAATCTTGCCTGTAGGGAGACTATACTTCTTGACATTGGAGCTACTGCTACAAGCTTTGCATCGTCCACACTTATGGAAACCAGGGAGTTCCCTCAACCAGGTCCCTTGATTCGCTATATACCTGTATTGAACACAGCTTGGGACTTGAAGCCTGTAAATATTTTTTCAGCGACAGACCTCTTTCCAATTATGATCACACTATGTTATTGCTAAACATATTACAATTCTGTTTAGAAAATAATTGTTTTTTATTTGAAGAGGAGTGGTATAAGCAACTAACAGGGACTGCGATGGGAAGTTGCTTCGCTCCAAGCTACGCCTGTATTTTTATGGGGTGGTGGGAGGCGGAGCACATCTGGCACAGGGAAAATTAATCCTGTATGGACCATCTTATCCTGTGGACCCGCTACATTGACGATATTTTTCTGATATGTGATGGTCCACAGGATTTGTTGGAAAATTTCATCACTGGTCTCTCAGATAACTCTCTAAATCTCAAATTCACCAGCAAGGTACATCCAAACACGATTGAATTCCTTGACATCCTGGTTGAGGAGAAAAATGAGAGAATACACACTAGCCTGTTTAGGAAGGCCACTGCAGGGAACAGCATTCTTCACGCAGATAGCCACCATCCGGATGGCCTTAAAAGGAGCATCCCTTTTGGAGAGCTCCTTAGGGCGAAACGAAACTGTAGTTCCACAGAGGCATATCTAGAGGAACAGAGAAACATGCTAGGGAGATTCAGGACACGTGGCTACAATGGCAAAACCATCAGGGCGGCAGTAGACAAAGCGTCTAAAAGGAACAGGAGTAGTCTCCTTGTTCCAAAGATCAAAGACAAGAGTAAGCTAGAGGTGAGGCTTATTACAACCTTTAATAGTGCCTCTCAGGCAATTAAGAAAGTGGTGCGTAAACACTGGCACATAGTCAGAAATGACGTGGTAATTGGCAAACTGGTTAGCCCCACACCACACATTACGTATCGTAAATGTGATTCGCAAAAAGATATACTTGTACATAGCCACCTGACAGGGGGGAACAGGAATCAAGGGACCTGGTTGAGGGAACTCCCTGGTTTCCATAAGTGTGGACGATGCAAAGCTTGTAGCAGTAGCTCCAATGTCAAGAAGTATAGTCTCCCTACAGGCAAGAGTGAAAGAATTCGTAACTTCATTAACTGCAATACTGATTATGTTGTTTATGTTTTGACTTGCATTTGTGGCATGCGATATATTGGAAGCACAATCTTCCCGGTCAATGAACGCATTCTGGAACATTTGCGCGCCATTAGAAACAGGAACATGACATACACAGTGGCAAAGCACTGCGAAATAATGCATAAGAATGTGTCTGATATCAGTTCTAAAATGTCCTATTTTGGCATTGACAGGATTCCGGCCCACCCTCGAGGAGGAGATCGGGAACGCAGCTTGCGGCGTTTGGAGTCAAAATATATAATACGGCTGCAGAGCAGGATTCCAGGTGGTCTTAACCATGAGGAGGACCTTCATGTGCATCTAGGGCAGTGAGGATTCAATATACCCATGTTGCCCTTCCATGTATTTGGACACTGTATATATATATTTTTATATATATATTTTTTTTAATCATCCATCTCTTACCTCATTGCAGTCTCCTTCTCCCCCTTTTTTCTATGTAATTTAGATAAATTTTCTTCCAATGTGGCTGTATTAGTAAT
The DNA here is from genome assembly GCA_963921515.1 of Calotriton arnoldi. Classification (NCBI taxonomy): domain Eukaryota; kingdom Metazoa; phylum Chordata; class Amphibia; order Caudata; family Salamandridae; genus Calotriton; species Calotriton arnoldi. The sequence continues at coordinate 803,634 of CAWUFW010004765.1, forward strand.
AATAATAATAATAATAATTTTATTGCATGATTAATTAAAATCTTACAATTCGAAAATCACCAGTACACAATCATTAAAACGTATCTACACAAACACAATCATAAAAATACATTAAATACACAAATTCAATTCATCGTTATTATAATTCATTATTACAAATATTAAAATAACAATTATTTACAGGTATAGGTTCTTTACTTTTGTGCAATATCTCATGTGCAAATGCTCTCAAACTACCAGCAACTTCCATTCCTATTATGCTTGAATCATTGACTTCCAACTTCTTTTTACAAGGGTCACAAATTTAGTAAAGTTTGCAATCATTACTATATCCATTGGCTTAAAACACGCTAACATAGCTTGTCTGCATGATCGGATCCCTCTTTCATTAAAACAGATCTTTAAATACCTCTTTCTTTCAACCTTCAATGATGTACATATGCAAACCAAATGTATAATTTTTTCTTCCCATCGGTTACATAATCTACAGGGGATTGGCTTAGTTGGTCTCAGCCAAGGCTTTGTGTGCATTAGTCCGGGCAGGTTGCCAAATCTTGCGGACATAAATAAGTTCTTTGTTTGTATAGTCCACGGTGTTTCTAGATATGGTTGCACTTTGATGGTCGTATATTCGTTCACTATCATCCAGGCATGAGACCTTTTAATGAATAACTCTTTATCCTTTAGAAGTGATAGATGTTTTGTTAATCTATTTATTAATTTTTTTAAAGATAATGGTGTTATTGACATCTCCCAAATCTCGTGTGCAGACAATTCTTCTAGTGCTGTTTGAAGGTATGTATAAAAACGGGAAGTTTGATTCTGTTGCATTTCTTGCCAGAGTAGACAGCTCATTGGATTAAAATTATTGGTTTTAATTTGTTTCCATACCTTTACGTAGTGGCCCATCCTCACAACTTGCTGATTAAAAAAGCCGAATTCCAGTCGGATCTGGGCCGGTGATGCATTAACTGGAAGTTGGAACAAGTTTTTAAATGTTTTTGTTATAGCATTGTTCAAAAGTGCAGAATCCATACCGCAAAGAGCTTCGCTTCCATAAGTGAGACTGGGCATTAATTTCGCTTTTATAACCTTTAATAATGGAGCATAAGTTGGACCACCCAAAGAGCTATGTAATGAACGAAAGGCCATAATCAAGCTGTTACTTCTTTTATCAGCTCTGTTTTGTGTTGAGAAAATGAACCCTTCTCGTCAAACCATAAGCTCAAATATTTGTAATGTTTTACTTGTTCAAGCTGACGACTTTGTAAGTACCATTTATGGTTACTGTGGCTCAATGCCCTATTGCAGACTGCCATTACTTTTGTTTTTGTTTCATTTATTACCATCTTATTCTTAATTGAATACGTTGATATTTTATTTATAAGTCGCTGCAACCCTATCTTTGTTTGGCTGAGCAAAATAACATTGTCGGCATACAATAAATTTGAAATTTGTTTGTTAGCCAATTTTGGTGAGTGAGCCAACTCGTTATCCAGTTCTTCCGTAAGGTCAGATAAAAATAGATTAAATAAATACGGTGCTAATACGCATCCTTGCTTTAGACCCTGAGATGTATCTATTCTTCTTGATAGACGTGAGCCATTACCTAACCGAATCCTTGTCCAAGTCTCGGTATATAATAATTGGATTGCTTTTAAAAGGCCAGCATTAATACCATAGTTTTCCAATTTCCTCCATAAAATTTGCCTATCTACACAATCAAAAGCTGATTTAAAATCAATGAAACATACATATAGCGGTTGTTTTTTCACTTTATATTTTTCTATTAACATTCCAAGTATTATTATATTCGTTGTCGTGCCTTGTCCTTGTATAAAACCTGATTGGTTTGGAGGAATTAAATGCTTTTCCACTGCCCATTCTGTTAGTTCTTTCAAAAGAACTGATGCAAAGACCTTAGCTTCGATATCTTGCAATGTTATTAATCTATAATTAGCAGGTTGTGACCACTCACCGCTCTTATAAATAGATGAGATTATGGAACCCCTCCAGGAGGCCGGGATGGTTAATGTTTGCACCGCTTGATTAAATACTAATGTTAAGTACCTGGCCCATAGTGAAGCATTCTCTTTAAAGAAGGCAGCTGGAATCCCGTTTGGACCAGGGGCGCCGTCAGATCTCTGTTTCTTTATAAATTTACATACTTGACTTTCCGTAATAGATATGTCAGTATTCTCTTTATCCTCTGACTTTCTCAAGTTATTTATGCCGGGACTCAGATCCATGCTTATGTTGGAATTTAGATGCGAGTGAAGGAAGTTGACCCAATCTGACTCAGGAATGACAGAGGATGTAATTACTCTACTAGATCTATTTAAGTTGTTGATTAAAGACCAAAATTCCCTTGCATTATTCTTTTTACTGGTATATAATGCCTTAGCCCAAAGTGCTTGTTTTGCTTGCATTTTTTCATTCCAAATTCGTTTTCTTACTTCTACATTTATTTTCTTTAATTTATCTCTATAGATTTGATTCCCTGGGTGTTTCTTAACCAATCTTAACATTTTATTACGCTCTTTTTTAAATAGATGACTTTCCGAAGACAGTTTAACCAGCGCCATTGATTTTTTGTCATTCCACTCTTTATTACCAACTTTTTGTTTCTGGCTTAAAACTAATTTATTTGTAAAGAGGGACCATTTTTTGATAGCGCTAGAACCATCTCCATCAAAACAAATTTCAACCATTTCTTTTGATGTTGCTATGATTGATTCTTTGGTGAATTCAGTCCAATAAAGTTTCTTATAATTTACCGTATTTATGTCTCCCAGAAGAGTCATATATTCTCCATGCCTTGCACAGTTTAACTTTAATTCTATTATTTGTTGATTATGGTCACTTCCGTGTGCTTCACCGATCTGATAGGTTTTTTTTTTTTTTTAATTTGTAAGGATTAAACTTTATTGAAAGATGAGAAATTAAGAGCTGATGAAAGAAAAATATGTATATCTTCAAATCTTCAAAAATACGAAGCAAAATCATCGCAGAGTGTCAATCGCTGGGTCATCGCTGCTTGGTAGAAAAAACACGTGATGCCCCTCTAATGCATGTGCATGATGTTTCATGACAACAGTGCAATTAGCAGCATGAACTAGGCGGAAACAAAATGCCAGTTTGTTGTATTCTTAAATAGCTGCGCATGTTACAATTACATTGACTCAATCGGGAATTCCATTCTGTATCCTTTTGGAACAGTTCATGCCAAGCCATTTGCAAACCTGCATTGTTTCAGCACCTCACCAAATCCTTCGCATAGCTTGAGGTCACTTTGATTCTGTGCACACTCTAAAAATTGCTTCATCTCATACTGGCAAGAGGTGTACTGAGACTGCTGTTGATACACTGGCTGGGCAGGTGGTTGTTCCTGATAGGTGACATCTTGTGCTGCTGGTTCAGAGCGACCGCCACCGAAGCCTCCTGTCATTGCATGACCTAAGGTGTGTCCCACAGCGGAGCCTACTGCTACACCAGCTGCTGTTGTCGCCATCTGTGCCATGAGACCTGGCTGCCTTGGTGCAGCAGATGCAGGAGCCATTGCAGAAGGTGCAGGCGCTGCTGGTACTGGAGCACGAGCTACAGGTGGTGGTGCTGGCCACACTGGTGCCCTGGCGGGGGGCGCCATTCTGGACATGCGGCTCCGGCTTCCTCTCGGCATTTTCCTGTCGAATTTCAAAAGGATAGAACTGAAGCTCTTATAGAACAAAACCCGCTCCCTGGAGCTTCTCTCGATGTGCCCGGTGTCACACGCGGGTTCCTGCTGCGTCACGCTCGTCCTTCGCTGCCTCTATCTGAGGACACAGGCTGAGAGCCACAGACTGTTACGTAAAACCGGCTTCTTAGTACTCCGATCTGATAGGTTTAAATCTTTTGAAATAAGTCTAACGAGGCTATTGTGTAGTCTATTCGCGACTTGTTACCCAATGCTTGATATGTCCAGGCAGGCGGCCTGTCTTGCAGAAAACGTCCGTTTAGCACCCTTAGATCTAAGGATTCTAAATCTTTTAGAAAATTCTTCCCAATTTTCCCTTTCTTTTCTCCCCTGGTATCCGATGTATAGCAGGGACTTGGGATTTCCCATAAGTAGTTCTGTTGTTGTATTTCTTCATCTCTCACATAAGACCATAACATGTTCATATTAAAGTCACCCGTAATGATGACCTCAGGTTGCGTGTCCTTTTCCAGTTGCTGGAGTATCGTAGTTGACAAACTGCTAACCATTGCTTTTCTTGAACTGCAATCCGGGTGTATATATACATTTATTAACAAGAGTGTTTTATTTATCCGTTTATCTTTATATCGTAGTTTTACTATCAAACAGTCAATTGTATTTTGTATTTCCTCCTCACTTCCCATTTTTAATTCTGTTGAAATAAAAGTAGCCAGGCCTCCACAAGATCTACCGTATTTACTTTTTTTTGTGGCGGTCATGTAGTATCCCTTAAAGCCTTCTAATGTAAAAGGATCAGTTGCCCAGGTCTCTTGTAGGCAGATTATTTGAAAATCTTCTGACCTTTGGGTCAGTTGTTCATTTTGTAATTTTGATTGAATTCCTTTTATATTCCAGGAGCATAATCGTATTGTACCACTTAAGTTTGTTATTTCCTTCTTGAAATCATCATTTGTAAGCCGTCAATCCTCCCTTGCTCCATGCAGTGCTGTCGTTAACCAACCTAGTTGTAACTCCTCCCTTGGTTCTCTTTTGTTCTCAGTAAAGAATTTTGATGTTTGCCCCATGTTTTTTCCTATTGGATTTTTTAATATTGAGTATGCCTGGTTATTCTCCGACCCCTTCCGATGTTTAGTTGGTTTTTTGGGAGAAATTAACTGACTTGGGTAGGAGGGTTGGAGCAGTCTCATAACTTTTATTCCCCAAGCCAAAAAAACATCATATTCTTGTATAATAAGGTCTACAGAGTTGGTTGAGGTCCAGGTTACCAGAGTCAGTTCTTGATTGCTGCTTTCACTTGCTAAAAATTCAATTGATTCAATATCTGTACTTCTAATTCTTTCTAGCGCCGGTATTGCTTTACACAATCTCAAGATGTTACCACGATTCAGGATATCGTTGTTTCCTGGATTTATATTCAGGTTTAAAAATCAGTTGAACTCCTCCTCCTTTTGAACTTGTTTTATTATTTTGGCTTTTTGCAGTGAATTACAGTAATTTGATAGCTCCTGCTCTTTTGGTTCACCTATATGTTTCAATGGCACCTCGATCCCTAAAGGATGTTTTAATGATTGACTAACCTGAGATATTGCATTCGACGTGTTATGGATTTTTATTCTCTCTATTTCCCAATCTCGTGTTGTCTTACTTTCCTTCTGATTTTTTATCTTACCTATAATATCTTCAGTTAATGTAGATTGGTCAGATTTTATGTTGGTCTTTTCGTTATGAGGTAGATCACTTCTCACTTTTATATTAGTATCCTTAGCTTTTGTGCTATCCGTTTGGTGTTGTTTACTTTCTAAGTCATCCTGTTTTTTATGATCTACTGGGTCTTTGGTGGTTTTATTAATTGCGTCTGAAATTTTTTTATTAAACAAAGGATAGAAGGGTTTTGTTACTTCTATAACTTTGTCTACTTGTTTCAAAATTGTCCCTTTTGAGTTCACTAGGCTGTTCCCTGCCTTTGTTAACTCAATCTCAGGGGAAGATACCGTTATTGTAGCTTTTATAACTTTGTTCCTTGCTTTCCGTTGTTTTTTTCCTCTGTCTTTTTGATAATTGGTATTCATGTGGTGTTTCTGATTGTATTGTTTGTGAGGCGAATGAAATTCTCCCAGTTTGAGCTTCGTTTTTTTCTTCCATTAAATCCTTACTACTTTCCTCATTTAGGGTTTTGTTAATCTTTATTTTTTCCGATACGCTCCCATTTTTGTTTCCAGGGGTAAATAAATTTCCTCTTAGGTCTTCAATTATTGTATTTAATACTTCCGGAATTGTGGCCAGTTTGTTAATCAGTGGAGCACAACTACAATCTGTGTGTGAGGATATTGGTTGTGACTGAGCTCTTATTACCAGATTATTTAGCGTGGCTATTTTATGATCAATTCCCGCTACTGAGGATGCCATGGTGCTAAGAAGGTCTACCTGCACCTCCATTTTGTTGGACTGATAAGTCAGAGCTTCTAGTATTAATTGAGAGGTTCTAAAGAACAGACCCCATATTGATCCCGAGTCCCAATTGGCCGAACAGTGTGCATCCTGAATTTGGCTATTTACAGAAAAGTGTTGTTTATTAGGTTCTCCATCTTTATTTCCTAAATCAATACATTCTAGCTTGTTATTACGTTCATCCTTTTGATAAGGTGAACTCCATCGCTGCAGATTATCCGATTTCATAATGTAGTCGTCCATATTATTTTGAGATCCATTAATCTGCTTGAGATTCTCCTGACCCGAGTTTTGCTCTACATCCTTTGAAATTGGCATAAAGTCAGTTTGAAGGAGATTCGATAAATTCATATTGTCTTTTGTTGCTTTTCGGCTATCTTCCCCTTTTTTAAATTGACTTGTTGACACTGGTTTGGCTGCACCAGATTCATTGGGTCACCTGTTATAGTAGCTTTAATTACATTTACCTGCACTTCAATTGGTAGTGGTGCCCTTGTTACTAAAAGGTGTTGGAAATCTCCGCACTGTGTTCTCGTGTCGCTTGGGTCATCTTGTTGCAAATGTCCTGTTAGAGGAATTGTTAACATCTCTAGATCAGTTATTTGACCCCATTGGTTGTCAGGCTCTTCATTTGTTTTTGTCGTTAGCTCCCTTTTGTACTGGTCAACCTCCCATACATCATGCTTTTGGGATATTGCACTTGATTCATTCACTGGCTTAATTGGGGTTTGTAGTCCTCTTGAGTCAGTTTGTAATGTTAGCATTGCTCCCGTTGGGTCCTTCATAAAATCAAACTTTGTCGGAAGCTTTGCTGTTTTCCCAAAAACATTATCATAGCTGTTTTTGAAGACTTGTTTTCCCCTGCTTGTTTTATTTTCATTTTATTTAGAATTGCTGTAGATTGAAGTTTTTTTTTCCTTCTAATGGGGGGGAATGGTGGTCGCTCCTTTCCCGACCTCATACTTCCCACTTAGTTATACAGGTGTTATACAGGTGTAAGATCTACTTTATACGAGCCGAGCAACAACAGCACAGCCTCACTCCGTGTACAGACCCCAACCGGGTGTTTTTCCACCAGTGGAGCACAGGCAGCCCTTACAGCAGCTGGTCACAGTTCACTAGTCACAGTGACTACCGCCTCGGCTTTTCCCAACAGCCTCCCAACCCTCAGCACTCAACACACTGCTTCTTACCTTTATCTGAGTTTATAGCAGTCTATGGCAGTCTGGTTGCTGGTTACTGATAAAGGCACAACCTCCTATTTCAGACAAAAAGCAGCTCAATTTCTAATTTCTGAGCTTGCAAGATTACGTGCTTCTCAAAGCCTCACCGCTTGCAGTTGCAGCTGCAGTTATAGCCGATCCTTGTTCACTATAGGTGTCACTGTAGGTGTCACAAGGGTCGCGGGAACTCCAGTACTCCCGGTCTCAATACTCTGCTCTGGCGGGGAGGGTTGGGAGGCGCTGCGTGCAGTCCTCGTCTCTGCACTCGTCGCTCCCCTATGCCTGCTCCTGCGCCAGATGCTACCGCTGGGGAAATTAAATCTCAGGGCAGCACCAGTCTCCAAGTCTCAGTGCTCTCGGCTGCTCCGACCGGCGTCGTGCAGGTTTGTCTTAGCCCGGTGTTAGGTTCAATTCAGTGCTTGGCCTGAGCGGCTGCTCCTCCGTGTCACCGGGGGCCGTGGGCTGGTAGTCCCCCTCGGCGACTCAGTGGGCCAACTACGCCCGGCCTTGGAGAGCCTGCAGGAGCCGCGGGAGTCCCAAAGAGATGATGCAGCATACGCGGCAGGCTGGCAAACGGAGAGGCGGCAAGACAACTGTGCCGTGTCCTCCTCGGGCCGTAGAACCTTTGAAGGATTTGCGGGTACCTTGAAGGCAGAAGGCAGCCGGCCGCGGACCAGGAAACCGGGAAAACAGCGTGCAAACAGCGGCAGCTCCTCTTCGCGTCCTCCACACGTCCCCGCTTCCTCCCGCACTGGAACTGACGTCTGCCGTGAAACTCGTGAAACCCGGACTGGAACTGGGAATCAATAGAATCTGAGCTGCTATGGTGCTGCTATGAAACCACACCTGTGGGCAATTGCATTAGTAATGTGTGATTGAAATCCGATTTTTTAAACAACACCTAGGGTTTGGTTTATGTTTGGTGTTTTGTTCAGGCATTCCATTTATTATTATTATTTTGTATTCCTCCCCCGTTTTTAAACATGTCAAAGAGAGGTAGGGATAGCATGCAACCACTGCAGGGATTACTTTATGTCAGTAGATGTGGTATCTACCAAGCTACATTTCGATGAAAATCATTGGTACTTGCCCATCCGGCAGAGGCACGTAGTATCGAGTGAAGCTCGCGCCATGTGGTTTTATTTTATTTTGGCAGCGCGGGATTGGGAAAATGATTGTTGAAAATTTGACTTTGCATTAAATAGTTAAACATTGCATTCAGGATCTGTTTGTACCTCGTTCAGCGAGGAGTATTGTTTGGAGAATTGTAATAATGCAATGTTTTGATTGTAATTCATAGGCACTTGCCTATCTGGTGGATACCGTATATTCAGTGGTACGCGTGCGCTGTATGCCCAAATGTTGATTTAATTTGGCAGCATAATTACTTGCACCTTGGCTTGGCATTATGAAGTGACGTCTGCATTAATTTTTGCGTGTACCTCGTGACACGAGAATAATTAATTTAAGCATTGGTCAATATTGTAAAATGCTTGGGGATTGATAGATAGTCTGTTTTCCTATGCGCAGGGTTTGCAACCCCACCTCTGCATATGTTTTCTATGTTTATTTTCAATTCTGGAATGCATTTAAACACAACCACTTCCGGGTTACGGAGTGACTTTGACAAAGACCGTTGGGTTGAAACGCGTCAGTCATTAAATATTAGTCTTTCCAAAATTCCTGAGTGAGGCTATTCCTTATGTATGGAAATGCGTGAAGACGTTTGATGATAATAGCGGGTCCAGCGCCCACCTGCCTGCACCAACCCCGCCTGGTGGATGAAGTCGGAAGGAAGGCTGGAAATTCTCGTGTTTCATATATATATATATTTATAAATATGTATATATATTTCAGCATACAAAGTTGAATCGCCGCACTCCAGGAGTTGAAAAGAAAGTGCTTTTATTGTGACAGCATAATCAGCACAAACCGATGCATTTCGACCATTGAGGTCTTGATCACGGTTAGTAAATCCCTTTGTCCTTTCACCATTTATGGTAAAGCCCAACCTGCCCATTATGAGGCATTTTGAGATCACATTGTGGTAATTTACTGGAAAAAGGGCTTAACATCCTGGATGGCATTTTTCTTTCACTAAAATGAGACTCATTACTCATTCTTACAGAACAGCAAGGTGCATGGGAGGGTAGAGGTTGAAATGGGATTACCGAAACAACAAGTACGTGGCGAGAAGAGGGAATTCGAATCGTAGTTGGTAATACATTTTTTTTAGATCTGGCACAGAGACAGATTTAGCAATCTGGCTAGTCTCATGTTTTCTAAACAGAACATGATAAAGCTGCATATATATATATCTATAAATGTAGGAGTTTGTAGTCAGCCCTCTTCATCCATTGGTTTGTTCTTCTGTCATTTACATTTTGCTTCTACCCACCCCAGCATACAGCAGATGGCAATAGGTCAGCCATTGGCTCTTTTCATGATGAATGATGGCATTTGCCTGTGCACATTCAAAACAAAGATGTTCAAATCGGTGCCAGTGCTGGGGGGCCACTTTCTACTTTCATCCATACCTTCATTTCATGTTCTTTTTACTCATTTTTGAAGGGGTCTTTTTATATTGACTTTTTTGCAAACATACGCACACCACTTTTAAATACAGACATTTTCACTTGTTATAACGTTTACATTTCTAATACCTCTTGCATATGATTGCAAAAACTCAAACTAAAAAAAAAAGCACAGGTTTGCTGAGGTGAGACCTATTGGCTCTGCCAATGCACATTTACTTATTAATTTTAGAAACTGGCATTCTCTATTACATAAGGTTACAGTTTAACCTGTTAGGTACGGGTGTCGACCATTGGCGATACTGGTGAGGCACCTAAAGGTCCCTATGGTGCTCTGCAAGAGAGGGAGTCCTTTATTTATTTGTTTTTATCAGGATGCTCGAGAAGAGCTTCCTGTGCAGCCTGAAGTTTTTTTTTTACTACAATGACGATCGGCGCGCAGGGCGCGCTGACCTCATTGTAGTTAAAGTGAAAGTAAAATGAGCCAATGGGCTCATTTTACTTTCACTGAGTCAGTGCTTGGGGGGCTATTTCAGTCCCCCGAGCACTGATGCTAACGGGAGAGGTATGGTTGGAAAGGGGAGAATCTCCCCTTTCCAAAGGTACCTCTGTCCAGTAGATACCTGCTTGGGGATTGCCACAGGAGAGCGATCCCCAAGCAGCGATCACCCCACTAGACACAAGGGATGGAGTATTTGTTTATAACAGTGTTTCCGTCCCCCTGGGGGGCAAAAAGCCCACTAGATAACAAGAATTAGTATAAAAAAAAAATGATATGCTTTTAGGGGTGGGGGCTGCCCAGAATGGGTGTGGCCATGCCCCCAACCCAAATCAATCAATCAATCAGAATTTGTAGAGCGCAGTACTGTCACCCCTAGGGGTATCTGGGTGCTAGGGGGGCGAAAAGCCAGGTCTTAAGTTTCTTTCTGAAGTCCGCCAGGGAGGGTGCTGTTCGAAGTGGAGGGGCAGGTTGTTCCAGGTCTTGGCGGCAATGTGGGAGAAGGAGCGGCCCCCACTGCAGCTGCGAAGGATGCCGGGGGTGTGCAGGGGCCAGTGAGGAGAAGTGCAGGTGTCTTGCGGGTAGATGAAAGCTAAGCCGGTGGTTGATGTAGGCCAGTCCTTGATCGTGTAGGGCTTTGTAGGCATGCGTGAGGCTCTTGAACTGGCATCTCTTTTGGATGGGGAGCCAGTGGAGGTTTCTGAGATGGGTAATGATGCGGGTCCATTTGGGGAGGCCCATGATGAATCTGGCTGCAGCATTCTGTATGGTCTGGAGTCTTCTCTGGAGCTGGGTGTAGATGCCGGCGTAGAGTGTGTTGCCATAGTCGAGGCAGCTGGTGATTAGGCCCTGAGTGACGGTCTTTCTGGTGTTGACTGGGATCCATCTGAAGATTCTGCGGAGCATGCGGAGGGTGTGGAAGCAGGAGGAGGCGACTGCGAGACTCGTTGTTTCATGGACAGTTCGCTGTTGAGCATGATGCCTAGGTTGCGTGCATGGTCTGTTGGTGCGGGTGTGGGTCCAAGAACTGCTGGCCACCAGCTGTAGTTCTATATGGATGTGTTTTTCCCAAAGTTTGGTACTTCTGTCTAGTCTGAGTTGATTTTAAGGCAATTGGCTCTCATCCAGTTGGCAACATTGGCCATGGTGTTGCGGAAGTTTGTTCTTGTGGTGGAGAGGTCGTCAGTGAGCGAGAGGATAAAGTTGAGTGTCGCTTGTGTAAGAAATTGTGTTGAGGCCGTGGGATCTGATGATGTCTGCAAGGGGGGTCATGTAGGTGTTGAACAAAGTGGGGCTGAGGGAGGATCCTTGGGGTACACTGCATATGATGTTCTTGCGTTCGGAGGTGAAGGGAGGCAGCTGGATGCTCTGTGTTTGTCCTGTATAAAAGGGGAAACAGTCTTTCTGCTCCCCCGGCGCTTGCAGATGGGAGCAATAACTCCCGATCTGCCCACGGGGGGCAGAAAGCCCACTGGACACCAGGGATGAATAATTTTATAGATTGATCGGGATCTGGGCTGCCCAGCCATGGCCATGCCCCCACCCCAAATAAAAGAGGACACGGTCTTTCTGCCCCCAAGGGGGGCAGATGGGGGTAATTCCTCCCTATCTTCATCCAGAGGGGGGAGTCAGAAAGGCCACTACCAGGGATTAAAAAAAAGTATATAGGGGGTGGGGGCTGCCCACCCCAACTAAAGAGGGCAATAGTCTTTCCACTTTCCTGGGGGGCAGATTGGAGTAATTTACCCCAATCTGCCCCCCGGGGGAGGGAAAAAGCCCACCAGAAGCCAGGGGTATATATATTTTTTTAATGTTGGGGTGGGGGCTGCCTAGCATGGGCATAGCCATGTCCCCCAAGTAAATGGGGCAACAGTCTTTCTATCCCCACCGGAGGCAGATGAGGGTAATTATTCCTGATCTTCCCCCTGGGGGGGGGGAAGCCCACTGTATGGCAGCAATATATATTTTTAATAAAATAATGAGGTGGGTCTGTCACATCCTAACATCAGGCCCCACCCTCACCCCTAAACCCTCTACAGTCTTTCTGCTTCTCTGCGGACTAATGTATCCCATCCCAGTGGCAAACAAGAGGACATTTGATTCTTTTGGGTGTTGTTTTTACAAATAGGCCAGGAGAGTTTAGCTAACTGCCAGTATCAACCCACTTGCAATAGTGAACGGCTGCACTTTTTGGGCTTGGTTAAGCTGCCACCTAGTAAAACCTACCAGACCCAGACAGTTCTGAAAACTAGACCTCTGCGGAAGTCCAGGGTAGTGTGCTTTTCATGCATCCCACACTTACTCAAAATGCCCAGCAAACCTCGAACGTTGACTAAAAACACGCATTCTGGAGGAAAACGTCTGGGATATGCAGGGAGACACAAGTTGCCTACCACACAGCATTCCCCCAAGTTTCCCAATAAAAATGGTATCTCACTTGTGTGGGTGGGCCAAGAGACCTTGACAGAAAAGGCCCTAAAGTGCTACATGGAGAGATCAGCAATAGGGATAGCTGTGGGATTTGGGGCCAGGCTCAGCCGCCATCCAGGGAACCCTACCAACCACAGAGAAGTAGACAACCAGGGAATTTTAGGGGGGTGCGCCTTGTGTGAATCGCTTGAGGTTTTCTTACCCACAATGCCTTGCAAACCTCAAACTTTGCCTAAAATCACACATTTTCTGACATTTCTGTGATGGAAACTTCCAAAATCCACAGGAATCCACAAAATGTCTACAATCCAGCATTGCCCCACTTGTGCCAATAAAAACACCCATAGGTTTCACACTTGTTTCTACCACAAACTGGAAGTAGGTTGAAAGCTGAAAAAATAGGAAAAATGGGCTACCTCTTTGAAAAATGCCAAAACTGTGGCAAAGAATTATGGGCCAGATGTCCGACTATTCACTTTTGCGAGTTGCAAATTGCGTTGAATTGCGACTCGCAATTTGATACTCGCAAAAGTGAATATACAACAGTGTCTCAGACACTGTTAGCGATTCCCAATGGGGTCGCAAATTGCATGCCTCATTAATATTCATGAGGCAAGCGCAATTTGCGACCCCATTGGGAATGGCTAGCACTCCCAGGGATGGTGGTCTGCTGGGTTCAGCAGACCACCATGCCAGGGACTGCTTTTTAAATAAAGCTGTTTTTTTTTTTAAATGCAACCCATTTTCCTTAAAGGAAAATGGGATGCATTTAAAAAAGAAAAATGAAACTTTTCAGTTTCATTCTTTAAGGGGAGGCAGTGGTTCCTGGGACCACTGCCTGCTCTTAAAAAATATTGACACTCCCATTCACAAAGGGGAAGGGGTCCCGTAGGGACCCCTTCCCGTTTGCGAGTGGTTTACCACCTACTTGAAGTAGGTGGTAAACTGCGAGTGTTTTGCAGCCGCAAATGCGGTCGCAAAACAATAGTAAATGGCATTGAGTCTCGCTATTAGGAAGGGACGCCCCTTCCTAATAGCGAGAGTCGCAAACGATATAGCTTTTGTACATGCCATGACCCTTTTTTGCGGTATCAAACGGGTCGATCTCCCGTCTGCGAGCGCAAAAAAGGGTCGTACATCTGGCCCTATGTTTTTTGATTCAGCCCTGCATGTCCCTGAAAGCTGGGACAATGGAGACTTTAGCACAGCAGACGGTTCATTGATGCAATTTTTATGAAAAAAATCCAGACACATTTATCCAGAGCACTTTTTTCCTATTTTTCCTATTTTGGCTATTTTCTCAGTCCCCTCCAAGAGAATCCACAAACCCTGGCTACCTTTAGAATCCCCAGGGTGTTGGAAAAAAGGGACACAAATTTGCTGTGGGTAACGTATGTGGACAAAAAGTTATGAGGCCTAAGCACAAACTATCCCAAATAGCCAAAAAAGGGCTCAACACTGCTGACGCTTGCCGGCGTGACGTGCTGTGCTGCGCGTCCATGCTCGTATTCACCAGCCCTTCTGCCTGCCTGCTGGATAGAGCTGGATAGAGCCACGCCTCCGTATTTCTTATTGGCTCTTTACAAAACATTCCGGCTGCTGATGTCTGGCCCCCTGCTGCTGGAGATATTTTTGTGCCGCCACGCAGTGCTATGTTGGGCGTTCTGCATTGCACCCTTGCTGTAGGTAGGTTGGAGATGGAGTTATTCCCCTTGTTCGTGGTGGCAAACTGGATTTGGCACCTCTGTGAAGGCTCTGACCTGGCAACTCGGGAAGGTGGTTCAGGGGAGTACCTAGCAAATGGGCCAGGGTGTTACACCTATAGCTTCCTGATTCCAAGGGGAGGGAGTGCTTTTAGGGTGCTCATTTGAGAAATAGCAGTGGGCAGGATAACAGCTGTACAGGGTGGTGATGGTGGCGCTGCAGCACTGACTCAGTCACTGTGGCAAGAGGAGGAGATAAGTGAATAAATTACTGCATTATTAGAGCGCGGAATTCATTGTGAGTAGTGAAAGGTTGCTCATAGATGTCTCCCCCAAAGAAAAAAGGCACTAAACCCCTGGGTGCAGTAAAATGAAGAAAAGCTGGAGGGGGGGATAGCTAATGCATCGGCAGTAAGGGACTCTCTTGGCCCTGAGTCTCCGTGTCGCGATGAAGCAACCCAAGTTGAAGCTGAACGCTCTTCTGCAGTTGGAAATGTGCATTCCTCGGCTAAAAACCTGGCAGTTTCAATAAAGGACCTTGTGGGGAAACATTTCAGGCCCTTTGCGATGCAGGATTTCGCAAATGTGGGGCAAACAGCCTCCTTAGTAGAAGGTCCCCAGGAATTACTAGATGTCCACGAAAAGGGAGCTTTGGACCTGACTGGAAAAAGCAGTGATACATCCTTGTCTTTCTTCCTCGCCCTGCCTGTTCCGTCAGTCTGAATTGAGCTTCGCAAGCTCCGGAGAGGGGTCCAGAGTTGCAGGTGGCTTAGAGGGGAATAAACACAACAAGGAAGTACTTATAAATGGCAAGACGAGGAGAGTGTTGACTGCTATGCCCGATATGGTCGGTGTATCAATTCATGTTGGGGATCAAGGGACTTTGGCCACTTCTGCTGCAAATATCGAATCCTTACTGACAGGTCCCTCATCAATGCTGGATTTCCTACTTTTAATGCAGAAAGCATGACATGGACTATTTGAAGCCTCCTTTGCCACAAATGAGTCCTTGAGAGCGGAGGCGGGCTTACTTAAGGAGATCCTTTGTGAATTAAAGTCTATTAACTCCTGTATGCCCACGGCTCTAAGGCCGGTAGCCTCCCAAGCCCCGGGCGGTGAGGAGGTACAGGGCCAAGGGGGGATCAGGGAAGTTCTAGTGTATATGTATCCAAAAGACCAATGCTGGTGAGGAAATTGAATTATGGATGGGCCACAAGTTGGTGTTTAGGTCATCTTAATGTGAGGAAAGGCAGGAGCATGGGTAAAAAGTTCAGAACCCTTCCTTGGAAGACCAAGTCAAACAGTTTCCGCCCATAAAGTATCAACGGGTGACTAGGAGAGCATGCTTAGGGAAGAAGGGGGTGGTAAAAACAGCTAAGAGTATGGTAAAGGAGGGTCCCGCCCAATTGCAGGCTGGCCCCAGGACCATTAGTAGAGGTCATAGCATGCAATTTAATATGAAAGGAACTAAGGGCCCCAAAGGTTCAGGAAAATTGGTCAGTAATCCAGTGAGAATCCCCACAAACAGGAAGGAGCCCTAAGATGACAAAGGGCCAAGGATTTTCAACTACCTGGCAATTAGATCATTATTCAGTTCAAGATGGGACACACATCTTTTGTAGGGATCCCAAGGCAACATATGTGTATTTGGAGGTGACCCATAAAGGGAAAAAAGCAAACAAATGAAGCCGCTAAACAGGTCGAGGGTGCTTAGGGTATTTTCATCCTGTAAGGCATTGGAGGAGGTTATGTCGAGGGATACAGAGCAAATGGCCTTCAGGGAATCCAAAGCAGGTAGAGAAGTCACAAAAGTTAGTTTTAGCTCCTCAGTATGTGTGGGCTTGATACCGGAGGCTAGCGACGAGCTCAATAAACTAGGCCTAAGAATCGTGCCTGTAATAGAGTTAGAGACACCTCGTCTAGAGTTGTCCCTTCTGGCTAATCATGCTGGCCTCAACTTGGAACAATTAAATATGGTAATGAGAGGGGAGGTAATCCCGCCCCGTTCCCCCTTGATTGGCTATAATCGTGTACCCTAGAAGTAACTATTCGGTTCCACTCAAGAGAGGAAGTGATAGACCCAATCCCACTTCGCAATAGGTTTGAGCGTCTAAGCCTTGATAGGGAGAGTGTCCTCTCATGGGGGGCTGGTGGATTAGGTAGATGCCGCACCCGCCAGCCTGAGGGTCATCTCCTGGAATGTTCAAGGGTTGGGGAACCTAATAACAATGATAGAACTTACGCAAATCTGGCAGGAGAATGAGATAATCTGTGTACAGGAGGCCTGGTTGGTGGATAATTTATCTGAGTGGGTTTATGCAGTTTGTAAAAAGGGGAACTAAAATGTGACTGGGGCGGGTAAAAGGTGGGCTCATGACATTGGTATATCAACAAAATGCAGTAAAGGAGCAAGGATCACACAGACAAGTAGTGAGTGCCTCTTGGCTTGTCTCCTGGATCTGTACGATGGGTGCTTCCGGCTGAATAGCTGAATAATTGCTAATGTCTATATAAGTCAGGAAGAGTCCTGGAAGGAGATGTGGGAGGTGTTTCAGCGGGATTCGATGGTCTTTACAGAATTCCCGGGGGCCACCCCGATTCTCCTATTAGGGGACTTTAATCATCGCCTAGCCCCAGCTCATGTAGAGGTCGGCGTCTCCGACATGTTAGAAAGTTATGTTATCCCCAATGCAATTTTTCCAGAGTGTACCCAATCCAAGTACGATGTGAAATTTATAAAATTTCTCTCCGCGTTAGGATTTGTGCACCTAAATGGTTCAAGGGGGATATACCAGCAGCTCAAACGTTTTTGCATGGGAACCAGCACTGCCCAATAGATTATATGTTCATACAGGCGTGGTTCTTTGACCTCTGTACAAGTTTGGAGGTGTTAAGAGTCAGGGGCAGTGACCATTGGGGCTTAGAAACAGCCCTAGTCGCAGTCCCACCCCAAAGGGAGCTGGTGATCCCGATGGAATTAGCTTTCCCAAAACTATTGACTACAAGAATAGACAAAAGAAATATCGTCCAACTGATGCAGTACCAAATCCTCAATGACCTGGGGTTTGGTGGGGAACCAGGTCTTATAATTTTGAAATGGTACTCTGAAACCATTGCTGAGGTAGTTAAACGTTTGACCCCATTAGGTAGAACGTGTAATAATGAGGCCAAAAAGGATAAGCCCTTCTGGTCTATTAAACAGTCTTGGTTTGGCAAGGAGTGCTTAATCGCTAGGAAGGAGCTGAGGAAAGTAGGAAGGGCACTGACCCTAATAGGAAACAGGGTTACAACTACAGAAAAAAGGAATATGAGGCCCTAGTTAGGGCTAAGAAGCATGCCTATTATCAGGCAAACTAGGACCTTATGATTAGCACTCTCCAGGACAAGGGTATGAAAACATTCTGGAAGTTAGTTCAGAGGGGGTGTAGCAATGCAATCCCCCCTTTAAGGTGCATGGTCCCAGAAAATGCTTGGGTAACTTACTGAAGTAATATCTATAAGGCTAGGGAGGTAACTGTGAGAGGCAATTGGCCAACATTGGGGGAGGAGGCAATGGAGACTTAGGGGCCGATTCCGATCTCGGCCGGTAGGGATCCGAATCGGATTTGGCTTAACCGGATCCGATTCGGAGCCCTATTTCCCGACCGATTCGTACGCGCGTCAGGGCGAGCGAGTACAATGCGAAATCGCCGACCGACTCGTCCGGCGTCCCGACCGCTCCGACCGACTCGTTCCCGGGTTGAACCGCACCGACCGACTCGCCTCGCACCGCGCAATGGAGACGTTCCCCAGCCGGGTAAGTACGATGCGCGCCGCGAGCAGTCCGACCGAGCCGCGCACTCCGGCTCCAAAGAGCAGTCGGAGCCGTACTTTGGGGGTCCGTGTCGGACCCCCCTGTACGCGTAGCCACGCGAGTTGCACACAGGCATGTACGGCGCGACCCGCATCGACGCGTACTCGCTGTAGGGGGCGCCCTTGTTCGCGTCGTGCCCATTGAGTCAATGGGAGCCCGTGTACGCGTCGTACGACTGGCTCCCATTGACTTCAATGGGAGTCCGACCGAATCGAGTCCGATGGCATACGTGCGCATCGTACTCGTTCGGTCGGGCTGCTAGGGTCCGATTCGGTCGGAAATCTCTCCGAGTCCGGCTCGGTCGGAGAGATTTCCGGCCCGAATCGGAATCGGCCCCTTAGTATGTACACTGTACAGACGAACTGATAACCTCCTGAAATTAAATCAAGGCAGCTGAGCCAGATAATCTTCCTGCAATTGTAATTAAGACAAACCCTATATGGTGGGCAACCTTCTTTTCAAAGGTTTTTATAGCAATAACAAAGTCAGGTATATTTCTGCCTAGGTGGAAGAGTGTAATAATCATACCGTTACATAAAAAGGGCGACAGATAGCCCTGGCAACTTCTGCTTCATAAGCCTGCTTGATGTTGGCGCAAAATTGTACTCTAAGGTAATTCTCCTCTCACTTAAGAACTGGATTGAGTTCAATAATATAGTATCAATGGAACAAGGGGGCTTCAAGCAAGTGCATTCAACGGTTGATCATTGCTTCAGCTTGTGGACCCTGGGGCAAAAGGTGAAGGAAACATCAGGGAGTGCGTTCTGCAGTTTTGACGATTTTAGCTCGGCTTTTGATGTCGTGGATCGTAGTATCCTCCGGGAACAATTACGACAACAGGCTATTCCCACAGTTTATTAGTAATCCTGCAGGACTTACACTCTCAGAATTGGGGCCCAAGTGGAGCTTGACTTAGATGGGACTTTATCGGAAAGAATACCCTTAGAAAATGGGTTAGGGGAGGGTTGTGTTGTGGCTCTCACGTTGTTCTCCTTGTTTGTTGCAGATCTGCCAGGTGTGCTGACTACTACCAAATCCTTCTTGCTGAAAAAAGAGGGCAGCCATGTGCCATGCCTCCTCAATGCAGATGGCATGGCTATTTTAGACCTCATTCAAATAGGCCTACAGAGGATGTTGAACCGTTTTAACAGCTACTGTGAGGTCAACAAATTTAATGTGAATTTGGAAAAAAACTAATATAATTCCCTTTGAGAAGAATTCCATACCATTTAAGTGGTACCTGGGAAGTAGGATGAAGGAGGTGGTATCCTCTTATAAATATCTAGGTATGACATTCACAAAACACTGGGCCCTACATAAAGAATTGGTTGAAACCAGGGCAGCCTCAACAATAGTAGGACTAGTACGTTTTAAGAATACCTTCGGTGATCCATCATGGACCCCCCCCCTTTAACAGCCTATAAAGCAATAGTTCCCTCACAATGTCTTTATGGAGCTGAACTATTGGCCATAAGTATGGAGGGAAGCTGGGAGACGTGTGAGAATAACTGCTTGAAAACATTGTTAGGTCTCCCTAAAAGTGTGATGGGCCTGGCAATAAGATTGGATGGGGATCTGCAGGCCTGGAATTTCTTGGCCTACAAACCAACCCACTCCAAAAACAGAGCATCACCCAATTTGAGCCAAAAGGGACTGGGCAATTAGAAACTGTAAAACAAAAGGATCCCTTTTGTGCTGTATATAACTTGATAATCCTGTAATCAAACAGAGTGCACTGAACCGCAATGTACCATAAAGTATATTAACCTAAAAAATAAACAAAACATAATTCTGTTTCCTCTATACATATTTCTTTAAAAAGTTTTTTTATCCTTATGAAATTATTTTACAATACATTCATAAATTGTATAATTTAATATTAGTACATAATAAAAAGAGAAAAAAGAGAAAAAATATACATAAATTCAGAAAATCCATATACACACCGATACGATCATATTATCAATTCACATACATGAATAAAATATTTCTTATGCATAAAAGTCTCTACTACATAAAAACTCTAAAGCTTTAAATGTTTCATGTACTTCTTAAATTAGAACTAGCTACGACACTGCGTTTCGGCGGATTATCAGGTCGATCCCCGCCTTCTTCAGGACAATTTCAGAAATACAAATATTCTTAAAACACGTATTACAAACAAAAATTGATCTGGGAAACAGAAACAAATAAGATACCTTATTAGGTACAAACCAACCCTGCAATTCTGGGATCCACACTGGTCCTCGGAGGAACAGAAAGTATCATTTCTCTGTGCTATTGAAATTGGAATGAGTGAGCTAAGATGGGTGGTGCGGATCAGAAGTATATTAGATACCATCGTTGGAGCCTTAAAAATTGAGAAATCTAAATTGACTGTGGCCTCTCACCTCTTGAAAGGTGAATTATATATGGCCTGTAGACGGCAGTCAAGGCTGGTTGATATGGAGTATGTAAGTAAAAAACCCTCAGAAAATTATATGCTGGAATCCTGGGAAAACCGGAAGGTGTTTCTGTACATATCCGCACTCCCAGATTCCCAGCTATATTTACTATTATTACAATTTCAGGTTGAACATTCAGTATCTAAGGACCGAGAAATGTAATGTATTTCTGGATGCTGAAAATAACTGTACATGTGGATTGAGGTTTCAAAATTTTAATGTTCATTTTTAGGTCGAGCCTAGCGCAGCGCGCATGCGCTGCCCTAGGAGAGGGCCTCATGTAATCACTCTGGACTTTTCACCAGCTCGTGCCTGTGGCTTTTTTTATAGCATTATTTCTATTGGGCTTTGCGTGCGTCTTTCTAAAAAAGACAGCACGCAATTGGGTAAAGGCGGGTGCATGTCCCACCTTTCCCAGTAAATGTATCCGCCCACGGCCTACAGCTTGCGGGAGCGAGTAGCGGCGCCATCTGTTTGGTATTATGTTTCTAATTAGCGTGTTCGCGGTCGCCGCGCTGCCCCACTTGTTTTTTTCTGCTGCTTTTAGCTGTCTTTAGAGTCAAGAAACCTCTAGATGCTGAAATGCTTCTTTATAAATAAAAAATCAAACCACTCAACTCCCCAGAGTAGTAACTCGTTCTGTAAAAACACAACCCGTTGCCAGCAATCCCGTTCTAGCTACTTTGAGGCTTTTTGTGACGCAGTATTAACTTATCCCCCGGAAGCCTGGCAAGCGTGCATTTTCTTAAAACCTTCTTCCTGTGCTGTCTGGGAGCTGTTCCTTCGCTGTTCTCTGTCGTCACACCTGTTCTATCCATCGCACGCGCCAGCGCGAGGCATGTTAGTTCCGCTTTCTCCCTGACATTTCCTCGCTTATCTGTTTGCACAGTTATTCGTTTGTTTAATTCACAAACGTGCCCATCATGAAAGTCCTTTAATACCCTGAACTCACCCAGACACTGAGGATGCGCAGAGTCTGCTGCTCACATCCTCTCCCCTTCACTTGCGATGGCCCTTGAGGTACCCCCCCGCGTGGCACGTCACTGTTTAAATGCTGAACAGAGTCAGCAGAAAGCATTGAAAAGCCAAAAGGCGAGACCTATTGGCTTTGCCAATGCTTGTTTAATAGACTGCTGTCATTTTCTATAGGACTCGATGTCTGATTTTAAAACTGCTTTTTATAAAATATGGTATAAAATATTGTAATGAAGCGCATGCACTTTTGGTGAATATGGAATTCTTAGATGTTGCATGTGCCCCGGCAAAAAATGTTGAAATGAGTTTGGGTTAGTATTTCAAGGACTCCAGCCCTAAGACTATTTAGATGAGCTATTGTTGAATCTTAGGGTTCTAAGGCAAGAAAGAATACGTAAGGATACATGTGTACTCACTCAAGCTCTGTCATTCGCACTGTTGCTTGGGGGTATGGACAGTAGATCTTGCCTGTACTCTGATTGGTCGGGGCTGGTGGCCGGGATGGGGTTAATTTTAATGTATAATTTTAAATTGAGTTTATGTTCTCAATGTTTTAAAGACAAATGTCTAAACATTAATACATCTGAACTAATGCTACTAATTGGGTCAATGGGCAGTGCCTAGATTAGAACCCAGGTATCCAAGACCCCCCCACTAGACCGCAGCTGCTCTGATCATTGTGCTGCCATTTATATATTACAAACCCAGTTGCGGAAGTGGCGTAGAAAGGATGCCATGGGCCCGAATTCAAATAACAACAAGTATTGGCAAAGCTAATAGGTCTCGCCGATGTGAGAGCTATTGGCTTAGTCAATGTCTTTTAGCCATGTTGTACGGCAGCACGGCTGCTGTGCATGATGCTGGAATGGAAACAGTGGTATAATGCACCACATCATAGCACTTTTCTATAGTGCTATAATGCAGCCCAGCGCTATTTTTTCATAACTTTCAGCCATGCAACATGGTTAAAAGGTATGGGGAAAAGGCTATGATGGCAGGGTTGGAGGGGGTAAAGCTGCATGAACATTGGGGGTGGTGGGAGGGGATGAAACAGCGCCAACAACGGGGGCAGGACAGACAAAGCAACACAACCAACCGGTGGTTGGGGAAGGGATAAAGAAACACGAACAATGGGCCAGTGGGGAAGGGATAAAGAAACACGAACAATGGGCCAGTGGGGAAGGGATAAAGAAACACGAACAATGGGCCAGTGGGGAAGGGATAAAGAAACACGAAAAACATGCAAGTGGGGGGTGGCTAAAGAAGCACAAATAACGGGCAGGTGTGGGAAAAAGAAATACAAATAACGGGCAGGTAGGGGAGTATAAGGAAACATAAACAACAATAAAGAACATGAACAACAATAAAGAAACATGAACAACATAAAGAAACACAAACGGGCGAGTGAGGAGGGGGATGAAAAACCACAGACAGGGTTGGATTGGGATTAAAAATCGGCCCGGGCACGCTAAAAAAGTGGCCCACATTGCCTTTTGGCAAAAAACTGCATCGGCGAAATTTTATTAAAAAAAGGGCGGGGGGGGGTTAAAAAAATGCACGGATTAGTTTACACTGGTGAAACACCTGAAAACAAGTGATTCCACTTTTGCTCAGGCCCCCTGCCCCCGCTCAATATGCATATATTAATGGGCCGGCCCGGCGAGAGAAAGGGAGTGACACCTCCGCCTCGTTGATAAAAGGGAGGTAATGGACGCCCATCTACCTCCAGAAAGGCCACTCAGGCACCCACTGGGCCGCTGGCAGCATCGAACAACGCAGAAACCACCCAAATCGGCCCCCAGGCTGCTCAAAAAACCAGCCCTCAGCTGGAATTCGCATATCGGCCCCTCGGGCATTGCCCGAGTGCCCGCGTTACCAATCTGACGCTGACCACAGACAACAAAAACAGTACCTAACTCACAGAGGAGGGACCTAAATTAAGGTGAATAAATCTGTGCTTGGTCCATGATCCACAGAAGAATAAGAAGTGTTGCCAAGGCACACACTGGCCAATTAGGAGGCAGCAAAGAAGAATGACAATTAAGTCAACGAATGGTAAGGAATGGGCAGGCTGCAAGCCCCTCATTGTGCAAATACTGTCTTGCACACTCGCGCAGGCCTATCCCTAAAAAATATGCCCTTAATAAACTTGTTCGGCAGTAAAAAACAGGTACAATTGTGATGCAGTGGGCCCCTGAGTCCCCTCTGCCCCCACATCTACCGTATTATTGGTGCTAACTGCGCCCCTGAGTGGTGGATGAACACAGCTTAGCCATAGAGAGGGCTGGGAGATGATTCAAGACAGCGCACCACAGGGCGGTGTGGTGAGAGGTGTGGTGCAGCGGCCAGGGCAGCTGACTTCGGAGCACAGGGGTCACGGTTCGATCCCCGGCTCCGGCGGCAGCTCAGCTCAGCACCATGTGACTCTGGGCAATAGCTCCCTTAATTTCCACGACGGCCCCCAGCGCCTTGAGACCCGTAAGGGTGAGTAGTTCGCGCTTTACAAATACGGGTTTACATTTACATGGGCAGGTGGAGTGCAGAGGGAGGGGGTGATCATGGTTGAGGCCCGAATGGGCGGTGGGAGAATGTTCACGATGTGATGTTCTATTCTCCCCAGCCCACCCAGCACGTTCCTAGCACTTCCGGGGTCAACCCTCCACTCTGCTCTGCTGGCCCCAATGTCTGAAGTGCGCAGAAAGATAGATTTCGCAAGAGGATGTTTAAATCCCCTCAGCTTGCACCAGCCTCCAACCCCCCCCCCCCCCCCTCCCCTAGCCATCTCTGCTTATGGGATCTGACACTCCCTGGAAAAATAAACATCATTACCGAGGAAACTGGGGGTCAACAGGAGGAGGGATGGGAGTCTGGGAAAGAATACTTAGGAGCGCGCAGAAGCATGTGTGTGTCAGAAGAGGTTGAGATGGGGCTGGCTTAGTGTCTCCCCCCCCCCAACCCACCTCCAACCCCCTTCCCTCCGCCCCCCAGCCCAATCGTCTTCGCAGCGGGGGTCGGGTGTTCCTCAGAGCAATTTTCAATGGTTGACTCGTAGCCCCTCTTTTGTGGCCTGGGGCACTGTTAATAACCAGAACATTCTCTGCCCAGCACGTGTTTTCCAGAATTCTAAGTATCACATTCAAAATCCATATCTGATCATCTTTAAAACAATGGAGACTGTTTAAAATGTCTTCATTTGTTCTGCGGAGCGTCTGGCGCCAACAGGCACGCCGACCCATCTGTCTGCTCCTTGGACTTACAGGGAATCCACTGGTCGGAGTTTCACAGTATTTAACATCCCATTTTAAGGACACAATTTGCCCCCCTGGACCCTGCAATTTTATTTGAGCTAAACGAGCAACCTCATGTCTCATGGGACCAAATTAACAATTGTTCTAAGGCCGCAAAGTTTAAACGCCAAACTTGTAAAAATGGCCTCTCTGTGCATCAGACATTTCCTGATTAATATTACTAATGAGAGAGGAAGGCCGGGATTGCCCGGATGTGGGCCCCCACCCAGCACATGTGCCCAAAGTCTTGTAACACGCAACACTTCAGTACTGCTGGCCAGACTGCTGTAGCTCATTAGTATAAAAGTCAAAGGTCAGGGAATTCTGGGAAGAGACTGCCCATGACGCAAAATCACTTCCCCTTAGTCCAAGGGTCCCAACTCCCGCAATGTGAGTTAAGGTGCCATTCTCAGAACACAACTCCCTCCCCCATTCCCCCATCCCTTATTGAGTTCATCCTTTCCTTTAGCTAAGTTCATGCTATACAAAGACCATATACACACATACATCAGTCTTAGGGTGCTCCCTAGTGGCAGCGGCAAATAACTGCAATTGTATGCTGAGCGCTCAGTGGTTCTTAACCTGTGGTCCGGGGACCCCTGGGGGTCCGCAAAGCCTACTCCTGGGGTCCCCGACTGCTTAGAAAATTAAATAATATTAACAGATTAATAAGTGTATAAAAAATTAAGAGGCAATATGGAAATCTCAACATTTTAAAACGTTCTGTAAATGTGGAGGAATATGAAAATGGAGGCTAAAGTTTAAGTTAGATCCTCAGATTGGTTTGCGGGAGCAGTGCAGGTGCATCCAACAGAATAAAGTATGCATGATAACTGGCTTCAATTGAATTTAGAAAAGCACCAACCTCTACTTTAAAATTAATATTTGAATTGTTCTATATTTGTTTGTGAATTAAATACAATATTTCATCATTTGTGTACTTGTTTGATGAATGCTTGTTTCTGTATTTTTTGTGCATTGTTTTGTGGCTCAAATCATGGAAATGCTTAGGCTGGGGTCCCCGGCTTCTAGAAATGACTCCGTGGGGGTCCCCAGGCTCCAGTAATAATTAAGTGAAGGTCCACAGAAGTCAAATGGTGAAGAACCACTGCTCTAGCAAACAAAATTCTATTTTGCATGAAAATGAAATTTTACATTGAAAATCATTCCACCATTTCTATTTTGTTCTACGGTACCTCGATCAATGAAAAATTACAAGCATCCCATATAAGATGGCTTTCAGTAACACATGGGATGGAATGGGACAAGAGACATGAGCTTCCCTAAACCATAGCAAGGCCTGGGCGTGGTGAAGCACTGAAGACAAGGCCTGATGGGTCAGTGGTCTAAAGCAGCCACTGCAGGGATCTCTGTTTAATCCCATGGACCCAGGTTTGTATCGCAATGGGTTCACTCAGGCTATCATCGTTCCTTGGTTGATAAAACAGACAACATTGATTTGGACAATAAACTGGAGCATTCAGACTCTTCTCTCTGATATAGCCCCCGCTGCACCCTTGATCTGCAAGGGCGGGTATACCTCAAGAAGGGAAAACCAGGGGCGTAGCTTCAGTCGGGGTGTTTGGGGTGTTACACCTCCCCAATAAATGTATTATTTCATAAATAGTTGGGTACAGAAGATTTCAGTCGGGCATAGTAAGATATCTGTTCAGTTTTGCCTGGAATTTTTAAATACTCACTCTGACAAAAACACACGCAGACACTCTCATCTCTGTTTTGATGGTCTTAAAACATGTTTGTTTTGCAAAATACTGTTCTAAGTACCCATTCCAATCCACACTCCTTTCCCGTTCCACTGGCCCTTAAGCCCCCCTCATGCACTCCTTCTCATATAATGATTAACATGATATGCCAGTGTGATTGACGAAAAACCTGAAGCATCCGCCGCGGTTGTATGACAAAGCACGCATGACTAAACCACGCATCCCTCTACAAA
Organism: Calotriton arnoldi; assembly: GCA_963921515.1. NCBI lineage: Eukaryota > Metazoa > Chordata > Amphibia > Caudata > Salamandridae > Calotriton > Calotriton arnoldi. Next base: position 830,681 of record CAWUFW010004765.1, read on the forward strand.
ACAGCCAGGACAATGAATGCGTCTGAAGAACGCATTCATTTACCACGCATGCCTTTATCACGCATGCCGTTGCCATGCAATTTCGTGGTAAAGGCATGATTGGTAAAGGGATGTGCTGTAAAGATCACACCCCAGCCCCTCCGCCCTGAGCTGTAAAATCCTGGTCCCTAACCTATAAACAACCCGACCCCCCCAAACCCTAAAAACTACTCCTGACCCCTAAAACCTAAAATTACCCTGCCTTGAGCCCTAAAACCCTGGCCCCTGCCCGATAAACAACCTGACCCCCGAGCCCTAAAATCTACCCCGTCCCTAAAACTACCCTGACCACCCCGCTCTGATCCCTAAAACCGGGCCCTCTGCCCTATAAACAACCTGCCCCCCCCAAGCCCTAAAAACAACCCCACCCCTAAAACCACCCCAGCCTCTCTTACCTGTCCACATCGAGCTTTCTGTCCTGACCCTTCCTGTTCCTGCCCATCCAGACCGCACACTGCCTTAACCACGCATGTGCGTGGTTAAGGCGTATAAGGCGTATGCGTGGTTAAGGCAAATGTGGTTATGCTTGCAGGGAAACAACACACGTGGCTCTGCCCGCATTGTGAAGGCCCCCCCAGTCTTACTGACCAAGCTACCCCAGTAGGAAAGACATCAAACACACTTCCCCTTTACTGGCACCGACAGGAGGCAAAGCAAGTGTCACCCATTACTGTTCATTTCCGCGTCTCTGGCAGAGAGAGAAGCGCCACCAGGCGACAGAACCAAGTGACCACAGGCAGGGAGAGAAGGCAGGAGGACAGGTTGTTCCAGACTCCAACACCTCGCGTGGGTGCAGCACGACAAGGAGCCAGCGCGAGAAGATGTAAGGTGGTCTGTGAGGTCGAGAAGAGAAGGCTTTATGTGACCGGAAGTCAAACGACAAAAAAGGGAGGAGACAGCGGGGGTCGAAAAGTACAGGAAGCGGTTGGTAGATCATCTCACATTCTTGAAATTAACATATCAACTGAGGCGCCCAATGCAGATCACCAGGGCCAGGACTTTGTGATGTCCACATAGGATACATTTACATACAATTATTCTTGTTGGATCTCATCAACGTGGACAATGGTTCTCCTGAAATTCCGACACAGATACACCCTCAATGGACCTGGATTGAACACCCATGAGGCGACCCAAAGCGATCCATCCTAGAAGTTAGGGATTCAGTAATCTGACAAAGCGACACATATTTAATGTGGACTTGAGATTTAATCAGAGAGACTGCCAGCTTTTGTACTACTTGCATGTAGTGGCTACAGCTGTAAGTAGACAGCTTCCAAGCACCTAGTTCTCTAGTTGGCCAATAGTGCTTAATTTGCCAAACAATAAGTGCTGCAGCTTATAGTTTTGCTAGGAAGCTCTCTTTGGCACTACAAGCATGGGGGTGTTGAATACCAATGCTCCATAGTCTTGATTCCACATCATGGCCCTTCCATCCACCACTAAACCTCCCTTAGCCCTCTGCCTCACTCTTGCAGGCTCTTTTTCATGCCTGCTGTCTTCCTTTGTATTCATTTTCCATCTCTCTTTTTCTCTTTTTCTACCCTTTGTGTCTTTTATTCTCTCTTGCTCTGGGTGAAATTCTGATGAGGAAAAATAAGGGCCAATCCCCGGAAATGAGTGCTGGAGGGACCCACCTGCAACCACGAGCTCAAATTAAGCACTGCCTGTCCTAGTGTTTATTTAGTACTGTTGAGTTTGTAGTTTTGTTTTTCCAATTATTTATGTAGGACTCCAAGTTCTGGAAAGCAAAGGATAAAAAGAGATGGATGAACTATTCACAGTTGACATGCGACAAAGTGAAATCTCCGCAGAGGCCAAGACAGCGCATTTACGAGTACCTGATCCCAGGTAACATCACTCAGCAACGTCACAGCATGAGTGAAGCGATGCCACCTTGGAAATGAGACGAGAGGAAGGAGGTGTTGTATACATTTCGACAAAACCAAACAATTGCATTTTAAGCAACAGCTCTAGAAAAGGGCTCAGAAAAGCAATGTTCAAAGGAGGGATGTTGTTATAATTTGTCTCCCCTCCCCGCTCCCTTTTTTTCATTTTCTCCTACAATGCTTCCCTTGCTCCCCGTTCTTCTGAGTTGGTATGTTCCTGGATTGTTTAGAATGTTGGTGTGGTTGTTCGTTGGTTCCTCAGATGGAGCCAGGAGTTGGGGAATAAAAGACTTACCTTACCTGGTGCGTCGTCCCAATTTATTACATCACTGGCGACGAGGAAGGGATTTTCAGATGTCTTCAGAGTGACACCACATACTAAAGAGGAGCAATCTCATGACGCCGATGAGATAACTCAGTGAGTTCAGTGCACTATACAACGGCTTGAACAAGTCTCAGATTCGAAACTTGGCAGGCCCAATTCAATCATTAAATGCGAAAAATGGGCACAAACTGCTTTTATTTCTTAAATATATTATTAAACCTAGAAAGCATCCAAGCAAATTCCTACCTTCATTAGTTAAAGAAGTCTGGAATTCAGTCGTTGCATTTACATTTTTTCACAGACCTCAAAATAAATATGATAAAAAGACATACGATGAACAAAAAATAAATATGGTTAAATATCGATCCAAATACCATAAAAATAAATTTTGTAAACCAGACGTTATATATTCAATGTATTAATTATACTAAATTATATTATGAATAAAATAAAACCAATGTGTTTTTAAAAAGGACCACACAGTTAGGTTAAACAAGAGAAAAAACAAAGAAAATGCAGACATGAGTCAGCGAAGACATATCAAAGGAAAAAGACAGAAGAGAAAGGTGGACGAGAAATTATAAAAATGAATGAGAAACACAACGCATCAGAGAAAAGTATCAAAGGAAAAAGTGAAAAATAGAGGAGAAAGTGAAGAGTGAAAGAAAAACATGAAAAAAGAAACAAAAAGGAAAAAGAAGAAAAAAGTTAAAGAGAGAAAAATGAAAAAAAGAGAAAAATAATAAATAAACGATACACAAGGAAAAAATAGCAAGAAGCAAGTGAAAAGGAAGGGTAAGAAAGGAAAACAATGGGACAAGTGACAGGAGAAAGAAATAGGAAGAATGGGAACAATGAAGAAAATCTGAAGGAAAATAGATAGAAACAGAAAGATAAAATAAGATGACCAAAAGTAAACAATTAAAAGAAAGGAAAAAAAGAGAGCGTTATTTTTACAAGACCCGTTAAATGAAAACTTCAGCTGTTCTGGTGATACGACGGCTATGGTTTACCACCTTGGTTTAAACACACATCATTTAGCAGCAATAATTGTTGCCTTAACAAGGCGTTAAAGGAGACCACCACAACTCATGGATTTCCGCACCAGGGATTTCCATGGAAACATAACTAAAAAAGCACCTGCTACATATATACATACATACATACCCCCATGCATCAAGTGCAGGGTAAGGTATTAGGCAGTCCAGGCACATTAAAACCAAGAAAGAAAATACCCCTTACCGTTTACAGCTAGAAGACTATTGCCATCTAGTGGCAGAAAACAGTAAAACTAAACATTTGATATGTTACAGGCCTAAAATTGAATTCACCTGTGAGTCTGGCCCGCTTATCTTATCCGGATCCCCAGCCAGGGCACGAGTCGGGGGTACACGCGGGTGTACGGTATCCAACCACTATTTTCACAGGGTGGACACAGTCCACCCTGCCAAGAAGTTGGGCCCCACTGAAAAATATGCTGAATTCGTCCCGGTGTAATTTGCAAACACCGGGACACATTCAGCAGCCGTTGACAGCGTGCAGGCGGGGAGGGGGCTTTCTCAGTTCAGACTTCTGCTGGGCCCAGGGCTTTAAGTGGGCCGAGTCTCACCGGTGCTGAGCACCGGCAGTTTTTTAAAGGGGGGCTCGAAACGGGTCTCTATCGGGCTCTGTTTTGTGCCCTGGCAGGGGCGGTCCGTATTTTTCCGGACTGTAGTGACAGCAGGCACATCCTTTGCGCATGCTCACACTGCTCACTTCTCACTAGTGGAGAAGCTACGCCATGACGTCATGCCAGGTGAGCGTTGTAGGGGAAGGGAAATCCTTTAAAGAGTCATTTTCTCTCTGGATTTCCCTTCTCCTTTTTATTTAAATTCAGGAGCAGCAATATTGTCGTGGTGTCACCAGGGCTTTAAGTGGAAGCTTTTTCAATATTATATACAAGCCATAGATGCTGCTTATTTTTCTTATGAAACTAACAACCATCGACAAAGCCAATAGTCCTGACTTGTAGATATGATGTTACTTGTTGTATCCTATATCTCGATGCAATGACAGAAACAGCTAAATACAAGTCGGGCGGCACACTATGCTAAACACAGATTTTTAGCTTACACGCTTTAAGCCACGCCCTTAATTACATTGGCCACGCCCCTTTGAGAGAACCCCCAGTTTTTTCATCCCACTTAAAGCCCTGGCTGGGCCCATAACAAAGGCCGCATCTGAGGGTCATCAGGCCTCCTTTTGTTGGAGTCTCCTGGCTGGGAGCAGTCTGGAGCCTCACACCTAGGTGCAAATGCAGCAGAGGGGAAACAGAGGCGCACACCTTGTTAGCACTTCACACATACTTAAGAGAGGCAGCTTTTCACTTGGTTCAGTCCCTGTTTACAAGATATGCATTCACTGTAAGAATGTCAGATGTGTTGGTCTTTCCCTGTATTTACACAAAATAAATGTAATTTATATAGTGCTTACTACCCCTGAGTAGGTGTTGAAATAATTTAAGTACCACTATTTTTTCTTTTAAAGCACTATGGGTAGAGAAAGTTTACGCAGACAAAAGGCAACATTGTTTTATGAGTAGCATACAAAAGTGTGAATCTTCTGCCTAAATCCGGAGGGTTTCCCTATATACTCGAAATATGCTCCAATGTACTCATAATAGACCTGCTAAACATATTTGTGAGGGCTTCAGATCTGATGTCACTTCTTATGATGCCACTTCCTGTGATGTCACATGCTGTGATGTTACGTGCCGTCATGCGCCGTGATGTCACGTGCCGCGATGTCACACGCCGTGATGTCGCGTGCTGTGATGCCACTTGCATTCTGATTAGCTAGGTTAGTCCCCCCACTTCTTTTTGTAGGACTTGTGCCCTGTCCCCAGCACATGCATGTTATCCATGTGCAGGCCTCTGTAATTTCTCTTAGGTCCCCAAAGAGGAGGGTTTATCCACTAATCTTCCTTTTCGCACTGAAAAATGGAGGGAAGGAGGGGTTCGCTAGGTCTTTGTGTGCGGGGGCATTCTAAAGGAAATTAGGGTGTGTTAGCCGGCCGCACAAGGCAATGAGGAAGGAAGTCAAAAAAGAACCAAATACAATAGGCTGGTGTGTAATAATTCAAAAAGGGAGTAGTCCACTTGGATACAGCATGAAAATTACTTGAGGACAAGCAAGTTATATAGAAGGGAAACTTGCATTTACATCACTTGTACAATACACATGTGTTGATCAATAATATGGTTGTTCTTCTTTAGCATACCTTACCAGCAACAAACATCTTATCTAACAGCCAGAATGCCCAAAGGCATGAATGCTTGCTTTACAAATGTAGATGTTACAGTTCACATTTAAAAATGATTACATTAATCACTGCTCCTAAAGCAAAATTTTCCACATTTTCAAAATCGATAGCACACACATACAGAGACAATGAAACATATGTGTGTAAATCAGTGTATAGAGAATGTTACATAAGGCAAAGGAGACTACAACAGGCGCAGGGTACCACCAAAACCACTTGTGGAATGGAAACATGAGTACCAGCCTGAGTCTCTGAGTGTGGAAAGAACACCGAATCTGCCGGGCACCAAACCAAGCCTCTCCTAAGGTGGTATGTGGGGACTATCATTCTCTCTGGGGACAGGCTGCCTAACTGCCTCCAATGTGGGCACACTGCCTGTCTCAATTTCTTTCTAAGTACATCTCGTAATTTTGTGGACAGTTAAAAGGTGGAGGCACCTTGAAGAAGTGAGGAACCACATGCTGCAAAAACACTGAGTCCAGTGCAGACTCATATCACAATGATCACGAGCACGGCTAACCCCACCACTCCCCCACCCCTCACACACACACAGCACAACATATTGTTCATCGTGGAGTAGCAATGAATTTTCTGGTGTCCAATCATGGATATCTTCACAAAAAAATAAACAAGCATTTGCAATGCAACAGGTCTCGCATTTTCGAGAGTTTGAGCTACTGGCATTGTAACTGCAACTTGCATGGGGGGCGGAAGAAAAATGAGAATGTCAAATTAACAGTCCAATGGATGAAGCTCTTCTCTGTATGTATATTATGTATGTTTTTTTTAAACAAATAGCCTGGCAACACAGCTAAAACCGTCTCGAAGGCCAGACCTAGAAAGTGACTTAATGAGTAAATTAATACACATATACATATATATCACACAGAATGTTTTCTTTCATGCACGATGTTATACTGATAACACATGTCCGACATCAGGCATCTGTGCACCTTTGTGGAATGGTGAAATATAGCAAAGTCTTACTGCTCGCTACCCTTGACACAAAACACAGTGCTCTGAATTTTTCAAATTTTTTTTTATGGATGACAGCTCATATGAAACTGATGCCATCACGGGAAGTGATATTATACAACAGTTGGCATTGATGACTTCAAAGGAAGCCCCAACTGTTTAAAAAAATATCTAAAATGAATAATACACCAAAATGAAACCAAACCAAACATAACTCCAAAACCTCAGTAGAGTAGGTAAGGAAAGAAACTGTACTGAATACAATTAAGTCACTCACTGGAGACCACCCGTAGCTGTACTGAGACAGGCTTACACAGGCCGGGCTGATGACGGGGCCGTGGCAGTTCACTTAAGGTCTGAGCAGTGCACATGGGTCCTCATCTGTGGCGGCAGGGCAGGCGGCAGCTGCCTAAGTGACCGACTGGACAAACTGACACATGACGTGGATACCACACAGGAGTCCCAGGCTCTGACCAATGGCCTACGGCTGGCTTTCTCGTGACTACCATCACGATCCTGCACCGCTGCAGTCACACATGTTGGTGACCTGCTCATGCTGCAGCTAAATATTTGAACATATTAAGATGACGTATACTCACCACATGCACAGCCCAGTGCGTTTATGCGGCCTCCGGCTACGTCTGGCTGACAATCTGCGCTCTTCTGCAAGCCAGTACTAAGGGGTAGAGCGTAATTTTTGTCAGATTAAAACAAAATAGTCGCCCTCCTTCTTCTTTTTACTTTTTAATCAGGTTGTGACCTCTCCAGAATAAAAATAATTATAGAGGATTCCCTTACCTGTTTTAACTCACACACCACATCTACATCTTACCAGGACCCTCACACCCACGGCACCTATACGGCAAGGAACAAAAGATCTCCGATAAAGAGCCCCTTTATGGGTGCCCGTCTAGCATTGCAGCGCCGGCTCGACGAGGAGCAGACCCATATGATGAAGCATGACACCTAGCTTGCTGGGTGTGTGAGGGTCCTAGTTCCGAAAGGAGGTATTTCCCACCTCCCCACCACTCTGAGTACTAACCAGGTGGCCAACTTGCCACCCAGGAACACCGTACCTCTTTTGTCTTCCATGGATTAAATACCTTCACGTGTATAGATATAGAAAGACATATGCTGCATGCAAGGTAATTACGATGCAGTAATGCCACCGAGGGGTTTCTGGTAACACAATAAAATCATGTTTACATTAAAATAGAAGTAAACGCACAACATATTTAGGTATACAACTACATATTTGTACAGTTTAGGATTTGTTTTTAGGCATATTTACTCTGTCAATGAAAACTACGATGTACTTTCCATCTCTGATTGAAAAACAAACAAAAAAATAATCACATTTTCATTCCCCCCTCACCCACTCTTCCCCACCCCCCCCTCCGAACTGGCCTGCACACCAGAGGATACAGTTTTCTGGGCGCCAAGAGATGGTTTTGGTCCTTAGTGAGCTCTTTCTGAATGGTCTCACTCATTCATTCACTCACTCATGCTGTCTGAGGGCTTCCCGGGGCTTACCTGTGCTTGTCACCTTTGATCCCTAGACTGGCGCGAAGGGCTGTGGAGAGAAGCCTGGGGTTAATGAAGCTCGGCAGCAGTGCGCGTCCCCCTCGCCCAGCAGTGGGAATCCCCAGAGAGTCAATGTGTCCTAACCCCCCAGCTGTGCCGCTTTCACCAACAGGTGTCCTTCCCAGCTGTGCCAGTCGTGCACCCACACTCACTTCTCCTCACCACTGGCAGTCTCAAAGACCAGTGTGCCATTCTTGCCCCAGGTCCCAGGGTATCCCCGCTCTCAGCCCCGCCCCCTAAGCAGCCTCCCTGCAGCTGTCATGCCGATCACCAGCCCTGGCTCTCTATATTGCACCCAGTCCCACCGCCTCCGAGTCACTCAACTTCTTCACTACTAGGCGAGACCCCCACCGACCCCCAAACTCCGTCCTGCAACCTCAATGTAACTGTTCGTTTGTAATGCCCCTTTGCTGTTTCTATCAGCACCACACGGTTTAATTTTTCACTTCAGGACTACCACCCCGTTTACTCCTGTGCCCCAGCAACACCAGCCCGTTTATTCCTGTACTACAGCAATACCACCCCGTTTACTCCTGTGCCCCAGCAAAACCAGCCCGTTTACTCCTATCCCGCCGTGCGCTGCTCCGGTGCTCGGTGTCTGTGGAATATAATGGCCTTGTAACCGATCCTCATAAATCCCTCTAGATCCACGATAAGCGGTCTTAGCCTCACAGGATTCTTACAGTGTAAATGCGTTCACATCGAGAAGTCTCCCTATTTATTTCAAGGAAATTCGAGCGTAGGTAGGGGCTTTTCACGATGCACGTGCGACCCGCGCACCGGTTATCAGCTCTGATATCTTTTTGATGTTCTATGCATCGATGAGCCAGTCCTGGATACTTCCAGATGTTCAGGGAGACGAGCTGCTTCCAGAAATATGCAGTGTGTAGTGTCCTCCGCAGCTCTGGAGCACATAAATGATCAGGACACACACCGAGGTCTCTTTGCATTTTTGATTGCTGATTCGGGTCTTGGAGCTGTTAGTCTATATTCCAGGCTGTGCCTGTGCGTGTGGTTTTTTTTTACCTCCGCGTCTGTCTGTAGTTTTAGTGAAGTGGTATTTGGAGAATGTTGAAGAGGGGGTGGCGGCTGCAGCTTTCATGCCGAGGTGCGGCTATTGTTGCCGTGCAGAAGTATTCCCTGCGATTGAAATTTATTTCATTTCCAGCACACATACCGGCAAACTAATTTTACAAAAAAAGAGAAAGAGATAGCCTCTTCAACAAGCACGGAATCGAAACCTGTGGTGCGCGCGCACCACAGAGGAGCCGAACGCGGGAATCGAAACCAGTGGTGCGCGCGCACCACAGAGGAGGGGGGCGAGGGAGCCTGTCGTCTGTGCCGCGCGCTGATGCGCATCCTAGACACGGACGGGAATGGGCGGAGCAAAGGCGGGACATGCGCCCGCCTTTGCCCAATTGCGTGCCGTTTTTTTTTTTTTAAACGCACGCTACAGCCAATGCCAGGCTTCAGAAAGCTAACCACACGCACGAGCGTGTGGTTAGCTTTCTGAAGCCCATACAAGAGGTCTCGCGCTGTGCGAGCAGGTCTGCGCACTGCAACGCTAGGCGCGAAACCTAAAAACTGAGTTAGGCAACCATGGCACTTATCTGACTCCTGTCGCAGACATGTGCTCCATTGTAGAAGCACCAATCTTTAAACTACTCTTCCACATTTCAGGACAGAGTATACCAGGTTAACCCCTTCGATGCTTATGACGAGCTGGACTCGTCATGGCACACAGTGGTCGTGTGCTCATGACGAGTCCAGCTCGTCATAAGACCACCCACGGGGGAAGCGCTGGCGCTCCCCCGTGGGAATCCGATCGTTGTTTTTTTGGGGGGGAAGGCAGGGGAAGGGCTTCCCCTGCCTCCCCCCCCCGCCCCCCCTCCTCAATGACGTCATTGGGGGTTTCCCTTTGTTCCCCGACGCGCTGGAAGCCATTTGCTTCCAGCGTGTCGGGGAATAAGGTTAGTTTTGGCTCCGGGGAGGGGGATTTCAAACAGAAGAGGCATCGAGGGAAAGGAAAACCCTTTCCTTTCCTCGATGCCTCTTTGTGCATTCCTGCTGCACGATCATGCGATCATGCAGCAGGAATGCCCACTAGACACCAGGGAATTTAAAAAAAAATGAAAATACTTTTTGGGGAGCGGCCCCTTGGGCAAGGGTCGCTCCCCTTTGGGGTCCATATGTTTTTGGTGCTCCGCCCCCTGGGGGGAGGGCAGTTTTTTTATATAGCGCGGGGCTTTACCCGAAGGTGTCAGAGCGCTTCACAATAGGAACAGTAACATTACATGAGGAGAAGGTTACAAGTGAGCATAATACAAAAGCAAGCGTTACATTACATGAGGAAAAAGTGACAATTGTGCATGATACATGAGGTACAAAATACAAATAGAGGTATAATACTGCAATAAGTGGCAGTCACTCAGAACACATTGGGAAGGCACTTCTATAGGCATGGAGTACAGAATTTCCTATAGTGGAAGAACTTCCTTGAGGGAGTAGAGAGGGCGTGAATTAAACAGGAGACTTAAAATGAAGGGTACACAAATCCAGCACAGCTCGCAAGGGTGAGGAATGTACAGGAAAAAGTACAAATTTACAATGAAGAGCGAACTTCCTAGAGGGGGCTGAGAGTGAAAGTATTAGTTCTGAAAGTGTCTTTGGAAGAGAAGAGATTTGAGGTCAGCTTTGAAGATCCGGGTAGAGGAGGTGGCACGGAGCAATGGGGGAAGCGAGTTCCAGATTCTCACCGCATTGCCTGAGAAGGATTGCGCCATCGATCTTTCCCTTTTGAAGATGGGGGGGGGGGGATTTAGCGCTGTCGACAATGATGGGTTTGTTGTTGAGTAGGTTCAGCTGATCCATCCAAGATTGAACAGGAGGAGGTGAGAGAGAGGTAGAGAGGAGGAGGAATTCAGTTTTGGCGGGATTCAGAATGAGTTGGTGAGCTAACATCCAGTTGTGAATAGAGTTGAGAGTAGAGTTGAGTAGTGAGAGATCGTGTGCGGAAGATAAAGGTATCTTCCCACTAGTCCACCAGGCATTTATTTGTGGAGAGTGACCCCTTGGGTGGCAGAATAGCAGTATGTTTTTAGGCCCATCTGCCCCCAAGGAGGGCAGAAGCCACTAGACACCAGGGTTTTTTAATTTTTGTGTTGGGGAGTGGCCAAAAGGGCAAGGGTTGCTCCCCTTTACGGGGGTGAATATTTTATTTATACTCTTTGGCCCACCTACCCCTTAGCTTGGCTGGTGGATTGTGTGTGGACTGGTGCATTATTTGCATATGTGATTGTAATGTTTTTTTCTCCTTTTTATTCTAGTGTAAAGCTTTTGATTCCTGTTTGCGGTTTCGGCAGTGGTTGTTCTGCAGTTTTGCGTAATTGCATTTATTTGGTAAGAAAAATATTTTTGTTGTGTGTACTCCAAATGAGTATTATTGTCATGCATGAATGAATTTTTTTGTAAGTGGTGTCATAATGGCAGCATATTTGTTAGTGTTCAGAGCATGAAATTCTTTGCGATGTTTTGCATTGTCTTATGTGTAATTTTTTTTTTCTTCTTTTTTAGTGGATATTGTTGATCCTTACTGTGTCTGTGCAGAGTAGGTGGTGGTGAGTCTAGCTGCTTCTGTCACGTGAGTGGTATAGTGTTGGAGTATATAGGTCTTTGTGATAAAGCTACATTTTGTTTATTTCTTTTTTTTACAAAGGGTTTGTTGTTGTTGACTTGTTTGACAAGTAACCTTTATTAGTAAGCATTATGGCTAGCCGTAGAATGACTGCTCAGCAGGTGGTTGGTTTGCTTCTTGAATCTTCCTCTGAGCAGGATTATGAGACTGACAGTGCGTCTGAGGGAGAGGAGGGAGAGGAGGGAGGGGAAGATTCAGGCAGTGAGTTTTCTCTCACATGGAATCATCGGATGATGAAGGTACTCTCAGTGCAGATGAAGTGCCTGTTTTAGAGGAGGATACTACTGTGCCGATGGTGCAAGAGGCATCTGGATTGCAGCCTGGGGCTGCTAGGCTTCCTACTGGAAGTGCTGGACTCTGGGTTGATCCAAACATGGTGCAGCCGGTGTTGCCTGCCTTTAGTGGTTATGCAGGGTGTAGAGTGGATTGTGAACATTATTTGCCTATACAGTATTTTCAGTTGTTTATGGATGATGTATTTTTGGGTGAGATTGTTGAGCAGACTAATTTGTATGCTGAACAGTTTTTGAGGGACAACAGTGCCAGACTTAGGCCCCATTCTAGAGCTACCCGGTGGAGTCCCATAAATCTGGAAGAGATGAAGAAGTTTTGGGTTTGACTTTTTTGATGGGTTTGATAAGGAAGCCGTCCATGGGTTCATATTGGCCATATTTCCTGCAGTTATGACTCGTGATCGGTATTTACTTTTGCTTCGGATGCTGCATTTTGTTGATAATGGTTTGGCGTTGCCACGAGATCACCCTGAATGTGACCGTCTTTTTAAGATTCGGCCTGTTCTTGATCACTTTGTACATCGATTTTCAGAGATCGATACTCCAGGGAAAGAAATATCTATTGATGAGTCTTTGGTCCTGTTCAAGGGCCGTTTGGTTTTTAGGCAGTACATTCCTAGCAAGAGGGCACGCTATGGATTCTGGGTAAGAAAACGTTGGGGGATCCACGCAAGCCATACCTCCCTGGAATCCCCCGGGTGTCTACTTTTCAGAAATGTGTGGGTTTGGTAGGTTTCCCTAGGTGGCCGCCGAGCCCCGGGCCAAAACGTCATGGGACCCCCCTTGCAAAACCAGGTCGTTTTGTGATAGGCCATTTTGAGGTCGCCTCAATACGTTGTGGGCCCTTGCCTATCGCGGGTACTTGGGCCTCCCACCCGAGTGAGGCACCATTTTTATCGGGAGACCTGGGGGACGCTGGGTGGTAGGAAATTTGTGTCAGCCCGGTAATGCCACAACTTTACCACACAAAAATGTGTGAAAAAAGGGATTTTTTCAGCAAAGTGTCAGGTTTGCAGGGGATTCTGGGTAAGAAAACGTTGGGGGATCCACGCAAGCCATACCTCCCTGGAATCCCCCGGGTGTCTACTTTTCAGAAATGTGTGGGTTTGGTAGGTTTCCCTAGGTGGCCGCCGAGCCCCGGGCTAAAACATCATGGGACCCCCTTGCAAAACCAGGTCATTTTGTGATAGGCCATTTTGAGGTCGCCTCAATACGTTGTGGGCCCTTGCCTGTCGCGGGTACTTGGGCCTCCCACCCGAGTGAGGCACCATTTTTATCGGGAGACCTGGGGGGAGGCTGGGTGGTAGGAAATTTGTGTCAGCCCGGTGATGCCACAACTTTACCACACAAAAATGTGTGAAAAAAGGGATTTTTTCAGCAAAATGTCAGGTTTGCAGGGGATTCTTGGTAAGAAAACGTTGGGGGATCCACGCAAGCCATACCGCCCTAGAATCCCCCGGGTGTCTACTTTTTAGAAATGTGTGGGTTTGGTAGGTTTCCCTAGGTGGCCGCCGAGCCCCGCGCCAAAATGTCATGGGACCCCCTTTGCAAAACCAGGTCGTTTTGTGATAGGCCATTTTGAGGTCGCCTCAATACGTTGTGGGCCCTTGCCTGTCGCGGGTACTTGGGGCTCCCACCCGAGTGAGGCACCATTTTTATCAGGAGACCTGGGGGAACGCTGGGTGGTAGGAAATTTGTGTCAGCCCGGTGATGCCACAACTTTACCACACAAAAATGTGTGAAAAAAGGGATTTGTTCAGCAAAATGTCAGGTTTGCAGGGGATTCTGGGTAAGAAAACGTTGGGGGATCCACGCAAGCCATACCTCCCTGGAATCCCCCGGGTGTCTACTTTTCAGAAATGTGTGGGTTTGGTAGGTTTCCCTAGGTGGCCGCCGAGCCCCGGGCCAAAACGTCATGGGACCCCCCTTGCAACACCAGGTCGTTTTGTGATAGGCCATTTTGAGGTTGCCTCAATACGTTGTGGGCCCATGCCTGTCGCGGGTACTTGGGCCTCCCACCCGAGTGAGGCACCATTTTTATCGGGAGACCTGGGGGGATGCTGGGTGCTAGGAAATTTGTGTCAGCCCGGTGATGCCACAACTTTACCACACAAAAATGTGTGAAAAAAGGGATTTTTTCAGCAAAGTGTCAGGTTTGCAGGGGATTCTGGGTAAGAAAACGTTAGGGGATCCACGCAAGCCATACCTCCCTGGAATCCCCCGGGTGTCTACTTTTCAGAAATGTGTGGGTTTGATGGGTTTCCCTAGGTGGCCGCCGAGCCCCGGGCCAAAACGTCATGGGACCCCCCTTGCAAAACCAGGTCATTTTGTGATAGGCCATTTTGAGGTTGCCTCAATACGTTGTGGGCCCTTGCCTGTCGCGGGTACTTAGGCCTCCCACCCGAGTGAGGCACCATTTTTATGGGGAGACCTGGGGGGACGCTGGGTGGTAGGAAATTTGTGTCAGCCCGGTGATGCCACAACTTTACCACACAAAAATGTGTGAAAAAAGGGATTTTTTCAGCAAAGTGTCAGGTTTGCAGGGGATTCTGGGTAAGAAAACGTTGGGGGATCCACGCAAGCCATACCTCCCTGGAATCCCCCGGGTGTCTACTTTTCAGAAAAGTGTGGGTTTGGTAGGTTTTCCTAGGTGCCGGCAGAGCTAGGGTTCAAAACTACAGCTAGGCACTCTGCAAAAAAAGGGTCATTTTTCACTGTGAAAATGTGGTGCGTCCACGTTGCGTTTTGCGCTGCTTCCTGTCGCGGGCACTAGGCCTACCCACACAAGTGAGGTACCATTTTTTTTGGAAGACCTTGGGGAACGTGGGGTGGGTGGAATTTTGTGGATCCACGCAGATTCCAGAACTTTCCACCACAGAAAAGTGAGGAAAATGTGTTTTTTTGCCAATTTTTAAGGTTTGCAAGGGATTCTGGGTAACAGAACCTGGTGAGAACCAGTCAAGTCACCCCATCCTGGATTCCCCTGGGTGTCTACTTTTCAAAAATGTATAGGTTTGCTAGGTTTCCCTAAGTGCCGGCAGAGCTAGGGTTAAAAAACTACAGCTAGGCACTTTGCAAAAAAGGGTCATTTTTCACTGTGAAAATGTGGTGCGTCCACGTTGCGTTTTGCGCTGCTTCCTGTCGCGGGCACTAGGCCTACCCACACAAGTGAGGTACCATTTGTTTCGGAAGACCTTGGGGAACGCGGGGTGGGTGGAATTTTGTGGATCCACGCATATTCCAGAACTTTCTACCACACAAAAGTGAGGAAAATGTGGTTTTTTTGCCAATTTTTTAGGTTTGCAAGGGATTCTGGGTAACAGAACCTGGTGAGAGCCAGTCAAGTCACCCCATCCTGGATTCCCCTGGGTGCCTACTTTTCAAAAATGTATAGGTTTGCTAGGTTTCCCAAAGTGCCGGCAGAGCTAGGGTTCAAAAACTACAGCTAGGCACTTTGCAAAAAAAGGGTCATTTTTCACTGTGAAAATGTGGTGCGTCCACGTTGCGTTTTGCGTTGCTTCCTGTCGCGGGCACTAGGCCTACCCACACAAGTGAGGTACCATTTTTTTCGGAAGACCTTGGGGAACGCGGGGTGGGTGGAATTTTGTGGATCCACGCAGATTCCAGAACTTTCTACCAAAGAAAAGTGAAGAAAATGTGTTTTGTTTGCCAATTTTTTAGGTTTGCAAGGGATTCTGGGTAACAGAACCTGGTGAGAGCCAGTCAAGTCACCCCATCCTGGATTCCCCTGGGTGTCTACTTTTCAAAAATGTATAGGTTTGCTAGGTTTCAAGGCAAGAAGAAGGGCTCGTCCGTTTCACAGCTGTCCCTGTCACCGGTATCGGGTAAGAGCGATAAGCATAATTCCATAGTCGCTAATATCACGTCTGACACATTAGGAAATGGGTCTCAAAAGCCAAACTTGCGGAGTCAAGGAAGAGTGGAAATAGTGTCGTCAGATAAAATCCCTGAGTCAGTCCAGGAGCAAGTTAGAGATTGGAGCTCACTACAGGATATTGGCTCAGTTAAATACATTAGCAGGAAACAAAGGGCCCAAAAATCCAAAGGAGTTACGACAGCAGTGGTTTCCACCAGAGCCGCAAAAATAGCGAAAAAGAACAGCTAAAAAGAGGCTCTAATCTAAAAGTTACCCCCTCATTACGCTCCTTTTTTAAAATCCAAGAGAAGCCGACACAGAGCGAAGTTTCTACGTATGTAACGCCTACAATAACACTGAACATAATGGAGTCGCAAAATAAATATCCAATTCTCAGACTAGAAGATCAAGGCCAGGACGATGAACACACCTCAGAGGCTACTTCAGAAGAAGTCCCACAAACAGATCCCCTACAAAGTGAGGGCCACTTACACTACAGTAAGCTAGCTGATGGCCAAGGAAGCGAGCAAGTTAGAGATTCCCTTTAAGGGAGGATATGGGGGCTTTTGCGGCCTCATTGTTAATGGAGATGAAAAATGGGTTTGCCAAATCAGAGAAAAATCAGGAGAAAATTCAGGCCACTTGTGAGGCTCTGGAGGCTAAAGTTAACGCATTGGTTAATAGAGTGGTAGCAGTCGAATCGGCTCTGGAACACGTAAAGGATGATGTGAGGATTTGCCAGAGTGACATCAAGAAAATATTCTCAACAGAAAGTGAACTTAGAGATAAAATTGAGACCCTAGAAAACAATGCTAGGAGGAATAATTTGCGCTTACTAAATATTCCTGAAGGCCAGGAAGGCCAAAATATAAGACTTTTTGTAGTGAGTCTCCTGAAAGATTTTATACCTGATTTGGATGAGAAAGTGTTGGACGAAGACATACAAAGAGTCCATAGAGACCCATTTAGGTTAAACAGAGATAGGAAAAACCCACGCAGAGTTTTAGTCAACTTTAAGACTTATTCAATAAAAGAACGCATATTGATTAAAGCTCTAAACTCTGGCAACCTAACAAGAGACGGATATAACTATAAAATCCGCTCGGACATCTCCAAGGCCACCGCTGACAGGCAATGGGCCCTAGGAAAATATATGCAGGACCTTAGGGCCGAAGGAGCCACTGTTCAGATGAAATTTCCAGCCCTTCTACGTATAATGTGGTGCAACAAAACCTATAACATTAGAGCCCCAAAAGAAGTGGAGCACTTACTAGAAACTATGAAGACAAGCAGGGATAAGTAGCCTGATATGTTAAAATGTTCTAAAAAATTATAGCCGTTCGACTGCGGTTCTCAAACTGGGCAACGAGGTCGCCCAATGGAAATGGGGAGGGTTCTCCAGGGTGGGGGTATGAGTATTTTTTAGGGTTCTTTTTGTGCACGTTGACTTTTTCTTTGGGTGGGGAGCATTTAGGGATAAAACTAAAAAAAATATTTGTCCGATATGTGAGTTATATAGCAAAACAGGGAGGGCGCCATAGGGAACAAGAAAGAAATCAACTTAATGGGTGATCTGAAAATAGCAACTTGGAATGTGAATGGGCTAAGAACAAGGGGTAGGCGTCAAAAGATTTTCGAGTATCTTAAACAACAAAATTGCGATATCATTATTTTACAAGAGACACATCTCCTAAGAAATGAGTGGCTTGAAGCTATAAAATATGAGAATTGGATTGGGGAGACCGTTTCTACCAACCAAACATGTAACACTAAGGGTGTGTCGATCATTATTAGAAAATCACATATTTTTACGCTAACAGGACAAACAGTAGATTCAAGAGGAAGATGGGTTATAGCAAATATAAAAGCTTATGATATCGCCTTCTCCGTAGCGGGGTACTACGGGCCCAATATAGATGATCCAGTGCCCCTTCAGTCATTATACACACAGCTGCTAGTACAGTCCACTCCAATAATACTAGGCGGTGACTATAATATTTTATTAGATCCTAAAAGAGATAGACATCCCCCAAGTAAAGTCTTAAATCTACCCAAGATGCGAGAGTACTTGAACAGACTTAGAGAAGATTTGGGTTTAATTGATATTTGGAAATTAAAAGGGGACAAAACAAATAAATTCACTTTTAGAAACTATAAGTATTACCATGCCTCCAGATTAGATTTTTTCCTAGTGGATAAACTCTTAAGTAATAAAGTTAAGAAAGTCTTGCACTTGCCCGCACACTTGTCTGATCACTCATTAGTTCAATTACATATTAAGTTTGAGTTAAGACAGGGCGAGAAAAGGTGGACTGTGGATCGAACACTCCTATTAGACCAACAAGTTATTGATAAATTAGTGGTGACAACTGAAAATTACTTTAAGGAAAATGGTGACGGGGAGGTGTCCAAAATGATAGTCTGGGATGCGTACAAAGCTGTGCTTAGAGGTACACTAGCCGGCATAGCAATAGGAAAAAATAAATTGAAGAAGCTTAAAATTTCACAAATAGAGGCAGATTTACAAGAGAGACAAGCCAATCTAGAAAGTTCGACCCTTGAAGAAGTTTGTAGCAGTTTAAAAAAGAAATAACGAAGCTGAAACAGGAGCTTACCTCAGAACTAGAGGAAAAGATAAGGAGGAGATGGCAAGCCAGTACGTTGTCAAATTACGAATTTGGGGAGAATAGCGGCAAATTGTTAGCCTGGAAGCTTAAGACTGAGCAAAATAGAAACAAGATAACAGCTATTCACAAGGGAAATGGAGGACAAATAACTGAAGACAGGTCAGGCATTGAAGAGGCCTTTGAACATTTTTTCCAGTCATTATACAAAGAAGACCTAGTACCTTCACCCCTAACGATAGATACATACTTAAACAAATCATGTGGTCTGAAGTTAGATGAAGATTCTTGCGAAATTTTAAATGCACACATCACTTTAAACGAGGTCCAGGAAGTAATTACCAACCTTAAAAGAGGTAAGGCAGCTGGACCGGATGCCATACCTAATGAGCTCTATGTAGCACTAAAAGATTGTCTCGCACCCGATTAACTGTCCTTTTTAACGTCATTTTTTTGGAGGGCCTTCCAATCCCCAAATCTTGGAATGAGGCGACGATTAGCTTGATATTAAAACCAGGAAACGACCCTCTATGTTGTGAGTCCTATAGGCCAATATCGCTTCTCAACAAAGACTACAAAATTTTTTCCCAGCTTTTAGCAAAAAGACTCGGCTCACTATCTCATAAAATTATTTGTGAGGATCAGAAGGGATTTATTAAAGGTAGGCAACTACATGACCTTACACACCAACTGATTGGAGCCATTGACATTGCAACTCAAGAGAAAGTATCCCTGGCAATTTTTACGTTTGACGCGGCAAAGGCTTTTGACCGTGTTAACTGGTCATACTTACAAAAAGTCATCTTACACAATAATTAAGGTTTAAATTTCTCACGGGTAATAGATAATATTTACTCGGCTCCTACGGGGAAAATACTTGTCAATGGAAGCATTTCAAATAGTTTCCAAATTAAGAGAGGTACTAGACAGGGTGCCCACTCTCACCCCATCTCTTTAATTTGTATATAGAGCCGTTAGCCAATACAATTAGGTCATCTAAAGAAATCCCCCTTTTAGCTTTAACAATTGGGAGTTAAAGGTGGCATTATATGCCGACGACTTGATGCTTTACTCGTGTAATTTAAATGAATCATGGAACAGTATAATTAGTATACTAACAGATTTTGGGGCAATCTCTGGTTATCAAATAAATAATCATAAAACAGAGGTAATGCATTGGAACATACCTACTCCACAAATTGAGTCCAAGAAAAAATCAAATATCTAGGGATTCAAGTTTTAAATAGTATCGATGATATCGCTCAAGTGAACTTAGATATAAAAACTAAAGAGATGAGGAAATTACTGAAGTCTTGGAACTGTTTATCGCTCACCTTTATGGGGAGAGCTAATGTAATAAAAATGGCCATCCTTCCGAAATTTACTTTTATTTTTAACACAATTCCTTTAGAGTTTAATTTACGAAGTTTAAGAAAAATTCAGGCCGAAATAAACTCGTTTATTTGGGCATCTAAAAGTGTCAGGATAGCATGGAAAAAACTGTCCCAGAAGAAGACTCAGGGGGATAGCTAGTCCGGATCTTATTTTATACTACAAAGCCTTCCATTTTAAGAACATAAGGCACCTTTTCCGAGATCATGAGTCATATTCCCCCTACTGGAAAGCAGTGACAATTTATGATCATTGTCTCTATAAATTCGGACACCAAAAGTTTTTCAAGAAAATCAGACTAAAGGTGCCAAAAGCCGCATTCAAACTATGGTCAGACATAAGGAAGCTATGGCAATTTCCATATTATAGCCCTCAAGCACCGATATGGAACTCCCCTAGGACTCCTGAATGCCTGAAAGACTCATTAGCCCTTTCGCTGAAAAGGGTCGGGATTAACAAGTGGGGAGAGCTGTTGGTATCCGGTAATTTAAGATCCTGGGATGACTTAGTGGAAAGATCGAAGAATGGAATATCCAGGTTTAAATTCTAACAGTTGGTTAGCTGGTCTAAAGAGCAAACGACCTGGCCAGATTACGTTGGGAATTTGGAGCTCGAACTGCTTAAAGACTCTGGGAAAAAAGAAGTATCGAAGTGGTACTGGCAGATGCTGGAGAAGAAGGAAGGTGATAATGATACCCCAGACCTCAAGTGGAAGAAGATCTTTCCAGTTCAAGAACTACAGCAAGTTTGGCAAGTATCCTGCACTTTTTTATGGCACATTATAATTTCTACACCTCTCAGGAAAAATCATTTGTTTACCCTGCACAGATCTTACTGGACTCCTGAAAAGTTATCAAAGATGAATATCCAGATGATCAAGAAATGTCCAAAGTGTGGTGAGAGGAAAGCAAACGATATCCATATGTTTTATTCATGTCATTACCTCGACACATTTTGGAGTGAAACTGGTAAGATCATTGATGGAAGCTTAAACACAACCATTAAGGTAAGCGCCTTTAATGTTATTTTCGGCATAATGGATATCGATAACTCTAATATCACACTAACTAAGATGCAGAAATATCTCTTTTTACATTCATCTTAATCGCAAGACGTGAGATCTGTATAAATTGGATCCTCCCTTCTCCTCCTAAGGTTGAGGACTGGGTTCGGTCTATTGACAAATTCAGGAATATGGACAGAGCCAGAGGGGATTGCAAACGTACAAAACACTGGGATTTATGGGATTTATACAGACGGTAGGATAGGAAGGGCGGTCCAATGATTTAAACAACTGTGATCATGGTCATTCTGAGTTTCACTGGGGTCGGAACAGCGAGATACTAACTCAGGTATATTGGCAATGTTGGTATTAAAGCATGGTTTCCACCTCATTCTCGAGGGCATCAAATGAGAGGTGTCCCTGTTGCTTTTTACAACAAGATCGCATAAATGAGGACAAAAAACAAAAAACAAAAACAAAAAAAAAAGACCTTGGGGAACGCGGGGGGGGTGGAATTTTGTGGATCCACGCAGATTCCAGAACTTTCCACCACAGAAAAGTGAGGAAAATGCAGTTTTGTTGCCAATTTTTTAGGGTTGCAAGGGATTCTGGGTAACAGAAACTGGTGAGAGCCAGTCAAGTCACCCCATCCTGGATTCCCCTGGGTGTCTACTTTTAAAAAATGTATAGGTTTGCTAGGTTTCCCTAAGTGCCGGCAGAGCTAGGGTTCAAAAACTACAGCTAGGCACTTTGCAAAAAAAGGGTCATTTTTCACTGTGAAAATGTGGTGCGTCCACGTTGCGTTTTGCGCTGCTTCCTGTCGTGGGCACTAGGCCTACCCACACAAGTGAGGTACCATTGTTTTGGGAAGACCTTGGGGAACGTGGGGTGGGTGGAATTTTGTGGATCCACGCAGATTCCAGAACTTTCCACCACAGAAAAGTGAGGAAAATGTGGGGTTTTTGCCAATTTATTAGGTTTGCAAGGGATTCTGGGTAACAGAACCTGGTGAGAGCCAGTCAAGTCACCCCATCCTGAATTCCCCTGGGTGTCTAGTTTTCAAAAATGTATAGGTTTGCTAGGTTTCCCTAAGTGCCCGCAGAGCTAGGGTTCAAAAACTACAGCTAGGCACTTTGCAAAAAAAGGGTAATTTTTCATTGTGAAAATGTGGTACGTCCACGTTGCATTTTGAGCCATTTCCTGTTGTGGGCACAAGGCCTACCCACACAAGTGAGGTACCATTTTTATCGGGAGACTTAGGGTAACACAGAATTGTAGAGCAACTGTTATTACCTATTGACTTTCGATGCATTTCTGCCTTCCAAATGAAAGACAATGTGTAAAAAATAAGTCATTTTGAAAAATGACCTATAATTCTCATGCTAGTATGGGTACTCCCAATTTCGGAAATGTGCAAATATCTACTGTTTCTAAAATCTACATTTTGTTCCCATTTCAGAAATACATAGGTGTCTTTCATAACAATTTTTCCATGTATACATTTTCCCAAAATAATTGCTATATACCCGGTACATAATAAAAAACCATTGCAAGATGCTGCTCGGTTATTGGCTCTGGGTTCGTCGGGTTCTTGGTGAACCTACAAGTCTTAGATATCCCCACAACCAGAAAGGTCCAGCGGATATAACGGTATATTGCTTTCAAATAGCTGTCATAATTAGAAGAAGTTACAGGTGAAAACGTTGACACAAATGGCTGTTTTTTTCAACTAATTTTCAATTTTTCCTTCATTTAACTGTTAGTTTCTATAAGGAAAACTTTAAGGATCTACACAAATGACCCCTTGCTGAATTCAGAATTTTGTCTACTTTTCAGAAATGTATGGCTTTCTAGGATCCATTATTGGTTTCATACCCATTTCTACCATTAACTGGAAGGAGGTTGAAAGCACAAAAAATAGCAAAAATAGGCTATGTCCCAGAAAAATGCCAAAACTGTGTAAAAAAAGTTGGTTTTCTGACAAAAGTCTGCTTGTCCCTGAAAGCTGGGAAGATGGTGATTTCAGCACCACAAACCCTTTTTGATGCCATTTGCAGGGAAAAACAAGACGCTTTCATCTGTAGCCCTTTTTTCGCATTTTTCCCCAAGAAAACAAAATGTTGCTGTATTTTGGCTAAGTTCTGGGTCCCCTCCAGGGGAATCCACAAACCCTGGGTACCTTTACAATCCCCATGATGTTAGAAAAAAAGGACGCAAATTTGGCGTGGATACCTTATGTGGTCAAAAAGTTACAGGGGCCTAAGCGCGCACTACCCCAAATAGCCAAAAAAAGGCTTAGCACAGGGGGGGAAAAGGCCTAGCAGCGAAGGG
The DNA here is from genome assembly GCA_963921515.1 of Calotriton arnoldi. NCBI lineage: Eukaryota > Metazoa > Chordata > Amphibia > Caudata > Salamandridae > Calotriton > Calotriton arnoldi. The sequence goes on from CAWUFW010004765.1 coordinate 854,008, forward strand.
GTTAAAGCAGCATGCTTCAACACAACACACAGTAGCATAACATGCTATTCCCAAACTCCTTAGAGCGCTACAAAGCCTTCTAGCTGGCAGCAATGCGCTAGACAAATGCTGGCAACATACCATTAGCATAACACATGGTCGCAAACTGTACATATCCTAACATGAAATTTGACGACTTAACACTTTGTAGGAAGTATCACAACAAAGCATAAAATAACAGAAGTCCAATATAACAAAGTATAGAATAAGATGTTGTTTCTGAAAATACCATAATCAAGAATAAACAACATAACATAACAGCATCACTCAACATCGTGTAACATAACATTGCATACCAGGACATATCATACTGAGGCATATAAAATGGAACAGCATAGCTCACTGTAGCACAGCATAGCACAACAATATACATCATGCTCCAACAAAGCAACACATTTAAAATAACATGCCATAGTACAACATAACATGGCAGTGCATAGCAAACATACTACAGCATTGCTTCCCATATTATGACATATTTAATCATAACATAGCACAAAAGCATTATATGACAGTACTTCATTGGGGGCCAACTACCCCTCCTGTGACCTCCAGTAAGTCCCACACAGCTGGATTGCTAAGAGGTCTTTGGAGGCCACGCCCCCTCTCTCCACCACTCTGCAAACGTGGCTCCTGGTGCACTACTGGTTGGGGAATGAAGTCCACTTTACTCCTGAGGGACCTTGGGGGCCAAGAAGCCCTCCTGGTGCCTCCTGTAAGTCCTCCACAGTAGGACTTCTGAGAGCTGGTCAGAGACTCTGCCCCCTTTCTCCACCACTCTGAAAATGCTACTCCTACTTAAAAAAAACATAGAAATACAATGAAAAAAACAAAGGTTACAGGGACGTTATACTTAGGAATTAGCATTTAAAAAACCTTAGAAATTCACTGAAAAAAACAAAGGTTACAGGGACGTTATAGTTGGGAAATGAAATTAAAGCAAACACTGAAAACAATAAAGGTTACACCAACTGTAGGAAGGTAGGATTGTTCTGAATGGTTACCCCCACTTTTTGCCTGGTGCTGTGATGGTTTCTGACTAGTCTGACTGCGATCCTGCTAATCAGGACCCCAGTCTCTGTGCTTTCTCCCCTAAATTGGTTCGGTAAGTACTTAGGTACATCCCAGATTGGACACTGGTGTAACCTTATCAGTCCCTAGTATATGGTACTAAGGTACCGAGGGCATAGGTACACCAGGGGTCCCCCATGGGCTGAAGCATTTATTATGCCACCCATGGGAAACCACTCAATTTGTAACTATAGGCCTGCCATTGCAGCCTGTGTAAGTTGGTGCTAGCACCACTTACGAAAGATATTGGTTTCCCTACATCTAAGGTCACTGCACTTAAAACCTATAAGTCACCCCTAAAGCAGGCCTTTCAATCCTGAAGGCAGGGTGCTCAGTTCTAAGTGTGAGGGTGCCCCTGCATGAGCAGGACACCCCTACAGCCTACTGAGTCTATTTTCCTTGGTTGTTAGTGAGACAGCAATTTAACATACAGAGGGGCACCGCATCATTACGCGATGACCATCTCTAAACTGGCTGTAACGAACCCTGTCATGTTTGGTGTCAAACATATTGGAATCATACCCCCACACCATAAAGGTATTCCATGCACCGTAAAGCTCCTTTGGGAGGCCCTCGGTGCTCCCGATACCAGTCTTCCAGACCCGGACAGCAAGCTAGGGCTGCTGCCGGTCAGAGACACGTTTCTGCCCTCCTGCTGCTGAGCCAAGCTCGGGCAGGGGAAGGCAGAACAATAGGTATTGTAATGTTCTTTAGGATAGTCCTGTCATGTATACCCCTATTACATACATTTGTCCCATCCACACGACAATAACGATTCTAAACAGGTGACGTTTTACCTAGTAGCTTGCTCCTGTCTCTTCGACACCATGATCTCAGTACTCTATCATAATCCCTGTACCCGACGTACATAAACATGTCCTCAGGCACAGTATAAATATTCTGTATAAGGATCACCACTTTTTTTTTCACATTTGTTTGGAAAAACATTCATGATTGTTTTCAAAACATTTATGACTGTATTAAAAATATATCGATTCTAGAAGAAACCGTGAAGTGGCCACTCTAGTAAATAAGACCCTTATTCCCCCTGCAAATTAGAGGAGAATTCCTTCCAAGCTGACATGGGGTCCTGCATGCTGAATCTTCGACACGCAGCGGTCTGACATCCCTTGCAGGGTGTCATCCTCTAAGCAGAGATGGGGTCCTTCATTCTCAACCATCAGGTGAGGGGGTTGGTTCTTCCCTAGGGGTTTCTTAGCTACAGACATACATATACGCATATACATGCTACACATACAGATATAGGCTAGGTACCTTTAGCCAAATTACTTAGGGCGTGCATTTTAGGAATATGCAAGTGCTACTGTTTTATCTGAACTGCTTATGTTCATCTTATTCACACTATGATAGGAATGTATCTACTATTTACTATATTGGTAGTTGCAATCAATTTTGTATGCTTCTGTCTCCTGATTGAAGCAGCAAATATGTTTTACACAAGGCTGACGCTGGATCAATAAATATTTATTGAAACGTCCTATTCGACTTCCTGTGTATTTTCTGAGAGTAAGCAAGCACGAGTGTCTGAGCGAAAAGTACTGTACTGTTTTCCACGATCCCTGAGGAATCAGGGTTGTCATGTTCAGTGGTTGCCAGAAATGACCTACACCACTATAAGATACAGGGGGGTGGTAGTGGCATTGTAGAGCTAGCTGGTCTAACGGCTGACATATCCTGTGGGTGTGTCCAGAAGTGGTTTGGACACCAAGCCCTCAGTTTAGGTCATCCAAAACGCGCAGGTCCTGGGGATTCCTAGGAACTACACGACATGGCATGGCACCGCCAACGTTGGTTTGGTTCTTATATTAACAGTTAACATCTAAGTAGTTCAGTCATGCTTTCTCAGAAAGCCCTACTCACACTGTTTCATAGACGTCTGAAGTGGGAAGGGAGATCCGCCTCAGCTGAGCAGATATACTTTGTGTATTGGCTGAAGGTTTAGCAAGCTTGTAAGGATAAAAGGTTCCCACATTGTGCAAAACCCTACCTCTTAACATTTTCTCTTCTCTTTTGAAAATGACTGACCCTGCGAGTAGCTCGGGGGGAAGAAGAATTTGCTAACGCTCTTAACATTACAGAAAACTGCAGGCATGCAGTAACTATGAAATTGTTAGAACACTGTGTACCAGCAACAGGTGGCTGTGTTACCTTCATGATTGAGGCACAAAAGGTGTTCGGATCGGAGGTATTCTATTCTTCGGTTCAATTCCCACCTGCAGATCCGCTGACTAATTTGTTCCACACACACATTGTAGTTGAACCACCAAATGAACACATTCCATACGAAGACATTAAAGTACCATTAACTTACCAGCAACACAGAAACTGGTTTAAAGGCGCCCTCCCACTCACAACGTCTGTCGTGAGACTCGATCCACTCAGCACAGAAGGAGCGACCTGGCCGGTCTTAGCGACATACACTCCACAGCCTGAGATAGATACACTACCGGTGGATGAAGTCCGTAATATATTAAAAGACATAGTCAGGCTATACAGACACATTTTACAGTTTGTCATGCGAACATTGACAGTCCAACCAGCGAGAAATGCTCCAGCTGGTCCACATCAGACCACACCTACAATTAACCCACAGACACTGAAATCAGAAAAAGGGACAATTCCTTCAAAACAGGAGCAAATTCCGTTCTGGATAGCACAAAAAATAGCACAGCTGCAAGCAGTATTTCCCCATACGGGTCTGCAGAAAAAACACAGAATGCTAACCATTTGCTTGCCAATGGGGATGGTTCCCTCGATTGAGGATTGTACCACTTGGGGAACAATCCTTGCTGCTGTATACTTTAGGATACACAGTACCCCTTCCATAGCAGTTGTTCCAGAGGTATTGAAACAGATACAGAATGAGTACGGCGCAGGACCTGCCCTGGACTTGGGGATGAAACTGATGGATAATTTTGCCCAAGTCTCTGCAATCATGCTGAGCAACATAAGGGGGAAGGCAGCAGCAGTGGCCATACACAGCCACCTCAGGGAAATAGCACCTCTAAATAAGGAGCAAGAATTACCAAAAATTATCGAAGAAATCTATGCTGCATTAGGTAGAGATAATCTGGGAACCAAAGCAGGGAAACCACAAATGACGTGTAGTCCTGACAAGGACAACTCGAAACAAGCACCCGCTTCTTCTAAAAAGGAATGGGAAAACAAAAACTCTAAAAATAACAATTCAGAAAATAATTCACGATCAAGGGGTGGGTCTCCCCAGCGGGAGTTCTCTGAAAAGAGGTACAACCTTAGGAATCGTGATAACATTAGGAAACCTGATAGGTATCAGGACACTGATACACATTCCTTTCGTTCCTTCCAGGGTTCATCAAAAAACTCGGAGAGGGACAGCCAATCAGAACAAAAGCAGGAAGATCGACCAAAAACAAAAAGGGAAACACATCGCAATTCAGAATATGTTATCAAGCAGGAAGAGCAACCTAAAGCAAAACCTCAATTCAAAAAGAAGAAAGTGGCTGGCTTAAAAATTAGACATGCCCCGCCGAGCAATGTGAAAATTGAATGTATATAATTGTGCTGCACCTGTGCCATCCAGAAAACTGTTTGTTAAATCGCTATGTAATCAGTACCAAAAATTGTGATTGTATCTACCTTGCTGTCTTTAATAAAAAGATTTTAAAAAAAATAATAATTAGACATGCCCAGGTTACTGAGGACTCAGCTTCTGAACGGGGAATGGGCTCTGACGATGCTAAACAGTGAGGCAGAAGTAACAATAACTCGCCGGAACCTGAAGGATTTTTTGGAGACAGCAGTATTGAATGAACACATCACGGTGGAAACACCTGATACAAGAGTTAGTGTCCCACATCGATTACACAAAATTACACTCCAAATAGAGGGGGACATCTCGAGAAAGGTTAAAGGTCTGTTTTGGGAGAACTTAACATATGGATATGACATACTGTTAGCAGAGAAAGATTGGCCGCCTGAGTTTGTGATGGATTGCCCAAAAGGGGAAAGCGTCATTTTGCCTGCTTTCTCCGACCTCGTTCCAGAATCTTTAAAACATTCATACACGCAGGAGTGGGCACTAGCGCTAGCTCCGGCATTATACCGCAACCATGTAGGGTGGGACGTGGACTCTACCCACCACGAAATCCCATTAAAATCTACTCCAAATCGACAGAGACAGTCCCTATAAAAAACTATGCAAAAAGACAGGTCAAAGAAATTCTAGACCAACTTGAATACCATGGTGTAATTGAGACTTGCACCTCCCCGATGAATAATCCTTTGTTTCCTGTAATGAAACCTGACAGCACATATCGTCTAGTTTTAGATTACCAACATTTAAGCACATGCACACGAACATTTGCAGTTCAAAACGCACACAGTGCCACATTAATGAATAACATTGTGCGGAAGAAATACAAAACAACATTAAATATCTCGAATGGATTCTTCTGCCAAAATATAGCTCCAGACAGCAGATATTTGACAGCATTTTCTGCCCTCGGCACTCAGAGTCACTTCCGTCGTTTGCCCCAGGGGTATAGGAACAGCCCGGGGCTATTCTCGGCAGTGTCCTATGTAGTTGACATCTATCTGACAGACGATGAATTACTTGAACACTTGAACAGGGTGAACAACAGAATTGTGGGTTTCGCCAACTTGGGCTACAAATTTAATTTCAAACAATCAAAAATTGTCCATCTCAATGTCCTATTTTTGGGAAATGAGCTATCAAGTGAAGGCAAGAGCCTGGCAGCCAACTTTTTAGAAAAGTGTGCGCTGCTCCAACCTCCAAAGACTCTCAAAGGTTTGCAATCCATTTTAGGATTTCTAAATTTTGGCAGAACATATATTCTAGATTACGCAGAAAGAATAAAAACACGCAGGAGTCACTGCTACAATTTCATTACTGAAGCGGCGATTCTGGTGGCCAAGTTTGTCTAAACAAACAAAGGCTAATGTCTTAAAGTGTGACATCTGCCAGCAGATGAAAGGTTCCACCGTAGCACGGCCACCACAAACACCATTACTCATTTCAGACAGACCTCTTGCATGTGTCTATTTGGATCACTGTGGCCCCCTAAATTCAGATGGAGTTGACAAGTACATCTTGGTGGCAGTGGATTCATGCTCTAGATTTCTATGGGTTTGGCCTCATTGCTTGGCTGACGCTCGAACTGTTATAAAGGATTTGCGAGTCTTCATCGGAACATACGCAATTGGCACGTTACATTCTGACTGTGGCCTGCGTTTAGCCCTCTGGCTTACAAGGAAGCCATGGAAAGTATGGGCGTGGCCTTGTGGTACTCCTCCCCCTACCATCCCGAGGGAAATTCTGTAGTGGAGAGGAAAAACCAGGACCTAAAGCAATCCTTAACAGCAAGGGTATTAGGCGCAGGCAGTATTTGGGTCCATCACCTATATGGGGCCCGGAGGGCACTAAACAACATGCCAAGAAAGTCCTTGGGAGGACGTATTCCTTATGAGATCCTGTTTGGGACAAGAATGTGGGTACCTGACCTCGATTGTGCCAGCACAGTGGCGAATGTAAAATCATTTGAATTGAATGATCATTTGGCTGTTTTACAGGAACTCAATGAATTCCGGGCATTACAAAGCAACGTCCAAGTAAAATGCACCGCCAACGGGGCAAGTGAAACCGGTACCGGCAAGACCTGTCTGGGTCCCCAAGATTGGGGACCTGGTCAGAGAAAAGATCGTGGACAAGAAGGAGTTTGGGTCATCCTACTGAACACCTGTACCTGTCCTGGCGGTTGAAGGAACAAGAACACTACTTCTTCCGCCTCTTGCCGGCAGAAAAAAAAAAGATTGGTCTCCATTGATCTGATCAAACCACACTATGTGGCCGATTCTCAACAGTGGGCCACAAAGGGTTCCTGAGTAGCCGCAGATCTCCTCTCGCTACTATACAGGAAGTTCAGATGGAAAGACTAATAAAGTTTCAAGACTCCTGGGCAAGATGCAGGCGTATCAAACAACGGAGTGTGAATTACACCTGTTGAAATTGAACAACATCCAAATTAAACTGGAACGCAAATTGCAATTTGGCCCAATAATTAAATTTACATCAATGTTCCTTCACAAGAAGCAACTGCCAGTTCTACAAACCCAGCTGAGCTACCAAAGATAGATCGAACAGCGTCTGGTGACTTCATCAACCTCGATGACTTTTCTTCAGATCCAAGTGAACCTGAGCAAACCCACCCATTTCCAAGAAAGAAAGATTTCGACAATTCTATCTCTGGCTGAAAAAGACTTCCTTTGTGTCCCCTTGGTAGCATCTTTGGTTTGCATTAGGGATCCTGTTCCAGTTAATTTGGATTGGTATAGTAATTGTCTTTTTCCTACTACTGAATGGACATTACCTCCAACAATGCTCTGCAGTACAACCTGTGAACCTGGTCTTGAAACCACATACGTCATCACACCGTGAACAGAGAGACTTGTCCCTAGTGAACATTACAGCAGTTCCAGTACCTTATGGTATAGTTTGGGATAGAGTTTCATATGATGTATTTGGTCAATCAATCAATCAGGGAATTATGAAGCACGCTACTCACCCTTGAGGGTCTCAAGGTGCTGGGGGTGGGTGGGTGCAGCTCCGAGTCAGCCGAAGAGCCAGGTCTTGAGGCTCTTTCTGAAGGTGTGCAGAGTGGGGGAGCATCTGATGTTGATCGGGAGCTAGTTCCAGGTCTTTGGCGCGATGTAGGAGAAGGCTCTTCCACCCGCTCGTGTTCTGCGGATGCGCAGGTTTTCGGTGAGGTCGGCGGAGCAGAGGTTTCTCTTGGGTTCGTGGAAAGAGACTCTGGGGGATATGTACAAGTAAGTGGCGGAGCGTGTCGTTAGCCTCCTTGGCTTAACGAAATGCTCCGCCACTTCTGAAACGCAAGGCTGCACCATATTTACAAGAATGTGCAGCCTTGCATTTCCCCCTTCGATGACGCTAAGTTTAGCAACTTAGCGCCAACGCAGGCACCCTTGCACCAGAGTGCAAGGGCGTCTGTCTGCAGGGGAGGATTGGTTATGTGTAGGAAGGTGTCCCTTCCTGCACATAAACAATCCTAAATTGCCATTCTGTCACTTTGATGTGTGCTGTTTCATGCAGCACACATGAAAGTGACAAAATGGCATTTTTTTAAAGGTTTGTTCATGTACAGGAAGGGATACCTTCCTGTACATAAACAAACCATGGCATTTTGCTTTTTCCATGTGTGCTGCACAAGGCAGCACACATGGGAAAAGCAAAAATGAGGAGAAATAATGCATTTCTCCTCATTTCGCCAACTTAAGACCAGAGTTTTCCTGGTCTTAATTTTGGCGCTGCCTCCTATGTATGCCATCCTTGAACATAGGGGGCAGTGTCAAATACAATGGGTGTTGTGGTGGAACGCCCACCATAACACCCACTGCACACCCCTTTCACACTAATAGTGTGAAAGGGGGCCTTATGTACAAGGCAGCGTTAAGCCATGTTAAGTGGCTTAAGGCTGCCTTGTACATAGGGCGCAGCCACTAACGCCACCACAATGTCGGTAAAAGTGACGTTGTGGTGGCGATAGGGGCTTGTACATATGCCCCTCTGTAGTTGAGGCATTTGGCTCCGCTGTTGTGGAGGGATTTGTAGGTGTGGGTGAGTAGCTTGAAAGTTACTCTCTTCTAGACGGGGAGCCAGTGGAGGTCTCGCAGGTGTTGGGTGATGTGTTCATGCCGCGGGATGCCGAGGACGAGTCTGGCCGCGGTGTTCTGGACGGTCTAGAGTTTGCAAAGCAGGGATTTGTTGATTGTGGCGTAGAGGGCATTTCCATAGTCCAGTCTGCTAGTTATGAGTGCATGAGTGATGGTCATTCTGGATTCGGGGGGGGGTCCATTTGGAGGTCTTGTGAAGGATGCAGAGAGTGTTGAAGCAAGTGGAGGTGACGGCGTTGATCTGGCAGTTCATGGTTAGGGTGGAGTTGAGTATGATGCTGAGGTTCCGGGCATGGTCCGTGGGGCTGGGGGGGTTGCTGGGGGCGGTGAGCCACCAGGTGTTGTCCCAAGCTGAGGGGGTGTGCCAGAGGACGAGGACTTCTGTCTTCTCTGAGTTGAGCTTCAGACAGCTGCTGCTCATCCAGGATGCAACGTCTTCCATTCCTTCCTGGAAGCTGAGTCTGGTGGCATCGGGTTCCGTCGTGACGGAGAGGATGAGCTGGGTGTCGTCGGCGTAGGATACTATGCTGAGTCCATGCTGTCTGACGATGGCGGCGAGGGGGGCCAAGTAGATGTTAAAGCGCGTGGGACTGAGCGATGATCCTTGGGGTACTCTGCAGTTGATCTCTGTGGGTTCGGAAGGGCAGAAGTCTGATTCTTTGGGTTCTGCCGGTGAGAAAGGAGTGGAGCCAATCGAGGGCGGCTCCCTGTATGCCGGCGTCATGGAGTCTGGCGGTGAGGGTGCGGTGGGAGACGGTGTCGAAGGCTGCGGAGAGGTCTAGAAGGATGAGGGCCGTGGTGTGGCCTTGGTCGAGGAGCTTGTGGATGTGTTCGGTTGATGATCTTCTCAGTGACTTCAGCCACGAAGGGAAGGAGAGAGATGGGTCGGTACTACTGAACATTTGAAAATTCCACACGTATTTAAAATTTCAATGAATGATTTTACTACCCCGAGTACACTCTCTGATGATTGGGACATTGAGACTGTAAATACTATGCTCTCAGATTTAGAACAATCTGCTGCATTTTCTTACAGGGAATTGTACGAAGATATACCTGACTTCGACAGTATGTATTGTTACCAGCATTATGGTCATCACTTTTTGCACAGAGCTAGTGTTCCGCACACTGTAAACACTTACCATCAATGGGAACATTGCCTGACACCACCAAAAGGTAGTTCTGCCACATTCGCACAGAAATTTGCATACTTTTCAGGGTTCAATACATCAGACCCAATGTCATACTATTATAAGCTAGTACAGCCGAATGCAACTGCGGAGAAAATTATGCTGACAAACACCAAGCTTATATATTCAGCTCCTTTTATCGCCCAACTGTCTATACAAGGTTTTGACTACTGGAGGGACACAATAGGCACCAAATCCATCTGGGGGACAAAAGAATGGCAAGTTCAGGGATCTGAGGCTTTATTTTGAGCTTGCCTCATACCATTACATATAATCTTTCTGAACAAAACAGTGCAACAGACTACCTGCTACGGGTTTGCAAAAATAAAAGACCTGAAAACACCAAGTATTCCCTCGCCCATACCTATTGAGTGTACATCAAATAATACACTGATTAGTGAGGAGGTGCTGGGTGCAATGATACAGAATGGTACATATAATTCATCAGCTCCCAATTGGAAGGGATTTTTGGTTTGGCTGATCGACACAAATAGGTGTCAATCAAGATTCAAGGGTACCACCAGAGGGTTTAGTATCCATAGGCCTGACCCACGCTATGAAAAAACAGACGACCCAGGGGTAGTGACTTCTTATAGTGTTGGGAAGTTGTGCCTAGAATGGCCAAAAACCTCAACACTACAACAGGTGAAACAACACTTGTCTCTTCTGTCAGACAACATGGATCTTAAGGATTTCTTGCTAGGTCCCGAGAAACCGCGTAAAAAACGCTTCTTATATGCCATCTACAATGAACTGTGGAAAGGCTCTTAACAGGATGCTGCTGAGAGATTATGTGAAATTGACAGAATTAACCTAGAAAAGGCCTTGGCTGTGGTAGACAATGGTATGACCTCACTTTCTTCACATATTTATTCACTGGGCAACATTATGACCTCAGCGATTGACATAATGGAACAAGATTTGTCTATCCTACAACATGGGCAATCTCAATTGCGCTCCATTGTGCTTTTAAGCTGGATGCTACAATCGCTGCGTTCTGGCCATATGCCATGGCGGTACACTAACGGTTCAAATTTGTTTTCGGCTTATAATCTGACCGACAGACAATTGACCATGGCATGCAGAGATGCAAAGTACACCACGCTGCTCTTTGAAAAATTAGAGAAGTTACCTTTTACAGTAGCAGAGTCACCGTCTACGGAATGGTTAATTCATCGCTACATCACACTGCCAATCACGACATTCCAGTTCCAATACTGCCTTAGATACATCCAAGCAGGCAGGTATGAAGCATTGGGTGAAGGGTACATACAGGAAACATGGGATTTACCGTAAAGATAAAGGTGCAGAAATAAGGACACTGAAGTTTTCTTAAGAGGTACTGACTATGAGAGGGCTTTAAGTGGGTCTTTAGTGTGCAAAGAGGTGTTGCTTCATGGAGCATGTAATGCGTCAAAAGCGAACTTATCTTGCTACTTGAAAGGCTCCCCATCTGCAGTGATTCATCCAGTTTCGAGTTACTTTCGAATGGGAGTTATTTAGTGCTGAGTGATCAAGGCTGTTGCGGGATGTGCCAGGCATCTATATCTAGTCACAGTAAACCTCAGGGTTGTTTGTTCTAAGCAAGTATTGTTTCTACCGGCTCGCGCAGTTAGAGAGGCACCACTGCGGCTTTCATTTAATGTTTCCAGTATAAGGTTTGATTCACTGAGCAGACTGAAAGCCATGTTGTTTCAACAAAATGTGGCCTTAACTTCAGCCCGAGAGTTTTGATCTCCAGGTTGCAAGGTCTTCGGGTGAGATACAGGCTCTGCTCCGCACGAACTTCCTGATCCATTTCGGAGAAATGGTTCATCGTATCTTTAGCATGTCTGATACAAGTGGTATGGTACACTTATTTAAGCATCTTGGATCAGGTCTCTTAACCACCATTCAGACCATCTTCGGAGTAATTCCAGCTTTCATACACTCCGTACTTGGAAGCGTTTTTGGAGGGCTTCTTTTGGTCCTGCTATCAGTAGCTGGCATACTGATTTTAATCATATTGATTCGCAATGGACGTCCCAATCCCTCAAGACATGGAGAGAACACTGCTGGAACTACGTTGTCATGAGCATATGGTGTTGTACCTGGGTACGCCTCGGCTTCGAGAGCTGAGTGAGCATTGGTTCCTGTCTTTTAGACCGGTCTGGCTAGACTGTGTCCTGCCTGTGTTTCGTTGCCTCTTCTGCGGATTTAGCTGCGTGTTGGACCTGTGTCTGACACTTCTATCAGTTGTGCCGCCGGACATAGAAGTGCTCCTGGAGCCCTTGCAGGCCCACGTGTACAGTTGTCCACAGCGTATTCCCATGTTGATGACGGCATTTCTAGAGCCTCCAAGGGATGCTTCCGCTCCTGTTGGAAGGGAAATCGGCTCTGCTCCAGAGGTAAAGGCATCGGTTCCAGGCATGCAGGCATCTAATTCTTCCCCGGCGGCTGATGACCAGAGATGACCATCTTTGCTCACTCAACATGATACTGGAAGTTCTGGAGGGATTGCCACCTGCGGATACGATGTTCAGCGATGTTGAGTCTTCAGCGCAGGATTCATAAACAATCTGGCCTCTCCTGTGCTGGGAACTAATTGGCGACTTTTTAAACATTTACCAAATTGAAGGTCGAAAGTGACTTTGTTTTATTTTTCCTCCTCGTCTCTAACTGAGCTTAATGGCTTTCAAGGTGCTCAGCGTAATAACCACATATACAAGTTTAGAGTACCTTTTGAACGCTTTTTAGGGAAAAATGACTTTTCTTTTATGGACATTTTTTCAGGCTTTTAAAGTGCTTTTTAGTATATTTTATTGTAAATGATTTTTATGCTTTTAATGGCCTTATGCTTTATCATTATCTAACTGACCCTGTTGACCTTTTGATGAGAAGTGGGTGTCATGTCCTTTAGGCGAGTCCTGTCATATATACCCCTATTACATACATTTGTCCCATCCACACGACAATAACGATTCTAAACAGGTGACCTTTTACCTAGTAGCTTGCTCCTGTCTCTTCGACACCAGGATCTCAGTACTCTATCATAATCCCTGTACCTGACGTACATAAACATGTCCTCAGGCACGGTATAATTATTCTGTATAAGGGTCACCACTTTTTTTTCTCCCTTGGCCAACATCCAGCTGTGCATGATCGCATTTGTTTGGAAAAACATTCATGATTGTTTTCAAAACATTTATGACTGTTTTCAAAACATATCGATTCTAGAAGGAACCCTGGAGTAACCACTCTAGTATATAAGACCCTTATTCCCCCCTGCAAATTAGAGGAGAATTCCTTCCAAGCTGACACGGGGCCCTGCATGCTGAATCTTCGACACGCAGCGGTCTGACATCCCTTGCGATGTGTCATCCTCGAAGCAGAGATGGGGTCCTTCATTCTCAACCATCAGGTGAGGGGGCTGGGTCTTCCCTAGGGGTTTATTGGCTACATACATACATATACGCATATACATGCTACACATACAGATCTAGGCTAGGTACCTTTAGGAAAATTACTTAGAGCGCGCATTTTAGGAATATGCAAGTGCTACTGTTTTTATCTGAACTGCTTCTGTTCATCTTATTAGCACTATGGTAGGAATCTACTATTTACTATATTGGTACTTGCAATCTCTTTTGTATGCTTCTGTCTCCTGATTGTCGCAGCAAATATGTTTTACACAAGGCTGACGCTGGATCAATAAATACTTATTGAAACGGCCTATTCGCCATCCTGTGTATTTTCTGAGAGTAAGCAAGCACAAGCGTCTGAGCGAAAAGTACTGTACTGTTTTCCACGATCCCTTAGGAATCAGGGTTGTCAGGTTCAGTGGTTGCCAGAAACTACCTACACCACTGTAAGATACAGGCGGGTGGTAGTGGCACTGTACAGCTGGCTGGTCTAACAGCTGACATATCCTGTGGGGGTGTCCAGAAGCGGCTTGGACACCAAGCCCTCAGTTTAGGTCAGCCAAAACACGCAGGTCCTGGGGATTCCTAGGAATTACACAACAGTATCCTGTTGCAGGGAGGTGTTACCACCTCCCAGACAGGGTTTATTGTATTGGGGCAGGGTGGGGACGCTTGCCAGAGCCCCATAGTCTGTGTGCAGGGCACACTTGGTGCCCTCCATGCATAATCCAGTTCAAACCAGTTCAGGGAGCTGTTGGCTCCCGCTCTGGTGCGAAACTGGACAAAGGACAGGGGAGTATCCTCCCACTTGTCCAGCCCCTCCTTAGGGAGGGACCTCTGTTCCCACCATGTTCCTTTTATTAAAATTCCGAGGCTCCCCAAGCGTAGTAGATATAAGACACCCCAAATCATTGTTGATAGGTTTTGTCAATTGAAGCAGGAATATCATTTTACCACTTTTCACTCTGATATGTTAATTTCCCATAGTAGGGAGATAGGTCTCCAAATAAGTCATAAAACCATAACCATTTGGGGAAGATTTGGAGTTCTTCTTTTCAGGGATTTGTTTCTAGGAGACCAAATAAAATCCTGGAATCAAATTAAGCAGTCCAATCCCCTACTTCCATCTTCATGAATATTTTCCTTTTTTCAATTTAGGAATTTTTAAGTAGCCTACAAGTCTCCCATGATCCCCAAGCGAATCGGATTAGCTTCAATTATTATGTGAAGGAGAGCCGAGGATTGGTAACTGGTATAAAAATCTACTAGGTCAGCTTCAGGCTAAAGTTGTACCGCAAGCTCTTCAAAAGATCTTAAATTCTACGAGGTGTTGGATAGATATCCAAAAATGGAGATTATATAATACCTGGTCCCATAAAGCCATACAGGGTGCCAATTTTAAACGGATGACTTTCTTTTCTACAGGGCAACTGTATTATACTCCATCTCGACTCTCCAAAATGTACTCTTCTATTTCAGGTGCATGTTTTAGATGCAACCACTCCATTGGGGATTGGTTCCATATTTGTTTTGCTTGTCCAGCTCTAAACAAATTTTGAGTTGGTGGCTTGCAACAAGTTTGATATAAATTTGTTGCCCGAAGCGAGTATGGTTCTTTTTGGTATGTCTGATATATTGGGTTTATTTATTTCTCAGCAACAGTATATCTTCATTGCATCACTTGTTGCCAGATCTCTGATATTGCAAAGATGGAGAGAGGTTGACTCTCCAACATTTGCGCAGTGGGTACTTAAGATGTCTCGAATTGAGGCGAAGGAGAAGCTGTACTCTCAAAGAGTAGGAGCCTTAAGGAAGTTTGATAAAATATGGGGTGGGAACTAGGGTTATGCTTGCTTATATTTTCGAAATATTGAAATGTAGATTTTGCAATTTAAGTTAATCAATAAGCATTTATTATGTATTTCATTGATATTGCTATTCGGATGAATTGTTTATTTTTTTATCTCTTTTTCTACTAACTGCAAAACAAATAAAAAAAAATTAAAAAGGGAGGGACCTCTGTATCATCCCAACCATTTTCTTAGGGTATTTGAGGGTTTACCTGTGGGTGGGTCTCTAAATTCGTAGTGGGACAAGATACATTCCAACACCACTTCTTCAACCGTCTGGGCACTCTGGACTTTGCTGGACTTCACTCTGGGCATCAAGGCTGCAACCGGGAAGACTCCTGCTGCTCCTGATCTCGTCGCCCTGCTTGTCTGCTGCAATGCCTGTGCACCATACACGAACCTTCCAAGACCTCTGGGCATCCAAGACACCTGAAGGAATCTCCCTTGAGGTGAAGGAGACACTTCCCTGCATCTACAGGCACCGCAATTAAGCTGACTGGTCTGCTGATCCTGGGCTCCCACGGACTCCAAATGGCTCAGCAAAACAGGTGGTAGTTCTTCTCATTCCCCAAGGCCTGCCCTGTCCTCTCACCAAGTTTGAGGCCAGTATCCCTTGTTAGAGCCACAGGAACTGAGCCCCTGTGCACTGCATTGACTTGCAGTTGCAAAGGCTTGTTGGCTTCCTTCCACCAAGATCTTCAGGCTCCGAGTAGCCCCAACCTCAAGCATCTTCAGTGACCAAGATATTCATCTTCACCGCATCACTTGGATCGTGGGCTTGCATTTTTGGTGAGCTGCTTGAGGTCCTCTCGCGACTCCAGTACCTTCAGCCTGTGGGTCCTCTTGAGGGTCATCTTTGAATTCTTTGGGCTCTGATGACTGCTTGGGGCATGCCCTGACTCCCCTGCTTGTGGTTCATCTCCTGGACCTTGATGGTCCCAACATTGCACCTTCTTCAACTTCCACGTTGGTTGCAGTTGCCAAGACTTGTTGGTGCTCACGACAGACACCGACCCCTCAACTCTCGATATCCAACATCGGACAGCTCGTATCCAGCTCCTGGTTGTCCACAGCATTGCCTTGTCTGCACAGCTGCAATTTCAAAGTCACCGTCAGCCTCCCTGCAAGACTCGAGATCAGTGGGCATTCATCTTCCGTGCCTCCTGGTCACTCTTGAGTGGCATAGACTCTGTCCCCTCTGCTTGCAGGTTCTTCACATCTTGAATCCATCTTTGGGTTCCACCAGACACTTTCACCTTCTCCAGCAGCGGCATCTTTCTGAAGTCCTCCATTGAGTTCGACGGCGGTTTCCGACGCCACTTCACACCTATGCACCCGGCTTCCCTGGTGCAGGTATCCTGGTTCCTAAGGTATCCATGGGTGGGGTGGCTCTCCAACCTTCTGTTTTCCACGAGGTTTCTTCAGGGTCCACTGGGAAGGGTCCTTCTTCTTTAAAATTGCAACCGCGATTTACCCATTGACTTGCGTTGATCCTGCGGTCGTGTTCCTACTCTGCACACGGCCTCCGTGGGGCTCCTGGTTACTTACCTCGGGTGGTTCCTTGGGCCCCTGGCACTTCTACATCTTCTGGGTATAGTCTTGACTTGAGTTGTGGTTCGCATACCACTATTTTAGTATATGGTTTGGTCTCCCCCTGGTGACCACTATGTTTTTCGTGATACTTACCTATTTCTATTGAAAAGTATTGTGTGCATTGTGTATATCTCCAGCTAGGAGATATCTGTATGTGTTAGTGAGTGTCTTATAATAAATGCATATTTTTTATAAATACACTGTGTGGTTCTTTTTCACTTAATCTATACTTATAAGATTGTATTCTGGTAAGACAAGCTGCTTTACACTCCTTCTGGACTAAGCCTGAAGGCTGCTCTCCACAGCTACCACTTAGAGAGCTTTCTAAGGTTGTCTAAGACCACTAAAATCACCATAAGGGTTGTCTGGATTGGTGCAAGGTGTCCACTTACATAAGTGTACACCATATACCAAGCCAGCTTCTCACAGGGACGTTATAGTTAGACTCAGGTTTCAGTCATACAAAACTAGTGAAATTCAGCTGTTATAGTTAGTGAGCTAACTATAACTTGCGCCCCCGCAATGCACTACTTATGAGCTCACATATCACATCACTCATTACATTGTCAGTGACATCACTGATGACATCACTGATGACATCTCAAATGAAATCACTGATGACATCTCAAATGACATCACTGATGACATCATCCACAGAATCTCTGTCGCACACACAGACACTGCAATTTGACCTTTCATACACCCACTCCAACTTCCACACTACCATTCTCAAACCCATTCACACACTCATACCAGTACTCACAGAGGCACTTACTCACCCATACAGTTACACACACACTCACTTACTGTCTCATACAGATACTAACATGTACTCACTCATCTATACAATCACTGACACAAGCACACACTCACCCATACAGCCAGTCTCACATTCACTCACTCACCCATACAGTCACTCACATACCCCATCACTCACCTATACTGCCTTTCACATACCCAGTTACTCACCCATATACCACTGACACATGCACTCACTCACAGACACAGCCATACACACTCTCACTCACCCATACAGCCCCTCACACACACACTCACTAACCCATACAGCCACTGACTCTCCCACTCACTCGTCCATACAGGCAGTCACCCACCCGTTCACCCACCCACTCAGACACCCATGGAGGTACTCAGACAACCAATCACTCACCCATACAGAAACTCATGTACCCACTCACACACCCATACAGCCACTTAGACACCAACTGACAGACTGAAACAGACAATCACAGAACCAGTAACTCACCCATACATTCACTGAGACACCTAATCACTCACTTCGATAATCCCACAAAGAAAGGTTAAAAAAAAGAAAAGGGGCCAGGGTAAGGACACCCTGAGCCCCTGGCCATTGTGCAGGAGACCCCGCCACAGCTAAAAAGCATTTTTTAATTAAAAAATCTCCGAAAAATCTGATCAGCGGATTTTTCTGAGTTTTAATTTATTTGGCCCCAGGTAGGCCAGGTCTCGGGGACATTGGGGGCTGGAATAGGAGGGGGGCGCCCATGGGGCTTGATTTCTGAAGACTGCGGGGAGGGCCTATGCAACCTCCCCCACTGCCCCGGGGATCACCACTTGTTTTCTTTTTAAAGATGGGGGTCCTCTCGGGCCCCCCCCAGCCCCGGGGACTGCTAGCTCCCCTGGGCTTATTCATAAAATAATGCAGGGGGCCTCACAGACCCCCCTCCGTAGCCCTAGGGGCCGCCACCTCCCCGGGACATTAATGAAAAAGTAATGTGGGGCGACCGCGCTGAACCACCCCACAGCCCCGGGGTTCACCACCTCCCCGGGTCATATTATAAGAAAGGAGGGGGCCACATGACCCCCTCCTGGAGCCAAATGTGGCCCTAGGGACAGTCACCCCCCCAGCGCCAGCTCCTGCAATAACCCAGGGTGCCCATCCCGGGACATGTCACGTGGCCGATGGGGACATTGTCGTCTTCACTAAGTTAGCATGAGCTCTGCAGCCATTATGCGGCTTTGCGCACGTTACTACATGGCTTTATTTTTGCAAAGACTTTGGGGCATATTAGCAAGACCCACGTTAAAATTATCGCCGTTTTAGCGGCAGGAAACTGCCGCTAAAACGGCGATAATGGGCTTGCTAATATGCGTTATAGAATTCCAATAGAAGCCCAGGTTAGATGTGCAGGACATCTAACCTGGGCTTCTATTGGAATTCTATAACGCATATTAGCAAGCCCATTATCGCCGTTTTAGCGGCAGTTTCCTGCCGCTAAAACGGCGATAATTTTAACGTGGGTCTTGCTAATATGGCCCTTTGTTCGTATCTTTCACATGAGAACTGTCTGCTGTGGGAGCATTCTCTGCCAGTTTCTGGGATTTAGTCTGAACATTGTGAGCAAGGTCAATAAACAATGGCCGTTGTTATTCTGCTCTGGTCAGACCCTAGCACCTAGACAAAACATACCAATGCAGCTGTTGTTTGGAACTCGTACTTTTGTATTATGGGGATACAGGCATAGGGAGCACACACTTGGAGACGGACCTTTCGAGGGAGAAGAGCGAGACAGCACCTATGATGTAGAACTACCATCTATAGTCTGAGGTATGGGGTCTGCAGCCAAAACCCAGAGATCTTCTAATATATAATATTACCGCTTCTTAGCAAGGGGAGGGAGGTTAGGCTCCATTGTCTTTTTATAATGACATCTCCCTTTATGATTTATGGACTAGCTGCTATGCTGACTGTATTTGTATTATGCATTTTCCTGCTTGTAGTGGCACGTATACTGCATGTTAGGACCTGTTAGTTAAAATAAATATTTTGAACTGTTTCGTGTCTCTGTCAGATCTTATCGTGGACGGGTACAAGAGTGCGAGCGAAAGGGTGTGTCTTGCAACCGCGAGTCCTGAGAGATTCGGGAGTGTTGTGTTCTTGGGTGTCTAATCACTTGTTTCTCTGTGAGTGAGTAGGAGAGCAAGTGAGACACTATAGCTAGTCGTCCTGGGCTCATGGGTACTAAGGCGGTAGGATGACTCAGTCCCTACGCACCAAGGTCCCATAATCCTACGCATAGTTCTGTTCTTGGGCAGAATCCCTGCAACAGACACTCCTGTTTGCTATGGCTTGGCGGGAGCACCGCTCCTACCAAGTGATAGCAAACAGTGCTCCGCTTTGAGCAAGCAAGAGCATTTTCCTCTTGCTTGCTCAAAGTGGAGCACAATTTGCTTTTACACACAGGGAGCTGCATGTTAGCAGCTCCCTATGTGTAAAGGAATGCCAGCTCCTGCAGGAGGCAGGGAGCTGGCAGGGACTGCGGGGGCCTTCAGGCTCTCCCCGTGGTCCTCATCAGTGGCAGTGGGTGCCCTGGGTGGGATCAGGGCACCCACACTACATGCCCGGGAATGGGGTCTCTGCAGGTGAAATCAGCCTGGGATGGGTGCTGCTCGGCTCCCCTCCAATTACTTTTTTTTAAAAAAGGCTGGGCCCTGAGGGATGGGATCCCCAGCACCAATATCGGCCTAGGAGGGGGGCCACTCGGCCACCCTCCCTTTTACTCTAAAAAACTTTTTTTTAATGCTGGGCCCCAGGTGATGGGTTCCCTGGGGCCGAAATCGGCCCAGGAGGGTGCCTGCATGGGAGACTGTGTGTGTGACTGTCTGTATGGGTCTGTGAGTGTGTGTGGGTGGCTGTATTGGTCTATGAGCGGGTGTGTTAGTGGCTGCATGGGTCTATAGCAAATGCGTGAGTAGTTTTATGGGTGTGTAACTGGATGTGTGCCTGCCTCTATGGGTGCGTGAGTGGGTGTGTAAGTGGCTGTATGGGTGTGTGAGTGGGTGTGTGAGTGGTTGTATGGGTCTGTAAAATGGTGTGACAGTGGTTGTATGGGTTTGTGAGTGTCTGTGCGGTTCTGTGGGTGATGTCATCAGTGATGTCATTGTCAAGGACACAATGAATTTGAAAAGAATGATGTTGATTTTAGCATTTCCGATTTAACACTATCATGTTGTGTTTCTGAAAGATTCATTTAATCAGGAATTTTCCGTTTTGATTTTGATCTCATTTTGATTGTTAATTTGTAAATGTGTCTGAAGACATTTTTAGATGTATTTATGGACATACAGCGGTTATACAATAAATTGTCCGTGTTTCTGTTATATGGAAACACTGGGTTGTTGAGTATGTCTTCTATGTCCATGTGATGGTGATCTGTATTTATTTTGGAAGGTGGTGAGGCTAATTTACTTTGAGAAAGGCTTGTTTAAGCTGAAATGCGGCAGTGCGGTTGAAACCCGGTGAATAAAGAAACATTTCCACACTCTACCTGAAGTACTCACTGTTCTTTGGCTTGCCGATTGGTCTTGAATATATTACCTACTGGGGGTCGCCAGTAGGTAGTTATAGTTAGGATCTTGTTTCCATAGGAAAAGCGCTTTTTCTTTTGCCAATATCTTTGGCGCGTTTAACGAATCTTCGCAAAATTCTCAAAAATAATGGGGCGCTCCGGTCAGCTCCTGTCTTGAAAGTTTCAGGGTGATTCATCAAGCGGGGGCTGAGAAAAAAGGGGGGGTCCCAAAAACGTGTTTTCTCAATGTTAATTTCCGTAGGAAACTTTTGTCGTGGCTACAGCCCGAACTGCTGAACGGAATTACACCAAATTTAGCAGAAAGGTAGCTCTTGGTCCAGAGTACACTCTTTGCTTTAAATGGTATAAATCCGTTCAGTAGTTTTTGAAATATTAAAGGAAAAAGAAATATCAATATCTGGGCGGAGCCTAACCACACATCTCATCGTGAGATCTGATTGGCTGTCAGCACTTCATCCAAGAAATGTTGGCAGCCATCTTGGGACCAATATACATGATAGCACCACATTAAAATGCATTGTAGTGAATGGAAGATGTTGAGGCTCACCAAAAGGAGAACTTATAAAGGGTGATAACAGACTTTAGTTACATGATAAATAATTTGTTGATGGTACCATACTAATTTTAGGAATTGTGGTGTGTTATAAGGCGATTTTACCCTGTGAAAAAGCCTTCTACTGGGATATCATGAATCATGTTTTTCTCATGCTTTTCCCATAGAGGTTTGGAAGGTGCTCTAGAAGCTGAAATGAGAGCATATTTTCTGTAAATTCACAGTATCTTTCTCAGTGATGTGAGAATGAAGTCAGACATTCTCAGTAAAACATGTACATCCAACTGTCAGTTGATTCCTTTGTGTTCTACTGCAGCTTCCCAGAGTGTTCTAAAGAACTTCTAGAGCGCTAACAGTCTTACTTATGACAAAAGTATGGCACACCTGAAGCCATCTTGATTGGAATAAACTGGTAACACTTAAAACATTTAATTTAAAAGGAACAAAATGAGGGGTCCATTGTGCCACAGAAATTATAATTAGTGCTGCAGAAAGAAAAATGAGGGCACATTTTGAGTGACTTCTCAAATCCTCTTCTATTTCATTAAAAAATTCTTACATGCAGACTGAAACATGCACTTTCAATACCAGCAGCAGACTTCCAGTTAACTCCCTGGTGAGCAGTAGCTTTACTACAGTGATCTAATGAGAAACTAGAGTGCTAACATTCTGAATTTATGGCAAATGTGTGACACATCTGAATGCCTTCTTGATGGAATTAAAGTAAAAAACTGAAAGCATTTCCTACTGAGGAGACTGCAGTAAAAGAGGAAATTAGTCAGGCAGGATGGGCACTAGAAGCACAACACACCATGAAGGGCAACAGTGAGACTATAATGGCATAAACACAGACCATGGAGGGAAGGTGGGAGGGGGTCAGGGGCAGCACAGATGACCATTTATGGCAAGCGGGAGGGTTAGTGGCAGCACAATGGCCATGATGGGCAAGAAGGAGGGGGCAGGGGCATGCACAAAGGACCATGACGGATAGAAGGGAGGGGTAGGAGCTGGGCACAGACAAGAGAGTTTAGGGGAAGGGGCCTCACAACAGACCACGCGGGGCAGGCAGGAGGAGCAGTTGCAGCACAACAGACCAGGGAGGGCAGAAGGGTATGGCAGTAAAATGGACCATGGAGGACAGGAAGAAGGGGATAGGGGCATGGAATGTGGACAGGCAGGGTGGAGGTGGCAGGGACAGGTTACAGTCATCTGACAATGCTAGGCAGGTGGGAGGGGATTGGCAGCTCAACAGAACACTCAGAGTAGATAGGAGGGGCAGGTCCATGGAACATGGTGGGCAAAAAGGATGGAGCAGGGGCATGCACACAGACATCGGAGGGCAGGGGGAAGCAGAGTAGGGGAAGCAAGCTAAGCACAGGGGCTAAGCAGGAGGTCAATGATGGGGCATAGAATTGGGCAATGGAGGCAGGAGGAGTGGACTGGGGCATCATGCTAAATGGAGAGCAGTGGCAGCACATCAGACCATGCCTGTCAGGAGGGAGGAGGCTAGTGCATGGATTCAGACAACAGAGGCTAGGGAGGAAGTGGATGGGGCAGCAAAATAACTGTTCAAAGAAGGCGGGAAGGCCAGTGGCAGAACAACGGCCACACAGGGCTGTAATGAGGGAGCAGGGGCATGGACTTGGGCAATGGATGGCAAAGCGAAGGAGGGGAGGCGGGAGCAGCAAGCTTAGGTGGGGGCAGCACAATGCCAGGCCAGGCCCTGTTTCCAACCCCCCACCATCCATTGTGATAGGCATCTTACTTAACGATTAAAAAAACCTAGAAATTTGCTGAAAAAACAAAGATTCCAGGGATGTTATAGTTAGACTCAGATTTTACTCGTACAAAACCAGTAAAATTCAGCAGTTATAGTTATAGTTACTATAACTTACGCCCCCGCAATGCACTGCTTATGACCTCAGACATTCCATCATTCATGACATTGTCAGTGACGTCACTCATGACATCACTCATGACATCTCAAATGAGCTGAGAATGGAATGGAACTATAATCGCTAGAACTTTATTTAGGGATAGTGTGTGTATATTAACACCCCTTTTTTAGGTCTCGGCCTGCACCAGCGCTTGCGCTGGTCTGGCCGAGACTTTTAGTAAGCGGGTTTTGGAAGTGCAAACACTGGCTTTCGGCTGGCGACCAGCTTGAGTTCACAATGGCGTGACACGCGCAGCTGCCATCTGTTGTTTCCTATCTCTTCCTCATTTCCTCGTCATGGCTCATTAACTCTCTGGACTCTGATGTTTCAATCGCAGCAGCAGCTCACATTACCAACTGAGGGCCCTGGACTACAGTCACATGAAAAACAACAGCGATTAGCATTGAAATGCAAGCTTTTTTTGTCTAGTTAGAAATATTGCTTCGGTGGGTTGATTTCACCTTATATCGCTATTTGTTTTATATTGGGAGACACAGCCTAATTACCAGTATTTTTGTCTCTCACTGTTTTTAAAAAAATATTTATTCGCGCAAAGCACAAAGCTATATTTAAGGTTACTTTTTCCGCGTCACTTCTTCACTCTATTTAAACTCCACACCCCCACTCTTATTGTCTCTCTCCTTTTCTCTCTCTCCCCTCTCTAATTCTCTCTCTACGTAATTAACTCTCCCCTCTCTATCTTTTTTAGCCTTTCATTCTCTCCCACCCCTTTATCTGTTTCTCTTTCAAACTCCTTCATTCACTCTCTCTCCCCTCCTTTCTCTCTCTCAATCCCGCTCCACTCTTTATTCTATGTACACCCTTTCTCTCTCTCTCTTTCTCTCTCACCACCCTCTCTAATTGGGCATTATATCTTCACTCTATCTCTCACTCGGCAACACCACAGCATCACTCAGCGCAACCACAGCATCAATCAGAGCCAGTACAGCATCACTCAGCACCAACACAACACCACTCAGCACCAACACAACACCACTCAGCACCACCACAGCATCACTCAGCACCACCACTCAACACCACCACAGCATCACTCAGCATCACCACAGCATCACTCAGCACCACCACAGCATCACTCAGCACCACCACAGCATCAGTCAGCATCACCACAGCATCACCCAGCACCACCACAGCATCACTCAGCACCACCACAGCACCACTCAGCACCACCACAGCATCACTCAGCACCACCACAGCACCACAACAGCACCACTCAGCACCACCACAGCACAACTCAGCACCACCACAGCATCACTCAGCATCACCACAGCATCACTGAGCACCACCACACCACCACTCAGCACCACCACAGCATCACTCAGCACAGCACCACACCAGCATCACTCAGCACTACCACAGCACCACTCAGCACCACCACAGCATCACTCAGCATCACCACAGCCCCACTCAGCACCACCACAGCACAACCACAGCACCACAACAGCATCACTCGGCACCACCACAGCATCACTAAGCACCACAACAGCATCACTAAGCACCACCACAACACCACTCAGCACCACCACAGCATTACTCAGCAGCACCACAGCATCACTCTGCACCACCACAGCATCACTCTGCACCACCACAGCATCACTCTGCACCACCACAGCATCACTCTGCACCACCACAGCATCACTCTGCACAACCACAGCATCACTCTGCAAAACCACAGCATCACTCAGCAGAACCACAGCATCACTCAGCACCACCACAGCGTCACTCAGCACCACCACAGCATCACTCAGCACCACCACAGCACCACCACAGCACCACTCAGCACCACCACAGCATCACTCAGCATCACCACAGCATCACTCAGCACCACCACAGCACCACTAAGCACCACCACAGCACCACTCAGCACCACCACAGCATCACTAAGTACCACAACA
Source organism: Calotriton arnoldi (assembly GCA_963921515.1). Taxonomy (NCBI): domain Eukaryota; kingdom Metazoa; phylum Chordata; class Amphibia; order Caudata; family Salamandridae; genus Calotriton; species Calotriton arnoldi. Next base: position 879,614 of record CAWUFW010004765.1, read on the forward strand.
GCATCACTAAGCACCACCACAGCATCACTCAGCATCACCACAGCATCACTCAGCACCACCACACCATCACTCAGCACCACCACAGCACCACCACAGCATCACTCAGCACCAGCACAGCACCACCACAGCATCACTCAGCACCACCACACCACCACTCAGCACCACCACAGCATCACTAAGCATCACCACAGCCCCACTCAGCACCACCACACCACCACTCAGCACCACTAAGCACCACAACAGCATCACTAAGCACCACCACAACACCACTCAGCACCACCACAGCATCACTCAGCACCACCACAGCATCACAGCACCACCACAGCACCACTCAGCACCACCACAGCATCACTCAGCATCACCACAGCACCACCACACCACCACTCAGCACCACCACAGCATCACTCAGCACCACCACAGCATCACTCAGCACCACCACAGCACCACCTCAGCATCACTAAGCACCACCTCAACACCACTCAGCACCACCACAGCATCACTAAGCACCACCTCAATATCACTCAACACCACCTCAGCATCACTAAGCACCACCTCAACATTAGAATAGGCAGGAAGAAGTTGCCAACATTGCAACGACAAGACCTTTCTTATGTTTATTCTTTTTTAATTGGGTCATTCAGTTGTACATAATGTTGTCTTAGTTATATATAAAGTAACAAAAATGCTTATAAGTCTTTTTTATTATAACTTTTCAACATGTTGCACAGCAGCCACAATGCTCTTAAAAACATTGGCAAAACCAATAGCTCTGCCTAAACACTTATAAGGCCCCAAAGGCGAGACCTATTGGCTAATAGGTCTCGCCTTTGGGACCGTATATGTGTTTAACCAGGTGGCAGTTATGCAGCACAATTGTTGCATGGCTAAACACTTATAAGGTCCCAAAGGCGAGACCTATTGGCTATGCCAATGCTTGTTTTCTTTTCTTTCGTGTAAGAACCAATATAATACGCTAAGTGCCCAGATCAATATGGCCGATATCCTTTCACTTTAAAGTAATGTGTAGTCCATTTTTTATGTTGATGTTTGCTATCGTAAGTATGTTTATTATGAGCAATTCACGTTGACGAACATACAGGTACGGTGGTCACGGGGCAAGATATGCTGAAATTACATTGTGTGCATATTAACACTTGTTTTCTTTTCTTTATTGTATGAATTCCTGAATTTTCGCATCGTGACCAAGCCAATATGGTCGCCAGGTTTTTGGATTAATGTAATATGTAGTCCTTTGTTAATGTTGGCAACAAGAGGCATTTGTACATTTAAATAAGGAAGCTACAATGACGTCTTGTATCGTTATCAAGGTTCGGACGAGCCGAAACGCGTGGATCGCGTCTTTTCCAGATTAAATACTTCCAAACTACAACCTGAGTGCTGATTCCTTCCTTGTAAGAGTGAGAGGAGATTGAATGCATATATATATAAAATTCACTGGAAAAAACCCACAGGTTTCAGGGATGTTATAGTTAGAAATTAGCATTTAAAAAACCTTAGATATTCACTGAAAAAACCACAGGTTTCAGGGACGTTATAGTTAGTCTGACATTTCACTCATACAAAACCAGAGAAATTCAGCACACGCCCCCGCAATGCACTGCTGATGACGTCACATATTACATCACTCAGGAATGGTCAGTGACATCACTGATGACATCACTGATGACATCTCAAATGACATCACTGATGACATCACTGATGACATCATCCAGTGACTGTGAGTGTTTCTAAAAATGTTAAGAATGTGATATATATATATATATATATATATATATATATATATATATATATATATATATATATATATGATGATTCAGTCAGTGTGTGACTAACTGTATAAGTGAGTGATTATACGTGTCTGGGTGAATATATGGGTCAGTGACTAATCTGTGTGAATGTCTGTGTCAGTCTGTCAGTTGATGTGTAAGTGGCTGCATGGGTTGGTGAATAGGTACATGAGTGTCTATATAGGTTATTGATTGGTTGTCTGAGTACCTGTATGTGTGCCTGAGTGTCTGTGTGTTATGTGACTACCTGCATGGATGTGTGAGTGGGTGATTCACTGGGTGTGTGGGTTCATGAGTGCATCTGCGAGGTGCTGTATGGGTGAGTGAGTGTTTATATGGCTGTGTTGGTGAGTGAATGGATGTCTCAGTGGTATATGTGGGAGTAACTGCATATGTGAATGGTAGTATAGGTGAGTGTTGGAGTATATAAGTGACTATGTGAGAGTGAGTGATTGTGAGAATGGATGTATGGATGAGTGTGTGCTTGTGTCAGTGATTGTGTAAGAGAGTAAGTATGTGTTAGTATCTGTATGAATAAGTGAGGTGGTGTGTATAACTGTATAGGTGAGTAAATGGCATTGTTATTGACTCTTTGGGTGACTGACTAGGTGTGTGAGTAACTATGGGTGAGTGGCGGTGTGTGAGTGTCTCTATGGGTGTATCAGTGCATATAATAGTGGCTGTATTGATGAGTGACTGCAGGTATGAGTGACTGTTTGGGTGAGTGAGTGGATATGTGTGTAGACCTAGGAATCAGTGAGTGGGTATGTACTAACTGGTATTGGTGTGTCTATGGTTTCGAGAATGGTAGTCTGTATTTTAGAGTGGGTGTATGAAAGGTTATAATTGGGTGTGAGTAGGTGCATCAGAGATTCAGTGGATGAAGTCATCAGTGATGTCATCAGTGATGTCATTTGAGATGTCATCAGTGATGTCATCAGTGATGTCACTGACCATGTCATGAGTGATGTAATATGTGACGTCATCAGCAGTGCATTGCGGGGGCGTGAGTTATAGTTAGCTCAGCTAACTATAACGGCTGAATTTCTCTGGTTTTGTATGAGCGAAATGTCAGACTAACTATAACATCCCTGAAACCTGTGGGTTTTTCAGTGAATATATATATATATATATATATATATATATATATATATATATATATGCCTTCACACGTTTTCCCCAGATTTGAGGCCGCACTCCGTCACAGGTAGGTAACAACCCTTTATTTTGAAAACAGGCAGCTTCTCATTCCGTCCTGATGTCCCCTGGCCTGACGCGTTTCAGGGAATCCTTTCCCTTTCTTCAGAGGCCAACATGAGCAACCTGAATTACGTGCAACTGCACTGTCCCCTGCACGCTATTTAAATGTTATTGGCCTCCGGTGTGCCAATCAATTAATTCACTTTGAAAATGCATGCTGGGACCTGCAGTCCAATCCGTGCACCATTTACACCCTCCAGTGGGTTGGGTGCTCATGTTTTCTTTACAGGGACCAATTCTTACAGCCCTCCATTGAGCCACCGAATGGGACTCTGCCTGTCTAATTTAAAACCTGCTCCGCCGATCACGAAGGGAACCAACTTCCCCCCGTGCAGACCCAGTTCATTCAAGGGCGGTGCGTAGCCTCCACGGCCTGGAAGCACCGTGATTAAATGCCTTCACACGTTTTCCACAGATTTGAGGCCGCACTCCATCCCTGAAACGCGTCAGGCCGGGGGACATCAGGACGGAATGAGAAACTGCCTGTTTTCAAAATAAAGGGTTGTTACCTACCTGTGACGGAGTGCGGCCTCAAATCTGGGGAAAACGTGTGAAGACATTTAATCACGGCGCTTCCAGGCCGTGGAGGCTACGCACCGCCCTTGAATGAACTGGATCTGTGCTGGGGGAAGTTGGTTCCCTTCGTGATCGGCGGAGCAGGTTTTAAATTAGACAGGCAGAGTCCCATTCGGGGGCTCAATGGAGGGCTGTAAGAATTGATCCCTGTAAAGAAAACATGAGCACCCAACCCACTGGAGGGTGTAAATGGTGCACGGATTGGACTGCAGGTCCCAGCATGCATTTTCAAAGTGAATTAATTGATTGGCACACCGGAGGCCAATAACATTTAAATAGCGTGCAGGGGACAGTGCAGTTGCACGTAATTCAGGTTGCTCATGTTGGCCTCTGAAGAAAGGGAAAGGATTCCCTGAAACGCGTCAGGCCGGGGGACATCAGGACGGAATGAGAAGCTGCCCTTTTTCAAAATAAAGGGTTGTTACCTACCTGTGACGGAGTGCGGCCTCAAATCTGTGGAAAACGTGTGAAGGCATTTAATCACGGCGCTTCCAGGCCGTGGAGGCTACGCACCGCCCTTGAATGAACTGGGTCTGCGCGGGGGGAAGTTGGTTCCCTTCGTGATCGGCGGAGCAGGTTTTAAATTAGACAGGCAGAGTCCCATTCGGGGGCTCAATGGAGGGCTGTAAGAATTGGTCCCTGTAAAGAAAACATGAGCACCCAACCCACTGGAGGGTTTAAATGGTGCACGGATTGGACTGCAGGTCCCAGCATGCATTTTCCAAGTGAATTAATTGATTGGCACACCAGAGGCCAATAACATTTAAATAGCGTGCAAGGGACAGTGCAGTTGCACGTAATTCAGGTTGCTCATGTTGGCCTCTGAAGAAAGGGAAAGGATTCCCTGAAACGAGTCAGGCCGGGGGACATCAGGACGGAATGAGAAGCTGCCGGTTTTCAAAATAAAGGGTTGTTACCTACCTGTGACGGAGTGCGGCCTCAAATCTGGGGGAAACGTATGAAGGCATATATATATATATATATATATATATATATATATATATATATATATATATATATTATGCAAAAAGAGCTGCCTCTAGGTGGGATGCACTCCCAGGTGGAAATTACGCCAAAGCAAGGGCACACGCCATGAACAACGTCCTTTTCTGGTTTCCTGCCAAACGCGTTTCGGGCCAACGCCCTCTTCAGTGGCAGACCATGTGACGTGACGGCGTGCGGCAACCACCAATAAATCCCCAGGACTTTGTTCATGGCGTGCGCCCTTGCTTTGGCGTAATTTCCACCTGGGAGTGCATCCCACCTAGAGGCAACTCTTTTTGTATTTTGTATAGCGGCCTGACTGGTCGTGGGATGCACCACTGCGAAACACTTGCCGGTCCGCGGCTGCTTTATTGGGGCAGCTAACTGTGGAACAGGAGGTGCCTGTTATATGCAGGGGTGCCGACGCGAACATCGGCAATCCTTTTAAAGACATTTTTGAATGTGAGTGACGGCGGCGACCCACTTGGGTTTTACTGAACCACCAGTCCCAGTAAGCATTGCTTCAGGTGGTTCACCTGAGCATTATTATTACGGGGATTTACAGGTGGCTGCTGCACGCCGTCACGTCACATGGTCTGCCACTGAAGAGGGAGTTGGCCCAAAACGCGTTTGGCAGGAAACCAGAAAAGGACTTTGTTCATGGCGTGTGCCCCTGCTTTGGCGTAATTTCCACCTGGGAGTGCATCCCAGCTAGAGGCAACTCTTTTTGTATTTTGTATAGCGGCCTGCCTGGTCGCGGGATGCACCACCGCGAAACACTTGTGGGTCCGTGGCTGCTTTATTGGGGCAGCTAACTGTGGAACAGGAGGTGCCTGTTATATGCAGGCGTGCCGGCGGGAACATCGGCAATCCTTTTAAAGACATTTTTTAATGTGAGTGACGGCGGCGACCCACTTGGGTTTTACTGAACCACCAGTCCCAGGAAGCATTGCTTCAGGTGGTTCACCTGAGCATTATTATTACGGGGATTTACTGGTGGTTGCCGCACGCCGCCACGTCACATGGTCTGCCACTGAAGAGGGCGTTGGCCCGAAATGCGTCTGGCAGGAAACCAGAAAAGGACTTTGTTCATGGCGTGTGCCCTTGCTTTGGCGTAATTTCCACCTGGGAGTGCATCCCACCTAGAGGCAACTCTTTTTGTATTTTGTATAGCGGCCTGCCTGGTCGCGGGATGCACCACCGCGAAACACTTGCGAGTCCGCGGCTGCTTTATTGGGGCAGCTAACTGTGGAACAGGAGGTGCCTGTTATATGCAGGGGTGCCGGCGCGAACATCGGCAATCCTTTTAAAGACATTTTGAATGTGAATGACGGCGACGACCCACTTGGGTATTACTGAACCACTAGTCCCAGGAAGCATTGCTTCAGGTGGTTCACCTGAGCATTATTATTACGGGGATTTACTGGTGGTTGCCGCACGCCGTCACGTCACATGGTCTGCCACTGAAGAGGGCGTTGGCCCGAAACACGTCTGGCAGGAAACCAGAAAAGGACTTTGTTCATGGCGTGTGCCCTTGCTTTGGCGTAATTTTCACCTGGGAGTGCATCCCACCTAGAGGCAACTCTTTTTTTATTTTGTATAGCGGCCTGCCTGGTCGCGGCATGCACCACCACGAAACACTTGCGGGTCCACGGCTGCTTTATTGGGGGAGCTAACTGTGGAACAGGAGGTGCCTGTTATATGCAGGGGTGCCGGCGCGAACATCGGCAATCCTTTTAAAGACATTTTTGAATGTGAGTGACGGCGGTGACCCACTTGGGTTTTACTGAACCACCAGTCCCAGGAAGCATTGCTTCAGGTGGTTCACCTGAGCATTATTATTAAGGGGGTTTACTGGTGGTTGCCGCACGCCGTCACGTCACATGGTCTGCCACTGAAGAGGGCGTTGGCCCGAAACGCATCTGGCAGGAAACCAGAAAAGTACTTTGTTCATGGCGTGTGCCCTTGCTTTGGCGTAATTTCCACCTGGGAGTGCATCCCACCTAGAGGCAACACTTTTTGTATTTTGTATAGCGGCCTGTCTGGTCGCGGGATGCACCACCGCGAAACACTTGCGGGTCCGCGGCTGCTTTATTGGGGCAGCTAACTGTGGAACAGGAGGTGCCTGTTATATGCAGGGATGCCGGCGCGAACATCGGCAATCCTTTTAAAGACATTTTTGAATGTGAGTGACGGCGGCGACCCACTTGGGTTTTACTGAACCACCAGTCCCAGGAAGCATTGCTTCAGGTGGTTCACCTGAGCATTATTATTACGGGGGTTTACGGGTGGTTGCCTTACGCCGTCACGTCACATGGTCTGCCACTGAAGAGAGCGTTGGCCCGAAACGCATCTGGCAGGAAACCAGAAAAGGACTTTGTTCATGGCGTGTGCCCTTGCTTTGGCGTAATTTCCACCTGGGAGTGCATCCCACCTAGAGGCAACTCTTTTTGTATTTTTTATAGCGGCCAGCCTGGTCGCAGGATGCACCACCGCGAAACACTTGCGGGTCCGTGGCTGCTTTATTGGGGCAGCTAACTGTGGAACAGGAGGTGCCTGTTATATGCAGGGGTGCCAGGGCGAACATCGGCAATCCTTTTAAAGACATTTTTTAATGTTAGTGACGGCGGCGACCCACTTGGGTTTTACTGAACCACCAGTCCCAGGAAGCATTGCTTCAGGTGGTTCACCTGAGCATTATTATTACGGGGATTTACTGGTGGTTGCCGCACGCCGTCACGTCACATGGTCTGCCACTGAAGAGGGCGTTGGCCCGAAACGTGTTTGGCAGGAAACCAGAAAAGGACTTTGTTCATGGCGTGTGCCCTTGCTTTGGCGTAATTTCCACCTGGGAGTGCATCCCACCTAGAGGCAACTCTTTTTGTATTTTGTATAGCGGCCTGCCTGGTCGCGGGATGCACCACCGCGAAACACTTGCGGGTCCGCGGCTGCTTTATTGGGGCAGCTAACTGTGGAACAGGAGGTGCCTGTTATATGCAGGGGTTCCGGCGCGAACTTCGGCAATCCTTTTAAAGACATTTTTGAATGTGAGTGACGGCGGCGACCCACTTGGGTTTTACTGAACCACCAGTCCCAGGAAGCATTGCTTCAGGTGGTTCACCTGAGCATTATTATTATGGGGATTTACTGGTGGTTGCCGCACGCCGTCACGTCACATGGTCTGCCACTGAAGAGGGCGTTGGCCCGAAATGTGTCTGGCAGGAAACCAGAAAAGGACTTTGTTCATGGCGTGTGCCCTTGCTTTGGCGTAATTTCCACCTGGGAGTGCATCCCACCTAGAGGCAACTCTTTTTGTTTTACATATATATATATATATATATATATATATATATATATATATATATTTATATATATATTTATTTTTATATATATATATATATATATATATATATATATATATATATATATATATATATATATATATATATATATTATCTACTGGCGGTCGCCAGTAGATAGTTATAGTTAGGACCTAGTTTCCATAGGAAAAGCGTTTTTTCTTTTCCCAATAACTTTGGCGCCGGTTGACGAATCTTCGCGAAATTTTTAAAACTTGTTGCCCGCTCCGGTCAGCTCCTATCCTGAATCGGGGTGATTCGCCAAGCGGGGGCCGAGAAAAAAGGGGGTTCCCAAAACGTGTTTTCTCCATGTTATTTTCCATAGGAAACTTTAGACACAGCTACAGCCCAAACTGCTGAACGGAATTACACCAAATTTGGCAAAAAGGTAGCCCTTGGTTCAGAAAGAGCCCTTTTTGTTAAATGGTGTAAATCCGTTCAGTAGTTCCTGAGAAATTGAAAAAAGAGGTCGGAAAATGAATTTCCCATAGGAAACTTTAGACACGGCTACAGCTCGAACTGCTGAACGGAATTACACCAAATTTGGCAAAAGGTAGTGCTTGGTTCAGAAAGCGCCCTTTTTTTAAATGGTGTAAATCCGTTCAGTAGTTGCTGAGAAAATCAAAAAATAAAGGTTTCGATATTTAGAGGCGCGGTGGATCCGCGGACCCTCCCGACCACGAGCTTTATTCTAATTGGCTGTCAACACTCCAAACCAGGAAGTGTTGGCAGCCATCTTGTGACTCGGTAGAACCGAGTCACAAGAAAAGAGAAAAACAAACGCGAAAAACAAGAAAAGGGGGCAGGGTAGAAAAACACTGACCCCCTAGGCCTGATCAGGGGGTCCCACAAGGACCCCCAGGGCCCAAAAAAGCATTTTTTTTTTTTTAAATCGGCCGAATTCGCGCTGGGTGCGCGTTGTATTGAAGCCCCCGGGTGGGCCAGGTCCCGGGGGCATTGAAAAATGTGTGGGGGGGCCCCAATCCCCCCCACACTGCCCCGGGGACCGCCACCTCCCCGGGGCTTGATTTATGAGTTGCGGGGGGCACGCAGCCCCCCCGCAGCCCCGGGGACCGCCACCTCCCCGGGGCTGTTTAATTATAAGAAATAAAAACCGCCACCTCCGCGGGGCTCAGTTTAATAATAAAAAAATGTGTGGGGAGGGCACGAGCCTCCCCACACGCCTCGGGGACCACCACCTCCCGGGGCACTGTATATTTAAATGTGGGGGTCCGTTACGGACCCCCAAGCCCCGGGGACCACCACCCCCCGAGGCTGTGCACTTGTAGGGAGGGGGGCCGTGCGGCCCCCCTCATGGAGCCCTTTATGGCCCTGGGGACCGCCACCCCCCAGGGCCGGCTCCTGCAGTGTCCCGGGGTGCCCACCCCCGGGACACTGCTGTTTGCTATGGCAGGGCGGGAGCCTCGCGGCTCCCACCCTGTCATAGCAAACTGTGGTTTGGGTTTTGGAAGAGAGAGCAGGAAACCTGCTCTCTCTTCCAAAATACAAACCAGATTGCTTTTCCACACGGGGAGCTGCATGTTAGCAGCTCCCCGTGTGGAAAAGCAATGCTGGCTCCCGCAGGAGGCGGGGAGCCGGCGGGACCGTGGGGGAATTGGGGACCCCCCCATGGTCCCCAACGGAGCGGCCAGGCCCGGGGGATGGGGTCCCCGGGGCCAGGAGTGGCCTGGGAGGGGGACCACGCGGCCCCCCTCCCCAATAAATTTTTTTTTAAACGAGGCAGATCCCCGGGGGATGGGGTCCCCGGGGCTAACAGAGGCCTCAGGAGGGGGGCCACGCGGCCCCCCTCCTTTCTAAATTAAAAAAATATATATATGTATATGGCAATGCCCCAGGGGATGGGGTCCCCGGGGCAGAAATCGGGCTCAGGGAGGGGGGCCACGCGGCCCCCTTCCCGTTTAAAAAAAAAAAAAAAAAAAATAGGGGTCAGGCCCTGGGGGATGGGGTCCCCAGGGCCACAAAAAAGGGAAAATAAGGGGGGCCACACAGCCCCCTTCTGAAAAACAAAACAAGCAAAAAAGCCGGCATCGCGCCAGAGGCCCCGCCCCCTCCCTGCACCACTGTGCAAACGCGCCCCGTGGCACGTTTTAAGTTGGGGAATTAATTCCCCTTAAATCCTGAGGGTCCCTGGGGGCCAACTAGCCCACCAGGTACCTCCAGTAAGCACCACAGGGCTGCATTGCAGAGAGGTGGTCCGAGGCCACGCCCAATTTTTACACCTCTCTGCAACGCAGCTCTGTGGCGCTTACTGGAGGTACCTGGTGGGCTAGTTGGGCCCCAGGGACCCTCAGGATTCACGGGGACTTAATCCCCCAACTTAAAACGTGCCACAGGGTGCGTTTGCACAGTGGTGAAGGGAGGGGCGGGGCCTGATGTGACATGTGTGCAAACACGTCCTGTGGCGTGTTTTAAATTGGAGGATTAAGTCCCCTTGAATCCTGAGGGTCCCTGGGGGCAACTAGCCCATCAGGTACCTCCAGTAAGTGCCACAGGGCTGCGTTGCAGAGAGGTGGTCCGAGGGCATGCCCCTTTTTACACCTCTCTGCAACGCAACTCTGTGGCGCTTACTGGAGATACCTGGTGGGCTAGTTGGGCCCCAGGGACCCTCAGGATTCAAGGGGACTTAATTCCCCAAATTAAAACGCGCCACAGGGCGCGTTTGCACACTTGTCACATCAGGCCCCGCCCCGTCCCTTGACCACTGTGCAAACGGGCCCTCTGGTGCGTTGTAAGTTGGGGTATTAAGTCCCCTTGAATCCTGAGGGTCCCTTGGGTCCAACTAGCCCACTAGGTACCTCCAGTAAGTGCCACAGAGTTGCGTTGCAGAGAGGTGTAAAAAGGGGCATGGCATCGGACCACCTCCCTGCAACACAGCCCTGTGGCGCTTACTGGAGGTTCCTGGTGGGCTAGTTGGGTCCCAGGGACCCTCAGGATTCAAGGGGACTTAATCCCCCAACTTAAAACGCGCCACAGGGTGCGTTTGCACAGTGGTGAAGGGAGGGGGCGGGACTGATGTGACATGTGTGTACTTATTCAATCACTCCGCCAAAACCCAAGCACTTATAAATTCACCATGCACTCTCCTTGCAGTACTCTAATCATCCATTCAGTACCCATGCACTCATGCAATGACCCATGCACTAACACATGCACTGCTACAATACCCTGAGCAGTACCCATGCTGTCCAGCCATCACCCTGTCACTACCCATGCACTCCTGCAATCACCCAGCGAGCACCATGTACTTATCCAATCTCTCCGCCAAAACCCAAGCAGTTATAAAATCACCATGCACTGTCCTTGCAGCACTCTAATCATCCAGTCACTACCCATGTACTCATGCAATGACCCAGTCACTAACACATGCACTGCTGCAATCCATTGAGGACTACCTATGCAGTCCAGTAATCTCCCTGGTACTACCTATGCAGTCCTCCAATCACCCAGCCAGTCCTATGTCCTTATCCAATCACTGCACCCAAACCCAAGCACTTATAAATTCCCCATGCACTCTCCTCGCAGTACTCTAATCATCCAGTCACTACCCATGTAGTCATGCAATGATCCAGGCAGTAACACATGCACTGCTATAATCCTTGTGTACTACCCATGCAGTCCTCTAACCACCTACACACTTCTCATTCGCTCCTTCAAATCCCCTGGTAGTACCCATGCAGTCCAGCAATCACCCTGTCACTCGCCGTGCAGTCCTCCAGTCACCCAGCCACTACCATGTACTAATCCAAACACTCCACCAATACCCAAGCACTTATAAATTCACTCAGGCACTCTCCTTGCAGTATTCTAATCTTTCAGTCAGTAGCTATGTACTCATGCAATGATCCAGGCACTAACTGATCACTGTTACAATCCCATATGCCCTACCCATACAGTCCTCTACCCACTTACACACTTCTCATTTGCTCTTTCAATTCCCCAGGTAGTACCCATGCAGTCCCGCAATCACACTGTCACTCCCTGTGCACTCCTCCAGTCACCCAGCCACTACCATGTACTAATCCAAACACTCCTCCAATACCCAAGCACTTATAAATTCACCACGCACTCTCCTTGCAGTACTCTAATTATCCACTCAGTACCCATGTACTCATGCAATGACCCAGTCACTAACACATGCACTGCTGCAATACCTTGAGGACTACCTATGCAGTCCAGTAATCTCCCTGGTACTATCTATGCAGTCCTCCAATCACCCAGCCAATCCTATGTGCTTATCCAATCACTGCGCCAAAACCCAAGCACTTATAAAATCACCATGCACTCTCCTTGTAGCACTCTAATCATCCAGTCACTACTCATGTACTCATGCAATGACCCAGGCATTAACTCATGGCAAAGACAGAGGAGGTCATGCTAATCACAGGGGTACCCCAACGCATAGTGTTCCCTAGTGTATGTAGGTGTTTTCACTGTATTCTAAGTGTCTTTTAACATAGCACTGGCTCTAGGCCTGGTTAGTCAGAGTCAGTTACCACCAGTACCCATCAGCAAAAGGTTGGGGGCACAGGAGGACTTTCTGCTCCTCTGTTGGTTCTTTCTGCACATCTCTTCTTCTTCCTGCACTTTTCTTTGTCTTTCTGGACTTCTGTTGCCTCTTTCTGCATTTGTCTTGCTTCTTTCTGCGCTTTTCTTCTTCTTTCTTCACATGTCCTACCTTTGTAGGCATAGTTAGAAATTAGCATTTAAAAACCTTTGAAATTCACTGAAAAAACCATAGGTTTCAGGGGCGTTATAGTTAGTTGGAGATTTCACTTGTACAAAACCATAGAAATTCGGCCGTTATAGTTAGTAGACCTAACTATAACTCACGCCCCCGCAATACACTGCTGATGACGTCACATATTACATCACTCATGACATGCTCAGTGACATCACTGATGACATCATCCACGTGATCATCTGATGCACCTCCTCATACCCTAATAAAACCTTTCATACACCCACTCTAAAATACAGACCACCAATATCGAAACCATAGACAGACCAATAGCAGTTAGTACATACTTGCTCAGTGATTCATACGTCTACACACACATCCACACACTAACCCATATAGTCATTCATACACACAGTCATTCATCTATACAGCCACTGATATATCCACTCATACACCCATATAGACACTCACACACTGCCACTCACCCAAAGAGTTACTCATACACCTGGTCAGTCATGCAAAGAAACTATCACACACCCATTTCCTTGCTCATACAGTCATACACACACCACCACACTTATTTATACAGATACTAACACATACTTACTCTCTTAAACAATCACTCATAGAAACACACACTCATCCATACAGATACTCTTGCAATCACTCACTCTCACATATAGTCATTTATATACTCCAACACTCACATATACTGCTTTAAAACATATATAGTTACTCACACATGCACCACTGAGACATCCATTCACTCACCAACACACCCATACACACACTCACCCACCCATACAGCTGTTTCCATATGCACTCTTGAACCCATACACCCAGTGAAACAACCACTCATATATCTATGCACAGAGTCACACACCCCCACCCACCCACAAAGACACTCAGGCACCCATACAGATACTCAGACAAGCAATAAATAACCCATATAGACACTCATGTAGCTACTCACCAAGCCATGCAGCCGCTTATACACCAACTTACAGACTAATAAAGACATTCACACAGTTAAGTCACTAACCCATGCATTCAGTAAGACACATTTAATCACTCACTTATACAGTCAGTCACACACCTACTAAATCATCCATTCAGACACTCATACACCCACTCATACTTCAATACACCTTGGCATATATATATATATATATAAAACATATTTTTATAATTTACAGAAACACACATTCACTGGATGATGTCATTTGAGATGTCATCAGTGATGTCATTTGAGATGTCATCAGTGATGTCATCAGTGATGTCACTGAGCATGTCATGAGTGATGTAATATGTGACGTCATCAGCAGTGCATTGCGGGGGCGCGAGTTATAGCTTACGGAATCTTCTTCCCCATTCATGGATCTACTGGTGCCCCCTCATTATAACATTGTGAGATTAGACAGACTAAAAAAGACAGGAGGCGGTATAGCCTGCATACACCGATCTGACATCGAGATCAGCCAAATACAATCTGACCCTCTTGAATCCTGTGAATACCTCGGTCTCGGTATAAGAACTGCAGATAATCAAAGGTGTAACCTGCATGCGCTCTACCATCCACCAGGCAATAATGCCACCTTCATAGACCAGTTAATGGAGATTATCACGGCTAACTCTAACAGTCACACAAACAACATATTCCTAGGCGACTTTAACTTACACTGGGACGACAATAATGACAAACAGGTCAACGCACTTAAAGAATTTTTAAGAGATCTAAACCTTACTCAAGCCTGCACACAGCCAACACACTCGAAAGGGGCAACCTTAGACTGGGTAATCTCGAGAAACAAGGATATTACAATACATTCAATTGTTCCGTGCGATTGGTCAGATCACCATGCCATAACCTTCCGGATACCCATCATAAAAAGATCAAGACCACACAACCGGTCAAACTTAAAAAGTGGACTCGAGACACCAAAGACCCTAGTATTGAGCTACTAGTAGCAAGATGTGAGAAGGACCTCAAGTCCGCCTAGCAACTTGCTAAACGTTAACGAACTCACTGATCACTACACTACGTCAATGACGAATATAGTCAACTCCACCATGCCACTAAAACTGAAAAGAGTCTCAGAGAAAGATAAAAATCCATGGTTCAATGGGACACTGAATGAAGATAGGCGGAAACTGAGACTTGCAGAAAGAAAATGGAGACAGCACCCGTCATCCCCCAGCTGAAAACTCTCAGAAAAATCAGAAACGAGTACAACAAAAGTGTCCTCAATTCCAAAAAGGAATTTTTTAGATCAGAACTGGATAACGCCAAAAACAGACCTCGGAAACTATTCGAGATGTTAAAGCAACAATCCAATAAGCTGGCCAAATCTGCCCAAGAAGCAGCTAAAACGCAACTGAGCTGCGAGGAATTCTCAACATTCTTCACAGACAAGGCCAACACTCTAGAAAGAGAGCTCAGGATGGCAGCCGACAACCTCGCTAGCCAACTACCACCACTGAACGATGCTAACACGAAAAACTATCATGATAGTTCGAAAAACAATGCACAATGGGCAACCTTCAAGCTATATGACCAGAATACCATTGCCAAAACTATATCGGAGATCAAACCAAATAACCACTACAATGATCCCCTCCCATCAAAATGCTTAAAAAGAATCAACCATGTCGTCGTCCCTATATGGACAAAAATAATCAATGCATCACTATCTCAAGGGATCCTACCAGAATGTCTAAAAACAGGTCAAGTCCTCCCCATCATCAAAAAACCTACAGCAGACCCAGCAGATCCAAATAACTTTCGCCCAGTAACCAATATTCCATTACTTACCAAACTAATTGAGAAATGTGTGCAAAATCAACTGAGCAACCACATTGCTAATTTCAATCTGCTGGACGACTGCCAATCGGGATTCAGACCAGGCCACAGTACGGAAACAGCAATCTTACATATAGTGGATGATGCGCTACAGGCCCTAGATCACAATCAAACATGTCTTCTAGTCCTTCTTGACCTGTCGTCTGCGTTCGACACTGTAAATCATGAAAAGTTGCTAGCCCGGCTTCAAGATAGGATGGGAATATCTGGAAATGTTCTGAAATGGTTTGAATCCTTCCTTCAGAACAGAACACAAAGATTCCTGGTCAACCAAACGCTATCCCCATCATGCCCGAATTCGATTGGAGTCCCTCAAGGATCAACACTATCTCCATCACTATTCAACCTATATGTCGAACCCCTTACAGAAATTCTCAGAGACGCAAACATATCCTATCACATGTATGCAGATGACACTCAGATCTACATCAAGATCGCGTCACTGGAAGACATCAAGACAATGAATGAGGCCTTAAAAGTGTCATTACAATGGTTAACTAGCAATCATCTGAAATTAAATGCACAAAAAACGGAATTCCTACTAATATCACCACCAAAGAACACCACAAATGTGAAGGAATGGACCAAACTGATCACAGCGCTAAACTGCACCCCGACCCTAGTTGACTCGACTAAATCACTGGGAATCACGCTTGATAAGAACCTAGACATGAAAGCCCACATCAAATCAATGGCAAAAAGTGCCCGTTTTCACCTGAACTATATTAGAAAAGTGAAACCACTCATTACTACGATGGACCTCAAATTGGCAGTCCAATCCTTAGTTATTTCAAGGATTGAATATGGATGTACAACACTAGCAGGTCTACCAAAAATGTCCACAGCACCACTAAAAGCCTGTCTCAATGCGGCTGCAAGACTCATTACTGGGTCTAGAAAATACGACCATATCTCCCCACACCTGAAAGCATTAAACTGGCTACCATACGAAGCCAGAATCCAATTTAAGCTGGCATGTATTACCCACAAAGCGCTCCACTACAAAACACCAAAGTACTTAGCCCAGAAAATTGAGGTATCAGGGGGAAGCAGACCAGCCAGGAGTGCCAAGGAGCTGTTGCTGAAATCACCCATCTTTCGGAAGAAGAAAACATATGACAGAGCTTTCTCCGGAGCAGCCCCCAGAATCTGGAACTCACTCCCTCCAAACATTAGAAAAATTCCAAACACGGCAACATTCAAGAGGGAAGCAAAGATCTTCCTAATGAACAAGTTCCTTCCTTAGGCAAGACTTTCCATCAGTACTACTCTGGAATCTTGATGTAGAACTTACGGGAAATACACATCGGGACCATTTGGCTAGGAATATTGTTACACCATTGTACACTAAACAGATCCTAAATTGTTATTGTTGAAACTGATAAGAAAGACATGTACCGGAATCTTATATATATTAACACTGCTATTCCCGTTGTACTCTAACTGTAACTCATGTAACTGTGAAGCGCTCTGATACCCTTGGGTCACGTTCGCGCTATATAAAACTCTATAAATAAATAAAATAAATAAATAAATAAAATAGTTAGGTCTACTAACTATAACGGCCGAATTTCTATGGTTTTGTACAAGTGAAATCTCCAACTAACTATAACGACCCTGAAACCTATGGTTTTTTCAGTGAATTTCTAAGGTTTTTTTAAATGCTAATTTCTAATATAACGTCCCTGAAACCTATGGTTTTTTCAGTGAATATATATATATATATATATTACCTACTGGCGGTCGCCAGTAGGTAGTTATAGTTAGGACCTATTTTCCATAGGAAAAGCATTTTTTGTTTTTCCCAATAATTTTAGCGTCGTTTGACGAATCTTCGCGAAATTTTCAAAACAAGTGGGGCGCTCCGTCAGCTTCTGTCTTGAAAGTTTCGGGGTGATTCGCCAAGCGGGGGCCGAGAAAAAAGGGGGTCCCAAAACGTGTTTTCTTCATGTTAATTTCCGTAGGAAACTTTAGACACGGTTACAGCCTGAACTGCTGAACGGAATTACACCAAATTTGGCAAAAAGGTAGCCCTTGGTTCAGTAAGAGTCCTTTTTGTTAAATGGTGTAAATCCGTTCAGTAGTTCCTTTTTTTTTTTTTTTTTAATACATTTTATTACACATTTTTAATATAAGCAGCACTATTTTTCAATATACAATTCAATATTGTTTGAGGATTAATCATTCTGGATTTAACATACATCAATTTTTAATAGAATATATATCAAAAAGCAAAAATCAAAAAATAAAAGAAGAAAAACAGAAGAGAGGAACAATAAAAAATTGGAAGAAAAGTAAAGAGCAAAAGCAGGTTTTTAGCTTCCATTAGAGTAACAATACTAACAGTATAAAAGCAAGATGGGAAAAAAAAGAAAGGAAAAGCATGGCTATTGCAATTCTAAGTTAACTAATATTGAATATTAATCTAAGGCCAAACTAAGATTGTGATTCCTTCCATTTATATATAGGGTCCCAAATTCTTTTACCCAAAATTTTCCCCCTTTTTCCCCGTCTTTCATAGATTCCCCTTTCAAGATTAAACGTTGCTAGTAGCCGGGCGAGCCAGCACTGAAATGTAGGAGCAGTTTGATCACGCCAGGCCGCGGCAATACAAATCCGAAGTATAGCCATAGCAAGAAATAGAAAGCGGGAATGAGGGAGCTGCCCTTGGCAATTATCAACCCCTAAGAGCATTAACGTTGGAGTTAAATTAGCTTTAAGACCAAGAGTATGATCACAGAAAGCCATTATTGATGTCTTTATTATATCAAGTCGTGGACAGGTACTAAACATATGAACTGCATCCGCATCTAATGAGTTACAGCGAGGGCAATTAATTCCCGTGAGACCACCCCACTGTGCTATTTTGGCTGGGGTATAATAGAGCGAGAACATTGTTTTATAATGCTGAGCCTGCAATGCGGCATAGCACAGAACTGTATGCCCCAGCTCAAGAGACTCTAAGAAGTTAACTGAGTCATTGCCCAACCGGTTTTTCCATTTTTCGGTCTGCTTTGCCAAATCATCCTGTTTGAGTATTATGTGTTCAGAGTAAACTCCTTTGATGGAGCAGTCCATCCCAGTTCTTATAATATCTATAATCCGGGCCTTTTCGAAGCCCCTAGTACCACCCGTCCTTTTAGAGAGAAAGCTTCTTATTTGGAGATATTTAAAAAAAAAATTGGGGCTAATACTAAATTTGTCTTGTATATCCCGAAATTGATAAATTCCCCCTTGGCCCATTAAATCACCCACTTTCAGCAGTCCAAGCGCACCCCATTCTACCATAATTTGATCGGAAAAAATTTCTGGCAATGTTGGGTTGCCAATCATATGAGTATAATAATGTAATCTACCGAGACCAAGCTTCCTTTTAAGGGCAGCCCAGATTTTAAAAGCAGCATACAGGGTTTTAAATTTTGTTCTCTTGTAGTAGCTTGGTTCGCTGAATTTCATGAAGCTATTCAGGGCCTCTTCACCCATCAATAAGTTATAAACATCCGGAAGTCTTTCTTCAACATTTAAGGTCTCGGAACACCCACCCAACAAAACCCCCATATATTGAAGTGCAGCAGCCCAATAATAAAGTTTAAAATCAGGTAATGCCAAGCCTCCTTTTGCCAAGGGAAGAGTCATAAATCGTAAAGCCCTCCTAGTCTTACCGTGTGCCCACACAAAGCGGTTGACCAAGTGCTCTAGCTCATTAAACCATTGTTTCCCGAATTCTAATGGGATAGCCCTAAACAGATAGAGTATTTTTGGCAAAAATACCATTTTGATCACATTACACCGCCCCACCAATGACAAGTGCAGATTATGAAATTTGACAAAATCTTTTCTGGCCTTTTGAATTATGGGATTAATGTTTATTGCAACCACGTCTTTCAATTCAGGAGTTATAGTGATACCTAAATATACCGCTGAGTCAGTCATCCGAGGATCCAATAGATTTATCAAACAGTTGGTAACTATCTGAGTCTTCCCTTTATTTAGGGCATACCCAGAAAGCTCGCCAAATACCAATGCCAGCTCTTCAACGGCTGCAATTGCTTCTAATGGTTTGGGAGTAACTAATGCGATATCGTTCGCATAAGCGAGTACTTTTGTTGTAATGTCATGAAACAGCATTGGTTCGATTTCTTGGCAAGCTGCAAGGAGCCGCAGTAGTGGATCAATGTAAATGGCAAAAAGCAAAGGTGAGCATGGACACCCTTGCCGAGTACCCCGCTTAATCACAATGGGCGCAGTATACTTCCCATTTATTCTCAAGCGTGCTGTTGGTGCCAAATACATTGCGCGGATAGCATTAATAAACCCTGACCCGATTCCGAACCATTTCAGTACCTCCCATAGAAAGCCCCAGGAGACCCTATCAAAAGCCTTTTCTGCATCCAGGAGCAGCAAAGCCATCGGGTCTCCTGAGACTTCTGCTGCATCAAATAGAGTAATTACCCGGCGCGTATGTTCCGTCGTCCCCCTCCCAGGTATAAACCCATGCTGGCATGGATGAATGGTATCTGCGATGATGTTGTTCAGTTTGGTGGCAAGGGCTTTTGAGAAAATTTTAGCATCACTATTTATAAGAGTAATTGGCCGGTATGATCCCGGTTCCTGAGGTGGCTTCCCTTTCTTTAAAAAAATTATAATATCGGCACCTGCCCATGAGGCTGGGGCCAACCCACCGGTTTGAACACATAGAATGGTTTCCACCAGAACTGCTCCCAGCTCATCCCAAAAAATCTTATAAAACTCCAGGGGAATCTGGTCAGGTCCAGTAGCCTTACCTGAGGGGAGATCTCTTAATGCGTCAGAAATGTCTTCCTGTGTCAAAACTGCATCTAGTTTCTCCCTCTCCTGAGGTTCAATTCTATGTAGTGGTATGCCACTAAGGAAGTCCTGAATTGAGTTCTGTGAGACCTGAGGGCCTTCACCATATAGGCGACAATAAAATTGTCTAAATACTTCCTGGATACCAGAAGGGTCTATAACTAAATTACCGACATCATCAATAATTTCATTTATCTCATTCCTTACGCTCCTTTGTCGAAGTCTAACTGCAAGTGTATGGCCAACCCTCTCACTAAATTCATGGCAGTGCTCCTTTTTTGCTAGGAAGCATTCAGATGCTTTTACGGCAGCTCGTTCTCCAATTTCTGCTTTGGCCCATGCAAGCCGATGCAGAATATCATCAGTAGCTAAGCCAGATTTTAATGCAGCAACCAATTCCTCCTCGATCCTAGTTAGGTTTTTATAAAGCGTTTCCTCAAGGAGCGCCAACCTCTTATACCTGGACAAACTAAAGCTCAATGTCTCCCCTCGGACGCCCGCTTTAAAAGCGTCCCAGACGACGCCTACAGTAGTGCTATACCTATTTATATCAAAGAAGGCCTTAATCCAACCCTTCATATAATGAACATAATCCGGATCAAATAATAGCCCTCTTTCAAAGGTCCAAATTCGCTCAATTTGTTCTCAAAAGCTAGCATAAGAACAAGAAGGTTATGGTCTGACAATATCCTAGGGGATTTCTGAATTTTCGCCTGATGAACTAGAGAATGAGACACAAAAAAATAATCTAATCTAAAAATAGCGTTATGTGGGGCAGAATAAAACGTGCAGCCATTATCCCCATTAGCTAAGTGATCCCATAAGTCGATAAGTCCATGATTATTGACTAAATTGGTGAGTGCCCTAAAAACCTTTTCTTTCGGCCAGTGTATTTATCAGCGGCAGTATCCCAGAGACCCCCAAGTCCATTGATATTAAAATCGCCACACACTATAAGCGGAGCAGACCAATTAACTAATTCATCATCCAGCAACTCTAATATCTCCGGATCATCTGCCGTTGAACCATACACTGAACATACAGTGACTAACATCCCCTGGATAGAACATTCTACAAGTGCCCAACGCCCCCATCTATCTGATAAAACCCTTTTGGCAATAATATCTTTCCTACGAGTAAGGATAGCGACCCCTCTAGTTTTAGTACCTTGCTTAGTTGCCACCAAAAGCCTAAAACCAAGTTGCTCTAAAATTCTGGACCTATCCCCCTCTATATGTGTCTCCTGAACACACAAGACATCTGCCCGCATTGTTTTCAGAATTATAGCCGCCCTTTGTCGCTTAAATTGGTCATTGAGCCCACATATATTGATTGAAACAAATCTAATATCTAATACATTCATAAAGCAATAGTGAATAGATTCCCTGCCATTTCAAGCGACTTATGGATTGCCTTTTTCCTAGAAATAGCCATAACCACTCCTTCCGAGTTACAAATGGGCAATAGACCATATTCATCAAAGCTAGTATCTGAAAAATTCCTCAAACAATGTTTTGTGCTGTGCTGAAACCTACCACCCTGATGACCTTGCCCCAACCCCCTCCCACCCCCACCCCCACCCCCAGCAGCCGAACCCCCCCCAGCCGCCCCTCCCCTACCACCCAAACAGGCAAATAGGTCAGCCGTGACCTATGTGTGGCTACCAATCTCACGTCTCGAGCTGCCACCGAGACTCTGCACCTCTGCCATCAATAAAGAAAGAAGTAAACAAAAAAACAAAAAACCCCAACCCTATTTTAACTAGAAAGGAGGCCCACCCGACCCAACACCCCAGATTCAAAAAAGTGTACATTAATCAGCAGGTGCCACTACTTAAAAAATACAAAGCTCAATGGTATTAGTCAGGCAGAGAGGAATAGAAATCAATACAGCCCCCAGCCATCCTGTAGATCCCAATCGGCTTATTGTCCTGAGGCCCCCCGCCCTCCTACATCCTTCAGCTCTGCCAGGAATTCTTGAGCTTTTACCTCTGATGAGAGCATTCGTACCCGCCCACTCGTAATAACTTTAAGGCGGGCAGGAAATAATAAATATGCTTCGGAGCCCACCCCCTGAAACGCAGATATCATCTGTCGAAGCCTCCACCGGCGTTCAACAGTAACATGACAGAAGTCAGGGCGGGCAAAGAAGGTATGTCCATCAAATGTCCGTTTGGAATTGGGTCTGACCATATCTATTATAGCCTGTCTGAGAAGAAAGTTTCCGATATAGATCAGAATGGCTCTCGGTTGCTCATCATGCCTGCTCTCATTGTTTCTTCTCTGCACCATAGGGAAGCGATGAGCCCGTTGAACTTCCATTTCCCAGTTCCAGTGAGCAAGCTCCGGGAGTGCACCTTTTAACAGAGACACCACAAAGGCCATTATGATACTCCCTTCTGCATTTTCGGCAATGCCCAGTAAGCGAACATTGTTCCGCCGTTGGCGGTTCTCGAAATCTTCGAGTTTCCAGGCAACATCAGTGGATTGTTTCTCATGCAAATCAATGGACTCCTGTATTTTTGCAACCTCCTCTTCCAGCGCCACTGTTCTATCCTCCACATGGGTAACTCTCTCTGCCATTTCTGTGCAAAGCTTATTGACCTTACGGATGGAAATTTGTAGTTTTTTGGTAGCCTGATGTGATCTTCTGCTTTCCATTCTAGCCTCCCCCTGCATCTGTTTTAATGTGGAGTAAACTAGGTCTAACGTTGGCGGAGTTGATGGACCAGGGGGGGGCTGTTGAGCCACCGGATCCAGCCTGCGCATCAGTATCATAAACCTGGCTAGTAGCGGCATAATCCCATTCCAGCTTTTTTGCAGCAGCCACATCAAATTTAGCCGGGCTCCTTCTAGATCTTGATCTGTGTTTTGAAAAAACGGCCTTTGTGCGACAGTTTTTAAGCACAGTGGAGGATCCTCCAGTGTCAGTCTCTTCTGAAGAAATAACATCACTTGAAGCCAGTGACTCTGAATCGTCATTGAGTGAATAAAACTGATCCCTCTCGGGAGATCCATGCATCCGTTCAGGGCCCTTAGCTTTGCCTTTGCCTTTACTTGTGGGTTCTGAAGAGGGGACACATTGAGTTAATACAGCGCGAGGGGAGTTGCTGTTAACTCCACTAGTAACTTTAGTTCTGTCTTGTGGATTGTTACCTGCCTTGTTATGTTGGCCTAGGCCTGGCTGCCATGCTGCTTTTCTTTGCGCACGTTACACTGAGCCGGGCCTTCCTCGCCCTTTGCTCGTGCCAAGTTCTTTTGCACTGTCTGCATTTACTGTTGTTCACCTTGTTGGGCTCAGTCTGCACAAACATGTACAAGGTCGCATAACAATGTATTTCGGTTCTTCCTGATATGGCCAGTCTCGCGCACCCAGACATAACATTATGTGCAAGTGCCATGAAGTATTTGATATGCTTTTAATACTGTGGTTTACTAGCGTTTAAGACACTTGGAGAAATCCCTTTCAGTGAGAAGAGCTATGATGTCCTGCTGATGTAATTCTGCATCTAGAGACTGAGGTATGGGGGTTCGCTAGTCAAAGCCCAGAGGTCTTCTATTATTATAATAAACTATCTTACTGCAAGGGGAGGGTGGTAATGTCATTTATACGTTTATCCACTGAGCTCTGAGATGCTTTCCCCGTTTGTATTCTATGGAATTGTAACCATGCTGCTTATATTAGTCATATGCATTATGCTATTAGTACTGACACGTGTACTGTACATTAGAGCACGTAAGTTGGAATAAACATTTTAACCTATCCAGTGTCTCTTCCTACGCACCTTGTGTACAAGTACGAGTGAGTGACGAAAGAGTGTTCTTGCTTCTGCGAGTCCTGAGATAAAGATACCGTGTTCTGGGTTGTCCAAACATTAGTACTTGGGTGCTAATGGGATGCTAAGCTAGTTGGGTTGGGGTTTTTGGGTGCTACGGTATATGGTGGCAAACCACTGTATTCCGGGGTCCCATTTTCCTGTGCATAGCTCTGTGTATGTGCAGAAACCTTATGACATGGCGCGACCACCGTGGGGCTGCTTATCTGTGAGACGCTTGAGTAGTACTTGTGCTTGTCCACAAACCCCTCGCGTACGCTTCCGGAGGCGTATGTGACGGTAATACCTCCTATATTGAACGTTTTATAGGTTCTTTCAAGCTTGATATTATTAAAAAAGGTTAGTTAACTGACCCATTTTGTGCTCCCTGTTAGGTTGTCGAATATAATTGTTTGGTCATGGCTGGTGTGGCGATAGCTGCACATAGTCGAGGAGCACTCCGAGACCACTTAGCTGTGTATGGAGTGCCCGATACTGGGGTCGAGTTGGTCTTTGTGGTTCAAGCCGATGCGGCTTATCACTTTGAAGTGTTTTACACTTGGATCACTTTTGAAGCGGTGGATGCAGGTGATAAGCTGTTTCATGAATATAAGCCCACCGCTGTTCCTGCTGCCTATCGACCCTATACTGCTCTTGAAGTGCCTCTCACGGCTTGGCAGCACCGTGTTTGGTTCAATGGCGCCCTACCACAACCAACTACCGCAGTTCGTTTAGGCCCCTTATCAATTCAGGGGGCCACTTGGCCTGTATTGGCCGGGTATACCCCGCATCCAAATTATCTGGCATTACCGCTTGCGGAACTGCGCACTATGCATACCGAATTGGTACGAGTGCATCGAGCCCTAGTGACATACGTTACAGGTAGTCTACATGGAGCTGCTCCTGTAGTCGCAGGCCAACCAGCTATAGCCGCTGGAGTGACTATAAGTCCTGTCATGGTAAATTCTGTGATGGGCAAACGTCCACAAAATAAGGACGACTATCCTTACTGGCTTGCTGAAAAGTTCGATCAGATAGAAGCAGTGTTTCCACATACATCCCCAGTAGATAAACACCGCATCCTCACGATAAGTTTGCCAAAAGACATAATCCCCGATTTGACATCATGTGAAAACTGGGGTAAGGTATTCGCAGCAGTTTATTCAAAATGTTTTGGAACTCCTTCCATGACGGTTCTACCCTCTGTAATTAAAAAGTACAGGATGAACATGGCCCTGAAGCGGCTGTGGAATTAGGGATGAGACTAGTGGGAGTGTTTGATGTAGTAGCTGAGCTGATCCTTGGAAATGTCAAGGGCGATGCTATGAACTTTCAAGTAGCGAATGCTTTGGCTTTGGTCCCAGAGTTGGACAGGCCTCGCGAATTACCGAAAATAATAGCCCGGGCTTATAAAACAATTGGAAGAAATAGCCTAGGCAACAAGCCTTTTGTAAAAATGCAAACTCAATCGCAAACACAAGTTATACAAACAAAAAGTGCATCTGAGAAAGATGATAAACCAGTCTTCACTAAAAAGAGTTGGAGACAGAAAAAACAGGGTAAGCAACAAAAGAAGCCGGGGTCGAGAGGCGCTTCCCCAGTTTCGGTTTCTTCTGAACGTACTTATGATTTACGTGATAGGTCAAGGATTAAATCACCAGAAAGGTTTCAGAGCTCTGATACGCGTTCTCCTCGTTCTTCACAGGCCCAGACGTCGTCACAGGCTGGTGGAGGAGGACGGCAAGATAGAGGAAGGGGCCGAGAGGCTCCCCAGGAGCGAGACCAACCTCGACAACAAGTCAGAGGGAAAGCAGAAGACTTTCATCTTCCTCGACCGCAATTTCAGAAGAAAAAGTTGCCGCTGTTACAGCGAAATATGCCTCAGACCGTGAGAACGAGACTCCAGAATTGGACGTGGGCAGTGACCCTCCTAGACAGCGCCGCGGAAGTTACCATAGTGC
This sequence comes from Calotriton arnoldi, assembly GCA_963921515.1. Classification (NCBI taxonomy): domain Eukaryota; kingdom Metazoa; phylum Chordata; class Amphibia; order Caudata; family Salamandridae; genus Calotriton; species Calotriton arnoldi. Next base: position 905,762 of record CAWUFW010004765.1, read on the forward strand.
GGGAGGCGCTACGTTCTCATATGGAGGCGACAGCAACTGAAACATTCGTTACTGTAGAGACAGCTGACACGAGAGTGGCACCCCCTGACAGACTATATAATATAGTCATACAAATTGAAGGTGACATACCGCGTGAAATAAAAGGGATTTTTGGGAAAATCTAACCTCTTCATATGACATTTTGTTAGCAGAGGTGGATTGGCCACCCCCATTCGTTTTAGCTGCACATAAAGGAGAGGAGGTAATCCTTCCAAGCTTTTCAAGGCATGTCCCAAAAGACAAAGCTGAAGCACTTGCAGCTGAGTGGGCTGTGTACCTGGCACCAGCGTTATACCGCAACCATGTGGGATGGGATGAAGAATCACCTCCTCATGCAATACCTTTGCGGTCACTACCGCAGCCACAACCCCAATATCCCATCAAACGGCAGGCAAAAGGCCCCGTCTCCGAAATTCTGACACAGTTGGAATATCAGGGAGTAATTGAACCATGCGTATCACCTATGAACAATCCCCTTTTCGTGGTTTCTAAACCCGATGGATCGTACCGCTTAGTTTTGGATTACCGGCATTTAAATACTCATTGTCGGAACTTTGCGGTGCAAAATACACACAGTTCTGCGCTTGTAGACAGTCTTGTTCGTAAAAAATACAAAACGACACTTGACCTTTCAAACGGTTTCTACACGCACAACCTGGCCCCGGAGAGTGGTCAATGGACCGCATTCACATCCGGTGGTAAATTATTCCAGTTCCGGCGTTTACCCATGGGCTACAAAAATAGTCCGGGTATATTCGCCGCCCGTGTTGTTTCTTTGTTAAATGACATTGATCAAGACGCATGTTCGTACGTAGATGACATCTATCTGACGGACGACGAATTATATCAGCATCTGTCCCGTGTGGACCGCATTATTCTTGAATTTGCGGAGCAGGGTTACAAATTTAACTTTGCTAAGTCACACATTGCTGAATTTACCGTTCTGTTCTTGGGCTATGAGCTCAATAACGAAGGTAAGGGCTTAGCCCCCATTTCTTGGAAAAATGTGCACATTTGTGCCCCCAAATACTCTGAAGAAACTTCAGTCTTTGCTGGGTTTCTTGAATTTCGGGCGTACTTACATTCCCGAATATGCCCAGCGTATCAAGCCTTTGTATGCTTTGATACAACCTACTTATTCAAGGTCTTGCTGGCTGCCTGAGCATACCTCAATTCTGCAGTCTTTGCAGACAGACCTTTTGGAGTCTAAATATCTTTTGACTCGTGATAACCACACAAACCTGGTGATTAGAATTATTCCGGGGGCGGTGGGATTCACCTATTTAACCTTTAATGAAGGTGATACAGTACCCATCGCATACAAGTCACATCTGTACACTTCCGCTGAATTACGCTTTACCTCTGTCGAAAAAGTTCTAACTGCAGTGCAAATGGCGATTCTGAAAGAACGCGCACTAGCACAGGGAAAGCGGATTCTGGTGGTAACACCCTGTCCTGCCCTGGAGGCAGTAACAAAGGCAAGTGTACCGAACTCAAAAGCAATGCATCCCCGTTGGATACAATGGGCTACATCTTTGACGTCTTCGGACGTCACTTTTGTTTTTGATTCTTCTCTTCAGACTCAGGAGTTTTTGCAGTATGAATTCGTTCATCCTCCTCCTTTGTTTTTACTACCGCTTGAGGATTACAAATGTGTGATCTACACCGATGGCTCGGCGCAACCGGCCACTGGGTCCAAGCACGCTTATTCAGCTGCATGTGCAATTGTTGCGGGTTCCTTTGTAGATGGAAAGTTCAAATCCTCTGTAGTGCATACTCGCACACTTGGAGATAGTACCGCACAATTGGCCGAGCTGCATGCATTGCTACTTGCACTTGAGTTCGCTTCTCAGGATGAGACCACTCTTATTGTATGTGATTCTTTTTACTGTGTACAATCTTACAATGACAATCTGTTTTTCTGGTCGAAAACGACTACAAGGACGCAAAAGGGAGCACAATTAAGCATAAAATGCTTTGGGTTCGAGTGGCAGAATTGCAACAACGTCTGCCTCTCACACAGGTGGTTCACACCTTAGGCCATCAGCGGGTGGGCGCACACGCTATAGGTAACGATCTGGCAGATGAAGCTGCCCGTTCAGCAGTAGTCACGTGTTCAGTAGCAGCGGTTACCAGGTCCATGTCTAAAATAGACCCTGTTATATTAGCAGCTATTGCTGCAACCAAGGAAGGTAATAATTACCCGACAGGTTTCCCTTCCAAGTATTCTTACACATTAAGTCCCGAACAGGTTCCTTATGTAACTATACCTGACGTTGGAGATCGGCTGATCCCCAACGCGGACCGCAGGAGTGCCTTGATATCAGCTGCACACGAAGGCATGGCTTCTGCTCATGCAGGTGTGTCAGCTACGGTTTCCATCTTGCAGCAGCGTTATTGGTGGCGTGGGTTATATAAAGACACCCGTGCTTTTGTGCTTTCTTGCGACGTTTGTCAACAGATTAAGCCTTCCACGGTAACACGTCCACCACAAACACCGCTCTGCATTGCTAACAGACCCTTTGGGTGTGTTTACTTGGATCACTGCGGTCCATTCTCATCAGACACTGCCTATAAATACATCTTAGTGGCAGTGGACTCGTGCACACGGTTTCTCTGGGTCTGGCCACAACGGAGTGCTGACGCCCGAAATGTAATCAGGGATTTGCGTGTCTTTGTGGGAATTTTCGCATGCGGCACCTTCCATTCGGACCAAGGTCCAGCGTTTGCCTCTAGGGCTTACAAGGATGCAATGGCTTCGCTTGGGGTGCGGGTGAAATTTTCGTCTCCGTATAGGCCTGAGGGCAACTCTATCGTTGAACGAATGAACCGTGACTTAAAGCAATCCTTAACAGCTAGGGTTATAGGTACTGGCAGGAACTGGCTGGCCCATTTGTATACCGTTCAGCGTGCACTTAATAATCTCCCTAGAAGACCTCTGGGTGGGCGGACCCCATACGAAATGCTCTTTGGCATACGAATGTTTGTGCCTGACCTTGAGGGTCCAGACATCGCGGCGCAATCCGCCAAGTTTGATGTAGATAACCATTCTGCTATGTTACAGGACTTACAAGAAGCCCGAGACAAACTTGCAACTACACATTTACCTTCAGCCACAGATCCTGCGTTGCAGATTCCGGTAGCCGGCTGGCTTCCGAAAGTTGGAGAACTGGTTCGAGAGAAGGTTGAAAACAAAAAGAATTTGGCCCCTCTTTTCGTGCACCGGTTCCAGTTCTTGGCCTGAAGGGAACACGTACAGTCATTTTACCACCGCTTCCTGGTCGCAAAGAGAACAGATACATCTCAGTTGAAAATGTCAAGCTACAGCGCCTGGCCGATCCTGAATAGTGTCACACCAGCGGTCTCTTGTCCTGCCATTTATCGGACATATGTTCATAGTCCATCTGCACGAACGATCGCTGATGCTGTAATTGAGATGGTTGATTTGCCTGAAACTACGATTGATCCCCAACTCTCCACCAATATCGACGAGGACGAGTATACTTATCCTGCATCAGAATCGGTGGCACATCAACCAACAACGCCACTAAGCCCGACTCGTTATTCCTTTGATTCGGATTCCACATCTTCAAAGGTTCCATCCAAGTTCAGTATTTTTATATCCTGGTTTAGAGACAATTTTTTGATTCCCCCTGGACATACATCTGGTTGGTACTTTTCTTGATATTTTTGTTCATGTCCATTGGCTTTGTCACAGTGTTTTTTCTACTAATCAATGGTCACTATTTACCTGAACGCTCTGCTGTAGACTATGTTTCTGGAACTTTGGCTCCTCATTCCTCGTCTCACATCATGAAGCGTGACCATACATTTGTGAACATTTCAGCCTTCCCAGTTGCTGATGGCATCGTATGGGATGCAGTGAACTATCAAATCCATGGTCCGACGGAAATTATTAATGTACCTAATGTCCTTCGTGTTTCAATGGGTGATGTAGTACAAAATAATATTCATTCTGATGATTGGGATGTGCATGCCGTTGAAGCATTGTTTGCCGATTTAAAATATTATGCATCTTTTAATGCTGAAGATTTATATATGAATTCTGCTAATTATGCCGATTTGTATTGTTACCAACATTGGGGTAATCATTTTCTCCATAAGCCCAGTGCCCTGCGTAGTTCTGTTAACTATACCCAATGGGAACATTGTCCAAACCCCTTGCCAGGTAGCTCTCAAACTCTTCGAAATAAGTTTAATTATTTTACTGATTTTAATCGGTCGAACCCTGCATCCTATTATTTTAGACTTAATAACACATCAACTCAGAAAATTATGTTGACACACACCAAATTGCTTTATTCAGGTTCCTTTCTAAGTGCCCTAGCTGTGGGTGGTTATGAGTACTGGGATAATACAGTGGATTTAAAATCTATTTGGGGCTCCAAGCCATGGCAGGTACAGGGAACCGAGGCATTACACCGTGCTTGCCTCATCCCTACACAAATTATGTTCCTCAATGTCTCCATCTATCAGACTACATGTTGGGGCTTAGCAACCACTAAACAATTGAATACGCCATCAATACCATCCCTGTTGAGTTTTCCAAATGAAAGCTCACGATTCAATATGTCCCTCGTGTCCCTGCAGGCAATGTTACAAAATAATTCGTTTAATGTTTCTGAGCTGGTTCAGTCACCCTGGTTGGTATGGCCTACATCATCTAATGCATGTCAAATGCGTTTTCACGATTCTGGTGCTAGCTACACACAGAATAGGCCTGATCCGAGGTTTACTGATGCCCGTACTGTCACTACATACTCTGTTGGGAAATTATGCAAACAATGGCTGCAACATTCGTCCCTTGATTCTGTTAAACAACATTTGTCCCTCCTTACAGGCAATATTGATCTGTCCGACTTTGTTTTGGGACCTCGTGGTCCCCGACCTAAGAGATTCATTTATGAAACGTATAATGAACTCTGGAAGCTATCACAAATGGAAGCTGCTTCCCGTCTTCGGGAAATAGATCAAGCAAATATGGAAAAGGTGCTTGCTGTTGTTGACAATAGTATTAATACCCTGTCTTCTCGCATTTACACTTTAGAGAATATTGTGTCCTCTGTTGTTGATATTGTACAAGATGATGTTTCTGTGTTATATCATGGTCAGAATCAATTGCGCTCAGTTATGCAGTTTGCATGGACTTTACAAACACTTAAGTTAGGTAAAGTGCCTTGGCATTTCTTGAACACCTCTGCCTTATTTCTACCTTTTAACTTAACTGATAAACAGCAATTTATGTCCATGAAGGATGCAACTTACACTCTATTACATATCGAAAAGGTGGATCCTTTGCCGTTCTCTGTTGCAGAACTCGATTCTGCTGTATGGCTAGTTCATGGGGTTATCGTTTTACCTTTTTCCTTGTTTGAATTTGACTCGTGCATGAAACATTATCCTGTGGGCCGTTACCGGCCATTGGGCAGTGCTTTCCTGCATGAACTCTGGTCCTTGCCTTTCATGTATAAATGCCTTCGGGACGGCAAGGAAGTCTTTCTCACGGGGAGTACTGCGACTCGACTATAGGTCATTCGCTTATTTGTAAACACATTAAATTGCATGGCTCATGTAGCGTTTCCTCTCCTAATCTTGCTTGTGTGCTGAAAGGTATTCCTGCTCCTGTTATTTCACCTACTTTCACTCTCCTTTCCAATGGTAGTTATTTGCTTTTAAATAACGAAAACTGTTGTGGCCTGCAGGCTGGCATTCCTTACATTGTAACAGTTTCGCACAGGGTTGTCTGCTGCAAAAATGTGCTTTTTCCTCCCCCTCATGGCAAGGTTGATATCTCTATTTGGCCTTCCATCCCTACCATGGAAGCAGATTTCAATAGACTGAGCAGAATAAAGGCACTATTATTAAACGAGGAAGTTTTGCTCACGTCCGCCCGGGAGACATTCATTCTCCAGGTGGCGAGTACCCACAGTGAAATACAGGCCCTTTTGAACACTAATCTCCCCCAACATTTTGGGGAGTTAATACATCGTATTTTTAACGCATCTAACACTGAAGGCCTAGTACACTTTTTTAAGGTCGTTGGGTCGGGCTTGGTGTCCTCCTTCCAAACTATTTTTGGTGTCATCCTGGCTTTCATACATTCTATATTTTCCAGTGTCTTTGGCGGTTTCCCATTGATCCTCGCTTTAGCGGCTGGTGTCTTGCTCTTAATTTGCTTTCTGCGCAATGGCTGCTCCCCGATGGGACCTGCTCGATCCAGAACGCCTCCAGCTGCTCCGTGAGCGCCTTTTGGCCGGTTTTGGTGTCTTGCCATTGGCGACACTGAGTGTGTCATATACTCTTTCATTTCGCTTTGCGTATTTCACTTGCGTGCAACCTGTGATGACTTGTGTCCGCTGTCCTTTCACCTGGACTCTGGATTATTGCCTCTCCAATTCGTCATTGTCTGTTCCGGATTTTGTTCAGTTGATGGGTCCCTTAGAGGCCCATGAGCAGGACTGTTCCGTCGCTGGCTGTATGGCGCGTGCGGCTGCACTGGGGATTTTGGCGAAATGGGATATCTGGGCGGCTGCCCAGGATCTCCTACAACGAAGCTGTTTCAATTATCACGCAAGCTGTCCCGCATTGCTTCTGGATGCTCCCTTTGCTGAGGAGCATTCCTGCTCTTTTGATCTCCTGGATTGGATGGCATCTATGTTTTTTGACGATTCCAATGATGAACTCTTAGAGGGTATGGCTTTTTTCTGCACTTACACGTTCATGGATTGACCTGCCCTTCGCCGTTTGGGCGCTCCCTGTGCTCCAACGGCTGTGTTTTTCCTCTGCTGTGCCTCTGTCCTGGCCGCCGGACTGTCCAGGGGAGGGTGTCTTGTGGATTGTTACCTGCCTTGTTATGTTGGCCTAGGCCTGGCTGCCATGCTGCTTTTCTTTGCGCACGTTACACTGAGCCGGGCCTTCCTCGCCCTTTGCTCGTGCCAAGTTCTTTTGCACTGTCTGCATTTACTGTTGTTCACCTTGTTGGGCTCAGTCTGCACAAACATGTACAAGGTCGCATAACAATGTATTTCGGTTCTTCCTGATATGGCCAGTCTCGCGCACCCAGACATAACATTATGTGCAAGTGCCATGAAGTATTTGATATGCTTTTAATACTGTGGTTTACTAGCGTTTAAGACACTTGGAGAAATCCCTTTCAGTGAGAAGAGCTATGATGTCCTGCTGATGTAATTCTGCATCTAGAGACTGAGGTATGGGGGTTCGATAGTCAAAGCCCAGAGGTCTTCTATTATTATAATAAACTATCTTACTGCAAGGGGAGGGTGGTAATGTCATTTATACGTTTATCCACTGAGCTCTGAGATGCTTTCCCCGTTTGTATTCTATGGAATTGTAACCATGCTGCTTATATTAGTCATATGCATTATGCTATTAGTACTGACACGTGTACTGTACATTAGAGCACGTAAGTTGGAATAAACATTTTAACCTATCCAGTGTCTCTTCCTACGCACCTTGTGTACAAGTACGAGTGAGTGACGAAAGAGTGTTCTTGCTTCTGCGAGTCCTGAGATAAAGATACCGTGTTCTGGGTTGTCCAAACATTAGTACTTGGGTGCTAATGGGATGCTAAGCTAGTTGGGTTGGGGTTTTTGGGTGCTACGGTATATGGTGGCAAACCACTGTATTCCGGGGTCCCATTTTCCTGTGCATAGCTCTGTGTATGTGCAGAAACCTTATGACAGTTCTGTGCTTGCCATTCATCATTACTTTGTTCATGATAACTGTGAGGGGCTCTGACAAGTTATCGCCTTCAGAGGCACCCCCTATAGCCAGATCAGGAGCATCTGAGTTTGCCAATTCAGAGTCCCCAGGATTCGCAGCCATAGAGCTCGAGTCGTTTACCTGTGGATCCATTGTAGACAGGATCCGATCCACTGACAAGCCCTGCTCCTGACCGGTTTCTGCATGCAGCTCTACGTGGTGTTCGTCATCCTCGGGGGCCTCCGTTCCTGCCAGCGGAAGATTTGTGAAGTTATCCGCCACCTGAGTGATGGCAGCGGGAGTGATGGACGGAACCAGAGAGAAGGCTTCAATCACTGTTGTCTGCCTTAGCGCAACTTCCACAGTTGCTGGGGGAAGCCGACTCTCGTCAGAGACACTGGCGTCTTTCCCGCTGCCATCTGCTCCCTTGGGTTGTCCATTCAGTAGTTCCTGAGAAATTCAAAAAATAGAGGTCGGAAAATCAATTTCCCATAGGAAACTGTAGCCAAGGCTACAGCCCGAACTGCTGAACGGAATTACACCAAATTTGGCAAAAAGGTAGTCCTTGGTTCAGAAAGAGCCCTTTTTTTTTTAAATGGTGTAAATCCGTTCAGTAGTTTTTGAGATATTAAAGGACAAAAATCTTAATATATCTGGGCGGGACCTAACTACACAAGCACAAGCTTGGCTCTAATTGGCTGCCAACACCTCAATCCAGGAAGTGTTGGCAGCCATCTTGGTGCAATGCTTTTTAGGTCTCGCCTAGCGACGCAGGGCATGCGCTGCCTGCTTGGCGAGATCTATTGTTCCGAAGAAGAACACTACCCCCAGCACGACCCCCTACACTACCCAAACACCACTGTACTATCCTAAAACACTACCCAAGCATGACCCCCTACACTACCCAAACATCACTGCACTACCCTAAACCCTAAAACACTACCCCCAGTACGACCCACTACACTACCCAAACACTACTGCACTACCCTAAACACTAAAACACTACCCCCAGCATGACCCCCTACACTACCCAAACACCACTGCACTACCCTAAACCCTAAAACACTACCCCCAGCACGACCCCCTACACTACAGAAACACCACTGCACTACTCTAAACCCTAAATCTACCCCCACCATGACCCCCTACACTACCCAAACACTGCTGCACTACCCTAAACCCTAAAACACTACCCCCAGCATGACCCCCTATACTACACAAACACCACTGCACTACCCTAAACCCTAAAATACTACCCCCAGCACGACCCCCTACACTACACAAACACCACTGCACTACTCTAAACCCTAAAACACTACCCCCTACACTACACAAACACCACTGCACTACCCTAAAACACTACCCCCAGCACGACTCCCTACACTACACAAACACCACTGCAATACCCTAAACCCTAAATCTACCCCAGCACGACCCCCTACACTACCCAAACACCACTGCACTACCCTAAACGCTAAAACACTACCCCAAGCATGACCCCCTACCCTACCCAAACACCACTGCACTACCCTAAACCCTAATACATTATGCCCAGCATGACCCCCTACACTACCCAAACACCACTGCCCTACCCTAAACCCTAAAACACTACCCCCAGCACGACCCCCTACACTATCCAAACACCACTGCGCTACCCTAAACGCTAAAACACTACCCCAAGCATGACCCCCTACCCTACCCAAACACCACTGCACTACCCTAAACCCTAATACATTATGCCCAGCATGACCCCCTACACTACCCAAACACCACTGCCCTACCCTAAACCCTAAAACACTACCCCCAGCACGACCCCCTACACTACCCAAACACCACTGCGCTACCCTAAAACACTACCCCAGCATGACCCCCTACACTACCCAAACACCACTGCACTACCCTAAACCCTAAAACACTACCCCAGCACGACCCACTACACTACCCAAACACTACTGCACTACCCTAAACCCTAAAACACTACCCCCAGCACGACCCCCTACACTACCCTAACACCACTGCACTACCCTAAACCCTAAAACACTACCCCCAGCACGACCCCCTACACTACCCAAACACCACTGCACTACCCTAAACCCTAAAACACTACCCCCAGCATGACCCCCTAAACTACCCAAACACCACTGCACTACCCTAAACCCTTAAACACTACCCCCAGCATGACCCCCTACACTACCCAAACACCACTGCACTTCCCTAAACCCTAAAACACGAACCCCAGCATGACCCCCTACACTACACAAACACCACTGCACTACCCTAAACCCTAAAACACTACCCCCAGCACGACCCCCTACACTACCCAAACACCACTGCACTACCCTAAAACACTACCCACAGCACGACCCCCTACACTACCCAAACACCATTGCACTACCCTAAACCCTAAAACACTACCCCCAGCACGACCCTTTGCACTACAGAAACACCACTGCACTACCCTAAACCCTAAATCTACCCCCAGCACGACCCCCTAAACTCCCCAAACACCACAGCACAACACTAAACCCTAAAACACTACCCCCAGCACGACCCTCTACACTACCCAAACACCACTGCACTACCCTAAACCCTATAACACGACCCCCTACACTACACAAACACCACTGCACTACCCTAAACCCTAAAACACTACCCCCAGCATGACCCCCTACACTACACAAACACTACTGCACTACCCTAAACCCTAAAACACTACCCCCTACACTACACAAACACCACTGCACTACCCTAAACCCTAAAACACTACCCCCAGCACGACCCCCTACACTACACAAACACCATTGCACTACCCTAAACCCTAAATCTACACCCAGCACGACCCCCTACACTTCCCAAACACCACTGCACTACCCTAAACCCTAAATCTACCCCCAGCACGACCCCCTACACTACCCAAACACCACTGCACTACCCTAAACCATAAAACACTAGGCCCAGCATGACCCCCTACACTACCCAAACACCACTGCGCTACCCTAAACCCTAAAACACTACCTCCAGCACGACCCCCTACACTACCCAAACACCACTGCGCTACCCTAAACCCTAAAACACTACCCCCAGCACGACCCCCTACACTACCCAAACACCACTGCGCTACCCTAAACCCTAAAACACTACCCCCAGCACGACCCCTACACTACCCAAACACCACTGCGCTACCCTAAAACACTACCCCAGCACGACCCCCTACACTACCCAAACACCACTGCACTACCCTAAACCCTAAAACACTACCCCAGCACGACCCACTACACTACCCAATCAATACTGCACTACCCTAAACCCTAAAACCCTACCCCCAGCACGACCCCCTACACTACCCAAACACCACTGCACTACCCTAAACCCTAAAACACTACCCCCAGCACGACCCCCTGCACTACCCAAACACCACTGCACTACCCTAAACCCTAAAACACTATCCCCAGCACGACCCCCTACACTACACAAACACCACTGCACTACCCTAATCCCTAAAACACTACCCCCAGCACGACCCCCTACACTACCCAAACACCACTGCACTACCCTAAACCCTTAAACACTACCCCCAGCATGACCCCCTACACTACCCAAACACCACTGCACTACCCTAAAACACGACCCCCTACACTACACAAACACCACTGCACTACCCTAAACCCTAAAACACTACCCCCAGCACGACCACCTACACTACCCAAACACCACTGCACTACCCTAAACCCTAAAACACTACCCCCAGCACGACCACCTACACTACCCAAACACCACTGCACTACCCTAAACCCTAAACCACTACCCCCAGCACGACCCCCTACACTACCCAAACACCGCTGCACTACCCTAAACCCTAAAACACTACCCCAGCACGACCCCCTACACTACCCAAACACCACTGCACTACCCTAAACCCTAAATTTACCCCCAGCATGACCCCCTACACTACACAAACACCACTGCACTACCATAAACCCTAAAACACTACCCCCAGCATGACCCCCTACACTACCCAAACACCACTGCACTACCCTAAACCCTAAAACACTACCCCCAGCATGACCCCCTACACTACACAAACACCACTTCACTACCCTAAACCATAAAACACGACCCCCAGCATGACCCCCTACACTACACAAACACCACTGCACTACCCTAAACCCTAAAACACTACCCCCAGCAAGACCCCCTACACCAACCAAACACCACTGCACTACCCTAAACCCTAAAACACTACCCCCAGCACGACCCCCTACGCTACCCAAACACCACTGCACTACCCTAAACCCTAAAACACTACCCCCAGCACGACCCACTACACTATACAAACACCACTGCACTACCCTAAACCCTAAAACACTACCCCAGCACGACCCCCTACACTACACAAACACCACTGCACTACCCTAAACCCTAAAACACTACCCCCAGCACTACCCCCTACACTACCCAAACACCACTGCACTACCCTAAACCCTAAAACACGACCCCCTACACTACACAAACACCACTGCACTACCCTAAACCCTAAAACACTATCCCCAGCACGACCCCCTACACTACCCAAGCACCACTGCACTACCCTAAACCCTTAAACACTACCCCCAGCATGACCCCCTACACTACCCAAACACCACTGCACTACCCTAAAACACGACCCCCTACACTACACAAACACCACTGCACTACCCTAAACCCTAAAACACTACCCCCAGCACGACCACCTACACTACCCAAACACCACTGCACTACCCTAAACCCTAAAACACTACCCCAGCACGACCCCCTACTCTACCCAAACACCACTGCACTACCCTAAACCCTAAATCTACCCCCAGCATGACCCCCTATTTTACACAAACACCACTGCACTACCCTAAACCCTAAAACACTACCCCCAGCATGACCCCCTATACTACCCAAACACCACTGCACTACCCTAAACCCTAAAACACTACCCCAGTACGACCCCCTACATTACACAAACACCACTGCACTACCCTAAACCATAAAACACGAGCCCCAGCATGACCCCCTACACTACACAAACACCACTGCACTACCCTAAACCCTAAAACACTACCCCCAGCAAGACCCCCTACACTAACCAAACACCACTGCACTACCCTAAACCCTAAAACACTACCCCCAGCACGACCCCCTACACTACCCAAACACCACTGCACTACCCTAAACCATAAAACACTACCCCCAGCACGACCCCCTACACTATACAAACACCACTGCACTACCCTAAACCCTAAAACACTACCCCAGCACGACCCCCTACACTACACAAACACCACTGTACTACCCTAAACCCTAAAACACTACCCCCAGCACGACCCCCTACACTACCCAAACACAACTGCACTACCCGAAACCCTAAAACCCTACCCCCAGCACGACCCCCTACACTACACAAACACCACTGCACTACCCTAAACCCTAAAACACTACCCCCAGCACTACCCCCTAACCTACCCAAACACCACTGCACTACCCTAAACCCTAAAACACGACGCCCTACACTACACAAACACCACTGCACTACCCTAAACCCTAAAACCCTACCCCCAGCACGACCCCTACACTACACAAACACCACTGCACTACCCTAAAACCTAAAACACTACTCCCTGCACGACCCCCTACACTACACAAACACCACTGCACTACCCTAAACCCTAACTCTACCCCCATCACGACCCCCTACACTACCCAAACACCACTGCACTACCCTAAACCCTAAAACACTACCCCGGCACGACCCCCTACACTACCCAAACACCACTGCTCTACCCTAAAACACTACCCCCAGCACGACCCCCTACACTACCCAAACACCACTGTACTACCCTAAACCCTTAAAACACTACCACCAGCACGACCCCCTACACTACACAAACACCACTGCACTACCCTAAACACTAAAACACTACCCCCAGCACGACCCCCTACACTACCCATACACCACTGCACTACCCTAAACCCTAAAACACTACCCCCAGCACGACCCCTACACTACACAAACACCACTGCACTACCCTAATCCCTAAAACACTACCCCCAGCACGACCCCCTACACTACCCAAACACCACTGCACTATCCTAAACCCTAAAACACTACCCCCAGCACGACCCCCTACACTACACAAACACCACTGCACTACCCTAAACCCTAGAAAAGTAACCCCCACCCCATGCCCAATCCCCCTTACCTCTCACTCCTCGTGGTTCCACTCTCCTCATGGTTCCTGCTTCACGTCGTCTGAGGGGCGGTGCACGTCGTTGTGAGGAAACAGAACAGCCTCTGTTTCCTTACAACGACGTGGAACGTGTACATTTTTTTAGAACGCATGGTCATTTACCATACATACCTTTACAATGAAATTCGTTGTAAAGGTATGCGTGGTAAATGACCATGCGTTCTAAAAAATGCGTAGTAATGACTTCGCGATGTACAACGCATGCGTGGTAATGCATGCGTTGTAATGGTATCGCGAAGTAAAAAAGTCGTTGTAACTGCTGTTTACCGATCGAAGCTGGCCCCTGTTCTTCAGTGAGTCGTTTATTTGATAAATTAGGAGGAAGGAATGTGTTTTTTTTACCGAAAAGTGCATTCCTGGCTGTTGTATTGTGAAAGTGTCCGCGTGGCCTGGTTTCACTTCCGGTGAGAGAGTGGAAGAGTCTGTTTGGATCTAAAGGAGTTCTGTTGTTGGACGGGGCCGGCGCGACACGTCATCAGAAAACACAGCTAATGGAAAGCTTCCTCCCCGAAGTGTGGAGCAGTGCCATGAGAGGTCAACGAGTGTGCGGCCCACCGCAGTATGACCGTACCGCGTGACCCATGTGCTGCCTCCAGGGTACGGGAGGCAGAAGCGGCATCCATCGCAGGTCCTCTTGAAGACCGTTGTAGCACTAATTCTACATTTTGGAACTAGGGCATTTTAACCTCGTTGTTCCTGCCAGATACAAAGAGAAGATCCTGTGTTATTCAGTGCCCTCGTTACCTTTTTTGTGGGTAGTGGTGCTTGTCACTTCGCTGCCCCGCCGGTGCACATGACTGGGCTCCCCACCTCGTGTGCCATCTGCAGGGCCTCTGCCCTCGGATCACTGGTTTCGGTTTCTGGAGTGGCAACATAAACATTTGCTCCCAAAGGACTAGCCTGAACACTTAGGTGAATATCCCCTGCGCCAGCATTCCGCAGAAATTCTTTCCTAGCTCTCCCACGTCGACGAGGACGTCATAATAGCATGGCTTCGCTCGCGACACCGTATGACGTCATCGGAGCCATAAGAGGACCTCGTCGGTGTGCTGACGTCAGTTCCACCCATTTTTTCCGTACCACCGAGGCAAACAGGCGGACCGACACATTTTCACATGTATACATAGTATACTAAATATATATATATATAAATGCATAACCAATAAAGGCATAAAGAAATAGCAACAGATCAAGCATTTCTCACTATTAAAACATAAACATGATTAAGACATATTAAAAACATTCATGCCAGACAGTAAAAGCATCTTTTTGGTAGAAACAGGTGGACAACGGGGAAGCGGGTGGGACAGTGAGGAATCCACAGGCAGATACTGTATCCACCAGAAAAGGCGTTACCGAAGGTAAGTAACTTGTTCTTCTGATGGATACTTCTGCCTGTGGATTCCTCACCTTTTGAATAGAATCCCCAAGCCGTACCTCACCCGGAGGAGGGTGTCCACCTGACTAGACCAAAAAATCTTGCAAAACAGATCGAGCAAAATGGCCATCCCTCCTAACCTCCGAATCCAATAATAATCGAATACTTTTTCGTCGAAATTATATTGAAAATAATACTTTCAAAATACTTTTATTAATAAATTTAGACAAACACTTAAAGGAAAACTTTTATTTATAATTAATTTAAAGATATTTCATACTTTACAAATTACGCCGAAGTCACGACCCTAGCGCGACTTTTCAAAATGGCTACCGGAATGCACGCAGCTATCGTGTAGGGTGCGCGAAGGGTGCGCGACTTCTGTATAATATTAAAAAAAGAATGAATATAGTTTTCCTAACTAAAAATTATTCACAATTTTTTTTAAATATATATATGTATTTATATATAGAAAATAAAAAAACATAGGATTGAGGTACATTAGACTTACAAATTTTCATTTAAAAAACCTTTGAAATTCACTGAAAAAACCATAGGTTTCAGGCACGTTATAGTTAGAAATTAGCATTTAAAAAACCATAGAAATTCACTGAAAAAACCATAGGTTTCAGGCACGTTATAGTTCGAAATTAGCATTTAAAAAACCATAGAAATTCATTGAAAAAACCATAGGTTTCAGGAACGTTATAGTTAGTTGGACATTTCACTCGTACAAAACCATAGAAATTCCGGCGTTATAGTTAGTTCAGCTAACTATAACTCACGCCCCCGCAATGCACTGCTGATGACGTCACATATTACATCATTCATGACATGGTCAGTAACATCACTGATGACATCACTGATGACATCTCAAATGACATCACTGATGACATCACTGATGACATCATCCACGTGAAAATCTGATGCACCTCCTCACACCTGAATATAACCTTTGATACACCCACTCTAAAATACAGACTACCATTTACGAAAAAATAGACACATCAATACCAGTTACTAAATATGCACTGACTGATTCCTAGGTCTACACACACACACATCCACTCATTCACCCATACAGTCACTCATACATGCAGTCACTCATCAATACAACACTATCATATGCACTCATACACCTATACAGACACTCACACACTGCCACATATCCAGAGTTACTCACACACCTAGTCAGTCATGCAAAGAATCAACCATACTTCCATTTACTCACCTATACAGTTATACAGACACCACCTCACTTATTCATACAGATACTAACACATAATTACTCTCTTATAGAATCACTGATACAAATACACACTCATCCATGCAGCCACTCTCACAATTACTGACTCTCACATATAGTTATTTATATACACCATCACTCACATATACTGCCTTTTACATATGTAGTTACTTGCACATGTACCACTGAGACATCCATTCACTCACCAACATACCCATACACACACTCACCCACCCATACAGCTGTTTCCACATGCACTCTTGAACCCATACACCCAGTGAATCAACCACTCACACATCTATGCACAGAGTCACACACCTCCCACCCACCCACACACACACTCAGGCAGCCATACAAATACTCCACACACATATATACTGCCTTTCACATATGTAGTTACTCACACATGTACCACTGGGACATACATTCACTCACTAACACACTCTTACACACACTTACCCACCCATACAGTCTATCACAGATGCACTCTTGAAACCATCCACCCAGTGAATCACCCACTCACACATCTATGCACAGAGTCACACACACCCCACCCACACAAACACTCAGGCACCCATACAGATACTCAGACAACCAATTAATAACCCATATAGACACTCATGCAGCTACTCACCAACCCATGCAGCAGCTTACACAACAACAGACAGACTGATACAGACTTTCACACAGTTTAGTCACTAACCCATTCATTCAGTAAGACACATTTAATCACTCACTTATACAGTCAGTCACGTACCTACTAAATCCTCCATACAGACACTTATAAACCCACTCATTCTTCAATACAGCTTGGCATATATATAAAACAAATTTAAACTTTACAGAAACACACAGTCACTGGATGATGTCATCAGTGATGTCATTTGAGATGTCATCAGTGATGTCATCAGTGATGTCACTGACCATGTCATGAATGATGTAATATGTGACGTCATCAGCAGTGCATTGTGGGCGCGAGTTATAGTTAGCTGAACTAACTATAACGCCGGAATTTCTATGGTTTTGTACGAGTGAAAAGTCCAACTAACTATAACGTTCCTGAAACCTATGGTTTTTTCAGTGAATTATATATATATATATATATGAGGAAAACTCGATTGCACTTCATCAGGAAAAAACGAGCGTGGACCCAGCAGTAAGTGCAATTTCTTTTACTTTATTGCCACCAACTTGTCCGCCATGACGCGTTTCAGCCGAAAAACGGCCTTGATCACATGACACGTCCTCAGACAGTTCTACCGCTTTTAAAGTGCTAGTGCAATGAATTATATCATAGACATAGAAGACATTTCATATACAAAAATTAAAAGCATAAATGCTAATTAACACTTGTACATTCCTAAGACCATACTTATAATTGCTTAAAACCATATTTATAAAAATATCCATGGTTAAATCCAAATTCATATAATAACGGTACTATAAAATCATATCATAATAGACCATGATTCTAAAATAAAAACATCATTGTTTGTCATGTCTATGTATAATAAAATAACATTGTAACTATCCCAAAATATTCCTATCGTGAACCACCATATTAACTGTGTATTCCGTCACTTACAATTTTAGTTGTCACAACTTAAAATGATGCAACTGGATAGCTGGTTTTCAAATATGCACTCATTGATCAATGCATGGGTGACTATGCTACCCCTATGTTGATACCACATATCATACCATCTCATCTAAAATAGTATTGTGCAAAAACGCATTTATATTTTTCCTAAAGTGACGATGTGCTTACCAAAGTGCCTAAAGTGAATATTAAAATGCATATGCTAAAATGATATTATTGTATCCGTTGCTCGCTATTCTGAACACAATAATAAATAATAAATATAGCTGCAAATTCCTGTAGGAAATTTTTTAACAGTTATCTATTATTGATAACATATACTCAATCTTTCTTTAACCCTCAAATATCTGACCTTATAATTTGCACGATTCATCTAGGTTAAAGAAAATAAGGTGCTAATGATTAACAAGTGCAAATTGATGAAGGACATATCATACATTATTATCTAATCCACAGTTGATCCCATAATAGATTCATAAATAATTCATATATTATAAAATACAATATATAACAACAATTAAATATGATCCATAAAAACAACTGTTAAATAGCAATAAATATCAATAAAATATCCTAAAATCAATCAAACTGGTTCAAGCAATAAATTGACATGAGGAGCATTTCAAATTATTTCCCTTATTGTGTTCTATAGATGCCATATACATTCTTATTTAGACCTTCTTGATGATTGATGGGAACACACTCAAAACTAATATATATTTTTTACTTTAAAGATTTGTCATTCTCGCTGTAACAGTGCACTGCTTTTAATATCCTTCCCATATATCTCTAAACCTTAACAACTGTATCTAATATTTTATCTAATATAGCTCTGTCTCATAAAAAGGTATATAGGTCCTCGCTCGTGTTGAGACCTCCAGGATATTTGCAATCAAACTGTAATATATAATTAGTTTCTAAGCGTCTCAACTTCGACTCACGATCCCCTCCTCATTTCTGTGGAGGTATTGAATCTACGACATAATATTTCAAATGTTTTAGATCACTATTGTGGCAGGATTTAAAATGTCTTGCAACAGGATAGTTGGCGTCATTATTAGATATGGCCCTGATATGCTGAAGAATTCTCTTGTGTACAGGTAACTTAGTGCTTCCTATATACTTCAAATTACAACTACACTCTAAAATATAAACTGCATACTCAGTTTTGCAGTTCAGATGTTGATTGATTTCCTGTACTTTCTTATTAAAAGCTGTTATGTATGTAGAAGTATTGACGCCATACTTGCAAGCCTTACATGTGGAGCACTTATAAAATCCTTTTCGTGCAGTTAACCATGTGCCCCTACTCTGATCTTCCGGGCTGCTCTTCACCAGCATATCTCCCATACTTTTTGTTTTTCGAAATGTAATCATGGGATTAGATGGTAATGACTTACCTATCACTGGGTCATCCCTTACTATGGGCCAATTGCGCCTAACTATCGACCTTATTTGCTTTTCCTGCCTTGAAAAGGATAAAATAAGTCGTGTTTGTTCTTGAGTCCCATCACATTTTTTGCATTTTATGTCTGACTCTACATTCTTATATCTCAATAGAAGGTCATCTCTTGCCTGTTCCCTAGACTTTCTTATTGCTATATCCACTATTTCTGACCTGTAACCTCTTGCTAGAAATCGATCCCGACTCTCAGCTTGCTTTTTATGGGTTTCTAGGTCATTGCTGCAAATGCGTCTAATGCGCAACATCTCCCCATACGGAATACTCTTAATTAAATGTGGGGGATGTGTACTTGTAGCATGAAGCAGTGTATTCCCTGCTGTTGGTTTTCTGAATAGTGTGGTTGTCAGACAATTATCAATAACCTCAATCTGTACATCTAAGAATGTCACCATGTTCCTGCTAAGAGTTGAGGTAAAATGTAAATTAATGTCATTTTTGTTGATTTGATCAATGAAATTTATGGCACTCTGTTCATCTCCATTCCATACAATAAATAGGTTGTCTATAAACCGCAACCAAGTAACTATATTTGCAACATATATTTCCTCAAATTTTTGCATGAGGACCAGCTCCTCCCACCAACCCATGAACAAGCATGCATAGCTGGGAGAGAAGCTGGCCCCCATTGCTACTCCTTGTATTTGCTGATACATTTGACTGTTGAATGAAAACAAATTGTTTTCTAGACAAAACAGCAACATGGTAAGGAGCATTTTTGTATGTTGTGCGTACTTGATAGGCCTATTAGATAGAAAATACTCAACAGCTCGCATTCCATCTCTATTCTTAATGCACGTATACAATGATGATACATCCAGAGCAATAAGTAAATATTCAGACCTCCATTGTAAATTTCTAATCTTATTTAAAAAGTCCTCTGTATCTTGTACATAAGATTTCAATTTCTGTTCAAACTCTTGCAGGAAAAAGTCAATATATAACGAAGCATTCTCTAATGGGCCATCACATGCTGCTATTATTGGCCTTCCTGGTGGTTTTTCGACGTTCTTATGGATTTTTGGAATAAAATATAACGTCGGGATGGTCGGAAGTCCTTTTCTGGTTTCCTGCCAGACGCGTTTCGGGCCAACGCCCTCTTCAGTGGCAGACCATGTGACGTGACGGCGTGCGGCAACCACCAGTAAATGCTTTATTGGGGCAGCTAACTGTGGAACAGGAGGTGCCTGTTATGTGCAGGGGTGACAGCGCGAACATCGGCAATCCTTTTAAAGACATTTTTTAATGTGAGTGACGGCGGCGACCCACTTGGGTTTTACTGAACCACCAGTCCCAGGAAGCATTGCTTCAGGTGGTTCACCTGAGCATTATTATTACAGGGATTTACTGGTGGTTGCCGCACGCGGTCACGTCACATGGTCTGCCACTGAAGAGGGCGTTGGCCCAAAAATGTGTCGGGCAGGAAACCAGAAAAGGACTTTGTTCATGGCGTGTGCCCTTGCTTTGGCGTAATTTCCACCTGGGAGTGCATCCCACCTAGAGGCAACTCTTTTTGTATATTATATATATATATATATATATATATATATATATATATATATATATATATATCAAAACAATACCCTTTCAGGCAACATCAATTATGCTAAAAAGAAGCAGAGAACTCTGGGTAGGTCTCAAGTTTAGGTGGAAAGTAGCTCCTGTATAGAGCACCCTCAACACCAGCGACACGCTAGATCTGCTCACCTCAAATGTCCTTTTCTATCAAAGTTTTTAAGCATAGGATTAGCACAGTGCCATCCACGCCGAGATAGAAAGGGGCAAAGTCTTTTGCCATTTCTACAGCAAAGTCTTTAAGCAACAGACTAGCACAGTGCTGTCCATGCTTAGGTGCAAAATGACAAAAGCCTTTTACCACTCCAGGCACAGTATAACAGCTTTGAATTGGTAAAATATCAATCAAGCCAACCTGAAATGAAATAAAGACTTTTATCCCTTTCTATCTCAGAGTGGATGGCACTCTGCTAATCCTGTGCTTAAAAACTTTGATAGAAAAGCAGACATTTGAGGTGAGCAGATCTAGCTGCTGCTGGAAAAAAACCTTTTGGACAATCGGAACACTTTTTAAAAAACTGTCCAGATATCTCTATTTTTTAGCCTTAATTTCTCAAAAATTATGGCACACATTTACACCATATCACAAAAAGCACACTTTCTAAGTAATGATCTAGCTTTCTGCCAAATTTGGGGCAATTATGTTTAGCCGTTTTTTCTGTTTCATCTAATTTTTCCTATGGAAATTGCATGGGGACAAAAGTGTTTTGTAGGCGACCTCCCACTCCCCCTTTTTTTCTCAATCCCCGCTTGACGAGTTACAGAAACATTCCAGGAAAGAGCTGAGGTGGATAAACTTTTTGAAAAAAAGAGTTTTGAGAAAATTCGTCAAACAGCGCCAACATTATTAGTAAACAAAAAACGCTCTTCCTATGTCATTTGAGATGCCATCAGTGATATCATCACTGATGTCATTTTTCATGTCATGAGTAATGCAGTATGTAGGGTCATAAGCAGTGCATGGTGGTACGCTAGTTATAGTTAGGTCAGTAAACTATAACTGGTGAATTTCAGAGTTTTTTCTTTTTTAAACATTAGGTTTTACCTTATTTCAAAACCTAGTTTTGCAATTTGAACTTTTGCTTTTATCAGTGGCTTTTTAGGGTTTTTTAATGTAAGCTAAGACCTTATTAGCATACCTAACTACCTAATTTAAGCTACACTTTAACCTTTGTCTACCAAAATGTTACAATTTTAAAATGAGGGCAGCTGAGTGAACAGATGTGAACAGGGGATGCTTTACTTAAGCCTACATCTTTCTTTTGAATTATTTTTATACCCTTTAAAAATACATTATGCCTCAAATTACTAAAAGCCCATACCTTCCCTCACGTTTGTCAGCCTTTGGTTTCATGCCTGCATTAACATCTCAATGCTCATATACTTCAGCCTGCTCTTCAGGAAAGACTTTAAATTCAACAGCTCGTATTTCAACAAAATGGCGGTCAGTTGCACCTCACTTTTGTTTTGAATACAAAATGTTAGTGCTCTAGTAGTTCATTAGAACTTTGTGGTGACCCTGCTGTTGATAGACTGCTGCTGGTGTTGAAAGTACACTTGATTCTGCATGTCAGAATGTTTTAATGAAATGGATGAAGAAGACATTTAAGAACTCCTGGAAACTGTGAACTTATTTTAGCTTTCTATAGCACTATCCATAATTTCCATAACAAAAACAAACACATAATTTCTTCATTTACCACAGTACACTCTGTAGGAAATGCTTTCCATTTTACAGCGTTGATTCCATCAAGATGGCTTCAGGTTTGACACACTTTTGCCATAAATTCAGAAGGTTAGCACTCTAGTTGCTCATTAGACCTTTGTCGTAAAGCTGTAGTTGATCACAAGGATGTTAACAGGCAGGGTGCTGCTGGTTTAAAAGTACGTGTTTCAATCTGCATGTCAGAATGTTTTACTAAATGGATGAGGAAAATATTTGAGAACTCATAGAAACAGTGTCACCATGTTAGGTTTCTAGAGCACTAACTATACTTTCTATGACAAATGGAACCACCTCATTTTCTTCATTTCTAAAGGAACCATGATGTTTTCAGTGAATTTCATTTTTTTATGATTTACATTATTTTGAACTTCTGCTGCCCCTAACCCTATTGTTTCTGCCAAACCACCGCTGCACACAGTTTTAAACCCTGCAGGTTTGTCCTGCAACCAACATGCCATGGCCGACCATCCTGCAAAGGCTGCTGCTCACCGGGGTTAGGCATTGGGCCTTGTCAGGTATCTGGCCCTGCACCCTAACTCCTGCCCTTTAAGCAAAGCCAGACACTTATTTTAGTGTTTGACTGTGCTTGTGTTTTTTAAGTGCTGGAAATGCTCGAGTTGGAAGCGACTCGCAAAGTGAAGCACAAAATGTCCATAGAATCCAGCACCTAAAATGAATGCTGGGTAGCTCGCGAGTTGTGTACTGAAATGCAATCAGCAATTTTCAAACCATGAATACAGTTCAAAGGAATGTTTGGTCATTATGTACCTTAAAGAGATGTACCTGTTGAATACCTAATCTGACATTTAATTCGAAGGTTTTACATCTAGCTTTAACCACTGATAGGGCATGTTTGTAAAAATACCTTTCACATATTCTTGAAATAAGCAAAATGATGTTCATCATTACAACAATGATTACAATCATTCTGCGACTTGAACCATCTGTGAGTCACCCATAAATTATACATTCTTCAAGAATGCATAATGTGGGGAGGCGTGGCCAACTGCCGAGGGAACTGGCCGCACCACTCCAGTAACATCCGTAAATAGATAACTTGCCCCAAGTGAAAATAGCTGAAAAGAGGGCCAGTTGTTCCGTGTGAGGCGGTGAACCACTATATCGATTGTGGTCCTGATCCGACCAGTGCTGGCAGAGATATTTCTCCAGACCTGGGTCGCCATTACTGCAAACGGGAGACTTGTCCTAGAGGCCTCCAGTTACTTGGCTACGCCGTGTCGTGGCAGCGAAGCGAATCCCTGCCCAGCGTCTCTCCGAGGGGATACATCATACTGGTTTCTGCGCTGCACCACCTCGGAGGACACCTAATATTTGCGGCCCCAGCGGATCGGCGATCAAGTCGGGAGTGAGCCCGACGGACCTCACTTGCCGGCCTAAGCGCGGCAGATGCACTGACGGTGAGACTCCCTGGCATCACCTGAAGCGGTCGGAGGGTGTCCGGCGCTACCCCAACTGCTCCCGGCGAGACATCGACTCTGGGACTCTCTGGACCCGCCCGCAATCGACTCCATGGCATCCAACTGACCGCCGATATCTTCAGCGACGTCACAGCTGCTGCGGTGAACTGAGCAGGACAGTGCGGTTTGGCGCCATTGGACTGGGAACGCAGTGAGTCTCGCCTCCTTTTTGAAACTTGGTGCCCCTGCCACAGCCGAGCGCCGACATCCTCCCTGGGGCCCCTTTGATAACACTCAGTGCAGAAGGTGGCTGTTGTGGGCCCCGGATTCTTTCACAGAAGCGAGGCGCCCCCGGGGGACTAACTCACGCAGCGATACGCTGGCGGCGCTTGGTGTGCTGAGACCATCTTTCCTTCCGGGCGGACCCCAACAGTGAGTGCCCACCTGTGGCCCTGGTCCGGTTGTGGTTGGGACCTGATGCAAGGTTGAGAACTAGTCCAGATGATTTGCTGAGGGACACATGTGCTGGGCAAAAGTACGCAAGTTGCTTGCAGTTGGAGGGAGCTACAACGTCCCCAGGCCCATCAGCATTACCATTGCCATTACGGCGGTCGCTCCTTGTTGCTAAGAGCCATCCGGAGCGGTCGCCAGGGACAGCTGCGCTAAGTCTGGACCCCCTCCCCATCTAACGGATCAGGCGCGGCCTGGTGTGCGTTTTCTTCAACACAGGCTCGACTGGTGAAACCCGACAGGCCGGATTGGGCCCTGTCCCTTGCGCAGGCGGCTGCGAGTAGCCAGTGGGGACCCACCTCTCCTTGCTACAACCAACACACCGACGCCATCATGGCGAGCGGCCGTAGCAGTCGTAACGCGCTCCAGGCGAAGCTGGATAAATTTGCCTGGCAGAGGGGGCAGGACGAGGCGCAGGCCAATCCAAAATCAACGGGGACCAGCCAGATCTCACACTACAGGACATTCTAGCGGCCATAACGACGGTACGCACTTCCCTGGAGAGCCGGATTTACACCGTCACCTCCGAGGTCTCCCTGATCAGGGCAGACATGCGGAAAATGGCCGAGCGCATCACCGAGGTGGAGTCCACGACCAAAGGTTTGACAACTGACACGGATCTCCTTAAGCGCCAAGTCACAGATCTCCAAGTCAACCAAGACCTGTTGAAACGCCAACTTGACGACTATGAAGGCCGAATGCGCCGCAATAGTGTCCGTATCCTGGGAGTTCCGGAATGCGAAGAGGGGCAAGCGGCGGACCTGTTCATGGAAGAATTAGTACTACAGCACCTCCAGCCTAAGGGTCTGTCCAAATACTTTTCCATCAAAAGGGCACACAGGGTGCCGGGCGGACGATCCAAACCCGGAGCACCACCTCTGCCAATCTTGGCTAGGGTGTTTAATTTTCGGGACAGAGACGCGATACTTCATTCTGCGAGAGCGGCCCCACCAGTTACCATTGACAATAGTAAAGTCACCTTTTTCCCTGATTTCACATTGAAAGTCCAGAGGCAACGCTGTAGCTTTTTGGATGTGAAACGCACCCTACGTGAACAGGAAATAAAATATGCAATGCCGTTCCCGGCGAAATTGCGCATTGAATCCGGAGGGAAAACAATGGTTTTTCTCCAGTCCCGAAGACGCTTGGGATTGGTTAGACGGCTGGCGTATGGTTGGCAAACGAAACAACAAGGCAAATCATGGGACTAGGAACAAAGCTCAGCCAGACAGCCAAAATGGGTCCCCCCCCAGAGGGTGATGCGGCGACAAACAGTGCTGCGGAACAGAGACAAGACGATTAACGTGGCGACCCAGTGGTTCTTAGTTAACATGGTTGCACTTTGGGGCCTTCGCAAATGCAAGTCTGCTCCTCATGGGACTGCTCCTCAGCGGAACATTGTGATTACTTGAAGGCGTGGACGTCTGACTCAAGGATGTAACTGACACCTGGTGTGGGGTACCGTTGCTTTTTATAAATGTACTCTGCTCTGGCCCAGTTTAACACTCATTGAGATATATTCGGGGTAAAGGCTTTAGCACGAATCGATGCCCCAGGGAGTGGGGTTGGATCACGTTCCCAACTATTCTTAGGGTGGGCAATAGGCACTCTGCAATTTTGGGGTGGCGGGAGGTTCAGTACCCGTCGTGCAGAGAGGAGGGCGTTTTGGGGGTGTGGGGACCTGTTTCTTTTTTTTTATTGTTGTTGTTTTTATTGTGATAGCAGTGATACAGTACCGTTATCCATGCACTTATACTCTGAGTCGGAGGAGTTTCTATGTCAATGTCTGCCCTTTACACTTTCGACATGGGCGTATAACGCCCCATTTCTAATAAATACACCATGTCAGACCATATTGTGGAGAGATCCCTCCACATTATCACATGAAACGTCAATGGGTTGGGGGACAAATTGAAGCGAGGAGTGGTACTCCAATATCTCAAGAGACAAGCCCCGGACATGGTTCTGTTGCAGGAGACACATCTAATTGGTAATACATGTAAGGCACTTGATCGCTGGGGCTATAGATTGGTGGTACACGCAGGTTTCAAATCCAGCTTGAGGGGGACCGGCATTCTCATCCGTAAACAATGCCCATTCATGATCAATAAAACATGGACAGATAGCCAGGGCAGATTTACCGCTCTTGCGGGGACATGGGAGGGGAAGTCCCTTAACGTGCTATCGATTTATGTACCCCCGGCACTGAAAAGCACCATGCTGACCGACCTGGGTAAACTTCTCCTCAACCTCCCAGACGGTATCCTGGTGTTAGGGGGCGACTTTAACCTGACTGTCGATGGCAGTGTTGACCGACGTCCCCCTCGACAAGATCCACGAGACACCTCGCCCCTGATGGACTTTCTCTTGGCTTTCGGCCTTGTTGATCTCTGGCGCCATTTTAATCCCCTGACGCAGAATTTTACTTTCCACTCTGGCGCCCATGGTAGTCAATCCCGGATCGATTACCTATTCACCCACACCGACGATCTCTCACATTTCAGTGACGCTAAATTCCTAGCGCGTGGTATTTCTGATCACTCCCCTGTCCTAACTCAGTTAACTCTACCCCAGAATTGTGGCCGTCTCACCCTGTCCATAACTCCATGGAGTTTGAAAATTCCGCATGTCCAGAAGGCCCTTCTGAAAGAAGTGGACCACTACTTCGCAGAAAACACAAACACAGTCCAGTCCAGTCGGGTTTTGTGGGGGGCCTTTGGGGCGGTCATTAAGGGTCAGGCATTATCATTGATGGCTGGACATAGGAAGGAGCTGAGAGCGTGTCTGGAATCTCTCGAGAATGAGATTCGCGATCTGGAGGATGAGGTAGCGACCAACGATGATGAACAACTGACCCACGCCTTAAGTGTCAAACGACAGGACTACCGACAGTTAGCGACGGAGACAGCTAAGTCAAAACAGAAAGCTAGTAGACATAAAATCTATGAGCTGGGCGATAATACCGGGAAACTACTTGCATGGTTGGAGAAGCGAGAGACTTTACAGAGATGGGTGCCCCTTATAGAGAGCGAAACGGGAACGATAGTGAACGATCCTCAGCAAATTGCAGAGGCTTTTGCCTCCCATTTCGCTTCCATCTACACCTCCACCACCAATACAACTCTACAGGACTCCAGAGACCTTCTGGCCACTATCCCGATCATTACTCTTGCCCCAGAAGACTCCGAAGCCTTAGAGGGTGACTTAACTGAAGAGGAACTAGCGACTGCTATACGCGGCATTAAGTCGGGCAAAGCCATGGGCCCCAATGGGCTCCCGATCGAACTGTTTAAATTAGTGACCTCCAAGATAACACCCACTCTTTGAGCTCTGTATTTAGAGAGTTTCCACACTGGGGCCGTTCCCCAAGATTTGATGTTAGCCTCAGTGGCAGTCATCCACAAACATGGTAAACCAGCGACGAGCCTTGGCTTTTATCGTCCAATTTCTCTTTTAACGGCTGAGGTAAAGATCCTCGCCAAGGTTTTGGCTAACCGTTTGATTCCTGTTATCTGTAAACTCGTACATCCAGACCAATCGGGCTTTATGCCAGGCCGCAACACGGCCCTCAATCTCAGACGATTACATGGGGTGATGGGGAGAATCCCTACTATCCAGGAGGACGCAGCTTTGCTGTCCCTAGACGCCAAAATGGCGTTCGACACTATTGAGTGGCCTTACCTATTTGCTCTCCTCGAACGTTTGGGGTTTGGTCCCAAATTTATAAAATGGGTCAAATTATTGTACACAGGCCCCACGGCTCAGATGTTAGTTAACCAACATACCTCCCGACATTTCCGACTAGAAAGGGGGACTAGACAGGGTTGCCCCTGTCGCCCCTCATTTTCGCCCTAATATTGGAACCTTTGGCGACCTGGGTTAGAAGGGACCCCATGATCAGGGGCTTGAAGTGGACAGACCAGCATGAAGATAGAATCTCTCTCTATGCTGATGATATTCTCTTATACTTAGCAACACCATTTACATCGCTCCATATCTTTGCTACATTCGGTGCCCACTCGGGGTATACAATCAACTGGACGAAATCTGTGATTTTCATGATTCTGGGTTCGGTGCCGCGGATGCCAAGAGACACCAGTATCACAGTGGCAACTGACGGGTTCCGCTACCTTGGTATCTACGTCACACAAGATCCCGCTCTATTTTATGAACGCAATCTCAAGGCCCCACTGACAAGGCTCCATAACGGCGTGCTCCATTGGCGGTCACTGTCCCTTACTTTGCTCGGTATGGCGGCATTGTTTAAAATGCTGGTGCTGCCTCGATTCCTATAAGCACTGCAAAACACCCCACAGTGTCCCAGATGCCCATTTTGTCGGTGTGGAGAGTGAGGTCAGGAATCTTTAAATGGGATGGGAAAAACTTGCGCATTGCTGCACACAAATTAACCAGGGGTTGGTACGATGGTGGAATCGCGTTGCCCGACTTAAAACAATACTATTAGGCCTCCCAACTTGCGGTGGTTAATCAGTGGGTCTTTGCCCCTCCATCTGAGCCGGCATACCGCACAGACAAATGGATAATGTCTCGGGGGGTTTAGGCGCGCCTTATACTCCAATCCTAAACGCCAACTACTCACTGGCCCTACGGCCCAGACAGTAGCACTCTGGCACCGAGTGACAAAAACGCTGGGGTGGCATAAGAAATTGACACTACTTACTCCCTTGTGGGAAGCTGAACAGCTCGGCATTTTGAGTAGGTGTCCTGAATTTGATAAATGGGACTTAATCGGCATCTCTTCCGTCGGTGACCTGTGGCGGCGCAATGAGATGATCCCATTCTGTGAGCTACAGGCAGAATACCAACTGGCAGGGTCTGAGACGTTCCGCTACTTACAAATCCGACATGCACTGACCTCCGTTGTGGCTAGTGGTGAAACTGTACCTAAAGCTTCCCCTTTAGAAGACCGACTCTTAACAGACCCTCTGACACATAAGGCGATTCCACTTTCATACCGTAAATTAATAAATAACAAGCCTGACCCGCTGGTGCACCTCCGGCAGGAGTGGGAATCGGACTTAGGGTACCTAGAGGATGACGATTGGCAAGAAGCCCTCTCCTCCCCCAAAGAAGTGGCAATTACAATGCGTCTACGACTAATTCAACTCAAGATCCTACACAGAGTCTATTTAGCAGCGCATACACTGGTTAAGATGGGACGTCGGTCAGATCTGGGGTGTCTCAGAGGGTGCACGACTGAAGGTACCTTTTTCCACACGATTTGGGAGTGTCCACTCCTTCAGCCTTACTGGGTGAAGATTGTCACTGCGCTTATGAGGGTATGCGGAAAGACTATTACTCACTCCCGCGGCTTTGTTTATTGAACATGTGGGAGGCCACTGACCTGACCCACACTGAGCGCACATGGGCTTCATTGGGGATTGTCTTGGCTAAGAGGAATATCGCTCAGGTATGGAGGACCGGGGACCTACCTAAGTACCAAAAGTGGGCCTGCGATATGGATACTGCGATGGTCGCAGAGAAAGATGTATTTAAGCACAGGGGTTGTCCCTCGAAATGGGACCACAAGTGGGCTAAATGGAATATGTCCCGTGGTGAGCTATGTGTGTCTCCATCAGTTGAACTGCGCAGGACAGATTTAGACATTGATCTTCTTCCTCCCTAATGCCTTATACTGTAACTGTTTATTTGATGCATGGTTCTATATTTTTTTTTGTCATTGGAATTGCTTGCTATGCGGCCCCGTGACCGCCCACTGTACTGTCAAAATTGTTTAATAAAAAGAGAATTAAAAAAAATGTATAATGTGTCATTGAACTTTTCATTGAAATACTGTAAAGAAATATCTATACCTATTTGACAACTTTTTAAAATCAGCATGTGCACATGTGTAAACATAACTTCAGTTTTTCTCACATATTTTGGCAACAGGGCTTTGATTTAAGGCAAAACCTATTTGTAATATACATCTACCTGGCCTTTTCAGCGTGTTTACCCCCAGACTTTTTGCTTTTTGGCCTCCTGTTTTTGACCCTGTTTCTGTTGATTTTATTACTCTGGGCACTTTACCACTACTATTCAGTGCTAAAGTGTATATGCTCTCCCTGTAAATTGTGTTTATGGATTGGCATTTCCATGAGTGGCTTATTCGTTTTACTACTAAGTCCCTAGTACAGTGCACTATGTGTGCCCATGGCCTGTAAATCAAATGCTGCTAGTGGGCCTGCCTCACTGATTGTGCCACCCAAACAAGCAGCCTTTCAAAAGGTTCACAGACCTGCCACCGCAGTATCTGTGCGCAGGTTTTACTGCCATGTCGACCTGGCAAGGGCACCCACTTGCCAGGCCCTAACCTTCCCTTTTATTACATGGGAGTCACCCCTAAGGTAGGCCCAAGGTACCCCTGTGGGCAGGGTGCAGTGTATGTGAAAGGTAGGACATGTACTTATGTGTGTGATATGTCCTGATAGTGAAATACAGTGAATTTCATTTTTCATGATTCAAAGGCTATCTGTCCCATAGGATAGAATGGGAGTTTATTTATAACATCTTATAAGTATAACTTCTCGTTGGGACAAGATAGAAAGATGGAGTTTAGTATGCCTGAATTCAGAATATAAAAATGCATCTTTTAGTAAAGATGATTTTTATATTGTGTGTTTGAAAATACCACTTTTAGAAAGTGGGTATTTTGTTGTTTAGCCATCCTGGAAGAGGTGTGGCGCAGCGGCCAGGGTGCCTGACTCCGGACCACAGGGTTCACGGTTCTGATCCCCGGCGGCAGGTTAGCCCAGCACCATGTGACTCTGGGCAATAGCTTGCTTAATCTTCCCGACGGCCCCCAGCGCCGGGACACCTCTCCGGAGGTAGCTGTGCGCTTTACAAATGCTGGCATTTACATTTATTTATTTAGGTACACAGGATGGCTAAACAACAGGACAACCCCAGACAGCACACAGCAAAGGGGCAGTACTTCTCCTTCAGCTTTCTTAGCTCTTCTCCTTGGCAGAGGTTCCTCTTGATTCCAGAAGTAATCTAAAGTTCTGGGATCAGGGCCCCACTATTTATACAGCATTTTCCTTTGTTCTCTGGTGGCAGAGAGGCTCTGTGCTCAGTCAAAACCAGTTCTGTCCTCTCTGATCCAGCTTCCCGGCAGGAGGTGGAGACAGCATTGTGTAAGGCAGACCAGGCCCATTCAGGTGCAAGGAAATTTCCTCCCCCTACTCTAAATGCAGCCCAGGTCTATTCAGCCCAGCCCTGACTCATCCAGGAAAGGTAGGACACACCTCAACCCCCCAGTGGCTGTCTACAGTGAATACACATCCTTAGTCCCTGTCACGCCAAAGCCAGACAGTCAATCCACAAACCAGCAGAGGTTTAGCCTCTGCCAAGGAGAAGAGCTAAGAAAGCTGAAGGAGAAGTACTGCCCCTTTGCTGTGTGCTGTCTGGGGTTGTCCTGCAATGGCTGTTTCTGCCAAGGAGAGGACAAAGACTTTGCTGTAAGCTGTGCATCCTGCTTGAAGAACTCCAAGGGCTTGAAGTAGAGCTTGCCCCCTGTTCTGAAGTCTCAGGGACACAAAGAATTCACCACCAGCTCCCGTGAACTCTCTTGCTGGGAGTTCTGACCTGCTAAGAGGTGCTTGTTTCTGTGTTGGACCTCTGGAGGCTGTTCCTGTTGCTGGGAGCTGGGAAAAAAGAAGCAACTAAAGAAGCGTGATGCATCCATACCCGTTTCCGACGCAACACCACCGTGTGGGAAAAATTCCCACGCACCACC
Organism: Calotriton arnoldi; assembly: GCA_963921515.1. NCBI lineage: Eukaryota > Metazoa > Chordata > Amphibia > Caudata > Salamandridae > Calotriton > Calotriton arnoldi. The sequence continues at coordinate 938,493 of CAWUFW010004765.1, forward strand.
ATCGTGCAAATGAAAAAACCAATGTAGCGCCTGCCTGCGGCTGGAGAAATTGCCTCACGTCGAGTCTCATGCACCGATCGCCGAAGTCCGAGATCACCGAACCGACTCCGACGCAGGCCTGGCTGTGCGACTGCAAAAACCGACGCATCGTGGGACCGCGGCTGGAGAGATCAACGCAGCGCCATTGCCGCCGTAATGAGAACCAACGCATCCCCCAATCCCCACACATTGCACCAGGCACCAAGTCTACATCAACGCCGGGGCCGCAGTAAGAAACTGACGCATCACCTCCCCGCACAGTAGGAAACCGACACATCACCTCCTCTCCAGTAAGGAACTGACGCATCACCTCCCCTGCGTGGCATTAAGGAACCGATGCATCACCTCCCCTGCATGGCATTAAGGAACCGACGCATCACCTTCCCTGAGGCTGTTTTTGTTTATGATTTTTACGCATCCAAGATACTTTGTGTTGAAAGTGTCACATCTATAGTTTGCTATGGACAGAACGATTTTTTCCTTTTAAAAGTCATATTTGGAAAACTGTATTTTGGATTTGTGTCATTTTGGTCTTGTTCGATAAAGATGACCTATTTTTCTAAACTGGTGTGGTGTCCATTTGTAGTGTTTTCACTGTATTTAGTGTATGTGTGCACAAATGCTTTACACATTGCCTCTTAGATAAGCCTGTCTGCTTGTGCCAAGCTACCAAGGGGGTGAGCAGGGGTTGTCTAAGGGCGTAACTCCCTTACCCTGACTAGAAGCAAGGATCCCTACTTGGAAAAAGGTGCAAACCATTGCAGAGAGACCCCCATTATTAACAATGTCATTGAACTTTTAATTCAAATTCTTTTTTTTTTTTTTCTTAAGTTTTTATTGAAGAAATTAATACATACAGGGTTTCACATTTACATGTAAGAGACATTCATCGATTTGAAAGGGATCAGCTTACAACAGTTACTATATAAAGTCACAGCGAAACATAGCATTATGTGGTTCACACGTGTTCTGCTCACATTAGTCCAGTTCGTGGATATTACACTGTATAATGCATGATAAGGACTACCCATTTGCCACCTGTGACCCAGTGGGGGGATATCTGCATGAGGGTGGGGGGGACTGCCACATTAAATTATACAGATGCATCCTGGTTTTCAGCGTCCGGGCGTGCCAGCAGGTATGCCTGGAGCGGGCCCCATATGTCTCGTGGGCGTGATGTTACCGGGAGTAGTTCAGCATATAAGCCTGTCTGATCCTGCCATAAAATCATGTCCCCTAGCCAGTCCTTGAATTTAGGTGCCCTCCCTCGACCCCATCGACAGGCCACTCGTCGCTTCGCCAGCATGAGACCAAAGGACACAAACCTGCGGTGCTGTGCCGGAATCTGTTCAGTATAGCTAAGCAGAGCCACCTGAGGGGATCTCGGGACCTGCGTAGAGATCATGCGATCCAATGCATTTAAGACCATAGTCCAGTATTCATACACCCCTGGGCACGACCAATCTAGGTGGAGAAAGTCAGCAGATTCCGCTCTGCATCTATCGCATCTACTCGGGTCTCGCAAACCGAATTTGTATAACTTTAGTGGAGTGTAGTAACTACGCTGAAGAAATTTATAATGAAGAATGCGCAGGCGGCTATTTGAGGAGACACGTTCAGTTTGCGTGCAGCAAAATTCCCATTGCTTGTCAGTAAGGGTTTGTTCCAATTCGGCTGACCATTTGTGCCGGGCATCGCATATGGGATATGTAGCATCAGTGTACATGGCGCGATATAGTGCGGACACTAAGTGTGCGGCTGTAGGTGTGCGTAGGACATGGTGTGGTGGTGCAAGCGTCCCGGGTTCAGCTGGATATTCGGGTGTGCAATCTTTCAACCCATGCCTTAAGCGTGTGTATTTAAATGTTTCCATCGTGGTAGGCGGAGGATCTGGAAAGAATTGGTGTAGGGTGCGGAATTTACCATTTAAGTAGAGGTCTCCCCACTGCCGAATGTTCCGAATCCGAGCCATTTTTCTAAACACTCCCTCCTGCAGCAGGGGCATCCGTGGGTGATATACCAATGGAAGTAGTGGCGAATATATGCTTGGTACTTGTGCTTTATTCGCTATATAGTGCCAGGCTTTAAGTGTACACTCCACGGATGTGGGACGTGGTTCTCGAGGTTTGAATAGTGAGAGTATCACGCCTTCTAGCGGGGTGGGATGTGCGAGCCAATGTTCAGTTGCTACGTGCGGTGTGTAGCGGGGGGGTTGAACCAGAAGTGGGCGAAATGTGCCTGAGCGCACTGGTAGTACAGTTCAAAGTTGGGGATGTCAAATCCCCCCTGTGCATATGGACGCGTTAGTGTGTCCCATTTTATCCGGGGTTATTTGCCACCCCATACCAGCCGGATCATCTCGGCGCGGAGGCTAGCAAAAAAATGTCTCCCTGGGTCATACGGGATATTTAGGAATAAATATAAAAATTTAGGTAAAATTACCATCTTTATTAGGGAGATGCGGCCCGCCATGGTCAGTGGTAGTGCGTTTCAGCGGGTCACACATCCAGTAACGTGGTCCATTGCGCGCCCATAATTCAGCCGCATCAGCTCTTCCCGGTCTGCCGTGACCACAATCCCCAAGTATCGCACCTCATCTGTGCACCATTCTATGGGATAATCTATGTCAAAGGATGTAGCAGCTGTGGTTAGTGGGAAAACCTGGGATTTAGCCCAGTTTATATGTATCCCTGATATGCCGCCAAACCGAACGAACTCCCTAAGTAGTGGGTTCAGGTTGTTCCGTGGCTCCTTCACGTAGAGCGTGACGTCATCCGCGTATAGTGATATAAGGACGGGGCGTAAAAAGCACCGGAGCCCTTTGTCAGCTTGGTGTTGTCTGATTTTGGCGGCTAGCGGCTCCATTGCGAGAGCAAATAGTAAAGGGGACAGCGGGCATCCCTGGCGAGTGCCCCTGGTAAGCGCGATCGGAGGCGAGAGTAATCCGTTTATTTGGACCTTGGCTGTTGGTGCTGTGTATAGGAGTCTGATATATGTCATGAAACCGTTGGGGAGTCCCATGTTTTGGAGTATAGCGAAAAGATAGCCCCATTCCACTGAATCAAAGGCCTTCGTGGCGTCTAAAAAGACCGCCACTAGTGCCATGTTGGGGTCTACAGTTTGGAGTATAGAAAATAATGTCCGCAAATTATGGGCGGTGGCCCTACCGGGGATGAAGCCAGCCTGGTCCGGCAGAACCAGCTTCTCCATAAGGAGCTTAAGCCGGTTGGCAATTAACTTAGCAAGAATCTTGGCATCTGTATTTATTAGCGAGAGAGGACGATACGACTCACATCTATCTGCTGGTTTACCTGGTTTTAACAGTGAGATTATACGCGCCTCTCTCATCGACTCCGGTAGGAGCTGCAATTCTTGTGCCTCCGAGAATACCTCTTTCAGGACTGGAAGGAGCTGGTCAAGGTAGGTTTTTATAAAACTCTATTGGGATGCCGTCAGACCCGGGGGCCTTCCCCGACGCCAACTGCATGACTGCTTCGCGAAGCTCATCATCCTCAAATGGCGCCTCCAAGAATTCTCTCTGACCGTCCCCCAACCATCCCAGCGCTACATCTGCAAGATACTGCGACAGATCTGGGGGTGCCCTCTGGCATAAGGTATATAATTCCGTATAAAACTCAGTGAAGGCTTGCAGGATGTCCCGGCTGTCCCTATGTCGTGCCCCGTCTTCCCCCACCACCTCCAACACATGATTGGAGAACCGGGGTGGTCGTATCTCCGACGCTAGCGCCTTACCCGGTCTCTCCCCTCGCCATATCGTCAGGCCGTGAAATATTTACCTTTAAACCTGGTCTCCCGCGTTGCTGTCTCCCCATACTCAGATATTTTCTCGCGTAGGAGAGCCCGTCGGTCGCCCGACGTCTCCGTCCACGTGTTGTTCCAGTGCCTTAATTTCTATTTCCAAGTTGTGGAGTGTTCGTCGTAGATGGCGGAGCACCCCAAAACTTTTAGCCATGCATGTGCCTCGTATAGTTACTTTAAAAGCTTCCCACACTGTATTGACATATGTAACCGAACCTTTGTTTCTGGTAAGGAAATCGTCTATCTCCTCGCCTATCTCCGCCCGGAACACCGTATCTAGCAGTGCCTCCGGCACTAGTCTCCAGCATCGTGGAGTCGCAATTAAGCTGGGGGGCAGTATTGTCAGGCATACAGGCGCGTGATCGGAGTATGTGCGTGCCATGTGCTCGACCGAGTGTATCCATGTGCCAACCCCTCTGGAGCAGACCCAATAATCCAGCCGCGACCAGGTGCGATGGCCAGCCGTGTAGTAGGTGCCCTCTCTGTCTGCTGGGTGGGCATATCTCCAAGCGTCTATAAGTCCTTGATCTAAAAAATGTTGTGAGAGGGTATCATGTGTGTTGTTATAGTGCTGCGGGAGGGGGTTGGATCTATCTAGGGCGGGCCGCAGAGCAACATTAAAATCCCCTCCCCAGATTATATGGGTGGATCCCACCTTGATTATCTGTCCCCATAAAGTGGTGAAGAAGTCTGGGGTATCTGTGTTCGGCCCATAACATGAGGCGATGGTTACCGACTGGGTGCCTAGTGTGCCCCAGAGGAGGCAGCTGCCTCCCAAGGAATCACTGTAGGTGCCGCCAAGTATGAAGGGTGTACCTTTTTTGATAAGTATGAGTGTACCCCGTGAATATGTGGAGTATGAAGAAAACACCCTCACGGAGGCCCATCTGCTGCCAAAACACGGTTCGCGGCGAGGGTCAAGATGTGTTTCTTGTAGCAGCGCTACCTGTATGTTATGCCTGTCCAGATACGCCAGTATGTGGCGTCATTTGCGAGGGTCTCCCAGCTCTCTTACATTCCACGTGAGGAGCTTAATTTGCGCATTTTCAGTATGTGTTGACAGTATTAACTGTGTGTTTTAAAAATTGTGGGCAGTGATGTGTGGTATCGCGTCTGACCTTGGGTATTTTTAGCACGACTGGTCCGAAAAAATCGGGCATATCGAACAAACTGTGTCTCTTGGTAAACATTTGTAAATCTGAACATTCCTGTCCCCTCCCCCCACCCCCATCAACTTTTTCCCCATAAGTCGCCATTAGGGCGAGTAGCAACATCCCATCCCACCCCCTCCCACATCAGCACCCCAATCGTGCTGGTGCAAAAGTACCCTCCCAGCCACCCAGACAAAAAAAAACATACTATGTAGTGTCAAACAGTGACACTGTGGTATGTAAAGTCTCTCTAAGAGTAATTAAGGTGGAAATACAACAGAAATGGGGATCTCCCAGATAGGGGGGGGGGCGCCAGTGAGCAACAACAACCCTTCCCGTGGTCCCACTCCGCTGCCTCACGGTTCCCAGCATTCCCAGTGTGGGGGGCGTGGGAGTAGCGGTAAGGGAAGGGGGCCTGGCGACAAGTATTTTAGTATGGCCACTACTTAGGTCTGGAGTGACATAAGGGGTCTGTAAGTTAGAATCTTCCTGATCATAAACATATCAGAACAGAAACCCATATCGCCCTTAAGGGCACTTAGCTGTTCATAGGTGTTCAGTTCTTGAGTCGGTATCGCCCGGTGGCAAGTGTCGGGCAGTTCCGGTGTCCTCTCTGCATTGTTCAGGGCGGTTGGATCGCAGCAGCCCAAAAGAGGCTGTCAGTCATCCATACACAAAGAGGACCGGTATCTCTCTCAGTTCCAGCCGGGCGTGGTAATGATGTCATGAGCTGGTTATTCTTCTGTCGGGGATGGGGATCTAGATATGCGATCCTGTCGCGGCGACCTTCGCTGTGTAGCTTTAAGGAAGTCTTCCACTTGCTGCGGAGTGTTGCAGACAGTCTGTTTGCCGTTGTGTGTGATCCGAAGCCTTGCGGGGTACATTAGGGCGTAGTCGATCTGGGCCCTGCGTAGCTTGAGCTTGACTGGCAGGAATTTCCTTCTCGCTTCCTGCACAGCCATCGTGAAATCCGGATATACGGTGAATTCATTTCCCTCGAACTGCAGTTTTTTCTGTTCACGAGTTTTCCTGAGGGCCACGTCTCGATCCCGGTAGTTTAGCAACTGAGCTATGATGGGTTGCGGAGTACTCCCCGGAGGGGGCCGGGGACCCAGAGAGCGGTGTGCTCTTTCCACCACCATATGCGCCGAGAATGATTCCGCTCCAAAGGTGGCAAATAGCAGCCTTTCCACAAACTCCTCCATGCGGCCAGTGCCTGTGCTTTCTGGTATTCCAAGAATGCGGATATTGTTGCGGCGACTTCTGGCCTCCAAATCTTCATTCTTAGCTGCTATGACTTTCAAAATTTTGTCCATGTGCGACACCTGCTTTTGCATCTGGGCCGTGGCGTCCTCTGTGTCTGATATCCTTCGTTCCGCTTCTTTGAGTTGCCCATCATGTTTGCCCACTTTTTGCACGAGGAAGTCCAGTCTATTGTTCATAGTGTCCATTTCCCCGGACAGGTCACTGAGACTGTGTTTCATGGCGAGGAGTAGCGATTTTACATCGTCTTCCATGGTCGGTGGGGAGGTGTGAGATTGGTCCGTGCTGGTAGAGCCGGAGTCCGCCAATGTGGATCTAGTAGACGTCTTCTTATTGTCGAATGTGAGGCGGGGCTGGCGGCCATCAGGTTTCCCCATCGTGAAGGTAATTGGTTCCAGACTCTCGCCCCACCTGCTGTGCCGTAAGGAGCAGTCACGGCTCAGCTGCGATCCTCTGTAGTTCCCTCCGCTCGTTAATTCTGTGTCTTGTGCATCTGTCCAGCTTTCGCCTGGCCTGCGTGTGGCCCTTCAAGGGGGGGGGTCGAAGTCAGCGCCCTCCGTGTGGTGGGGCGCGGATCTGACAATAGCGTGTGCGTGAGGGGGGGAGTTTATCTCAAATTAGTAGTCTTGTACCTCAGAGCTGGTCTAATTAGGATCCTTGTGTAAATGCGCGATGTATAGGGCTCATTGTATCCGTGAAATGTGGATGGATTCGCTTTGCCTGGGCCTGCCGGTGTCAGGGCCTCTCCAGTATTGCGAGCCTCGCGCTAACAATCCCAGTCTCAGTCCGCCCGCCCTCACTCCAGCTCGGTGTGCTGCTGGGGTATGGGTCCCGTCCCCTGCTTCTTCACTTCAGTTTTCGGCATGCAGAAGAGCGAGGTCGGCCCTCTGTATTCTCAGCGTGGCCTAGTAGGTGATGTTGTGGTGTGTTGCGGCGGGGGGCTCTCGCCGAGTCATGGGTGGCACTTGCTCGCCCGGTGGGGCGCGTCTAGCATTCTCTCCTCAGGGTCAGTGCCACCCGGCAGTGTATTCCGGCTCACCCGAGGGGTCTCGGTAGCTGAACCGGGGCTCCCCCGCAATGGCCTGTCGCCTGTGCCGCAATCCGCAGGGAAAAAATGTCCCCGGTGCCCTCTTTACTCACGGTGCAGTCTCTCTGTATTCGCCCGATCGGCGGCTTCTCTCCTCTTTCCTCGCAAGTATTCCCAGCAGGTCGCGGCGCCGTCTTTCTCTCACCTCCGCGTTTTGCTTACATTCTCGAGACCGCACACGCAGGTTTCAAGGCCCGGTCACCACGTGGAATCCCCGGGGCTCCGGTAGCGTAGCACGCCGTCCGAGAGAACCAGGGCAACAGCGCCTCGGGGCCCCAGCGTCAATATCTCGCTCCGATCGCGTCACTCCTCAGCGGGGATCCAGGATTTTTTCACCGCCGCTGCAGCTCATTCCAAGTGATCAGAACCCTTGCTTTTCATGCCGGTTTGTCGTGGTAGTGTAGGATATATGAAGGATTTTGTCCGCCACACCGCCAGAGCCTCACAGGTGTGCGGCCATCTTGGATGTGCGCCACCTAGCGCCCCCCTTTTAATTCAAATTCTGTAAATAAATATCTATACCTATTTGACAACTTTTTAAAATCAGCATGTGCACATGTGTAAACAGAACTTCAGTTTTTCTCATATAATTTGGCAACAGGGTTTTGATTTAAGGCACAACCTATTTTTTAACGTACGTCTACAAATCACACTAGTTGCTCGTAGTCTTTACCTTGTTTAAATGAAGTACTGTTTGCTATTAAATATTTTTCTAGCCGTTAAACTCTGCACCATACACATTTTACCATAATAAATCAGACTTGTCTCCAGGATTACACAATTTTTATTTCATAGTTTTAGACATGTACATACAGTCAATGTATGCTGTAAAGGTTTGTGGGACCTTTAATAATTACTTTCTTTTCTAAAATAATTGAGCAGTTTATACAGTAATTCGAGTACCAATAGCTTGGATGATGTCATCAGTGATGTCATTAGTGTTGTCATCAATGATGTCATTTGAGATGTCATCAGTTGTGTCATCAATGATGTAATTTAACATGTCATGAGTAATTTAAAATGTGAGGTCATGAGCAGTGCATGGAGGGGTGCAAGTTATATTAAGCTCACTGAACTATAAGTGGTGAATTTAAGCATTTGTTTGGTTTTCAAGCATTAGTTTTTAACTCATTTCAGCACCTAACTATAACATTACTTTAATCTTTGTTTTTTTCAGTGAATTGGTAGGTTTTTTTATTTAACATAAGCTAAGATCTTATTACCATAGCTAACTATAACATCACTTTAATATTTGTTTATTTCAGTGATTTTTCGTTTACTGTTCGGGCAGATCATATTTCCACATCTGACAATAACATCTATTAATCTTTGTGTTTTTTGCAATGAATTTCTAGTTTTTTAAAAAACATATTCAGCTAACACCTCCACTGCACACAGCCTTTGGCCATTCACAACCGTGGGTTGGCGCAGGTACAGACTCTCCTGGTGGGCATTCTACCGCAGCCTGCCTTCCGTGGTCAGCCTGCTGTCCCAGCCTTGCTCCTGCCTGCCTTCTATTCTCTGTCTGTGTGACCAGGCCCCTCCTGCCTGCCCTCTGTGATCAGCTTGATGCCTCTGTCCTCCTCCTATCTGCCCTCTGTTCTCTATCTGCACTGCCCTCTGTAGTCATCTTGCAGACCCTGCCCCCCTCCCCTTCTGCCCTCCATTCCTCATGTGTGTGCTTCTGCCCTCTCTCGCCTGCCCTCTGAGGTCCATTGTGCTGCACCTGACCATGCCAACCTACCCCCCTCAGTCAGCTTTCTACCTCTGCCCCCACCACCCACCCCTGCCCTCTGTTCTCCATGTACATGCCCCTGCCCCTCCCGCCCTCCATGGTCCATTGTTCTGACCATGCCTATGCATGCATGCTCATCATAGTCAGATTGCTGCCCCTGCCCCAACCCCATCCCATCAATCCTCGGCGAACAGCTTACTGCTTCTGCCGGCCTGCCCTATGTGGTCAGCTTGTTGCCCCTGTTACCCCTTTTCCCTGCCCTTTGTTTTCTGTGTGAAGGCCCCTGCACCTACCCAAGGACCATTGTGCTGCTCCTGCCTATGCAGGCCTTTCATCCGTGGTCCACTTGCTATCCCACCCTCCTTTCTGTCTTCCATTGCCCAAGTCTGCCCCTATCCCCTCCTTCCTTTCCTGTCTGGTCTCTTGTGCTGCTACTGCCCATCCTGCTTGCCCTCGGTGATCAACTTGCTACTCCTACTCACGTTCTCCCTGCCCTCTGTTGTGTGAGTTCATGCCCCTGCCCCCTCCCTCCTGCTATACATGGTCTGATGTCCTGCCACTGCCCTCCAGCTTGTCCTCCTTGGCTAGCTTGTTGTCCCTGCTCCTTACCTCTCACCCTGCCCTCTATTATTTGAGTCTATGCCCGTCCCTTCTCTCCAGCCCTGCGTGATCTGCTGTGCTGTCACTGCACCCCCTGCCTGCCTTGCATGGTTAGCTTGCTGTACCTGCCCTGCTCCCCCTGCCCTCCACTGTCAGTGTGCATGACCCTGGCCCCTCCCTCCTGCTCTCCATGGTCAAATGAGCTTCCACTGCCCTTCCTGTCTGCCCTGCATCTCCTTTTGTGCTGCCACTGCCCCTCATTCCCATCCTGTGGGGTCAGTTTGCTGCCCCTGACCCTTCCCCCTGCCCTCTTTTTTCTGAGTTCAGCCCCAAGGCACTCCCTTCTACCCTCCATGGTCGTGTGTGCATCCCTCAGCCCCCTCCCACTTGCCCACTATGGTCCGATGTGCTGTCACTAACCGTCCTGACTGCCACATGTGGTCTGTTCGGCTGCCACTGCCACTGCCCCTTCTCCTGCCCTGCATGGTCAGCTTGCTGCCCCTGCTCCTTACCACCTCCCACATTCTTCTGTTGTCCATGTGCGTGCCCTTATCACCCCCTCCTGCCCTCAATGGTGTGTTGTTCTTCCACTGTTCCTCTTACCTGCCCTGCATCATCAGCTTGCCGCTCCTGCTCTTGACCCCCTCCAATCTACCCTCCCATGTCCGTGTAAATGCCCCTGCCTCCTCCCTACTGCCCTTCATGGCACATTGAGCTGCCACTGCCCCTCCCGCCTGCACTGTGTGGCCAGCTTGCTGCCTCATCCCCTCCCCCTGCCCTCCATTATCCAAGTCTATGCCCCCTCCCCCTCTCTCCTGCCATTAATCATCCATTGTGGTGCCATTGCTCCTCTCTCCTGACCTCCATGGTCCCCGTTGCTGCCACTGCCCCTTCCACTTGCCCTCCATGGTCTGGTGGGCTAACATTGACCCTCCCGTCAGCCCTGTGTGGAGGTTGTATGACTTTAACAATGCATGCCTTTACCACGCATGCCTTTACCACACATGCCTTTACCACACATGCCTTTACCACGCATGCCTTTACCATGCATGCTTTTACCACGCATGCCTTTACCACGCATGCCTTTACCACACATGCCTTTACCACGCATGCCTTTACCATGCATGCCTTTACAACGCATGCCTTTAACGCATATGCCTTTACCATACACAGTTAGTATAATTAAGGCATGTTAAACACATATATATATATGATTTTAAATTAAATATTTTCCTCATTTAAGTGGGAGACCCCTGCCAGTTTAAAAAAATGTATTATACATTTATTTTTGTTTTTTAATGGGGAAACTCTTCACCCCTTTTTCAATTACCTTTACCACCCTATACTACTACCCACTCCTAAACTCTAAAATGACCCTTACCACCCTATACCCTTACCCACCCCGCAAACCCTAAAATACCTTTACCACCCTACACCCTTAACTACCCTCCCGAAACCCTATGTGAGCAAGGCAGCTGAGACTGCTGAAACGCGTAGATGTTGTTTTTGTCGTTCAATAAAGAACTGAGCAATTGAACCCGCCTGGGAGTGCTGGACGATTATTTTGGAAAGAAAATATCTCATTTGGAATATATATATATATATATATATATATATATATATATATATATATACACACATACAGAATAAAGCGGAGTCCCAGAACCCAATATCTCCATGCATTTTCCATAGACTTCTTCAAGAAGCGCTCGGCAAAAACTGCTGAACGGAATTACACCAAATTCGGCAGGAAGCTAGAGCTTGATACGCAGCTTATGCTTTTTGGGATTTGGTGTAAATCCATACACTGGTTTTTGAGAAATTAGGGTCATCAGTGATGTCACTGACCATGTCATGAGTGATGTAATATGTGACGTCATCAGCAGTGCATTGCGGGGGCGCGAGTTATAGTTAGCTGAACTAACTATAACAGGGGAATTTCACAGGTTTTGTACGAGTGCAATGTCCAACTAACTATAACTGTCCCTAAAACCTATGGTTTTTTCTGTGAATTTCAAAGGTTTTTTAAATGCTAATTTATAACTATAACGTGTCTGAAACCTATGGTTTTTTCAGTGAATTTCAAATGCTAATTTCTAACTATAACGTGCCTGAAACCTATGGTTTTTTCAGTGAATTTCAGAGGTTTTTAAATGCTAATTTCTAACTATAACGTGCCTGAAACCTATGATTTTTTAAGTGAATTTCAAAGGTTTTTTAAATGCTAGTTTCTAACTATGCCAACAGAGGTAGGACATGTGAAGAAAGAAGAAAAAACGCACAGAAAGAAGCAAAAGATGTGCAGAAAGAACCAACAGAGGAGCAGAAAGAGGCCTTGTTGCAAAATCATCCTGTGCCCACAACTTTTTCAGACGGGTACTGGTGGTAACTGACTCTGACTAACCAGAGCCAGTGCGGGTTTGCACAGTGGTGAAGGGAGGGGGCCTGAGGTGACATGTGTGCAAACGCGCCCCGTGGCGCGCTTTTAAGTTGCGGGATTAAGTTCCCTTGAATCCTGAGGGTCCCTGGGGCCCAACTAGCCCCCCAGGTACCTACAGTTAGGACCACAGAGCTGAGTTGCAGAGAGGCGTTCCGAGGCCACGCACCTTTTTCACCTCTCTGCAACGCAACTCTGTTGTGCTTACTGAAGGTACCTGGTGGGCTAGTTGGCCCCCAGGATTCAAAGGGAATTATCTCCCCAACTTAAAACGCACCACAGGGCGTGTTTGCGCACATGTCACCTGAGGCCCCTCCCCTCCCTTCACCACTGTGCAAACGCGCCCCGTGGCGCGTTTTAAGTTGGGGGATTAGGTCACCTTGAATCCTGAGAGTCCCTGGGGCCCAACTAGCCCACCAGGTACTTCCAGTAAGCACCACAGGCCTGCGTTGCAACGCCTGTAACAAATTGTGCAGTTGTGTTTAGGTAGTGAAGAGGGTCGTGCTGGGGGTAGTGTTTTAGGGTTTAGGGTAGTGCAGTGGTGTTTGTGTAGTGTAGGGGGTCATGCTGGGGGTACATTTAGGGTTTAGGGTAGTGCAGTGGTGTTTGGGTAGTGTAGGGAGTCATGCTGGGGGAGTGTTTTAGGGTTTAGGGTAGTACAGTGGTGTTTGGGTAGTGTAGGGGGTCGTGCTGGGGTTAGTGTTTTAGGGTTTTAGGGTTTAGGGTAGTGCAGTGGTGTTTGGGTAGTGTAGGGGATACTGCTGGGGGTAGTGTTTTAGGGTTTAGGGTAGTGCAGTGGTGTTTGGGTAGCGTAGGGGGTACTGCTGGGGGTAGTGTTTTATGGTTTAGGGTAGTGCAGTGGTGTTTGGGTAGTATAGGGGTTTGTGCTGGGGGTAGTATTTTAGGGTTTAGGGTAGTGCAGTGGTGTTTGTGTAGTGTAGGAGGTCGTGTTTTAGGGTTTAGGGTAGTGCAGTGGTCTTTGGGTAGTGTAGGGAGTAGTGCGGGGGTATTGTTTTAGAGTTTAGGGTAGTGCAGTGGTCTTTGCGTAGTGTAGGGGGTTGTGCGGGGGTAGTGTTTTAGGGATTAGGGTAGTGCATTGGTATTTGGGTAGTGTAGGGGGTCATGCGGGGGGTAGTGTTTTAGGGTTTAGGGCAGTGCAGTGGTGTTTAGGTAGTGTAGGGGGTCGTGCTGGGGGAGTGTTTTAGGGTTTAGGGCAGTGCAGTGGTGTTCGGGTAGTGTAGGGGTCATGCTGGGGGAGTGTTTTAGGGTTTAGGGCAGTGCAGTCGTGTTCGGGTAGTGTAGGGGTCGTGCTGGGGGAGTATTTTAGGGTTTAGTGTAGTGCAGTGGTGTTCAGGTAGTGCAGGGGGTCATGCTGGGGGTAGTGTTCTAGGGTTTAGGGCAGTGCAGTGGTGTTCGGGCAGTGTAGGGGGTCGTGCTGGGGGTGGTGTTTTAGGGTTTAGGGCAGTGCAGTGGTGTTCGGGCAGTGTAGGGGGTCGTGCTGGGGGTGGTGTTTCAGGGTTTAGGGCAGTGCAGTGGTGTTCGGGCAGTGTAGGGGGTCGTGCAGGGGGTGGTGTTTCAGGGTTTAGGGCAGTGCAGTGGTGTTCGGGCAGTGTAGGGGGTCATGCAGGGTGGTGTTTCAGGGTTTAGGGCAGTGGTGTTCGGGCAGTGTAGGGGGTCATGCTGGGGGTGGTGTTTCAGGAATTGGGGCAGTGCAGTGGTGTTCGAGCAGTAAAGGGGGTCATGCTGGGGGTGGTGTTTCAGGGTTTAGGGCAGTGCAGTGGTGTTCGGGCAGTGTAGGGGGCGGTGCAGGGGTGGTGTTTCAGGGTTTAGAGCAGTGCAGTGGTGTTTGGGCAGTGTAGGGGTGGTGTTTCAGGGTTTAGGGCAGTGCAGTGGTGTTCGGGCAGTGTAGGGGTCGTGCAGGGGGTGGTGTTTCAGGGTTTAGGGCAGTGCAGTGGTGTTCGGGCAGTGTAGGGGGCGGTGCAGGGGTGGTGTTTCAGGGTTTAGGGCAGTACAGTGGTGTTCGGGCATTGTAGGGGGTGGTGCTGGGGCTGGTGTTTCAGAGTTTAGGGCAGTGCAGTGGTGTTCGGGCAGTGTAGGGGGTCGTGCTGGGGCTGGTGTTTCAGGGTTTAGGGCAGTGCAGTGGAGTTCGGGCAGTGTAGGGGTTCGTGCTGGGGCTGGTGTTTCAGGGTTTAGGGCAGTGCAGTGGTGTTCGGGCAGTGTAGGGGGTCATGCTGGGGCTGGTGTTTCAGGGTTTAGGGCAGTGCAGTGGTGTTCGGGCAGTGTAGGGGGTCTTGCTGGGGCTGGTGTTTCAGAGTCTAGGGCAATGCAGTGGTGTTCGGGCAGTGTAGGGGGTCTTGCTGGGGCTGGTGTTTCAGAGTCTAGGGCAATGCAGTGGTGTTCGGGCAGTGTAGGGGGTCTTGCTGGGGCTAGTGTTTCAGGGTTTAGGGCAGAGCAATGGTGCTCAGGCAGTGTAGGGGGTTGTGCTGGGGGTGATGTTTCAGGGTTTAGGGCAGTGCAGTGGTGTTAGGGCAGTGTAGGGGGTCGTGCTGGGGGTGGTGTTTCAGGGTTTAGGGCAGTGCAGTGGTGTTCCGGCAGTGTAGGGGGTCGTGCAGGGGGTGGTGTTCCAGGGTTTAGTGCAGTGGTGTTTGGGCAGTGTAGGGGGTCGTGCTGGGGTGGTGTTTCAGGGTTTAGGGCAGTGCAGTGGTGTTCGGGCAGTGTAGGGTGTCGTGCTGAGGGGTGGTGTTTCAGGGTTTAGGGCAGTGCAGTAGTGTTTGGGCAGTGTAGGGGTCATGCAGGGGTGGTGTTTCAGGGTTTAGGGCAGTGCAGTGGTGTTCGGCCAGTGTAGGTAGTCTTGCTGGGGGTGGTGTTTCAGGGTTTAGGGCAGTGCAGTAGTTTTCGGGCAGTGCAGGCGGTCGTGCTGGGGCTGGTGTTTCAGGGTTTAGGGCAGTGCAGTGGTGTTCGGGCAGTGTACGGGGTTGTGCTGGGGCTGGTGTTTCAGGGTTTAGGGCAGTGCAGTGGTGTGCGGGCAGTGTACGGGGTTGTGCTGGGGCTGGTGTTTCAGGGTTTAGGGCAGTGCAGTGGTGTTTGGGAAGTGTAGGGGGTCGTGCTGGGGGTGGTGTTTCAGGGTTTAGGGCAGTGGTGTTCGGGCAGTGTAGGGGGTCGTGCTGGGGCTGGTGTTTCAGGGTTTAGGCAGTGCAGTGGTGTTCGGGCAGTGTAGGGGGTCGTGCTGGGGCTGGTGTTTCAGGGTTTTGGGCAGAGCAGTGGTGTTCGGGAAGTGTAGGGGGTCATGCTGGGGGTGGTGTTTCAGGGTTTAGGGCAGTGGTGTTCGGGCAGTGTAGGGGTCTTGCTGGGGGTGGTGTTTCAGGGTTTAGGGCAGTGCAGTGGTGTTCGGGCAGTGTAGGGGGTCTTGCTGGGGGTGGTGTTTCAGGGTTTAGGGCAGTGGTGTTCGGGCAGTGTAGGGGGTCTTGCTGGGGGTGATGTTTCAGGGTTTAGGGCAGTGCAGTGGTGTTCGGGCAGTGTAGGGGTCTTGCTGGGGGTAGTGTTTCAGGGTTTAGGGCGGTGCAGTGGTGTTCGTGCAGTGTAGGGGGTCGTGCTGGGGGTGGTGTTTCAGGGTTTAGGGCAGTGCAGTAGTGTTCGGGCAGTGCAGGGGTTGTGCAGGGGGTGGTGTTTCAGGGTTTAGGGCAGTGCAGTGGTGTTCTGGCAGTGTAGGGGGTTATGCTGGGAGTGGGGTTTCAGGGTTTAGGGCAGTACAGTGGTGTTCGGGCAGTGTAGGGGGTCGTGCAGGGGGTGGTGTTTCAGGGTTTAGGGCAGTGCAGTGGTGTTCGGGCAGTGTAGGGGGTCGTGCTGGGGCTGGTGTTTCAGGGTTTAGGGCAGTGCAGTGGTGTTTGGGCAGTGTAGGGGGTCTTGCTGGGGGTGGTGTTTCAGGGTTTAGGGCAGTGGTGTTCGGGCAGTGTAGGGGGTCTTGCTGGGGGTGATGTTTCAGGGTTTAGGGCAGTGCAGTGGTGTTCGGGCAGTGTAGGGGGTCTTGCTGGGGGTAGTGTTTCAGGGTTTAGGGCAGTGCAGTGGTGTTCGTGCAGTATAGGGGGTCGTGCTGGGGATGGTGTTTCTGGGTTTAGGGCAGTGCAGTAATGTTCAAGCAGTGTAGGGGGTTGTGCAGGGGGTGGTGTTTCAGGGTTTAGGGCAGTGCAGTGGTGTTCGGGCAGTGTAGGGGGTCGCGCTGGGGGTGGTGTTTCAGGGTTTAGGGCAGTGCAGTGGTGTTCGGGAGTGTAGGGGGTCATGCACGGGGTGGTGTTTCAGGGTTTAGGGCAGTGCAGTGGTGTTCGGGCAGTGTAGGGTGTTGTGCTGGGGCTGGTGTTTCAGGGTTCAGGGCAGTGCAGTGGTGTTCAGGCAGTGTAGGGGTCCTGCTGAGGCTGGTGTTTCACGGTTTAGGGCAGTGCAGTGGTGTTCGTGCAGTGTAGGGGGTCGTGCTGGGGCTGGTGTTTCAGGGTTTAGGGCAGTGCAGTGGTGTTCGGGCAGTGTAGGCGGTCGTGCTGGGGCTGGTGTTTCAGGGTTTAGGGCAGTGCAGTGGTGCTCAGGCAGTGTAGGGGGTCGTGCTGGGGCTGGTGTTTCAGGGTTTAGGGCAGTGCAGTGGTGCTCGGGCAGTGTAGGGGGTCGTGCTGGGGGTGATGTTTCAGGGTTTAGGGTAGTGCAGTGGTGTTCGGGCAGTGTAGGGGGTCGTGCAGGGGCTGGTGTTTCAAGGTTTAGGGCAGTGCAGTGGTGTTCGGGCAGTGTAGGGGGTCGTGCTGGGGCTGGTGTTTCAGGGTTTTCGGCAGAGCAGTGGTGTTCGGGCAGTGTAGGGGGTCATGCTGGGGGTAGTGTTTCAGGGTTTAGGGCAGTGCAGTGGTGTTCGGGCAGTGTAGGGGGTCGTGCTGGGGGTGGTGTTTCAGGGTTTAGGTCAGTGGTGTTCGGGCAGTGTAGGGGTCTTGCTGGGGGTGATGTTTCAGGGTTTAGGGCAGTGCAGTGGTGTTCGGGCAGTGTAGGGGGTCTTGCTGGGGGTAGTGTTTCAGGGTTTAGGGCAGTGCAGTGGTGTTCGGGCAGTGTAGGGGGTCGTGAAGGGGGTGGTGTTTCAGGGTTTAGGGCAGTGCAGTGGTGTTCGGGCAGTGTAGGGGGTCGTGCTAGGGTTGGTGTTTCAGGGTTTAGGGCAGTGCAGTGGTGTTCGGGCAGTGTAGGGGGTCATGCAGGGGCTGGTGTTTCAGGGTTTAGGGCAGTGCAGTGGTGTTCGGGCAGTGTAGGGGGTCGTGCTGGGGGTAGTGTTTTAGGGTTTAGGGTAGTGCAGTGGTGCTTGTGTAGTGTAGGGGGTCGTGCTGGGGGTAGTGTTTTAGGGTTTAGGGTAGTGCAGTGGTGTTTGTGTAGTGTAGGGGGTCATGTTTTAGGGTAGTGCAGTGGTGTTTGGGTAGTGTAGGGGGTCGTGCTGGGGGTAGTGTTTTAGGATTTAGGGTAGTGCAGTGGTGTTTGTGTAGTGTAGGGGGTCGTGCTGGGGGTAGTGTTTTAGGGTTTAGGATAGTGCAGTGGTGCTTGTGTAGTTTAGGGGGTCGTGCTGGGGGTAGTGTTTTAGGGTTTAGGGTAGTGCAGTGGTTTTTGTGTAGGGGGTCATGTTTTAGGGTAGTACAGTGGTGTTTGGGTAGTGTAGGGGGTCGTGCTGGTGGTAGTGTTTTAGGTTTTAGGTTAGTGCAGTGGTGTTTGGGTAGTGTAGGGGGTCGTGCTGGGGGTAGTGTTTTAGGGTTTAGGATAGTGCAGTGGTGCTTGTGTAGTGTAGGGGGTCGTGCTGGGGGTAGTGTTTTAGGGTTTAAGGTAGTGCAGTGGTGTTTTTGTAGTGTAGGGGGTCATGTTTTAAGATGCAATGCTCCAATACCTGACCAGTCTGCACTACATAAAACTGCAAAAAACTAAAAATAAAAAGTGTTTTGCACACTTTTGTCATTGGGCTATATGTGGGCTACATCTGGGTAATATTTGTGCTACATTTGGGCTCTTTTTCACTGGTGGCCATCTTGGAAGACTTCTTTGTTATGAAGTTTCCTAATTTCTTCATTTACTGCAGTCTCCTCAGTAGGAAATGCTTTCAGTTTTTTACTTTGATTCCATCAAGAAGGCATTCAGATGTGTCTCACATCTGCCATAAATTCAGAATGTTAGCACTCTAGTTGCTCATTAGATCACTGGAGTAAAGCTACTGCTCACCAGGGAGTTAACTGGTAGTCTGCTGCTGGTATTGAAAGTGATTGTTTCAGTCTGCATGTCAGAATTTTCTAATGAAATAGAAGAGGATTTGAGATCTCACTTAAAACATGCCCTAATTTTTCTTTCTGCAGCACTAACCATAATTTCTATTTCAAAAAGAACCCCTCATTTTGTTCCTTTTTAAATTAAATGTTTTAAGTGTTACCGGTTTATTCCAATCAAGATGGCTTCAGGTGTGCCATACTTTTGTCATAAGTAAGGCTGTTAGCGCTCTAGTTGTTCTTTAGAACACTCTGGGAAGCTGCAGTAGAACACAAAGGCATCAACTGGCAGGCTGCTCCTGTTGAAATATAACAGGAAGATATTTGAGATCACACTTGAAATATGTCCTAATTTTTCTTTCTACAGCACTAACCATAATTTCTATGACAAAATGAACCCCATCATTTTGTTCCTTTTTAAATTAAATGTTTTAAGTGTTACCAGTTTATTCCAATCAAGATGGCTTCAGGTGTGCCATACTTTTGTCATAAGTAAGGCTGTTAGCACTCTAGTTGTTTTTTAGAACACTCTGGGAAGCTGCAGTAGAACACAAAGGCATCAACTGGCAGGCTGCTCCTGTTGAAATATAACAGGAAGATATTTGAGATCACACTTGAAACATGTCCTAATTTTTCTTTCTACAGCACTAACCATAATTGCTATGACAAAATGAACCCCATCATTTTGTTCCTTTTTAAATTAAATTGTTTAAGTGTTACCAGTTTATTCCAATCAAGATGGCTTCAGGTGTGCCATACTTTTGTCATAAGTAAGGCTGTTAGCACTCTAGTTGTTCTTTAGAACACTCTGGGAAGCTGCAGTAGAACACAAAGGAATCAACTGACAGTCTCTGCCCTTGTTGGATGTACATGTTTTACTGAGAATGTCAGACTTCATTCTCACATGAGTGAGAAAGATAATGTGAATTTACAGAAAATATGCTCTCATTTTAGCTTCTGGAGCACCTTCCAAACCTCCATGGGACAAGCATGAGAAAATAGTGTTCTCTCAAACATGATTCATGATATCCCAGCAGAAGGTTTTTCACATGGTAAAATCACCTTAGAATACACCACAATTCCTAAAATTAGTATGGTACCATCAACAAATAAATTCTAATGTAACTAAAGCCTGTTATCACCCTTTATAGTTCTCCTTTTGGTGACCCTCAAAATCTTCTATTCACTACAATGCATTTCAATGAGGTACTATCATTTATATTGGTCCCAAGATGGCTGCCAGCAATTCCAGGATGAAGTGCTGACAGCCAATCAGATCTCACGATGACATGTGTGGTTAGGCTCCGCCCAGATATATATGTGACTTTACTTTTGATTTTCTCAGGAACTACTGAACGGATTTACACCATTTAAGCAAAAGGCACAACACTGAACCAAGGGCTACCTCTTTGCCAAATTTGGTGTAATTCCGTTCAGCAGTTCGGGCTGTAGCTGCGACTAAAGGTTCCTATGGAAAAATGAATGGGGAAAACGCGTTTTGGGACCCCCCCTTTTTCTCGGCCCCCGCTTGAAGTATCACCCCGAGACTTTCAGGATAGGAGCGGACCGGAGCGCCCCAACAAGTTGGAAACTTTCGCGAAGATTCGTCAACCGGCGCCAACGTTATTTCAAATAGAATGTCGCGGATTTCCTATGGATAATAGGTTTTAACTATTGAACCCGCCTGGGAGTGCTGGACGATTATTTTGGAAAGAAAATATCTCATTTGGAATATATATATATATATATATATATATCCTGCTCCAGTGCACCGTTCTAGCGTGTCACTCTTAAGGCGGGTGCTCTAACACGGCGGTGCCCCGTGATAAAATTACAGCTCCAAGGTTCCTCCTTTTTCCAGAAAGGATACCAGCACTCATGGGGTCGGGTTTCCACAATCTTAGTTTATTTTTCTTAGCGCAGCAAACAAACGCGTTTCGGAAAGGTTCCTTCGTCAGTGTTTACATTTCACACTGAGAGGCGCCATCATTTAAACATCGAACGATGGGTCATTGAAACAGAAGAGGGATTACGGTCGCCATTCTATAGGCGCCATATTGCAGTGGTATATATTATTACTAAAGAAGCCCTTTCACATACTTATATAAGCATTTGCTGAAATCCAAAGACAATTTGATATTCAAATAATCCCACATTATAATATTAATTGTACTCTCTCTATGTACAATTATATCATTTGCCACTGCATGAAAAATCTCGCCGTGGATCGGCATTAGGCAACCCCTTTCTCTTTGAGGATTGCCAATAATCCCTCAATGCTCACTACATACCGCCGTGTATCGGCACCCACCTATAGAAAATGAATCAGATAAGAAAAGGTCACCACATTAACCACTGAGATGCAATTACTCGTCATTTTTACTTTCTCCTGAAAGGCACAGCGTAACACATTTTAAATTCCCAGATGTACTATCAACTCCTCCCCACTATTTAACCCATTCGGGGTCTTGGTTTGGAGATCAATTATGTATCGCGACTCCAATCTCCTTAGTTTCAACACTCTGTCTCCCCTCTGATGTTTACTGGGACACAATCAATACCGAAAAACTGTAGTAGATCCCTATTACTTTTGTGCTTGATAGCAAAGTGTCTAGCGACTGGATAACTCAAATCCTTCTTCGCTATGGCACGCATGTGTTCAAGTATGCGTATTTTTACACTATGAATCGTGCTGCCTATATATCTGAGGCCACATGGGCACATCAGGCAATAGACAGCATGTGTAGTCTGGCAGGTCATGAATTTGTTTATTCTCTTGCCGGATTTGATTCCCTTCACTTCATAAGTGAGTACCCTTTTGCTAAAAGCACAGGCCTTACACTTGCCACACGGGTAAAAACCTCGCATCTCATTTAATGTTCCCCTTCTAGACGGAATTACATCCAAATGACTGTGAACCAGACTATCCTTCAGTGAACGTGCCTTTCTAAAAGTAATCAATGGAGCTGGTGGAATATCTGCCCCAATGATTATATCAGTCTTTAGCACGTGCCAGTTTCTTCTCATGATTTTTTTGAGAGTTTCTGCATCGTCAGAATAAGTTGTGACCATGCGGAACTTTCCCTCATCCTGATTTCTGGTCTTCTCTAGGGCTGTCTTTTAATTAATCCATCCCTTGATAGATTCTCAACTTTCTTAATAGTGTTCTCTAAAAGATCTATACTGTATCCTCTTGCTAGAAATCTACTGAAACTCTCCTTGATTGCTATATCAAAATCGCACTTTCTTGAACAGTTACGTTTTAACCTGAGGAATTCCCCATATGGTATACTGTTCTTCAATTTAGGTGGATGGCTGCTGGTGGCATGCAGCGTGCTGTTACCAGACGTAGGTTTTCTAAATAGGGCTGTAAACAGTTTTCCATCCTGTATCTCCACCCTCAGGTCCAAATAGTTCACTGCCACTGAACTAATCTCCCCTGTAAATCGTAGGTTGACATCATTCTGATTCATGTGTTTTATATATTCATCTGCTTTGTTAGTTGACCCCCTCCATACCAGGAAAAGGTCATCGATGTATCGATACCAAGATACTATCTCTTTGGTCCAGATTTCATTGTCTGTGGACCAGGCCACCTGCTCCTCCCACCAGCCTACGAATAAATTCGCATAGCTGGGGGCGAAGCAGGTTCCCATTGCGGTCCCAGATACCTGCCTATAGAGATCTCCCTGAAAAAGAAAAATATTATTTAGCAAACAAAATTCAATCAATTCCATCAACATGCTATTGTGCTCTGCGAGTTTCAATGGTCTCTTCTGTAGAAAATATTTAACCGCATTTAGTCCCTGCATATGGTTGATACAAGTGTACAAGCTTGTGATATCCAATACAATTAAGCTGTACGATGAATGCCATTGTATTCTCTCAATGTGGTTAATAAAATCAGTAGTGTCCTTGATATAGGACGACAGTTGTAGAACTGATTGAAAAAGAAAGTGGTCTATAAATCTAGAGAGATTCTCTGTCAGACTGCCCAAAGAAGACACTATGGGTCTGCCTGGCGGATTTACACAGTTTTTATGAATCTTTGGCAAGTGATAAAATGTTGGAAGTGTCGGATTCATTATTCTTAAAAAGAGATATTCATCCATGTCCAGCATAGATTTGTCATGCCACTTCTTTATTAACATGTGATATTGTACAATACTGTCCTGATATGCCTCTTTTGTTGTTGATTCATAACAGTCAGTGTTTTTTAACTGCCGAAGAGCCTCTCCCACATATTGTTCTCTGGACATAAGGACAATATTGCCCCCTTATCCGAGGGCTTACAAATCACAGCTGTGTCATTCTGTAAGTTCATCAGGGCTAGTCTCTGAGGCTCAGTTAGGTTCCTTTTCCTATTGGAGGGTTTCATGTTTTCACGGAATTCTACTAGGTCTTTAATTACTGCCTCGGAGAAGGTGTCTATCGCATCTGATGGCATTTGCGGTAGAAATTGCGATGGTGGTTTAAATCCACTGATCGGTGCCTCTTGTTCTATTCCAAGGTACCTAGTTCTTTGTGTGATAGTATCACCGGCTCCGATGCCCTCTAGTGAACCTTCCTGACGTAGTTCTTCCAGTACCTCCAAGGTAGTCAAGTCGTTGACTGTTAGTAAATCTGTGTCCTTGCTTTGGGATTTCAAATGCCTGGCCTCCCTGATGGTTGGTTTCAATTTGAAATACTTATGCAATTTAAGCTTACGCACAAACTTAAAAAGATCAATTCTTGTCTGTGTAAATTCTAGACGGTTGTGGGGACAAAAAGTTAACCCCAATTTAAGTACTGATTCTTCTATAGTGGTCAAAATCTTGGATGTTAGATTGATTATTGTCAAATTATCTGCTTCCATCACCATCTGCCTCTCCTTTTGCTCCGTGTTACTTTCGGTGTCGGATTGCCTCTTCCTCTTCCAGCCACCCCTCCTGGTTTGCCTTCTCCTTCCGGGGGTTTGCTTTTCCCCCTCTCAGCCATGACTGTCGAATTATGTTGAACTCTTCGTGAAAAGGAGTTTTGCATTGTTCTCCGGATGGGCTGGCTGTTTCATCCTCTGATTGTTCATTTTCCGTTAAATCGGATTCTGAGGTTTCCACTCTAGTTGGTGCCGGTGTCATGTTCGCTTTCTTTTTAGACATTTCTTTCCTTGATTCCTCAAATTTTTTCGCGAACGTCAGTACCCTGCCCATGGCATAGTCTTTCTCGTCTCGCTCAAATTTTTCTTGCTTCCTCAGTTTTATTTTTATTTCATATTGAGACAGCCGTTTCTTCATTATTTCCTCAGTTCATCTTGCTTGTTTTTGTCAGTATCTTTGGCTATATCCTCTTCCAATGTCTGTATTTCTTTCAAGGCTTTTTCTCTGTCGCTCCAGGCAAATTTCACAAGTATGTTAAGCATCCCCTTGCACGATAGTGCTGTGATGTTCCGCCCACTCCTCAAGTAGGAGTGGGTCCGGATTCTCGTATGCTGGCACGGTGTATATGCGTAACCCTCTTGGGACTCTTTCCACCTCAATGTAATTCTGGAGGGAGGTCGCCTCCCACCACTTACGCATCTCTCTTTCATATAGTCTCTCAAGTTTTGTGAATTGTGTTTGTAGAGTGTTCGAAATATTGCGATTCTCAGTGGTTTTTAAATGTATTTCATCCACTTTCTTTTTCCTGAACATATCTGCGGCTGCCTCTCTGCGCGCTGTTTCGCTAAACATATTCATTAATGTTTAGCGCGAGCTCCGGTCCCGGGCTCCCTTCAAAAACTATTGATTGCTGTTTCCCGCCCCTCGCCTGGTCCTGGGTCTACTTTCTAGCAAACTCATGCACACACGGCTTACCGGTATATCCACGGTTCGCCGTGCGGTCGATCGATAATTGCTGCCAATGCGCTGTAAATTCTTCTCAGCGTCTGAGTCCCAGGACGGTGCCTTCGCTTTATAAATCCTGCTCCAGTGCACCGTTCTAGCGTGTCACTCTTAAGGCGGGTGCTCTAACACGGCGGTGCCCCGTGATAAAATTACAGCTCCAAGGTTCCTCCTTTTTCCAGAAAGGATACCAGCACTCATGGGGTCGGGTTTCCACAATCTTAGTTTATTTTTCTTAGCGCAGCAAACAAACGCGTTTCGGAAAGGTTCCTTCGTCAGTGTTTACATTTCACACTGAGAGGCGCCATCATTTAAACATCGAACGATGGGTCATTGAAACAGAAGAGGATTACGGTCGCCATTCTATAGGCGCCATATTGCAGTGGTATATATTATTACTAAAGAAGCCCTTTCACATACTTATATAAGCATTTGCTGAAATCCAAAGACAATTTGATATTCAAATAATCCCTACATTATAATATTAATTGTATTCTCTCTATGTACAATTATATCATTTGCCACTGCATGAAATAATCTCGCCGTGGATCGGCATTAGGCAACCCCTTTCTCTTTGAGGATTGCCAATAATCCCTCAATGCTCACTACATACCGCCGTGTATCGGCACCCACCTATAAAAAATGAATCAGATAAGAAAAGGTCACCACATTAACCACTGAGATGCAATTACTCGTCATTTTTACTTTCTCCTGAAAGGCACAGCGTAACACATTTTAAATTCCCAGATGTACTATCAACTCCTCCCCACTATTTAACCCATTCGGGGTCTTGGTTTGGAGATCAATTATGTATCGCGACTCCAATCTCCCTTAGTTTCAACACTCTGTCTCCCCTCTGATGTTTACTGGGACACAATCAATACCGAAAAACTGTAGTAGATCCCTATTACTTTTGTGCTTGATAGCAAAGTGTCTAGCGACTGGATAACTCAAATCCTTCTTCGCTATGGCACGCATGTGTTCAAGTATGCGTATTTTTACACTATGAATCGTGCTGCCTATATATCTGAGGCCACATGGGCACATCAGGCAATAGACAGCATGTGTAGTCTGGCAGGTCATGAATTTGTTTATTCTCTTGCCGGATTTGATTCCCTTCACTTCATAAGTGAGTACCCTTTGCTAAAAGCACAGGCCTTACACTTGCCACACGGGTAAAAACCTCGCATCTCATTTAATGTTCCCCTTCTAGACGGAATTACATCCAAATGACTGTGAACCAGACTATCCTTCAGTGAACGTGCCTTTCTAAAAGTAATCAATGGAGCTGGTGGAATATCTGCCCCAATGATTATATCAGTCTTTAGCACGTGCCAGTTTCTTCTCATGATTTTTTTGAGAGTTTCTGCATCGTCAGAATAAGTTGTGACCATGCGGAACTTTCCCTCATCCTGATTTCTGGTCTTCTCTAGGGCTGTCTTTTTAATTAATCCATCCCTTGATAGATTCTCAACTTTCTTAATAGTGTTCTCTAAAAGATCTATACTGTATCCTCTTGCTAGAAATCTACTGAAACTCTCCTTGATTGCTATATCAAAATCGCACTTTCTTGAACAGTTACGTTTTAACCTGAGGAATTCCCCATATGGTATACTGTTCTTCAATTTGGGTGGATGGCTGCTGGTGGCATGCAGCGTGCTGTTACCAGACGTAGGTTTTCTAAATAGGGCTGTAAACAGTTTTCCATCCTGTATCTCCACCCTCAGGTCCAAATAGTTCACTGCCACTGAACTAATCTCCCCTGTAAATCGTAGGTTGACATCATTCTGATTCATGTGTTTTATATATTCATCTGCTTTGTTAGTTGACCCCTCCATACTCAGGAAAAGGTCATCGATGTATCGATACCAAGATACTATCTCTTTGGTCCAGATTTCATTGTCTGTGGATCAGGCCACCTGCTCCTCCCACCAGCCTACGAATAAATTCCGCATAGCTGGGGGCGAAGCAGGTTCCCATTGCGGTCCCAGATACCTGCCTATAGAGATCTCCCTGAAAAAGAAAAATATTATTTAGCAAACAAAATTCAATCAATTCCATCAACATGCTATTGTGCTCTGCAGAGTTTCAATGGTCTCTTCTGTAGAAAATATTTAACCGCATTTAGTCCCTGCATATGGTTGATACAAGTGTACAAGCTTGTGATATCCAATACAATTAAGCTGTACGATGAATGCCATTGTATTCTCTCAATGTGGTTAATAAAATCAGTAGTGTCCTTGATATAGGACGACAGTTGTAGAACTGATTGAAAAAGAAAGTGGTCTATAAATCTAGAGAGATTCTCTGTCAGACTGCCCAAAGAAGACACTATGGGTCTGCCTGGCGGATTTACACAGTTTTTATGAATCTTTGGCAAGTGATAAAATGTTGGAAGTGTCGGATTGATTGTTCTTAAAAAGAGATATTCATCCATGTCCAGCATAGATTTGTCATGCCACTTCTTTATTAACATGTGATATTGTACAATACTGTCCTGATATGCCTCTTTTGTTGTTGATTCATAACAGTCAGTGTTTTTTAACTGCCGAAGAGCCTCTCCCACATATTGTTCTCTGGACATAAGGACAATATTGCCCCCCTTATCCGAGGGCTTACAAATCACAGCTGTGTCATTCTGTAAGTTCATCAGGGCTAGTCTCTGAGGCTCAGTTAGGTTCCTTTTCCTATTGGAGGGTTTCATGTTTTCACGGAATTCTACTAGGTCTTTAATTACTGCCTCGGAGAAGGTGTCTATCGCATCTGATGGCTGCCACTGCCCCTTCTCCTGCCCTGCATGGTCAGCTTGCTGCCCCTGCTCCTTACCACCTCCCACATTCTTCTGTTGTCCATGTGCGTGCCCTTATCACCCCCTCCTGCCCTCAATGGTGTGTTGTTCTTCCACTGTTCCTCTTACCTGCCCTGCATCATCAGCTTGCCGCTCCTGCTCTTGACCCCTCCAATCTACCCTCCCATGTCCGTGTAAATGCCCCTGCCTCCTCCCTACTGCCCTTCATGGCACATTGAGCTGCCACTGCCCCTCCCGCCTGCACTGTGTGGCCAGCTTGCTGCCTCATCCCCTCCCCTGCCCTCCATTATCCAAGTCTATGCCCCCTCCCCTCTCTCCTGCCATTAATCATCCATTGTGGTGCCATTGCTCCTCTCTCCTGACCTCCATGGTCCCCGTTGCTGCCACTGCCCCTTCCACTTGCCCTCCATGGTCTGGTGGGCTAACATTGACCCTCCCGTCAGCCCTGTGTGGAGGTTGTATGACTTTAACAATGCATGCCTTTACCACGCATGCCTTTACCACACATGCCTTTACCACACATGCCTTTACCACGCATGCCTTTACCATGCATGCTTTTACCACGCATGCCTTTACCACGCATGCCTTTACCACACATGCCTTTACCACGCATGCCTTTACCATGCATGCCTTTACAACGCATGCCTTTAACGCATATGCCTTTACCATACACAGTTAGTATAATTAAGGCATGTTAAACACATATATATATGATGATTTTAAATTAAATATTTTCCTCATTTAAGTGGGAGACCCCTGCCAGTTTAAAAAAATGTATTATACATTTATTTTTGTTTTTTAATGGGGAAACTCTTCACCCCCTTTTTCAATTACCTTTACCACCCTATACTACTACCCACTCCTAAACTCTAAAATGACCCTTACCACCCTATACCCTTACCCACCCCGCAAACCCTAAAAATACCTTTACCACCCTACACCCTTAACTACCCTCCCCGAAACCCTATGTGAGCAAGGCAGCTGAGACTGCTGAAACGCGTAGATGTTGTTTTTGTCGTTCAATAAAGAACTGAGCAATTGAACCCGCCTGGGAGTGCTGGACGATTATTTTGGAAAGAAAATATCTCATTTGGAATATATATATATATATATATATATATATATATATATATATATATATACACACATACAGAATAAAGCGGAGTCCCAGAACCCAATATCTCCATGCATTTTCCATAGACTTCTTCAAGAAGCGCTCGGCAAAAACTGCTGAACGGAATTACACCAAATTCGGCAGGAAGCTAGAGCTTGATACGCAGCTTATGCTTTTTGGGATTTGGTGTAAATTCATACACTGGTTTTTGAGAAATTAGGGTTAAAAAATATTTGTATATTTGGATGGTTGAGTCCCCGAGAGTCTCTAGAGACTCTCGAGGGAGCGCCAATTTAAAAAAGCATTCTGATTGGCCCAGGGAGGTTTTTTCCCTTAGGGTCCTCTCGCTCCCATGGGAGTCAGACTCCTGCGGGAGAAAACGCTCTGATTGGCTGCCAGCAACACGAGAAAAATGTTGCTGGCAGCTATTACAGAAATCAGGACTTAGTCCCCTATCCTGAACTTTAAAAGAAATAACAATAAAAGGGAGCAGGGTAGGTATACCCTGCACCCTAGTCCCTACTGGGGGGACCCAAAGGGTCCTCCCCGGGGCCAAAATAAAAAAATATCAGCAAATTTTGCCACAATCACAAGTGAGTCCCGGGGATAGCGACAAATTAAGAAACAAACAAAATGCCGGCCACCACTATTAAACATATATATGGGGATGGGGGGGTCAGAAGGGCCCCCCTCTCCAGCCCATTTAGGGCCCCAGCGACCCCATCCCCCGGGCTGGGCATATTTAAGGGGAAGGGTGCGCGTGGCCCCCCACCATAAGCCTTTTTCGGCCCCAGGGACCCCATCCGGGGGGCCTGATTTAATTATTTAGAGGAAGGGGCACGTGGTCCTCCTCCATGAGATCTATTTAGCCCCAGAAACCCAATCACTGGGCCCCAATGTATTTAAAAAGGGGAGGGGAGCTGCACTGCATCCCTCCCCGAGTCTTAAAAATGCCCTGGGGACCGCATCCCCTAGGGATGTTACGTCAAAGAAAAGGGAGAGGGGCCCTGCGGCCACCCTTCCTGAGCCCCTAGTGGTCTGGGGACCCTGTCCCCTAGGGCCCGCTCACTTGCTCTGTCCTGGAGAGCCCACCCCCGGGACACAGTACTTTCCATGCCCGCACTACCCTCGGGCAGGGAAACATGTGTTTGTTCCCGTCTGGTGTTAAAAAGGCTCCCGCAGGCTGGGAGCAGAATTGCGATCTATTTACTTACCCGCACTGATGCTGGCAGGGAAACTGAACAACAGATTGCTCCCACCCAGATGGAGCAGCATAAATAGCTGCTCCCTCCAGGTGGGAGCATTGCCAGCTCCCTCATCATGCAGGCAGCCGGCTGGGGCTGAAGGGGCTCCTCCGTGGTTCCCAACGAGTTGGTTGGGTGCCCCTGGTGGGCACGGTGGCACCAATGTAAATTGATATGGGCCCCAGGGGAATGGGGTCCCCGGGGCAAAAATAGACTCGGGAGGGGGGGCATCCAACCCTTTAAAATCAAGTACAGCCCGAGCAATGGGGTCCACAGGGCCTCTAAAGGCTGAGGGAGGGGGGCCGCATACCCCTGCCTTTATTAATTACTTGACCCTAGGGGATGGAGTTCCCAGGCCCTAATATGGCTCGGGGAGGGGGGTGACATGCCCTCTCCCTCTTCTTTATTTAATTTGTCCCCGGAGGATGGGGTCCCCTGGGCTTAATAAGGGTTGGGGACTGCTTGGCCTCTCTCCCCTTTTTATTGCATTTGGCCCCAGAGGATGTGCTTCTCAGGGCCTATTAAGGATTGAGGAGGTGGGCTGCATACACTCTGTCCTTGTTTAATTGTATTTGACCACAGGGATAGGGTCCCTGGGGCCTTTTAAGGCTTAGGGGTGGGGGTCACACAGCCCACTCCCCTTTTTATTGTAACAGGCCCTGGAAGATGGGGAAGGGTTGGGGAGAGGAGGGGATTGTATGCCACCCTCCCCTTAATATGTTTCGGCCCCAGGGGTTGGGGTCCCATGGGTGCCAAAGGCCAGCCCTATGGTGCACACACCAAAGGCAGTGCGCGGTGCGTGGTTGGCAGTAGGCTGGGGGTTTGGCCACAGGGCATGGCCACAGGCCAAACACTGTGGCCAACCATCCACTGCACACGGCCAAAGACTGTGCGCAGCATGGGGTTGGCTCTCTGAGGGGAGTTGGAAGCAACGTCTGGCTGCTAGTCAAGCCCTGCAGCTTACCTCATGCCATGCACGACCAAAGGCCTTTCTCGTGTATGGTTGGCCGCCTCTGAGTTGCTACCTGTGGAGAGGTTTTTTTTGCATTTATATAGCGCTTACAACCCCTGACGAGGCGTCGAAGCCCTTTTCGGTGAGTAGCACTCTACTCCGGAACCCAAAAAGGATTAGTGGTGAATTAGTATAGGGACATATGAAATTAATTTGAGCAGTGGACATGTGAGTCTGTTATTTGGGTTGAAAAGGATATTGGAGGGATAGAAGAGGGAGGTGCTTGCATTTATATAGCGCTTGGTACCGGTGATGAGGCATCAAAACGTCTTTACGAGGAGTAGCCCACTACTCCAGAACGCGAATAGGATTAGTGGTGCATTAGTATAGGGAAATAAGAAATTAATTTGAGTGGTGGACATGTGAGTCTGTTAGTTGGATTGAAAAGGATAGTGGAGGAATAGTTGGACGCAGGGCCTGGCTGCAAGCCAGGCCCAGGGGCCAACCCCAAGCCGCATGCGACAAAAATCTGTGTGCAGTGTGGGGTTGGCTGCCTGCGGGGGTGTTGGCTGCCTGTGGGGGGGAGGGTCGGTGCCTTCAGGTGGGCTGACCACAGGGCCTGGCTGCAGGTCCAGCAGTAAAAAGGCGAAACTGTCTCTTTTCTGTGGAAAGACTTGTCACCCCACTGGCGAGTGCAGTTACATGCTGACGCCTCAGCTGTGCTACCTCCAGAAGGGTGCGACCACAGTTGATACTCCAAGTTATCAAACAACTTGCTACATTAAGCTCGACTTGATACTCAAGTCGGAATTAATATAGCTTGTTGTGCTTTGCATCTTTTGCAAAGTTGCTGCTTTGTTGCCTTTAGTCTCCTGTGCCTTTAACAGTTGCATATGGCGTCTGTCCCCAAGACAGCTTTCTGCCCGCTTGGGGAGAGATGCTAACGACTCCCAGGAAAGGAAACAATGGATACCTGCAGGGGAGAAAGGCGTTATCTCTCTCTTGCCGCAAATCACACAGATGTTAGCCCAAATTGCGAGCTTCAAAGGAGAAGCCATCTTTGAAGGGAAAATGGCCAACACTTGGGAGAGGGGTTGCTTTATTGCTTAGGCAGAGAGGCTGGCACTAGGGACAGTGAATGGGAAGTCAGTTGCCAAGCCGGTTTTCCAGGGGACTGTAGGCCCCTTGGTAGCCACACTTCTGGGTTGGGTTAGGGAG
The DNA here is from genome assembly GCA_963921515.1 of Calotriton arnoldi. NCBI lineage: Eukaryota > Metazoa > Chordata > Amphibia > Caudata > Salamandridae > Calotriton > Calotriton arnoldi. Next base: position 970,079 of record CAWUFW010004765.1, read on the forward strand.
CTCTTGGCACCAAGAGAGGGGTTCTGTCATGTTGGGAGTGAGCGGAATGTTACATCTGGGATAGCCATATGACATACTTCCCAGGAAGTGGTCATCATGGGGAGGGAATCGAATAACCCACTTGCGCATGTACCACTTCTTATTTTTTTTTAAATCTTTTTATTGCAAACTCGCTCATCACAGAATAACTTACATCATGGCATATCGAATTATTGTGTACATACATGACATTTGAATTACAAAGAGCTGAACTACAAGCAGTAAACCATTGGATCCGCGAAGGCGCTTTTACAGTCCATCGGTAATATTGATCCTCAACACCCGCCCCCTCTAACCCCTAAGCGGGTCTGACCCCTGCCTAATAGGTCACATCTTAACCCCATATAAGTCTGCCATGCTCCCCAAATCTTCTCCCACTTCTACAGACAGCCCCTGCTCTGGTAGACTGTTTTTTCTCCTCTCATACACCAGTCTAGGTCAGTTTCCCAGTCCTGGAGTCTTGGGGGGAGGGTTAATGGAACCCCAGGCCTGTGCTATATTCCTTTTGGCCCCCCAGCCGCCAGTGCCAGCCAGATTTGTTGATATTTAGGGGAACGCCTCCTCCCCTGAGACAATCAATAAAAGCCACTTTGCATCCATGGGGATCTCTAGGTTCATCACGCCTGCCATTGCTCGCATGAACTCAATCCAGTAGGTTTGTTTCTCTGGGCACACCCAGAGAATATGAAAAAAGGTGCCCTCACTTCCACATCCCCGCAAACATAAAGACGTGGCTGACCGCTCGATTTTAGTTAACCTGGTCCTGGAATAGTAGGAGCGGTGGAGGAGCCGGAGCTGAACCATGCAGAACCTAGCCCGGATCGCCACGTCCCGCGGGTTCTGGATGGCCTTCAGCCAGTCCTCATCCTCCAGACCCCGAGGTCCCCCACCCATGCAATGCCACCAACAGGTCCGGCAAGTTATTAACCAGTTTGCGATAAATCGCTGAGATTGCCTGTCTGGGATGTGCTCAGTAAGTAAATGATCCTCTGGGGGAGGCTCTCTGGCAGTTGTTCTCCCGCTCGTATATGACGCACCAGTGCATGCCCCAGCGGCGGAGAGTTATACATTTCCGTTTAATGCAACTCAAATTCCAGGCTCAGAAGGTCGAATGAAATGTAGGCCTGATTACACCAGACGTCCCCCAGGTGTTCTATCCCCAATAGTTATTTTATTTATTTTATTTATTATTTATTTAATTTGTAAGGCGTATCAGCTACCCAAAAAGGGTTTCCCGGCGCCATGCAAATGGAGACCAGATAGTAAAAAATTAACAGCAGAAATTACTTGTTAAAAAGCCAGGTCTTCACTGATTTGCGGAATTGGGCGTAAACTGTTTCATTCCGAATGGCTATGGGAAGGGTATTCCAGAGTGAGGGCCCGAGATAGGAAAAAGATCGACCACCCATCCGAGACAGCCTGAATCTTGGCACAGAAAACCTCCCCTGGGTTTGAACATATAACTTAGAGCTTTAAATCGAATTCGATTTTCCACCCTGAGCCAATGCAAATCTCGTAAATGGCCGGAGACAGAAGCGGCCCTGGGAATCCGACAGAGAAGTCTTGCCGCGGAATTTTGAACCATCTGCAGCCTATGGGTCACCTCCTTATTGGAACCAAGATAAAGAACATTACCGTAGTCCAGTCTTGAGGTGACTAAAGCCTGAACTACTGTTCTTTGGGTGGACTCTGGTAGCATCCAGATGATCTTCTTTAGCCACTTAAGAATGGTAAAGCAAGTGGCAGCTACCTTGATGGCCTGGTGATGCATTGTTAATGAGTCATCTATGATGACACCCAGATTTCGAACTTGACAAGAGGGTTGAGGTAAAACCCCATCTCACAGGGCCAATGTTGTGGGCCCCAGAGACCCTTGTCTTTGCCAAGTATTAGCACCTCAGTTTTTTCCCCATTAAGCTTGAGAAAATTTAACTGCATCCATGATGCAATTTTACTCAGGCCTGATAAAAAATGTCCCACCCTGTGTAGCCCCGCAATCCCCCCACCTCAGAGAGCGAATCACCATCCCACAAGGGTGCCATATTTGTGAGTCGCCCCTCCACACAAGATACCTGTGGCCTCCCTCCATGCCCTGATCAGTACTTGCTGCGGCAGCCCCTTTTCTCTCTTCCTTTGACAGCTGACCAGGGTTGAGTTAGAAGGTTTAACAAACTAAACCGACTGGTCCTAAAGGGGTTGGTAAGTGTATAACAAGGTGAGGTTGCACAAGCACACCATATAATATACCCCATTTCCTCACAGTATTGTTCTCTCTCTCTCTTTTCCATCCCCCTCTCTCTCAACCTCTCAATCTTTAGTAGGCTCCTCCCTTTCTTCTTTATCTCCCTACTATTCTCCTCTCTCACTTCCCCTCTCCATGGGTGCCTGTTTTCTCTCTCTCTTTCTGTTTTTCTTTTGCTCTCCCTCTCTTACTGTTTGGCCCTTTCCCACGTACTCAGACTGTGTTCTTTCTCCTCTTCTGGCACCCTTCCTCTCCTCTTTTACTGGCATTATTCTCCCTCACCCTCGCCCCCTTCACCCTGGTCCAACACTTTTCCCTCTCCTCTCTCCCTTCTTATCCTTCACCCCCTCCCTCTCACCTTGATGTTGATACACCTAAATGCTAGGGATGTTAAAAGTGACATCACACGCCTTTTAATCACTGCTTACATCACAGGTTTAACCCTTTGTTCCACCATTGATCCCTTAACAGTATATTTGGTGCAGAGGAGCCGTGGAAGGGCCACTGTAACCAAAATACAGAGGGTGCCAAGAGCCACTGATTGATGTGTGAGACCAGGGCTTATAAAGGCTCTGGCAGGGGTATAAAGAGGCATGCCAGAGGTTGCAACAACCACCCCAGCTACACCTAACCAATGACCATGTCCCCTCGTGGACTCTTACTCTCTCTCTCTCTCTCTCTCCATCCAGCCCTTCCTCTCTCTCTTAAGCCCCTCTCTTCTTCCATCCTCTTACTTTCTTTCCATACAGTTTTCTCCGAAAATAGCACTAAGGGCCTGATTTCGATCTTGGCGGACGGGCTACTCCATCACAACGGTGACGGATGTTCCATCTGCCAAAATATAAATCCCATAGGATATAATGGAATTTATATTTCGGCGGACAGGATATCCGTCACCTCTGTGACCCATCCGCCAAGATCTAAATCAGGCCGTAAGTGTTCTGGGACTTGCAGGCCCACACTTATAATGGGAAACTACATGTCACACAAGCAGGGTTGATTCCGTTGATGATTGAACTGCCGCAAAATCATACTCTTCACTGGCATAACAGCTTTCTATCATCTGCTCTTTAATTGCTCTCCCTGCCTATCTCTCTCTCATCTTCATTGCACCTTGCCCTTCCTAGCCCTCTAGTTTGCCATCTCTCTTTAAGACTCTTGATCTCTCTCTCTCTCTGGCACTACATCTCTGTTCACTGCCCTCTTGTTCCTGACATCTCAAGTTGTCTTATAGCAGGTGTGAGAAGCACATCCATTCCAGAATGTCCTTTCCTTCAGAGCTAATAATTATTTTCCACGTGAAAACAAAGCCAAGAGTTCTAAAATGCAAAAAAGAAAACATACATTACACATGTCTGATATAGAATAACAACTCGAGGGCTCTGCCGCCATCCATGACCCTTCACCTCAGTCTGCCCTGTACTCCTCCTAACCCTGCATTTTTCCCTCCATGCCTCCTCTCCTGAATCTCTCTCACTTCTTCCCATTTCCCTAACTATGCCATCTACCCATAGCCTTATTCTCGCCAAGGTCATTTGCCTCCATCCACTCTGGTATTCCTTCTATTCCCTGGGCCAGTGTCTCTCCTTGCCCATTTAGTTCTCCCTGGCCCATCCCTTCTTTGCATTGCCCTCCCTCTCCTGGCTTCTTCATTTCTCTCCCCAGTTCTTCTGCTCTCTCCATTTAACAGTCTCTCTTTAACTCTCTATTTCCCCCTTTCCCACTGGATCTTTCTCTCTATTGACTGAGCTACCCTCTCTCCCTGGCACTTTTGCACTCCAGCCACGACCTGTCCATGCATGTGAAGGGGCCATGCCTACTCAACTTTTTCCAGAGAAGAACAGTGTCTCTGAAGCTGAGCAAAGGTCAGCCTGACAGACACTCTTCTTGTTCAGGTCAGGCACCCAGGAGCTAGACATGTGCTAAATGTGCAGGCGCCTGGCTGCCTGACCTGAACTTTGCCAGGCTGAGGATTTCACAGGCCTGTGGGCGTGACCTCCTCAGCCTGGCCAAAGTGTCTCGAGGCTTTCCCCCTCATGATGATGGGGAGCATCACTAATTACCACTCTTCTGCACTCTACTCCATGCCACTTTACTCAACTCTATGCCACTCCGATCCACTTTATGACACTTAACTTCAATCTACGCTACTCGACTCCACTCTGCTCCACTCTTCGCCACTCTACGCTACTCTACTCCACTCCACTCTATGATACTCTACTTTACTCTACTCTACTCCACCCTATGCCACTCAGCTTTACGACAATTTACACAACTCCACCCTGACACTCTATGACACTCTACTCCACTCCACTCTGTGACACTCTACTCTCCTCTATTGCACTATACGCCACTCCACTCTATGCCTTACTGACACTCTAAAAATAGAAAAAGCCAAATGCTAAGCGCTGGAACGTAGATGGAGAAGGAATTATACTCTCGAATCTAAAACTATCTATAAAAAGGCCAAAAAAGCATACCACAGCCTCTGCAAATCAGCCCGTGCTGAATATGTTTCAACAACTATCTCTGATGCCCTGAATTGCTCCAAAACCCTTTTCAGTATGGTAAAGGAGATCGCTGGTTCTGCCACCCTAGCTAGGCCCCCCCTCTCAATAAACGACAATGTGAGGATCTAGCGACCTTTTTCGTTCAGAAAGTCGAAAAAATCTATTTGGATATTGCGAGTTCGCGATGCGACAACTCTCTCTCTTGCAACCTGCTAGCTCCCTACTAACAGCTTCTACACCCCCATAGTGGCCTCTATCCATCCTGACCAGGACACGCTACCTTGCGCCCACTCTAATAGCCTGGACACCTGGCCCCTACTCAATGCAGCCTCCTTTAAAAGACTCCTAGATAGTGTCAAATCTGGATCACCCAAGGACCCCCTGCCTATCCCTGTGCTCAAGCAACTTGAGCCTCCATCTCTGCTTGCCATCATGGACCTTTTAAATGCATCCCTTCAAGAAGCCACAGTTCCACCAGACTGGAAACACGCCATGGTGATCCCCTCCTAAAAAGGCCAACGCCGACCCCGACTTACCCTCCAATTATCGGCCTATTTCTTTACTACTGGCTTTTTCCAAGATCTTGGAGAAACACATCCACTCTCAACTTTCTAATTTTGTCGAAACTAATAAACTCCTTCACCCATCACAATCTGGCTTCAGAGCTGGCTTCTCTACAGAAACAACGTTACTTGGGGTAACGGAACGGCTACGGCAACATCTGGACGTTGGAGATACGGTCGCCCTCATTTTACTAGACCTGAGTGCGGCATTTGACACGGTATCTCACACCATACTGATAAAAACATTAAGATCTTTAGGCATCGGTGGCTCAGCCTTGAACTGGCTGATTTCTTTTCTCGCCAACCGTACTTTTCAAATCTTTTCCCCAACATCCTGCTCCGACATCCATTCCTCACCCTACGGGGTACCCCAGGGCTCCATCCTTAGCCCCCTACTCTTTAACCTATATGTGAGACCCTTAGCCAATGTCGCGGTTGTCTCTGTTTTCCTATGCGGACGACTCCCAAATCATCTTTTCTCTCTCCATGGAGAGCGCGGCCGGGCCATCCCTCCTTCAGCTTGGCCTGGGTAAAATTGCATCATGGATGCAGGCTAATTACCTTAAGCTCAACGGAGAGAAGACGGAGGTCCTGATCCTTGGCAAAAATAAAGATCTCTGGGACCCACAACATTGGCCCAGTGAAATGGGAACACTTCCTCGACCTTCCAGTCAAGTCCGCAACCTAGGTGTCATCATTGATGACTCGCTTACTATGCACCATCAGGCAGTCAAGGTAACCTCCACTTGTTTTACCATCCTGAAGTGGCTGAAAAAGATCATCTGGATGTTGCCCAAGTCTACTCAAAGAACAGTAGTCCAGGCTCTTATCACCTCGAGACTGGACTACGGAAACATTCTCTACCTCGGATCCAACAAGGAAGTGACTCGCAGACTGCAGATGGTGCAGAACTCTGCGGCAAGACTACACTGCAGGGTCCCTAGAGCTACCTCTGTCTCAAGTCATCTGCGGGACCTTCACTGGCTCAGGGTGGAGAACAGAATCAAGTTCAAAGCCGTAAGCTACATGTTCAAAATCAAAAATAGAACTGCCCCTCAATATCTGCAGTCTCTGGTCAGCCCCTACGTACCATCCCGGTGCCTTCGCTCTTCCACTCAAGAGAAGTTTTCTGTGCCAAGAATTAAATTATCTCGGATGGGAGGCAGATCGTTTGCACATCTCGGCCCCTTACTATGGAATGCACTTCCCACAGCCATCCAGAACGAAACGGTCTACACACTTTTTCGCAAATCCCTTAAGACTTGGCTTTTCAACCAGTAACCAAACAAGCTGCTATACATCCTTCTGATCTGCTCCGGCGCCGGGAAACCCTTTTTGGGTAGCTGTCGCGCCTTACAAATTTAATAAATAAATGCCTCTTACTTCACTGTAGGCCATGCCACTCCACGATACGACTATATTCCACTCTACGCCACTCCATGACACTGTACTCTATGTCACTCTATGACACCCCACTCTCCTACACTTTGTTATACTCTATACTCCTCCACTGTACGCCCCTCCACTCTACTTCACAACACTCCACTTTTCCTCACTCTACTCCCTGACACTCCACTCTATGCGACTCTCCTCTACGCCACTAACTTTTAGCCATGCTTTATAGCAGCCACGCAGGTGTACAACATGACTAAAACACATTTACAAAGCCAAAAGCTCTTGCATAGGTGAGACCTATTGGCTTTGCCAATGCTTGTTGTTACTCTCTCGCCATCTCCCATCTCCCTTTATACCCCTCTCTTCCTAGTCGTTTTCATGCCTCTAAATAGTTCTTCCCCTATCTAAGGAGCTCTGCCTCTATCACTTTATCTTTCTCTTGCCCTCCATTTGTGTCTCCATGGCTTTAAGACTCCCTCCTTGGCTTGACTCCTGTCTCATTTTGCATCTCTTCTCTGTTCCCTCTCTCCTTGGCCCTTCTTCTGCCTCCTATTGCCCTCATCCCATCAAGGCCCTTCAAGTGTCTCTCTCTCTCTGGCATGTCTCTTGCTTCTGTGTGATGCCTGCCTTCTCTCCCTGGCCTCCACCCTGTGCCTAATCTTCCTTCTCTCTCAAAACTCTCCCTGGTGGTAATTCCAGGTGACCACTTACAACAGAGCACTAAAGTTTCTGTGGTCCATGGGTGAGCAGTTCATCCATTCCAGGCGTCTTCGTTGCATTCTTGTATTTTTAGCTCCTTATAGCGTTATCTTTTCAGGGCCACAAGTACCAGAATTTAAAAAAGAAAACTTGGATTGGAACATATATATAGAAACTTGAAAACCCTTTCCAGGTGTAGCCTGTTGTTTTTGGACATGTCCTTTAGGATTACAATAGAAAATAACCATAGGCAAAGCCAATCAGCCAGGCTTGCATTTTGAGTCATGACTAAACATTAAAACCCTGCTTTAGTAGAAAAAAGTGTGACAATTCTGCATACTTTTAAGATGTTAAATAGTCCCTTATGCATTGCAACAGGATGCGGAATGATGCAGCAAGCAGCCAATAGCACTAGGTGAAAGGGAAATACTCCTCTAGGAGAAGCCAAAGACCATTCTATGTGTATTTTAAAGGAGCGGCTGGTAACATTTGAAAGTGGTGTGGCGAGCGAAGTGACCCACCGCTTCCCAAAAGACAAAAATAAAACAAGGTTGCAATATAAACACACACCAAATTACTGGCATGCATTACACTAACATTTTAAATAAAATAAATGTTACTTACCTGTGCTGCGTCCTCTGTGTTCTTCTGCAGTCTGTGGCTCTGAGCACAAGTCAAAGAGTTAACTTCACTAAGCAATCCAGAGGCTGTTCTCATGCTGTTAACTAGCATGAGAGAAGCACCAGTATTGGATGGAGCGGGCTGGCTGGTCGCTCCTTCAGACCCTGGAGGTCTATGCTTGTTCTCCACCCAGTTGTACAGCTGCAAAGTGTGCATGTCAGTCTGCATGTCAATCTGGCCATCGTAAGACAGCAGGCCAAACTGACTTGCGCACTTTGCAGTGTCTGGCGAACCTCTGCTCCAGTCCTCCATGCTGCCAATCGGCAGCAGAGGACACGCCCACATTTGTCCTGGCTTGGGGGCAGACTGGAGGCTGCGGCAAGCCTCGGTGAAAAATAAAAGGGCAATTAAATAATTTCATTGCCATTTTATTGTTCACATTTAGTGCTGCTCGTAATGTGCGTTGGAGCGACGCTCCCCTGCCCTCATGAAGAAACCGCTGCTGGTATTTGAAAGAATTGCTAATCGGTAATACAGACATCAGCATTGCCAAGCCTGACTTAACCAGGGAAGTGAGGAGGCTATTAGGACACATCCTGTACAGCTCCCTCTCCAAGAGGGCTGCACTTACACACACCCATCCCTGCACAGGAATCACCAGTGAGGGGACCTTGCAAATAAAAGGGTGTTGGATGCAAATGCCCTCACTACAGTTACTAAGTGCACTCTGCCTTCATGCAGTTTCTTGCCCCGCGTGAGTATAGGGTCCGTAACACCCACAAGGCAGAGAACGCTGCACCTACTCATGGCACGGTGGGTCATACCGGTGTTGCATTTACCTCTAGGCCAAGGATAGACTCAGGAAAATGGGTGTTGGCACATTCTTTTTCCTTTCTCAGTGTCTCTTTGGCAGTTCTTCTACTGGTATTTGCATTTTTCTTTTTAGAGTGCTGTTTGTTTCTGAAGAGGGTTGTTGTTAGCCCATTAGCAGTGAGATGCTCCCATCTACATTTGAAAGGTTATTTCTTCTCTCTCACCCATGAGGATATTTAACCCTTGGTTGAGTACAAAAAAAGCAGAAAGACAGGAACATTGTTTTATTTTGCATTTCGCAAGTCTGCCAAGTGGCACTATGGTATAACACACCATTTGTCTTTCCTGGCTTTTCAGCAAACATCATGCTGCATTGTAGGAATTGTAGTTTTGCTTTGTATGCTGCCAATATGGGTTCAAAACCCCAGTATGTGAAGTGCTGTTGGCTACAATGCCAGAATCCACTGCAGGTACTGTACATGGCATGGAGCCGCTTGCCGCTGTTTTAAACTTTTATGAAATCATCTAGCCTATTTCAAAAGCTGCTTCCTTCCCATGTAAAACAAAAGTAAACTCTTCTTACATATTTATGAGTGTTCACTCTTCCATTCACATTATGCATTAAAACATGCATTGGCAATGCAAATCGTATTGTCCTTTGTGCAGTGGAAAGTGTTATACCAAGCTTCACAAGAAAGGTACAACATGAGCAGTAGCAGTGCAACCTTCCCTAACACAAGGAATAAGTAAAGGACCTGTGGCAGCAATGGGACGACCACGGTTCTTTCACTCATACAGCACAGGTTCAACACAAGTAGCTAACGGTGCACAGTCTAAATATCGAGTTTAGAATATCGACCTACAGTAATATCGAGTTCCAAATATCGTAGAGACAGAATATCGAAATCAAGAATATCGACGACCAGAATATCGACCTGAAGGTAAGTAATATCGTTTTTGTTAATATCGAAGTTAGTAATATCGATAGCAAAAAATCGATGTTACTAATATTGATATTTATATTAGTGTTATGTATTTTATTATGTATTTTATATGTATGTGTTGTATATTTTTTGTCAAGTATTGTACTGGTTTTTAAATATATGTATAAAATTTTTATAAGTTAGTAATTTTTTTTAAAGTAAATTATGCGTTTTAGTACTGTATCGGGTTGTGGGTTTATAGGGGAATAGGGTGGGGAGTAATTTAATTATAGTAAATTCATTAATAATTTTTAGGAATTAATTAATTTTAATTAAATTTTATGCTTTAGTTCTGTAGCGTGTTGTGGGTTTATAGGGGAATAGGTGGGAAGTAATTTAATTATAGTAAATTCATTAATAATTTTTAGGAATTATTAATTAATTTTAATTAAATTTTGCGTTTTAGTTCTGTAGTGGGTTGTGGGTTTATAGGGGAATAGGGTGGGAAGTATTTTAATTGTAATTAAGTAATTATTTATTTTTATTTATTGGTATTGTTAATTAATTTATTGTTAATTAATTATTAATTGGTCATTAATTTTTATTAATTGGTAATTAATTTTTAATAATTGATTAATTGATAATTATATTAAGTGTATTCTTTTATTATTGGAGCGGGTTGTGAGTTTATAGGGAAATAGGGTGGGAAGTAATTTAATTCTAAATAAGTAATTATTAATTTTATTTTTGGATATTGATAATTACATTATTGTTAAAAATTATTATTTGGTAATTAATTTTACATTAATATTATTTTTTGGTATTATAAATTAATTTATTGTTTAATAATTATTAATTGGTCATTAATTTGTATTAATTATTATTTATTGGTATTTGTCATTAATTTATTGTTAATTAATTATTAATTGGTAATTATTTTGTATTAATTATTAATTGGTATTGGTAATTAATTTATTGTTATTTAATAATTAAATCATTATTTATTTATAAAAATTAAATTAATTATAAGTATGTTAATTTTAACCCCTACGCTATCCAACACTTTCCCTACTGTTGCACTCATTGGAGTGGGAATAGTAATTTTTACCCCTACGCTATCCAACACTTTCCCTACTGTTGCACTCACTGGAGTGGGAATAGTAATTTTTACCCTCCGCTATCCAACACTTTCCCTACTGTTGCACTCACTGGAGTGGGAATAGTAATTTTTACCCCTACGCTATCCAACACTTTCCCTACTGTTGCACTCTCTGGAGTGGGAATAGTAAATTTTACCCCTACGCTATCCAACACTTTCCCTACTGTTGCACTCTTTGGAGTGGGAATAGTAATTTTTACCCCTACGCTATCCAACACTTTCCCTACTGTTGCACTCTTTGGAGTGGGAATAGTAATTTTTACCCCGACGCTATCCCACACTTTCCCTACTGTTGCACTCACTGGAGTGGGAATAGTAAATTTTACCCCTGTGCTAACCCACACTTTCCCTACTGTTGCACTCTTTGGAGTGGGAATAGTAATTTTTACCCCTACGCTATCCAACACTTTCCCTACTGTTGCACTCACTGGAGTGGGAATAGTAATTTTTACCCCTCCGCTATCCAATACTTTCCCTACTGTTGCACTCACTGGAGTGGGAATAGTAATTTTTACCCCTACGCTATCCAACACTTTCACTACTGTTGCACTCTCTGGAGTGGGAATAGTAAATTTTACCCCTCCGCTATCCAACACTTTCCCTACTGTTGCACTCTTTGGAGTGGGAATAGTAAATTTTACCCCTGCGCTATCCCACACTTTCCCTACTGTTGCACTCACTGGAGTGGGAATAGTAATTTTTACACCTACGCTATCCAACATTTACCCTATTGTTGCACTGTTTGGAGTTGGAATAGTAATTTTATTCCCTCCACTATTTCATATTTTTTGTATTATTTTAGCTAATGTAGTATATAATTAATTTTAAAAAGAACTTTAATTTTTTTAATTAGTTACATATATTTATTTAATTTTTATTTATGTTATTGTTTTATGTGTATAGATGTATTTATAATTTATAAGATTTTCTTAATTTATAAGTTATTAAAATAATTATTAAAACATATTAATAAGTGTATATATTATATATTATATGTATATATTAAATGTATTTATAAATTATATATATTTAATTTATAATTTTTAAACATTTTAAAATATTTTAACTATGTTTATTTTAAATATATGCATTATTTACTTTATTTTACATTACTTTTTTTAAATAAAATAAACAATATTTTTAACAACGATATTTTTGACGATATTTTTTTTTCGATATTTTTGTACTTACCATAATGTAGAGAGGATGTCGATATTCTTGACTTCGATATTCTTGCTGCGATATTTTTGTAGGTCGATATTCTGACCTTCGATATTCTGTCAGTGATTGGTAGCTAACACACTAAAGAGCAATTAGGAGACGTTAAAGGGCTGTTGTACGCTCCCTGTAATCTGACATAAACATAAAAGAAGTACAACATTCCTGGAAGAAAAAGCCAAATCTCTTATGGAATTAACATACATTCATATACAGATATAGGGTGATGAACCCTTATCAAACTTGTGTGGCATGTTTCATAAGTGGGTTTCACATCTAGCACTTAGAAGCATGGGACAGAAATAATGTTCACTATTTGTACAGTCTTCTAGTTATTGGTTCCCTAGTTTGTAATGTCTCTTATGTCGAAATTTTTCTTCTCCCTCTGTTAAACTGTGAGACCTATATTGTGTGTGATTGAGCTAAAAATGTTTTTATAGGTGTCTCCTTACCAGTCGGTTAAAAGCATGATAGTTATACAGTTAAGCAACAGACCCTGCTTCTCTTTTCAGTTGACATGTTTCTGTGCTCAAATGGTGCCCCTATGGGTTCTGGTGCCTTTCTCAGGACTATAGGTCTCAGTATTTGACATCAAATATTGTGAAACATTCCCTGGTATAAGGCATGTTATGCACGTTCATTCAAAATATCCTTTGTTTTTTCATAAAATGGGGCGACAGCAGATGAAACATCCCTTCTTCACAGAAGAGGTACACCGTGGGCAGAATCAGTGCAAGCTTCCCTTCTTTAAAGGACAGGTAATGCTAGAGCAGCAGAAGAACAAGCGTTCCCCATCACAGGACAGGTACTAATCAGGCAGCATCAGCGCAAGCTTTGTTTCCTCACAGAACAGGCACAGCATAGCAGTAGCAAAGCAAGCCTCCCTCTCTCTTAGAAGGCAGCAAGGGCAGACAAGTACAAGCTTCATCACTCACAGAAGATGCACACTTACGATATGAGTAACATGTAGGTTCCAGAAAGATCTGCATATCAGGCGTGAAGCTCACTGAGAGGAATGTATAGGTGGACGAGTGAGTGAATAAGAGAGTTCAGACACCATTGTGATATTCCACTACAGCATCCTAGAAGTCCTGCACGCAGACACTCGGAGACCTGCTGTCACTGCTGAAACTACTGCTGTCATGTCCTGTATTCTTTCTGCTGTCACTTCTTGTAAACTCAGCTGGTGCCATCCACATGTATATTTGTCAATGAAACTTAGATCTCAAAATCTGGACCCTGGCTATACCAGTACAGAGACTTCGAGACGCGCCCTATTTGTGATGTGAAAGGAGATGGAGGAAGAGATATAGTCCTAGTATGGTCATTTAAAGACCACAAATGGCAAAAACAATACAATACACCTCTAAACTGCTCTTTTGTGCCCCCCTCCATTGCCCCTTCTGTCTCTATATTCCCCTCTATTAGACATTTCCCCTATATCTCTCTATCTAACCAGTCTCTACCTCTAACCATTATCTCCTTTCCTCTCTTTTCTCCTTCTCTCTCTCTATATATATATTTACCACTGTCTCTCTCATGTTCTCCTTTTTGGTTTACATTTCTCTCTCTGCTCATGTTCCACTAGTTTTATCTTCATTTGTCTTTTTAACCTTTTCTTTTGCCCTCAACACACTCACATCCTCACACTCTCCATTCACACCTGCCTCTCATTTGTCCTCTTCTATCCCAGATTAACTATTATACATGCGTTCTGTCACATTCTTCTCATATTACCCACTCTCTCGTCTTCTCGCTGTGTCACACACCCCCTCTTTTACTTACTCCATTCAACTACCTCTAGCACCAGGACTTTTGTCATCCCAGTTCATTGTACAATTTTCTGTGCCACCCAATCTACGAATAGTGCCACATTTGTTGCTTATACAGGTAATATGGCACCCCCTTCTGGTGGCAGCCTGGGCGCTCAGCTAGTATTATGTTCCCCAAAAAAGGCCCCTACTCTCTCATCTCACACTGCCCCCTTCTCGCATCTACTTTCTTGACCTCTTTTTTACCATTAATCCTTCTCACTCTTCTTTGATGCATGATCCCTAAACTTTCCCTTCTCACCCGTCCAGCTCCATTTCTCTCTTTCACACTCTTACTTACATCAAGCTCACCACACACACATTGACCTTCCTGGCAGATGGCTCGCTGTCGTTTCTCATGTATTTCTTTATTCCATCTTTCTTTCATAACTTCTTCTTTCCTCATCTCCTTCTCACACCCTTCTCTGAACTATCCTCATTTCTGTCCCACACATGCCATTCTCATTCATACACGCTCTCACACTCTTACCTCTCAATGGAATTGTTGGGACAGAAAAGTCCCCTACATGGTGATGGGGGTGCACCCCTTCCCTGATTTCCCCAGCTGCATGGATATCTGGGCCCCTGGTAATGCTTTTTGGTCATGGGCAGACCTGGATCTTGCCATTGCACCATGACATAGGTCTTTATCATGGTACTTGCATATGCGTGCTACGATTTGTGTGTGCCTGTGTATGGTACATGACATGGAGACCTATGAGTTCCATTATGGAAACACAGGGCCTGGAGAGGCTGGGAGAGGTGAGGACTGCAACCTCCACATGGGAGATGTTATTGCCAACATTCCTGAGGCTGGGGTGCGAGTGCCCGCTGAAGAAGGGGGAGCACAGCATCCTCTGTGCACATCAAAGGTCTCTGATTCCAGAAAGGGTTACTGGGCAGTGGGGCCTGGGCTCGTTGTCACGGAGATTGTGGGTCTGATAAGGGTGGCACTGTGGACCAGGGAGAGGAAGGCATAGGTCTTTGAACCTTTATGAGACACATCTTAGAGGATGCTGGCACCTAGATGTGGTCCCAGGTTACTCCCTCTGCCTGTGTTGTGGGCCAATCAGTGGTGGCTGGTGACATTTGAAAGTGGTGGGGCGTAAAATGATTGGCATACTGCACCGCAGCGTGCAAGCGTAGAGAGCGAGCCCGAACAACCTAAGGGGGTTCGGGGGTTATCCCCCGAGAAAATTTTGAAAAAAGAGTGGACAAATGGTGCATTTTCAAGCAAATTTGAGAAAGCAGGAAGGTTAATAAAGCAATTGTGAAAGTGCAGTTATTACATTAATAAAGAGATGTCATATAACATAGGTAGCTGCTTATTCAAGCTTTCTTTCACCCCATAGTCCAGCAGGGTCTTGATACAAGACAGATAAGAGAAAAAGCAGTGTGGTCCTCGACCAGGAAGACACTCATATTTCGTTGGTAAGAAGTCAAAAGATTGGTCAAATTGAAAACCTGAAATGCAATACGCAATCAAACAATTTGCAAGTACATCTCATCTATGTTCAACAAGCCATGTTTTACCCATGATTGGAATTGTGAATCACCAAATAAACTGAGCCACTGCAATCAAAAGCAGAGGGCCTCCTCAAAAAGTATGCCCTTAAGAGAGTTCTCTCATCTCATGTCCTCTCTATATTTTCTCTGGAAGTTGAAAACTCATCACAGTCTACTGCACAAACCTGAACCCTTCTGCATATTCCAACACCAGAACTCATTCTTGGCCATTTAGTTTGGAGCCATTCATACAAGGAATACAGAAAATACCTTTAAATAGAGTAGAAGGTATTCCAAAACAAGGAGTGCTGAAATGTTGCTTAAGATAAGATGTACACACCAAGTACTATGGCCAAGAGCACGTAATGTTCAGTCAACAATAGGCTTAGGAAAAACCAACCATTCTGAGAGCACCTACAGTCAAGATCCTTCACCTGAGACTATGGGGCCGATTCCGATTCAGGCCGGAAATCTCCCCGACCGAGCCGGACCCAGAGAGATTTCCGACCGAATCGGACCCTAGCAGTCCGACCGAACGAGTACGATGCGTTCGCATGCAATCGGACTCGATTCGGTCGGACTCCCTTTGAAGTCAATGGGAGCCGGTCGTACAACGCGTACGCGGGCTCCCATTGACTCAATGGGTGCGAGGCGAACAAGGGCGCCCCCTACAGCGGGTACGCGTCGAAGTGACTCACGCCGTACAAGCACAGGTAGGGGGGACCCATGGGTCCCCCCTGTGTGCGACCCGCGCGGCTACGCGTACAGGGGGGTCCGACACGGACCCCCAAAGTGCGGCTCCGACTGCTCTTTGGAGCCGGACTGCGCGAGTCGGTCGGACTGCTCGAGGTGCGCATCGTACTTACTCGGCCGGGGAACGTCTCCATTGCGGGGTGCGAGTCGTGTCCGTGCGAGTCGGTCGGTGCGGTTGGGTCCCGCAAACGAGTCGGTCGGCGATTTCGCGAGCGCTCGCATCGTACTCGCTCGCCCGGACGCACGTCCGAATCGGTTGGGAAAGAGGGCTCCGAATCGGATCCGGTTAAGCCGAATCCGATTCGGAGCCCTACCGGCCGAGATCGGAATCGGCCCCTATGTGTTCCCAAAGATGTAGTGATATGTTAACAGTTGTAGCTAGACTTAAGGCCTTCTAACTGATGTACAAGGTGAAGGATCTTGACTGTAGGTGCTCTCAGAATGGTTGGTTTTTCCTAAGCCTATTGTTGACTCTTTCTTCCCCTCTCCCTTTGTCCTCTACACTGTCTCTATCTGTGCTTTTTTCCCTCACTTCCATTTGTCTATTTCATCACCTAGAGCTCTGTTCCTTTACTTTTTCTCTCCTGGCATCCTCTTTCTATGCTACTTTTCTTTATTTGTTTCCGACTTTCTCTTTATTTACATATGTGCTTCGTTTACTTTCTCTGTTGCTCTCATTCAGATGATTTCTTTTTCTGTCTTGCGTTCTTTCTTGCTCTTTTTCTTTCTTCCCTCCTTTCTTGCCATCACACCTGTCCCATCTCTTTCTCACTACCCTTTCTTTCACTTCACTTTCTTCATTCCATCTTTACTATCCTCTCTTTCCCTTACTTCTATTTCCCTTCTTTGTTTTTGTTTCCCTCTTCCCTTCTCTTTCTGTTCCTTTTCTTTCACAACTTTCTCATTTACACCCCCTTCCTCCATCTATTTCTCTTTACCTTTTTCTTTCCTTCGCCCTTCTTTCCCACCATAGTCCATTTCTTTGCTTACTTCCTTGTGCATTTCTTCCTCCCTACCTCCTTTATTTTCACATGCTCTCCCTCCAGTTTATCTGTCACCCCTTCCCTCCTCCATCTTATCCCAACCCCACTTTTTCCCTTGTCCCTCTCATCTCCTTTTTGCTCTCCCCTTCTGTCGTGTCCTCGCCTTCTTCTTTACCTCTAGCTCTCCCCCTCTCGCCGTCTCGCTTTGCTTTCCCTCTCTTCAGCAGTTTTAATTTTCCAGGTTTTGGTTGTAATATCCCACGCAGCGCCAATTTCCCATCACTAATGTAAGGCGCATTTGCATATCTAACCATTGCAGTCACTATCCTATCAGCTGCTCTTGAACTTCTGATTCAAGGCGCCATTGTTCCGGGTGCCCTTCAGCATATCGGATCAAAAAAAAAAAGGCAAAGAGATAATTTTCCTTTCAGTCATTTTGTTTGTATATGTGCGCGCGCGTGCGATTTAGAGAAGTAATCACAAGGGCAGACTCCTTGTTGATAATCTCCGGCTTGCGCATGTGTTAAAATTCAAGGAGGCTGAAGCACAGATAAAGAATTGAATTTTGAGAGGAAAAAAAAAAAGCCTAAAGTGTCCTATGAAACAGAAATAATTTTGCCTTAGGCTGGTGGGCCCACCGGAGATGACTTCCAAGTTCCTCTTCTTTCTACTTGTGTTTTTTAGAAATTTTGTTTCCCACAAAATGCATCCTCGTGCCTCAAAAGCAAATTCCGCAAATTTCCTGCACTCCAATCTATTATATGTCTGCATCTGCACATATATCCCCCAGAAGTGAGCGAGCCTGGTCAAAAACCCACCACCCACTTGCAACAGAGGTCCAACCATGCACAGAAAATTTCTGTCATTTCACAGGCGCACGTGTTCCAACTGGTACTTGATCTCTGACTGAGAAGCTGATAGTGTGTTAATAAACTTACTAAGAACCATGTGACCTTCTTGAGTTATAACAAAGACGACGAGTGCCTGTGAGCGGACAGCGACACCATCACCCCCTATTTGATGTACTCAGTCAAGAGCTTGCAGTTTTCATCTCAACCAGAAGAGTGCGAGAGAAAACGGTTCCATCACAGCAAGTCTGTCCTCATAATTTAGACAGGCTGATGGTGAATACTCATGAAGAATTCTACAAACTAAGGTAAGTCATCGTGCTGCCAGCTATTTTGAAATGTTGCCTGCGATATCAGGAGAAGCTGCTGACTTTTAAAGGAATTCTCCAACCGGCTTCAGAGCTCAAAATAATTATAACCATTGCTATTCTGTTTAGCTCTTCATTTAGCACTTACAAGAGTATGCAACATATCAACTAAATTCTAAGGAGACAAGCGGCAGTATAGCGAGTGAAATTCACCATGAGCAGTGCGACAATCACAGCAATAGTGAACTGTTAATAAACGGCTTGTAAGCAGCTTTGCAACTCAATCTCAGTGCGGGCTGAGGAAATTTAACTTTGAGCACCTCCAGCGTTATGCAAAGGTCGGTGGTCAGGCATGTATAGAACATGAAGGAATCCATTTTGCCACTAACCTCTCTCTCCGTCTCTCTTCTCTCGCTCTCTTTCTACTTTGCAATTGCTTCCCCCTTTACTACTCTATCGCCTCTAGCCCGCGTTTCCTCCTTCTTCTCTTCTCACCTTTTATGTCCTACCTCACTTTCCTTTTCCCGCCGTCCCCATCTCTCCCGTCCTTTCTCTTTGGTCTAACTTTATCACCGTTCTTTGAAGCGAACGTTTTTGTTCGGCAAATGCCAGCGCTGCAGTAATTTTACGGCATGTCAACAGACTAATTGCCAAGAATCGTACAACAATACTTTCAAGTTAGTTACACAAAGACATTTCTACATCTCTGAGTCTCATTCGGTGTCTCTTTTTTTTCATTCCCCTTCCCTTTTCCTTTCTCTCTTTCTTTCAGTGCTGTTATTTATTTGCTTTGTGCACACCCTTTGTGTTTCTCTTACTTTGCCTCTCTTTCTCTCTGCCTGGTGCTCCTGAACTGAACTCTTTTTTTCTCCTTCTCCCGTTCCTGTCTGTCAACGCAGTCAGTGACATAACGCAAAATGATGCCACCTCTCCCCTCGAAAAATGTGATGAGGGCCCCCTGAGTTTCTCCTATCTCACATACATTCACTGGCCGTGGGTTCAATGCCCTCCGAGTCTACTGTCACGGGGGGGGTAGTTTTAAAATAAATAAATAAAAATCCTACCTGACAAGGTCCGCGCCGCCTTGGGTCCGTTCTGGCGCCTACAGGAACTGGAACAGCCGCATCACTTCTGGCAAGCAAGTGGCAAACCCCTCTCAGCCAATCCTGGCACTGCTGGCAGCGCCAGGATTAACTGAGGGCACGGTTACTCTCCGCCCGCCTGCCCATTAGGAGAGCGAGGTTTGAGCCTTTGCTCAACCCTCGCTCTCCTAATGGGCATGCGCCAGCCACAGCAGACACCAGTGCGCATGACTGGGCACGGGCGAAAAATTCGCTTACCTTCCCCACTCATGCGCACTTGTGCTGCTGCCCCTGGTCTGACAATCATGTCAGTCAACATGACACCGGACCGCCCACCCCCTTCAGACTCTGAAGGGGGTGGGCGGTCCGACGTCATGCTGACTGACATGATTGTCAAGTCTCTCGAGTGTCTTCTGAACTTAAGTAAACTGAGAGTTTACTTAAGTTCAGAGACGCCGAGGGAGCAGCTGCGGGCGGGGGGGCAACGCCCCAACGCCCCAATGGACGCACCGCCCCTGGGGCCAATGGGGCCAATCAGAATTGGAGCCGCTGCTGCTGCAGCAGACTGTCCATTTGGCAAGGGGCAGCAGAAGGGAAAAGAGCACTTCAAAGGAGCCGACACCCACACCTTGAATTTCAAAGGATCAGACACTAAATCACATTTGTGTCTGGAGTTGGACTACAATGGTGGGAGCTTGAGAATCACAAGATGTCCAACAGGACTGTTCATCAGGAGAAGGAAGATCACCAAGACTTCTAGGTGTTGGAACCAGGAATAGGGACCAAGATCTGCTAGTTTCCCTTCTGGGTGAGGGCCCATCCCCAAGGACAGGCAAGTCTTCTGCTTGCCTGCCAGGACCAGTGGACTCAGTGAGGAGGAGTGCACCTGGTGGGAGTAGGATCCTGAGGGGTTTCTGGTGAATGGATTCCAGTGAACGTAGTGTGAGATGCCTGGTCCAATCAGGACTGCTGCAGGAATGTGGGCTACTCACCCTATCTTGCCAATGTTGGAGATCCCTGTGTTTCCAGGAGGAGGGGCCCTCCATGCAGCAAGTGCTATTGCCCATCTGTGCGATAAAGTCGGCGATGCTCATGTCACCAGGAAGGGAGCCACGGTGAAGAAAAGGCCTTCTCCTATGTGCAGATCGAGGTTGAAGACCCTCTGTGTGACCAGAAGGTGGGTCACCCTAAGTCAGGGCCATTGCCCTGGTTTGTTGTGCTGAGGAAACCAGGAGGGACCCTTACAGATTGCCCCAGGACTAGGTGAGGACGTCTGACACTGACACAAGCTGTCTGATCACTGAGGAGGTCGAAAATTAATTCAGGAAAGACTGCAAGAGGATGCAGGCCTTCAGCGTCGGGAGACTGGAGCTTGTGAAGGGATTGACTGCTGCCATCAGGTCAAGTAAGCCTGTTCCATGCCGCCGGGCCTGCCTGGCACCTGCATGAATTTAGCACCCAAATGCTGGTAGAATTTACTCTTAAGCCAAGACACAGACTTTGCTGCATGGGGAATAGCCTGGGACGCATCTGAGAGTCCCCTCCAGTATAGAATGGAGCATGACTAACCTACCAGACAAGAGAGAGGGACTCAGGGAGTCTGCCCAGGACAGCACTAGCATGCTGACCGTAAGAGGCTCTGGGGATTATTTAGTGTGTTGGTTCTCTTCTTTGTGCAATCACATTAAATTAATCAGTTGTTCATAAAAGCAAGTATTTAGCTGGACAATCATCTTATTGTCATTACTGTGTGTACTTTCAGTCTTGAGCCTGTGTAATCCTCACACCATCTCCCCCTGAAGAGCCATGGAATGCTCAACCCGCACTGCCACTGAGAGCCAAGTGCTGAAAAGATAGTACTTGCCCCAGTTACTCAGGACCTGTAGTACGTTGAGCCCAAAGACATCAGGAGTAAAAGGCCACAAACCCTACAGCTGAGCGCCGAAGATCCTTGCTGCCCTGTGGCCTTCAGAAAGGAGGTGCTAACAGAAATGGTCCTCTCTCAAACACAAATGCACACATTCCCCTCTCTTTCAAATGCTCCTTTTCTCGCAAACCCTCCCTTACACAGTGCCTTCTGTTGACACAACCTTCTGACAAGTGCTTTCACTTGTTGTTCACAACCCTGTCTCACAAGCACTTTCACTTGTTATTCACAACCGTTTCTCACAAGCTCTTTCACTTTTTCGCTGTCTTACAACAGACACGCACACTCTAGAATGCCTACTTTTCATGCTCTCTATCACCAGTGCACATGTTAAATTATCACTTTTGTATATTACAATGGTGAAAACAAAGCTAATGCTCCACAATTAAGCAATATCAATGTAGAGGCCTCCCCGATGAGCAGCTCTGCTAGTTCTCTGCACCCGCACTTTATTGCCACACCAGCATTCATGACTGTCTGCCACATGGTGGCGCTGTTTGTCAAATTTAGCGATGAGTGCAACAACAGTTGTTTATTAATTCAATATATATTAAAAATGGCTAATACTTGCAGCCCAAGCCATTCTTATATGCTTTGGGGGCGGGTATAGTCTGAGATGTCACACTTGTAGGAGTGTGATGGTTAGTAGTTGTGTTGGTTCTGTCATTGGCAGCGCTTGCAGGGGCAGTTGGTGGTGCAAATTGCAGTTGCTTCCTGACGAAGGCCCCTGGCACCTATTTTGTTACAAATTCAGCACTGCTCTGGAGTGAAAATCTTATAATGGATTGAAGACTGAAATTAATGCAGTGAGGATTTCAAGATGAAACATGGATAGTTAAGAAAAAATAAAGCAAAATAAAGATTTTAGACCATGAACAAATTGCAGGAGTTTGTGTTTATTCTTTGGTTTCCATTTACTGAGAATTACCTGTATCTAGTAAGTCGTTTTTTGGAGCAGCCCAGCAGCGGCCTAAGTAGCTATACTCTAGACAGGCACAAAGGTGCCGACCTCTTCGAAAAGGTTTTGTAGGCGCACACCGGGAGCTCTGGGATCACAGCCATGTTGAAAGCTGTCACTGAATGAAAATAAAAGACAATTAGACACTAATCCGGTTTCCTGCAACTGGAATCAACGCGAATGCTGCTCACTCATTATGTACCCATACATGTAGGTTCTGTTCTGAACTTGACCAACCAAGCACACACCATTTCTAACAGGTCAACTGGAACCCCTGCAAAAGGTTCCCTCCCAACCATGTCCTGCTTTCTCCCAGGACTTTCCCTTTATTCTCTCTGACCCTCTCTCTCCCAGATTCTGTTCTCTGTCTCTCATTCTCTTTCTCTCCCTATTTCGCCCCCCCCCCCCCGTCTCGCTCCCCCCCTAGTTTTCAGTCTCTTCCTGCACCACTGTATCAACTTTCTCTTTAGAACTCCTTCAGTTCCTGGCCATCTCAATTTCAGTGCCTGTTGCATGGCCCGTCCTCTAACTATCCAGGAAAGTTCCCTCTCGCCATATCCTTCCCTCCCTCCCTCCCTCCCTCTCTCTCTCTCTCGCTCTCTCTCTACGGCCCTGCCCTCACTCTTCCTAGCCCCACCCCCTTCTCGTTTTCTGACCCTTGCCCCCGTCTCTCTCTCCAGTTCTCATGTTGTCACCCCTCTCTTCCCCGGGCCCACCTCTCCCCCAGCGCCCTCCCAGGGGTTCTCCGCCCCACCGGCTCCGCCCCCCTGCCCTCGACTCTCACTCTTGGCTGTAGGCACTGAGCCCCCGGAGCGCCTCGCCATGGCTGCGGAGCTGGAGTCGGTGGAACGGGCCCTGGAGAAGCACCTCCCGGAGCGGGAGCTGGGGGAGGTGAAGAGAATTCTGTATGGGGCGGGGAGCAGGTGAGGGGCAGTCCTGGGAACAGGTGAAAAACATGGGTTGGGGGTTACAGCGAGCTGGGGAGGGGACTGGGGCACCTGCTCCTTATAGCTCGCGAGTGGTGCCATGCCCTGCGTGCACCTTCAGATAGTCATGACCTTGTATGTAGCCAGCAGCATAATTTTGTTGTTGCAGTGCTTTACATGAGAAGCCGTTACGCAAAGACACATTCATTTCTGTAGGCACGGGAGATAAAGTGATTCGCCCAGAATCACAGGATGTGTTAAGTCGACGCTGAGACACGAACCTGGTTCTCCGATTCCAAAGTGAGCAGGGTAGGCAGCTCTCGTTCCGTCACACCCTGTCCCCTAATATTGCAACTTTGAATATTTACGCACAAAGCTGTAATAGTAAAGGCACAACCAACTACAAGCCCCAGAATGCAGTCTGCCCTTGACTACAAAGCCTGCAGTGGCTGAAGGTTTCACACATTATACGAGGCCGCTTGGTAACTATTATTAAGCAGGCCAGGGGACGTGTGTTGTTGGCTGGTCCAGGAAGCATGGGCGAGGAGTTTACCAGCGGTAAGGAGATGTGTCCACCTGAGGGCATCGGGTAACGTGAGGGTAAACAAGTTGAAGAAGCCTGAAGGAGCAGGTGATGGAGCGGGCATCTTGAGGGCAGAAAGATTATATCAGCGAACAGATGAAAGGAGACAAGCGAAAGGTGGGAATAAGACAGAAGTGGTGCCGGAGGGCACCTCAGGAGTGTGAGACATTCACACAATTTAGACTGCTTAATTGCTCAAAATTTTAGAAAAATGATGCAAAATGTATATCTTGCATTTAGTGCTTTAAATGCGCCCTCTTGTCCATTGTGACTGCATTTTGAGCCCAAAAAATAGCGCCAAATCCACAAGTGGCGCAAACAGCAGCAGCTCGCGTTTTCACGGTAGGGTTTTTTACCGAAAAGACATGAAATTATGAAACGTTACATAATGGCATAATTTCGGGAATTTAACGTAACAAGCGTACTGTGAAATGGCCAAAAAATGCAAGATTACACTGGCATTACCAAAATGTCACCTTGGCCTGCTTTTAATGGAGAGAGCGGCTCTCATTTTGCAGTCATTTATGATGAAAAACTGACCTGTTTATTCATATATCTTGTACAGCGCCGGCTCGTTGCCTCATGAACGCGTCTTGGCGTTGGATCGTGCTGGGTCCATCCCGCAGTCTTCATTGGCTCAAGGATGACGTTGCAGGGTCTTAGTCCCAATACCGGCAACATCCCCTCACCTTCCCATAGGCGAACGTGCATAAATAAACCACAAGACACTTTGTTTATGGGAAAAACTTGTCGCAGGTTTATTCCATACAAGAGTATGCAATAAGGTGGGTTATCTTACGGGCGATCCATGGGCAGGCAGCCGTCCAACCTATGCTGCCCCTGCCCGCCTGATGAGCCAGCACTGTGGGATGTATGCCCGATCAGCGCTACACCTTTCTTGATCCACCACTGGATCACGTGGCCCTTGTTACCATCCTACTCACGCCCCTTTCAGGGCGGAGCGTAGCAGGGCAAACCCCCGGTTGGTCAGGCCCCCAACCGCCCGAAGGACTAACAGGGCGCCGTCACGGTTCTCCAGGACCCTGCCCTGAGGATCCTGGTCTTTGGCTCTGGCACCCCTATTGTGCCGCGCAGAGGTACCCTTACTGTACCCGTCTGCCGCAGAGGTACCCTTACTGTACCAGACTGCTTCCAGATCGCCCTGTAACTCCGCCACAGCCCTGGAGGCGGCCACCGTCGCAGCCAGGGCACCCCACCAAAACAGCTTGTTTCTCACCTGCAACCTGCTTTCTAGGGCCTCCTGCATTCATCCGTGGAACATGTCCATGCCCACCTGTGACAAATGTACCCCATGTTTGTCAACTTAAACTTAGGCATACACCTGGGTGGCCCATGCCACCAAGACAGCGGTCTTCTCACTTGCCACCTCTGATCTCCAGGGCCCCCTGCCAGACCAAGAGAACCAATCCATTCCCAATGGTGACAATGAACACCATGTTTATCAAATAGCCCTTAACATTGGCCTGAATCTGCTCGTGTCTGATGAAACCCAGGCCCCTCTGGTCTGCGAACTTACGCCTTAAACTGTTCTTTCTTTCAGGGATGTACAACAGCATCCGCTGACTTAGCCCTGTGCCACACTCTGCGTGGAATTATCCCAGGCCACCCGAGCTCACATTGACCCATGTATTTGCTGATCTCCCTTAAGTCAGCTTACCTGGCTTGAAAGAGTGACCTCCTCCCCATGGCAATGAGGTTGTTACCCCCTAGGCGTATCCTAAGGAATTGGGGGGGTGGGGCCCCCCCCTTGGGCCAATTTCTGAATAACTGCGTACCCCTGCACATGCCATGCAGCCCCTATTCCTTATGAGAATTACGCCTGCTCAGCACCCTCTTGGTGAAAACCCCTAGGCATGGCAGCTAGCTAACCTCTCCGCTATGATGCCGTGCGCACTGCCTGTCCTAAGGTGCCTAACATTCAGGATTGACTGGGTCCTACCTTCCCCCCATAATTCCCCGATAGGAGGGGGGGGGTTCCCACTGCCCACCCTGTGAAGCCCAAGCAGTGGAAAAAATGACCTGCCCCGTTCGGTTTGATTATTGCTGAATCCTGGACATGCCAAATGTTCTTCTCCCTAGTAGCCTTTAGTGCTTGACACCTTGTTATCCCATTCATTGGGGCAGCAGCACACTATGTTGGCTGACAGCGTCCCCACCCAGCGTGGCTAATATAGCTAACCGGGCGGGGCATTTGAACTTAAATGCAGCAACATGTCACCTACCCTTGGTACGGGGTGCAATTCACCCCGCTGACCAGACCATTGCACAGGCCCCTATCATTGCTGAACCCTGGTGCACCCCCTATAGGGTGTCAAGTCAGGAATATGTGTATTGTGCCCGCTGTTGGCGACACCTCCTCCTTTCGTGTAGTGACAACATACGCAGCGCGCCCAGCTTGCATAACTGCCGTGGACTCACAGATGCCAGTACCTGCTAACCATCTCTGTCCCTGAATGCTAACCCGCTAAAGAGTCGGAATCCCAGATTCCCAGTTACATGTTAGCTGCAGTACACAGTCAGTGGACCCGCTCGGAGATACCACAAACCACATTGGTCAGGAGAAACTTAAGAAGCACCCAATTTTCACCTCGGCGTACCTCTAAATGAGACTGGCTCCACCCAGCTGTAAGGCCAGCGACACTGTTCCCAGTTTCAAGTATTGCCGCAGACCCCTTTTGTGTGTTTGCTGAGACCACGCCGCCTCACCACACGTTACCTTGCTACCTCGTGCAGCACGCTCAGTGCCCTAGTATATCCCTGTAAGAACATTTGACGAGCTGAACTATCTGATGCACCAGGAATGAGTGATAATAGCAAGTGTGCCCTCCTTTACTTGTCATGAATCCGTCCTGTCTTACTGAACTTACACCTGTTCAGCACCTTCCGAGGGGACTTCCTTGGTGCATGACTGCTAGCATTGCGTGCAGTCGCGACATTAATGGGTAACCTCCTGGTTAGCGCCCACCTTAATGTGCCATGCTGAGAGCAACTGGGTACCCCCACCCCTCTTCTCTATGAAGAGATAAAGCAGCCGGCTGAATACCCAAGGTACAGGAGGTGTGCCCAATGAGGAACCCCCAGTTCTTCAAGTTTGTGCCTATCCTTTCGTGGGTGACTAGGCCCTAGTTTGCCCCTACTTGGAAAAGCCCAAGTACCAGGGTGCAGGCTGATTAATGGAAGAGTTATCAATGCTGCCGGGCAGGCGTGCCGTACCTGTGCCCAGGCAACTCATGACCAGGTGTGCCATTGCAGGCAGGAGTCCAGGGATCTCCAGCTGACGTATCCAGGAGGCAGGCCTGTGTGTAGAAAAGCTACTGGGGTGGGGCGAACCAACAAGCAGTCGCCTGTTCTTACAAACTATGGGAATGCCTAATGTCCAATAACTTGTAGCTTATGCTCTTTGTGCTGCAGCCCTCCCTGTGCCAGTGCTCCTGTCCTCTGCTCGAATAGCTGTCATTCCAAAGAAAGGGAGACCACACTTCTGGAAGCAAGGAAACAAAAGATTTATTTAGTACAACAAAAGATAATCTCTAGAGATGGAAGAGTGTCCGAGACCCACGGATTGCGTAGGTGTCAGGAGACTGTTCAAAATGTCCTTGGCATGCAGCATTTTTTATAGGATGTAGACACTCCCCTCGGGTGTAGGAGGATGACAGAAAGTCAGTTGGTATGCAGGAATTCAGGTGTGTGGAGCAGATTTTCAGGTGTTGGGCCAAAGGAAACTCCGAGGAATGCAGGAGTTCAGGAGTGCGCTGGACATATTCCTGTTTGGGGGCAGCTTTCATGCCTTGCAGCTGAGGAGGGTTTCATGACCTGGCCAGGTGTTAGGCCGTTGGCAGGGACAGACCTGTTCTGTTGCCTATACAAGTTCCAGAGATAAATGCGTGGGTGCAGTAGAAACCGGCCCAGGGCACCAACACAGGGTCACGTAGGAGACAATCTTGTGAAAGGTCAAGAAAGCGTTTTGTGAGCAAGATGTAGGTCATACACGGCAACATTTAGAAATACAGTTATTACAGTCCCTCCTCTTGCCGTGTGCAACGTCATTAGTAAATGTCAATTTTACAGAGTTCTTCAAATGTCTGATGATATAGTATTTTGCTGTTTTCAGTCTGACTGGTCATAGGTGTGGATCTGCAGGTAGATGCACACAGAGAACAGAGTGCTGGGCCACAATGGACGCACAGGCAACAGAAGAAGATGGTACCCAAGGGGATCGTGAGGAGCGCCAGTATCTTCCATCCCCAGGTGATCAGAATGTTCCATGAGCCAGTTGTCCAGGTCCAAGGGGTCCCATTGTCTGGTTGTATTTCGGTGGCAATCCGGTGTAGTTTGGAGATTGCTTCATAGACGGAGGGCGATGAATCAGGAATATACACACAGCAGCTAGCCCCGATGATGCGACAGGCCCCTCCTCGATCTGCCAGGATGACGTCGAGCACCATGCGATTCTGAAGAGAAACCATCCGTGTAGCATCGATTTCGGCCGTGTGCTGGGTCAGTATTCCTGCAGTGATGTTGGCAGTAGCTTCCAGGACTCTGGTGAGTCGCCTGGTGTTGAGACTGTTGGACATGGGACCCCAAAAGGTAGAAGGCCCTTCAGGGCATCGCCGAATTGCTGGTTGCTGGTGTCGGTCTGGTCTATATCTGGTACCCGTCTCCTCTGTCTGTGGTACAAGTTGTTCCTGTTAAATGTGGGTGGCAGCAGGAATGCAATATAGCATGTGCCACTCCAGTCAGAAGGCAGCCAGGTGTAAGCTTTGTTTCCACATACAAAGTGCAGTCCTGATGGAAGGCTGAGGTATGGGGTGAAGTTGTTGTAGGTTATGGTAGTATTGCACAGACTGGCTCCTATAGGTATTGTTCCTTGACCTTGCAGACACAATGTACCAGGACGTGATGTAACTGAAATGGCAACTTCTTTCTCTTGAGTAGGAAAGAAAGTGTAACCCCAGGTGTCCTGCATAGGGGTGGACATAATAGCGTGCATTTGTGGCGGGTCAGAGGCATTGCAGAGAGTATTGTTTTTTTTATGAAGAGTCCAAAGAAAGGGTTGGAATGTTGTAAGGTTGCCTTTGTCATAACATGATGGAAAAACGTTCGTCAAATTGTACATCAGAGCACAAGTGTAGGCCGGAGTGGCGGGAAACACCAAGAATGAGATAGTGTGCTGAACTGCATGAGGTAGGAGTCCACAAACATAACAGTCTGTCGCATTGGAAACCTGATTAAACTGGTGTAACATTTGAATAAAAGTATTATTATGAAACTGCAAGTGTCTGTTGAGATGTGTGTCTGGCCAAGGTACATGAGAATGTTCAGGTGGCGTTGGTGGAACTGTTGCTTGGGGTAATACAGTATGTTTGGCGGGGACTATTTCTTCGAGGATCCAGAACACTACGCTGAACAGGACAAAAATGGCAGTCAGGATAAACAGTACTATTGTCCGGGTACCACAAGTCCTCATTTTAGCTTTCTTCAGCCTTGGAGCTAGACTTGTTCTTTAGCTTAGCCTTGGACCGGAGGTAGTATCCGTCTGTTCCTTCGTCACAAAGTTCCAACTCAGTGTCCGACTCAAGGCGTGGTGATGCTGATTTTTCGTGCCTTAAGACTTCTTTCTGGGTTTGTAGTTGTTCTTTGGTGACGGGGTCCACTTTCCTGCAGTGGGACGCATGTACCCACGACTTTCTTCCCTCCACTCTGACGGCTGTCCTTGTGGCCAGGAGTACCTGCAGAGGCCCCTTCCAGCGTGGTTGTAGGGATTGGGTGCGGGCGAAGTTTTTCACCAGGACAAATTCGCCAGGGAGGATGTGATGGCCTGGACCCTGGGATCTGTCCTCAGTAGTGGCCCGCACCTGTTCATGGATTAAAGACAGGGTCTCAGTAAGTTCATACAAATAATCAGTCAATATTTCCTGTGGTAGGTGTGAAATGGACTTTGGAGAGGGTGCATTCCAGATATTCATGGGCCTGCCAAAAACTACCTCGTATGGGGTAAGATGGGATTTGGAATGTGGGACTGATCTAATAGATAGTAGTGCCAATGGAAGAGCATTGACCCAATTCAGTCCTGTTTCTGTTGTTATTTTAGCCAGCTTTTCTTTAAGGATCCCATTGTACCTCTCCACCAGCCCTGCTGCCTGTGGGTGGAATGCTGCATGAAATTTTTGTTTGACCCCAAGCCCTCCCAGGATGTTCTTGACTGTCTGTCCAATGAAATGGGACCCCCTGTCACTTTGCATTAATCTACAAAGGCCATATCTAGGGAAAAATTCTTTCAATAAGACTTTAGCTGTAGTGATGGCAGTGTTATCCTTTGTGGGGTATGCCTCAACCCATTTGCTAAAGGCACAGACTACCACCAATGCATATTTGTAGTGATTGACTCTGTTTAACTGTATATAGTCTATCTGAAGTACTTCAAATGGTGCAGTAGGAAGGGCGAATCCTGCCATTGGGACTTTAGTTCCCTGACCTATGTTGTGTCTGAGACATGTGAGGCACTGTTTGACAAACCGCTCTGCTGCTGGGCGGAGTCGGTGGTAATCCCATACTTCCTTGAGCATGGTACACATGGCCTGGGAACCAATATGTGCAGGTAAGTGAGTCATAGTGAGCAAGGGGATTACGTAAGCCTGTGGTAATTTCCATTTTAGCATATCTTGGGACCTCCAGCACCCCTCTTCATCCATTGTTCCCTCTGTTTCCCACTGGGCCTTTTCTTCAGGAGTGGCTGAATGCTGTATGTCAATTATCTGCTGTCTAGCGTCATGCCATTTCTCAGCTTGTGACTTTAGGACGTATACTCTAGCTGGTACTTCCCCAATGCTGTTTGTCTTGCTATCTTATCTGCTAAGGCATTCCCTTGCCCTACTTCATCTGTCACCCTTTTGTGAGCTGCACATTTGATTACTGCCAGTTTGGTTGGTAAAGTGATTGCTTCCAAAAGGGCATTGATAAGGTCGCCATGCTGAATAGGGGTGCCATGTGAAGTAAGGAAACCTCGTTCTTTCCATAGTAGTGCAAAATTATGTACCACGCCAAAGGCATATTGACTGTCGGTATATATATTGACTGACATATTGGTACTAAGGATGCATGCTCGTGTAAGGGCTGTTATTTCTGCTGCCTGGGCTGATTTCTGGAGAATTCTAGCTGTTTCTATCACTGTAAGGGCTGTAGTGACTGCATAGGCAGCGGAAGTAGTACCGTCCGGTATTTTTAGACATGACCCATCCACCCATAAGTGGCCTTCTGCCTCTGGAAAAGCTGTATCTTTCAGATCCACCCGACTTTTTGTTTCAGCTTCAGTATGGAATACACAGTCATGGTGGGCTGGTTGTGTGAGGGGATCAGTAGTTGGTAAGGGTAAGAGTGTGGCTGGGTTGAGGGTGGTACAACGTTGTATTGTGATATGCGGGTTAAGAAGGGTGAGTTCATATCCATGTAGTCGGGCACTGGTGAGATGTTGTGTCTTGGTTTTGTTGAGCAATATGTCCACTGAGTGTGGGACAAAAACCGTCCGGGGGATCCCAAAACAATGCCCTCCGTCTGTCGCACCGCCACTGCAGTGGCCGCTACAGCGCGTAGACAGGTGGGCAAAGCAGAAGCAACAGGGTCCAGGACTGCAGAAAAGTATGCACATGGTCGCTTGTGTGTGCCATGTGTCTGACAGAGGAGCGAGAGGCTGCATCCAGATCGCTCGTGTACAAAAAGAAAAAATTGTTTGTGATAGTCAGGAGTACCTAGTACGGGAGCAGAGCACAGGGCCTGGCGTAGTGTCGTGAATGCTTCTGTGTGTTGGGTGGTCCAGGGGACGGGGTCAGATACATCTCTGGTGACTAGAGAAAGAAATGGTTTAATGATGAGGGAGAAATTAGGGACCCATTGTCTACAAAAGGAAGTCAGTCCTATGAGTGCTCTGACATCTCGTTGGGTGACAGGAGTTGGAAAATTCAGAATAGTTTGAATCCTATCTGGTGTAAGAGTGCGTCCCTCCTCAGACAACAAGTGACCCAAGTAGGTCACTTGTTGTTTAGAATACTGTAGTTTGTCTTTAGAGACCTTGTGTCCCTTAGTAGGAAGAAACTGGAGTGTGATCATGGATGCTTTGCGGGCAAGTTGTGTTGTGTCTGCTGCTAAAAGAATGTCGTCAACGTATTGAATTAATACTACTCCTTGTGGAAGCTGGATCTGATCCAGTTGTGTTTTTAAAGCCTGGCCATAGATGCTGGGACTTTCAGTGTAGCCTTGAGGTGCTCTACAGAATCTATATGAGACATTCAATAATGTAAATCCAAAGAGAAAACGGGAATCCTTGTGTATAGGAATAGAGAAATATGCATTTTTAAGGTCTATAACTGTGAATACTCTAGCTGTTGGTGGGATCATGGTGAGAATGGTGGTAATGTCAGAAACTACAGGAAATTGAGGCTGCACTATTTTGTTAATAGCTCGCAGATCGATCACAAATCTATATATCTTTTGTCCTGTAGGGGAACGTTTAAGAACTGGGAGAATAGGACTGTTACAGATATTTCCTGATACCTGTTCCACTACACCAGCGAGTATGAGGTCCTGAACAATGGTTTGAAGGGCGACCTCTCCCTCTTTAGATATTTTATACTGTGGGATCCTTGGCAGAGTTGCTCCTGGTTTTACGGTGATATGCACTGGAGGCATTTGGATGGATCCAACATCCGTGTCTGAGGTCGCCCATAGACAGGGGGAAATAGTCGCCAAATCATCTTGTATGTGTGATAACTGTAAAAGCTGGGTAGGAGCAGAAGGAGCATTGTTATCGTACAGTATTAACCGAACGTTATTCGGTGAACACCGAATGGTAGCTCTATAGTGTTTTAACAGATCTAGGCCTAGTAAGTTCTCTGGGCATTGGGAAGACAGTAAAAAGGTAGCTGAAATTTGTTCACCTTGCATTGAGAATGGTGTTGGGTAGGACAAGGAATTGACAGAGGGCTGACCATCGAATCCAGTCGATGTAACGAGTTTGCCGGATGGAGGAGCCCTCGGAATCAGTGGTGTGGTTAGAGTGCTACGGGATGCTCCTGTGTCTATTAGAAAAGGTCCCGCTGACCCTGCAACTGATGCTGTAACATATGGTCCCTGTTGATCTACAGGTACTTCCACTGGTTCCTTCCCCCATCCTAGACTGTCCTATGCTGCCCAATACAGGGATGACATTTCAGGATCATCCACGGTATAGTCCTGAAGGGTAGCTTGAAGTTCCGGCTGTCTTGGGCCTCTATCAAATCTATTCTCCCTGTAAAGTGGTGTAGCTCGTGTCTGGGTATTATGTGTTCTGGGTTGAGTTTTCCCCGAAGCGATGTTGGCTGCTAGAATCCTACAATCACCTTTCCAGTGTCCTGGTTTTTTACAATAAGCGCAGATGTCAGTAGGTTGGGGGCCTAGTCTGGGTAGTTGGCGTGGGGTATCTGAGGTATATGGTCTGGGTTCGGGGTATGAGACCGTTGGTCTGGGCATCTGGCTGTTTGTGCGACGCGTATCTATTTGACTAAGCAACACTTGTTCTTTTAATTTCTTCTTTTGTTCTCTTTCTCATCCTCCGCTGTTTTATTCTGTGTCTCGTAATATTGAGCCATAGTCAGAATAGTGGCCGCTGGCCAACTACTTTCACTAGATGTTAGTCTGTTCCCTACTGAAGGTAACAGACCCTTTACAAAAGTTTGAATTAAGAGATGTCTGCCAGTTTCAGTGGTCACATCCTGACCACTGAAGTCAGCGTATGCTTTTCCCAGCCTTGTGAAATAGTCAGAGACTGACTCATCCTGGTTCTGTTTACAGGCAGCAAGTAATGTCCAGTCTATTTTCCTCTCAGGTGCCATTGTTTTCAATTTTGTCAACAATCTTTGGGGCAATTTTAAAATATGGTCGTGTGGCTTTTCGCCTGGTTTCCTATTTGTATCTTTGAGTGCTAATTCTTCCCATGTATCCCCAAGGGCTGCCTGGTCATCTGTAAACCGTAGGGGTTTCCACAGTTCGGCTGGAAGTATAAGTCCAAAAACTGTATTATGTCTGTTAGAGTCAGTGTATATGAACTCAGAACCTGTTGGGCGCTTTCATAGAATCCTGTGGGATTCTTTCGGATATCAGGGATGTCCTTCCGCAGTTGCAACATTTCTGCTTTGGTCCAGGGGGTGTATACAAAATTAAACAGCCATCTAGAACACGCATTGGGATCATTAGGGTTAGTAACATTAGACCCATCGCCCGAGGTGGGACAAAAACGGGTGCTGCTTCTTTAACAGGCATTTGCTTTATCCTTTCAATAGGTTCTAACTCATTGGAAAGACTTTCTTTATGTAAAGCTGTTTTAATCATTGTCAATAAAGTATCTCTTTCATCTTTTGTTGACCCACCACTTTCTACCAAACGATAGAGTTTGCGAAATGCTGTAGGTGTATCTACATATGTATCATCATTTTTAGCCATTAGGTGATAAGCCATCCTCTCTAGTAGATAGTTCTTTCCTGCTACTTGGATCTGCTCATTGGTTGCACTGTGTATATCTGCTGGGGTGGCACCTTTGTATATTAGCTGCTGGGCTCTGAGATTTATTCTTTTCCTGTCGTGGCTTCTTAATCGTGGGGGATGGTTTTGTCTATATTCACTAGTATCTGATTCATGACCTAGTACCAGGGATTCTGACTCGGAGTCTGAATCTGCAGCAGACGGGGCTCGCTTCTTTGTTTTTTTTATTTTTAATCTCACCACTGGTTCGTTAGCGGTAAGAGGCACGGAATCTGATTCGCTAACCGGGGAATCGGGGCAGTTGCTTCAGATGGCTGAACAGGTTGATGTTGCGGGTTTGGGAGTACATTAGGAATGACAGGTGGAGGCTGTGGCGGTTGCATTAACAATTGTGGTTGATAAGCAGGAGGTCTTGAATACAATAGTGTATCCTCTTCATCTTGTTTAGTTGGTAGTACCGGATATTGACCTGTTACATTTAACCTAAATTCTCTGTCATGTCTCTCTTTATTCCGCTCTATTTCCTTCCCTTTAAGGGCTGCTATGTCTGATTGGGGTGTTCTCTTTTTCTGGTTATTTTCTTTAGCCTGGGCCTTCCTAATTCTCTCATGTATTTCTTTCTTCCAAAGGCTGAAAGAATCAAACGTACTTGCTCTAACCTTCCGCCGGTGAAGTTGTTCTAGGTACGTTATCTGCGGAATTTCAAATGACCCAAACTTTGGCCATTGTAATTCTATATTTGATTTTGTGTATTTCCGCCACGATTTTGTGTGAATAATGCCGGAATTACCATACTTTATGTACATTTCCTTATTAGGGGTCCCTTCCGGAGGAGCTCGGCTGACTGTCTTCGAGAGTATCTTGGCCATAAAAACAGCAACATAATTTCCTTAATCTGTTAGAGACAGGCATGTCTAAGATATGGGTATCAACAAGGATATTCTCTTATGACTGCAGTTTTGTTCAAAATTGAGAACACATTACCTGCTCTTCGGTGTTTGCAAAGACCGAATAATTAATCCAAAACCAGAATAGTCAAAGGCATGCTCAATATGACGTTCAGAATAGAAAAAACATGTCGCTCAAGACGACCTTACCAGAATACTGATGTGTCCTGTTTCCAGCGGGGTCTCTTCTTTTCGAAAACAAATCAGGTGGACCAAAGAAGGGATCCCCAGTCAGGACCGGGGCTACTGTTGTAGAGGACACCGTTGAGGGAAGGAGATACTGGCGACGTTGGCTACGGGGACTTGAATCTGCTTTTCCGTAGGTGCGCTCCTAAGTTACCGATATTTCCCTCCTCTCCGGGTCGTCAAGCCTGGGCCACCGAGTCTCTGACGGGTTCCACGTTGGTGCGCCAAATGTCATTCCAAAGAAAGGGAGACCACACTTCTGGAAGCAAGGAAACAAAAGATTTATTTAGTACAACAAAAGATAATCTCTAGAGATGGAAGAGTGTCCGAGACCCACGGATTGCGTAGGTGTCAGGAGACTGTTCAAAATGTCCTTGGCATGCAGCATTTTTTATAGGATGTAGACACTCCCCTCGGGTGTAGGAGGATGACAGAAAGTCAGTTGGTATGCAGGAATTCAGGTGTGTGGAGCAGATTTTCAGGTGTTGGGCCAAAGGAAACTCCGAGGAATGCAGGAGTTCAGGAGTGCGCTGGACATATTCCTGTTTGGGGGCAGCTTTCATGCCTTGCAGCTGAGGAGGGTTTCGTGACCTGGCCAGGTGTTAGGCCGTTGGCAGGGACAGACCTGTTCTGTTGCCTATACAAGTTCCAGAGATAAATGCGTGGGTGCAGTAGAAACCGGCCCAGGGCACCAACACAGGGTCACGTAGGAGACAATCTTGTGAAAGGTCAAGAAAGCGTTTTGTGAGCAAGATGTAGGTCATACACGGCAACATTTAGAAATACAGTTATTACATAGCAAGCACCCCCCACTGAATTCCCCCTGGGGGCTCCCGATAGTGGGAGACGGTGAAAATGTCTTGCTAGCTTGGCCATAACATGATGGCTACCCCCTTGCTTTGGTAAGTACAACTTTGGATGTTCAGTGATGACCATGTGCGGTACCAAGCGAAATATGGAACCACAGGGGAGGGTCAACGGGCGGGGACAGGGTGAGACTAATGACAGATGCTGGGTCCCCTGTTGGAGTCCACACCCGAGCCATAGCCCACCCCCCCACCCAGATTCATAGGTTCTACGCAAGGTGCCCTTAGTTTGTTCCAAACCCACACTGCACATGTATTAGCACCTGGTGCCACGCCACATTGCACTCAGATTGCTAGAAAGTGGTACTGCTCACATATTAGCCCATGGTGATCCCAGCGCACCTCAGCCCAGCAGACTAAGCCCTAATTAACCCCTGTGCATACATCAAGGAGCTGCATGTAGCTCCTGAACGCCCATGAAGTGGCTCTCAAACTGAATCTCAAACCTGACATCATACAGGGGGTTATGCATATTGGAAAATGCCGCACTGTCCAGTTACGGACCTTGCAAGTACATACCAGCTGAAACAACTGCAGGCCCTCCTGCTAAGACACAAACAATACAGGACCAGAACGTGTCCATATGTGTCCAATGAAATTAAACAAGTAACAGGCTTCTTGTATCAGCCAGGCCAAAAGTGGAGAAGTGCAAAATGGTCTTAGTGTGGGCCAGAGTGGAGTGGTGTATGAGTTGCAAACGTAGGCCCCAAAATCTGTGCCACCAGCTGCTGCATCACCATAATGCCAATGGCCCTGAGTTTAAGAAAATGGTGATGTTGTGATACCACTTACGGAAATGTGGGCAGCGTTAAGGTTGTCAGTTCATGGTCAAGCACATATATAGTTTGCATGCCAAAAGCCACCATAAATGGTAGAAAGGACCATCAACTCCAGAAACAGCGCCTAAGTGGTAGACCCAGTTGACCCCAACCCAAGCTTGTGCAAGATCCAAGCCCAATGGCTCTCCGTGGGTTTGATTCCGGTCCATGCCGCATAAGCCAAGAAGCTTGCCGGCCGGGGTAGACACCTGACAACAAACCGGTCGAGACGTGGAGACACAACTTGGTCAACGGCCATTCCTGAAGAGGGTGCCCCCACAGACTACATGGAGGTAGCCAAAGTCCGTACCACTTGCTCTAAGACCCCTTAGTTCTGGCCAGTCATTCCTATACGCCAGGCTAAACAGAGCAATACTTGCACAAACAACCTATTATTAATCTATTGTAGCCCATTTGTGCTCTGACACAGGGTTCCCCCGACTTATAGACCCGCAGCCCACTTTTTGATGACAGCTTCCACAACCCGCCTGGCTGCCATGGCTATCAGGCAGGTGATTTTTGCCTTACAGGGGAAACCCGTAAAATGCCCTTGCTTACAGGGTAGGGTGCCTGCCTAGCTGTCTTTGCCCAGACATTTGCACAGGCAATGCTGTTGTTGGACTATGGCGAACCCTGAATGGCATCACTCTGGTATCCGTGACTGATGTCTATCGTGCCTCTGCCACTGAATACCCTGATTTGGTTGTGCAACACTTCCGCTGGGAGCCTACTAGGTTCCCTATCTGCAATACTTTATCACATCACTCAGCGTAATCAAAATCTGTTATACGACCTCCAAAGGTAATGTGCTGGGTGGCCTGCCGGGGTCTGAACCTGTGACTATGGGGGCCTACACCCACCCCTAC
Organism: Calotriton arnoldi; assembly: GCA_963921515.1. NCBI lineage: Eukaryota > Metazoa > Chordata > Amphibia > Caudata > Salamandridae > Calotriton > Calotriton arnoldi. The sequence goes on from CAWUFW010004765.1 coordinate 1,008,159, forward strand.
CTACGGTGCCTTGGTCCATGGCCACTAACCATTTGTCTGCCTATCAAACCGGAACTTATGCTTTGTACCCCTGGAGCAGTGAGAGGCCACGCTTGCAACACTCGTAACTACTGATCAAGAATTCTCTGCACTGGGCAGAGACAGAGGTGCAGGTCGGCATTGCCTGATGGGCCGATCTGGGTGCTGCCCCTGCCGCCGAGCCATCCTACCCTATTGACGCACCCTCTGAAAATCAACCCACCTAAGATACCCATGCAATGTATATTCCGCTCACAGCAAGCCATATTAAGCCCCTGTTAAAGATTGCCTTGCCCCACGTCAGAACACCATCCTGGATGTAACAAGCGCCCTGACGACAAACAGCTCGCCTTTCTATGTTAGAGGTCAAGACACTTGCCCCTGCCGTGGGTGCCCTGATCAGCTAGCCCCTAAACCTGTACAATACAATAGGGTATTGCCTGTAAGTGTTGTTGCGCTGTGCGAGGCTAATCTCGGGATGTTGTTGAGTTACTAACTATCCTGTGTCTTGCCTACACACCTCTGTGTTTGCCCCCATGCCGTGCACATCCGGCACCATTTGGGAGGGGCCCTCTAATGCAGTGGGACCTGTGATGCAATCAGCCAGTGTAGGTTGTGTGACTGTGTGAAAGTGGCTGCGCTGCATGGTTCATGCCTTGTCTGCTCAAAACACTTACGCGCAGTAAAATGTGCAGCCATTCACACAGGACAGACGCTGTTCTTCACTGCTTATGAAATGAAATGAAATTTGTACTTGTAAAGCGCACCCATACCCCAAAGGGGTGTCCAGGCGCTGTACGCATACCGCTGTGGAACCCTTCCTGGCTTTTCCCTGTGAAAATGTCCACTCCTGGGCACCCCCAGGGTGAAGCCAGGCATCCCAGCGCTGTTGGGGCCGTTGTGGAGATTAAGCAAGCTATTGCCCAGAGTTGCAGAGTGGGACCCATGATTAGAATAGGCACCGAGGCGAGAATTATCAGGTCCGAGGAAATTGAGCCCAAGACCCGCCGAGGCGGGAATTGAACCCTGGTCCCGGGCCAGATCTCTGCATCAGGGTCTGCCGCTCTAACCATTGAGCCACACTTCTCCACTCTTAGCTGTCTAAGGGTTGATTGCTAGTGCTGAACTTAATGGTTTGCAGCTGCCACTTCCTCGCATCAATGGTCTACGTTCCTGCAGACATTACCTTTGTCACCACTGTGCAACGCACACCCTCTAAAATTATGATAAGACTGTATAACAGAATTGAGAGGCATGTGCCGAATGTAACACAATGCGGAAGTGCCACCTGATGGCCAAAACCCCGCTAGCATCATTCCTACAACAAGTCAGGACTATTGACTTAGTCAATGGTTTTTAGTTACATAAGAAATAAAGCAGCAACTACGGCTTGTATATACTATTGAAAAGCTTCCTCTCCCCCCCTGTTCCCTCGAACTCGACTGCCCAAGGTCCAACCCTGGTGCCCTGATACCAGTCTGCGGTCGGCACCACCGGGCAAAGTTGGGTCGAGCCAGGGCTGGAGGGCAAGCCATGGAGACACCACAATGTCAGCGATCCTAGAAAACATGCTGTCTGGGGATCATAGTTACAGCCATGCTGATGTAGTACCACGCAGCCTCTTTTTGCACAATCCTCATATGTAGGGCCTACCCTGCGGTATCCCCTCTAAGGGAATGGTGCCTGCGCCGCCTGTTTGGACCCAGCCCCTCGCAATGTAATTGAGGGCGTGGCAAACACCAGTGCTCAGGATCTGGCCTAGACTGGTATGCCGCCCGACCTGTGTATAGCTGTCTCCTACATAGCATCCACATATGAGTCGGATATGACTAACCAGTAACATCCTACCAACCGCAAGTCAGGACAGCTGGCATGATCACTGCTTACTAGTTCCACACGGGCCGAGGCCCAGGTACCGTCGCAGCCGGGTGTTCCGCCACGGAGACCGAGCCACGCGGCGTTTGCCCCCCCCCACCACCACTTGCAGCACCCCATCCCCGAGGGGCGCGGGCCAAAGTCCGGCAGTCAGAAGGTAGGCTGGGGGGAGGGTGCCCTGCACTCGGGATGGATATCTCGCCTCTGTCGTTATGGACCAACGCCTGCCGATCCCGGAATCACCCCATGTCTATTTACTCATCTGTGGCATGGGCAACGTGGCCTGGGGAGCAAACCCACTTCCAAACTAAGCTGAAGGCTGATGCGTAGGTGGTAACTTTGAACCCTGACCCCCACCAAAAGGCGACCTCATTATGGATGACATTCCCTCCCAGCTCCACGTTTGCGCATGCCGGAGGAAAAAGTGCTGAAACTGCGATAACTATCTAATCCCAAGGTTATGTAGGATTTTCTGCACACTCCAGCAACCAATGGGAAACGCCAACTGTCCAATCCCTGGCTGGTAACAGCATTCGCACTGTTGTGTAAAGGCGCCAACTTGTGAATGCTTCCAAAGCATAGTACCACTGATACGTTTTTGGGGAGCTAGGGATAAGTTACATAATTTCAAAGTTCAGCAGTCAACAGTAAAGGCATACCTTTCCATCGGATCGCATTGCCGACCTACTCCCCTGAATCCTTTATTCGTGGGGGCTGTTTCTCAGACTTGTTAGACCCTAACCGTGTTACATTGTCCTGTAACCGGAGGCTCCCGATGGAAGTGTGGGGGGGGGGGAATTTCCTCGCCCGATGGCCCACATGGACCCGCTGCCTCCCCCTGGATTCCTAGGCCGCAGTGACCACTGGCCAGCCTCCTACGCCCGTGCCCCATCGTCTCGACTGATCGCCGATGGCTCCCGCGATAGACACTAGAGGCGTGGATGGCGCGGCGGGGGGGGGTTAACCAGACACTATGCCTCGCAAGCGGTTTAATGCGGGGGGGGGGCGAGCGAATCGGGTGACTACGTAGTCAGGCCCAATGCCCCGCATGCTGCCCCCACGCAGCAACACCTCTAAGGCCCTGCTGGTGCCGGGAGGGACCATGCATCGATGGATGTGGTAAGTAGTGGGGATGCCGGGGATAACCCAGGGCCTCATACATGGCCAGCGTGGTGGGACCTAGGAGGGGTGTTGGGGGAGGGGGGCTGTAGAATAGCACTCACCCTGCTTCCAAACGCGCCAAAGCCCGACTTCAGGGCACCGAGGCAGCAGCAATCTGCAGCACGAACAACCGACGGCTATACGGGGGAACCGAAAGTGGCAGCTAAGTTCCACTGTCTCTGAGCGCAGGGAATGCTGCTGCGGAATGCGGCCGGGAGTTGGACCCCGCCCCAGGTGCCGACTACAGCAGCCCCCAGCGGGACCAAGTCCCGGGACGCGCAACTGGTGCGGGGTCCCCCACTGCTCATGGCAGTATGGTGATGGGGGCGGGGGGTGCCATTAGAGGCGTTGGAGCTCACCTCAACTCCACTCGCCGTCCACACGACCTCCGAACTCGGAGAGGTAGTCCGACGCAGCTGCTCAAGGACAACAGCACTTCGACGGCGTGGCTGGCGGAAAAGAGGCCGCTGGGAGGGTCAGAGGGGTATACATACCCTCCCTCCCCCCCTGGGTGTACCGGAAGTGACGCCCACACCCCCTGAACAGCGGGCTCCAGGCGGAAGCCCTCTGCTGCTAGAGCGAGGGGTGGGCTTGTGCCGCAATGGCACTAAAGGGCCGCCCTTTTAGGGGGCCCCCTTTGGGGGCGGCGGGCAGCCGCATACATACTGTTGCTGGTGCGGCCATGTCCCTTAGTCATGTCTGTCAAGTGACCCCCCCCATATCAGGTGACCATGGCAAGTGATGAGTAATGGGAAGCAGGAAAGGATATCTGACAGCAAGAAGCATGTTGGGGTATTGAGGCCTAGCAATAGGCATCACTGAGCACCCTGGAGAGGACAAGGAGGACACGACTAAGGTAATGTCAGTGGGATCACGTCGTTATTAGGGAGTAGGTAGGTTGGTGCAGCGATAACGTCATAAAGCAGTGTGTGGTGCACCAGGGAGCAGGTGGGTATTAAAGACCAGCAGCACCAGCAGACAGGCCAAGATCATCAGGGAGCAGCTTGGGGCAAAGCTGTAGTAAGAAGGCAATTTCTGTCAGCACTGATATGGCTGGTCACTTTGTTTCTGCAGACACCCTAGCTCTGGCGGATGCTTTTCACCACCACCATCTCTCTGCCTTTTTCACCAATTCATTGGTTCTTTACAAACCTGAATTACACCATACTTTTAGAACTGGGGTGCTATGGTTCTGACCACCTATCCTGATGAAGATCCCTCTTATGTTGTTCCATAAAGTTGAAACGTATGTCTTCAACCATTAATGTTTTTGAATTGTTTTCTCTCATTACTATTGTGACAAGTGCATTCCTTTTACAAACCGACCTTTTCAAGATTCCACATTCCATTTGTACAAGAAAGCACAATTATATTCATATCTTTCATATCCACCCAACAAATGATAAACAGCCAACAAATATGCAACAAATGATAAACAGAATGACAACACGACTACACCAGCACATGAACTGAAACAACATTTTAACTCATGTCTGTAGATATGTAATCCTTCAAGTACAGAGGTCTGCTGTCTATCCTTTCATTGGTTGTCCCCAGTCACTTTCTTGTTCCCTAACCTTTCACTTATTCCATCCCAGACCATCGTTGGCGACTCAGATACCTTGCTTTTGTTCCACACTCAAACAAAAACATCATCCTTTACCATAACCACCTTTCCAGGTGCAGAGAATATACATTCGCTCTTGCAAAGAATCATAATTTTCACCCTCACTACCTCACTTATGCTCACCTTTGCTACCCTGCTTTCCACATTGCCTACTTCCTGTGCACCATATATATGTTATGTCTCTCTCCCCTTCCATATTGTCCTTGTTTACATGCTTCCAATTCATCTCTTATTTGGTCTACCTGGTACCAGCAACCCTACTTCTCAAAAGTACAACAAGCATTGAAAATGCAATAGGTCTCGCCTTTAATTAATGGTATTCTATAGCAAAGCAAATAGCTTTAACTTAATTGAAGGCGAGACCTATTGCATTTTTAATGCTTGTTTTAAATATGGTGCTGTCTGTTCTGCTGCTATGGTCTTATTTTTATTTTTTTTGCACATTTATATAGCGCGAACTTGACCCGAAGGTATTGGAGCGCTTTACATGAGCACCGTATTTACATTACGGCACGGGGAGATTAAGTGATTTGCTCAGAATCACAGGATGTGGACGCGGCCCCGAGGCTCGAACCCTGGTTTCCAGCACCAAAGTCGGCAGTCTAGCCGACGGACCACATCCTCTCCTCATCTTAATAACCTCGGCACCCACAGCCACTTTTAGTAACCGCGGAGCACTCCTGTGTCTACTGCTAATCTCCAGTACTTTTTAGTGTATCAAATGTAATGTGATAATACTGTTTTAAAAGTTTTTAAGGTATTTTAACTCCTTTTATGTGCTTGTGTTACTCCGATATTGCTTTATATCCATGCCTCATGTATTGCTTCTAAATAGAGAATTCGCACTGACATTGTTACGATTTTCATTAATCATACAATAAAAGTTATTGACTGTGCACTAGATGGAGCTCTGCAACCCTTGATTCGGCCCTTTCGGGTGATGCAAGTGCTGCTGAAATGGCGGACTTGTGGTTACGTGGAAGAGGAGCCAGCAATTGTTCACCGAAAACGAAAGTGCTAGGAGATAGAGAGCTATAAACTAGGCCTGGGCGGTAAATTCCGTTCCGCTCGCGGAATTTGGGTAATTTTGCGTACCGCGGAGAACGCGGAATTACCAAAAATTCCGCGATCTGCGGCTTCGCGGAATTTTTGGCTTGTTCGCGCTTGCAAGATGCGTGTTCGTGAGATATTTCTCCCCGAGCGCGCAAACAGCATTCGCGAACAGGAAAAAAGCATCGCGAACGGGCGGAACAAGCAATTCCGCGTGTTCGCGGAACTTTTGCGTGCTCGCGGAGATTTTTTACCGTTTCGCGGAGCTTTGCGTAGCGCGACTACGCAAATTTCGCCCACCCTTACTATAAACTCTGCCGTGCTCTCTTTTCTTGTGGTGCAGTCATTGGTTACTAGGCAGTATCCTGTAGGGGCGCTGTTGTTTATCACTGGCTTTCCAGGATCACAACACGCACATAGCTTCCTATCTGCTTACGTGTTACATGTTGGGTGAATACATGTAAAGTGTCCTGTTTCTCTTGTAATTGGTTCATAGTTTGGAACCCAGTTTTGGTAATAATATTTATGGCGCTCAACCCCAGATGTCCGACTATCGCATTAGGCAGAGAATGAGGATAACACGAGCAAAGTTCAGAGCTAATAAGTATTTTATTGAGATGTAGCATGCACCCTCCGAATGTGAACCCAACTCGTATTTTGAGAGTTTATATATCCGGGAGGGCAGTGTCAGAATCGGCACATCCGTGCATTTAGTAAGCTGAGAGAGTCTTGTTGCATGCTGCCTTCTATTGGAATCTCAACTGCATTGGTTGGGCTACGCTCGTGTGGACTTGGGAAACGGGAGAGAAGTGTTTGCAGTCACGAGGCAGTCCTGGTTTATGGTACTGTGTGTCTGTGTTCCAGTCACTGGGCTTCCTTTTAGAAATCTTTGTGTTGAGCTGTTTGTTCAGCTGGTTCACTTTCAATGAACCAAGACGAAAACTCCCAGAATGCGCCAATTTAACAACAAGCGCGCGCGCGCTAAAAGTTAAAAAAAAAAGTGTCTGCAAAAGTGAAAGCGTTTCACTTGCGGGAGCGAGCAGCGCCAGGAGCGATAATTGCTACCATATGGCGCCGCTCGCTCCCGCAATTGAATCGCTAAACGTGCACGCGTTGCCATTGAAAGCAATGGAACGCGTGCACGTTTTTGGCTGAAAAGCCGAAGCGATTGCTAAAGGTCTTTTTGCCTATGCAGCGCATGCGAGACCTAAAAAAGGCTATGCTAGTATTGACTTGAGGTCTGCACGCACAACTCACAACCTGCCTCTCACCATTTCCTACTAGTATAAGCCTTTCAGTGAAGCTAACTGCAAATTACCTTTAATTTCGTTCGCCCATCCCATTACTTCTCAGGTGGTACAAGGAAGTCTCAACATGTCTAATCCCACACAACCTCAAAAACTGCTTCATCGCCTCGGGTACAAGAGGTTTGCCATTATCTGTCACAAGTTCTTCTGGAATCTCTTCTCAATTGAAAACACCCCCGTAAAATCTATGATAGCTTTTGAACCCACAATATCCACATATGTCATGTCAGGCCATCCAGAATCCTAATCCACCATAATCACGATGTATTTGAACCCCCAGAGAGCACACTAAATGGAGCGGTCACATCCAGAGCAAATTTGCATCACAGTCCCTGCAGTCCTTCAGCAACTCTTATCAAACTGGGAACCTTCATATGAATACTTGTCAGTAATTTCTCAAGTCTTGAATTCCCTCAAAAAGTACTTCACCACTTTTTCTAAGGCGCCCCACCACAAATCCTCACACATTCAGTGTTTCATTGCTTGCATTTCCATGTGACCCACATGGGCGAATTCTAGCAATCTGCTCCTCCTACAAGCAGTCCCTATTAACAACTCCAGTCTCCGTTTAATCCCTTAACTATATTCAGTTCATTGGCTAAATGACTGTATGCACTTTCATCTAAATTTCCCTGCCGAGGACATCCCGCCCTAATTTAATTATTATACTTGATCACCTCACATGCTTATCTATACTTTTAACCCACTCTTCGTCATTCCAGACCCCTTTCATCACAGTGACCTCCTGAGTGGCCCCCACACAATCATCACCAGCCCTTCCCCTCCTCCTATCGTCAATCACGAGATAAAAAGTCAAAAGCCACGCGTCTCACACCCTTAACATACTCCATCATGCACTCCTGCAGCATATACTGTCACCTGGCCATCTTGGCATGGTATGCTGGTGCTAAAGAAATAACAGCTTGTGGTACATCCTCGGTGTGATTTCACTTCTCCGCAGATAGGCCTTAAATTAATTCACAGCCCGCAAGCATGCCAGAGCTTCCTGGTCATTTACAACATAAGTGATCTCTGCTTCCCTCAGCAACCTGCACGCAAACGCCACAACCTTTTCTTGTCCCTCTCTCTACGGCTTCAAGACAGCAGCCAGTCTATACTCATCTTCATCTGTCATGACAACACACCTAATATATGTTGAATGTTTCAAACTTAACGCTTTATCACTTGCGACTTGCATAAATGCTTCTTTACGTTCGTTATTCGTTCATTCCCATCGGGACCTCTCGTTCTTCTTGAGCAGCACATGAATAGTGTTGTCTTTTTTAGGTCGAGCCTCGAGTAGCGCGCAAGCGCTGCTCTGCGAGACTTATAGTTAGGGAGTTTGAAAAGCTGACCAGACGCTCGTGCGTCGTGGCCTTTTACCTGCGGTTACGCGCGCGGCAGACATGTGTTTCCAATTATCGTGCCCAGACGCGGGCGCGATAATTGGAAACACATGCCTGCCGTGCGGGTAATCGCAGGCAAAAGGCCATGACGCACGAGCGTCTGGTCAGCTCTGCAGGCTGCCGCGCTCGCTCGCCCCCGCTCCTCTCTTGTTATAAACGTTCTCCTTTAGGAAAATAATATTGCACTAAGCCCACAATGTCCTTTTTTCTACGTCGACCGCCCTTAAAGGCTTTCCGACGAAGCAAGTCCCTTTTCCATTTCTTTGCTTCAAAGAACTGTTGTCTCTGGCGGCCTCGTGACGCAGGGTGTTTACCTCAGCACGCAATGATGGAGCCCCGGGCGCACGTATGCAAATGAGCTGTCAGCGCCTGCACGGTGCCCCGGATGCTGGTGTCGCAGCCCCACCCCTCCCCTGTCTCCGGCTCCCTCCCCTCTGCTGCCGTCTTCCAGTCGTGGGTCAGGAGCAGCGCGAGCCACTGCGGCAGGAGTCCTCGTCATAGGATCGAGAGCTGCGCGCGGAGTCCCAGCAGCCCTTCACCAGCCCCGCCCCTATCGCCGACCGCAGCCTGGGGAGCGCAGCGCCCGACACACCGCGGCACCATGGTAAGAAGACAGGGAGGCCCCGATTAGGAGGCCAAGGGCCTTAGGGGGGAGGGAGGCAGGTGTACGACGGTGTTGTTGCAGCGCGTGGTGGTTTGTTTCTCCTGCACCCGTTTCAAGCAAACGCCTCCGCTGTGTGCCATCCTTCCCGGCAGTGCACACACAGAGCCACTTGTACAGTATTTGCGCAGGGTGGGGAGGGGTGGTAAAAGGCAGTGGTTGCTGCATTAATGGAGGCGGGTCAGTCTTCGCTGCGCCGCTCCCCGGGCGGGTTCGTGTACTCGGCGAAAAGGTGGGGGTGGTCTGTTGCTTACTCAGGTGTGGAGGAGGGGTTGGATGAAGGCTTGAAAGGGCCTCCTGTTCTCCACAGGGAAGCTAGGTATGTCCTTTTCTTCCATGACTACTACTTTGGAGAAGATATTTGCTTACACCCTTAATTTCCCCGTTTCGCACCATCTATTTATATGCGGCAATGGTGGTCGTGCACACAAATTCAGTTATGTTCTGGATAATGGTGTGTCGACTCTCTAACATGACATGCTTCAGTTATTCTCAGGATGGTGGTGAATGTAAAGGTGCTGCTACTTTGCTATTGTAAGGTGCGCTTATGCTTAACATCCATCCTCGACATGTTCGGTGTTAGGGACAGACATACTGAGGGTATTGGGGCTATACATCTCAGAGAGCACATCGCGTTTAAGGTGTTGTTTAGAGATGAGCATAGTCCTGTGTGCCGAGGTTTACATGAATGCGCACTCACCCCCTCCCCAACCCACCGTACCCAACAAGCGACAGCAGTGGAAATGCCCTTTCCTGACTTGCTGGGAGATGTGTTTCTCTTCTGCACATGCGTTACGAATGTGCACCATCATCCTCTCCCAACATGCTTGGGTGGATGTGTTCACCCTTAACCCCTGGGTATGCTCATGGTGATAGACAAGTGTGTCCCTTTGGCATCTGCTCACGATCATCGGTTGTGTATCTGTTATGCTGATTGGTTTGCGGGTAGTTCTTCTGCACATGCGCAGGGTGCTTGAGCTGTGCATTCCTCACCTTTCAGTGTTATGCGGTTGTGTATAATCTTGTGGGCATATTCATTGTGATGTGTGTTTCTCCTACGGACAAGCTCATGGTGATGGACATGTCTCCCACACGACATGCTCACAGGGGAGTGTTCACCGTGTGGTCTGCCGATCGTGACATGAAGTGTGTGTGATATATATATATATATATATATATACATATATATATATACATACATACATACATACATACATACACACGCATATGCTCTCCAGTGATTGATAGGCACGCAAGTCTGTGTAAATCTAATTTCTTACCGTAAATCTCGGGGGAATCTGGGTGTCTTTGTCTTATCTTGACACGAGTAGGAGGTTGGTGTGTGTGTGTCACGTTCCGGCCTCTTCATAGTCATGGATAGGTGTGGTCTCGTCCGGGCAATTTTATGGTTTGGGGAATATATACATGTCCACTTTCCTGGCGTTCAGTCTGGCGGGCATGCATGTGCTTTGACCAGTCATGCCCAGGTAGTGGGAATTGCGTATTTAAACCAGCCGATCTATAAATTGTAACATGATGTCCTTTCTTATACTTATATCTTCGAATGTGTCGCCGAAATAACATTTTTACATAGTTTCCAGGCGTTTATTTCTGTAAATCTGCTGCGCACGTGTTCCTGACATGGGAGTTGTGCGCCGTTCAGGGAAATCTGTTTACAATAATATTCCCCGACGAACGCGTTCAGAGTACATCATAAACTGAGAACGTGATATGAAAGCGCGCAGACACGACGGGTCCATTTTACCTAAGTTCGAACTGGTCAATGATCAATATAAACTCGCCGCAGCAACGTAGCTCAAACATTGATTGCCCCTCTGATTGATGAATTTTGTATCAATTACATTACTGGGCTCTGGAAAGAGAGGATTGATTAGTGCTGTTTGGACACAGTCACCCCAGTAAAGGAAATACAGTTCTGTATGTGACTCTAAATTTAAGTGGGGAATCCATTTAGGTTATTGGTCGGAACGCCTAAGACACGCTGACAGTTTATTTACTCACATCAGAGTACGTTTTGATATGCATTTCTATTAAGATTTCCTTATGTGAAATGTTGTCCAAGTGGAGCACATGCATTGTTTATTGCTTCAGTCGCCTAGCATAGCCAATAGGTCTCGCCTTTGGGACCTTATAAGTGTTTAACCATGCAACAGTTGGTGTTGTTGCACTAAGGATATTGTGCTGCATAACTAAATACTTATAAGGTCCCAAAAGCGAGACCTATTGGCTATGCCAATGCTTGTTGTAAAATGTGGTACGAATGAGCACAGCATTTGACAAAGACCAAAAATGAACTGCTCCTTGTTCTGGAGACAGACTCATCCTTTACTGCTGTTAGCACACTTACTTTGCTCTCCACCCTCTTTCCTGACCAAAGATGTCCCAGATAATCAACACTTTCATCAGATATCTTGCATGTCTCACTTTGTCCTTCTATAGGCCCTCAGGATGTTTAGCACTCATATTAACAATGTGTTGTGTTACTACATACTTGCCCTGGACATAGGACTATTGCCTGAGACATAAGATACTCGCCCCATGGTTACTAGAAAGTGCAAGTCTCTTTGAAAGACTGCAGACCCTGATGCTAGTCTGAACAGCATTCTTCTAAATTGATGAGCTCCCTCTGGAGTCTCAAGTGAGGTGCGTGGATGTCATTATTTGCAAAGCAGTATTTTATGGTGCGCCGAGGACATGTCTAAAGGTAGTTAATACTGAAGCACCCTTCAGCTGGCACTAGTATCTCAGAGATATTAAGAAGTGGGTGGTGATCCAACTAGATGCTGGAATTGAGGTTATGCAAACGCACGCATATCCTCACCATGCCATTGAGTATGCATGCCAAAATTACCAGTGCCAACCTCTCAAAAGTTTCATTTCCCCAACAGTACCTTGCTTAGACAACTTATTATTATTATTATTATTCATTTAATTTTATAAGGCGCACAGCTACCCAGGGGTTTCCCGGCGCCATCGGACACGAGCAGAATGAGAAGAAACTATTGATTGAATAACAACGTTTTTAGTCCTTTGCGAAAGTTCATATAGATGGTTTCATGCCAAAGTGACGTGGGGAGTGAATTCGACAGTGAAGGGCCCAGGTAAGAAAAAGACCGGCCACCCATACGCGACAGTCTGGTCCTAGGGACTGAAAATTTGGCCTGAGTAGAGGATCGAAGGAGGCGCGATGGGAGGTAGGGATGGACTAAGGCACTCAGATACTGTGGTGCTGTGCCCGATTTGATTTTATGCATATAACTCAGGGCCTTGAATTTGATGCGGTTCTCCACCCTAAGCCAGTGAAGATCAAAGAGCGAGCCTGAAATAGAGGCCCTTCTAGGCACCTGTCAAAGCAGTCTGGCCGCCGAGTTCTGTACTACCTGCAGTTTTCGAATCACCTCCTTATTGGCTCCTAAATACAGGACGTTGCCATAGTCCAGCCTGGAAGTAATAAGGGCCTGGACCACTGTTCTTTGCGTGGGGCCAGGCAACATCCAAAGTATTTTTTGAGCCATTTTAGGATGGTGAAGCAGGTTGAGGCGACCTTGACTGCTTGCTGCCTCATTGATAGCTGGTCGTCAATGATTACGCCTAGATTGCGGACCAATTGCACCGGTTGGGGAAGCGCACCCATTTGAAGAGGCCAGTGCTGGGGGCCCCAAAGATCTTTGTTTTTCCCAAGAATTAATACTTCCGTTTTTCCGCCGTTAAGTTTTAGCAGGTTGGCATGCATCCAACCTGCTATGTTTTGCAGCCCTACCTGGAGAGAGGATACCTTAGATGCCTCATTGGTGGAAAGGGAGAAGATTAGCTCGGTGTCATCAGCGTAAGAAAAAATAGATAACACAGCCTCTTCAGCTATTGTGGGCAGAGGTCTGACATAGATATTAAATAATCATGGGCTGAGAATAGAGCCCTGCGGTACTCCATAAGGAGAAGCATGGCACTTAGAACTTGCTGACGGGGAAAAGACCTGAGGTCGGTCAAAAAAATCAGTGAGCCATTTGAGTGCTGTCCCGACAACGCCCAAAGATTGTAAAGCTTTTAGTAGGGCGGTATGTGACACAGTGTCGAAGGCGGCACTCAAATCAAGCAGTAGAAAATTCTTCTCTAAGTTTCTGTCTTTTTCACACAGACCCCATGCACATTTTGCACATGGGACTTGACACTTTTTTTGCATTTTGTCCTGTGAGAAAAACTCTTTCCTTAGGATCTCTTGAGGAACTTCAGTGAATCTTCTTACCTGGGTTTGCATACCTTCTCACCTCCTTGATGCATAGAACTTGGTCAGGCTGATTGGGGTCTAATATGAGGTTAATTGCTTTTTCTCTCCCCTGTCTATGAGACGCATCCCATTACCCTCAACTCTATTCAGCCCTAAGTTACAATAAAGAGCATCCTCGTGGCACCATTGGCCTACCTAATTCTCACCTCCTTACTCCTCATTTTCTTCATTGCTTTTCCTTAAAACATTTCCACCTTCTTTCTGTTAACAGTGTCTGTGAGAAGTTGGCCTGGTATATGCTGTCCACTAATTATAGTGGGCACCTTTCACCAGTCCAAACAACCCCTTATTGGAGATAGGTTAAAGACAACCTTTATTGAAAGCTATCCTAGTGGTAGCTATGGAGAGCAGCCTTCAGGCTAAGTCTTGAAGGAATGTAAAGCAGCTTGTTTTACCAGTCTATAATCTCTTGAGTGACCAAATGAAAGAGGACCACACCAGGTATATATATAAAATATATGTATTTAGTCTTAAACACACCCCTCTAGTCTCTTTATGAGGCTAGAGTTCGAAGTACATAAGTTACAAGTCGGTTATCAACAGTAATAGCACAAATACACGTTTGAGCCCTAGGGGCGTACCAAACCATATACCAATAAAGTGGTATAAGAACCACGACTGAGCTAGACACAAGGCCTCGAGCCTGTAGAAATGCTTGGACCACAAGGAACCACCCAAGGTAGTGACACAGGGGACCCACGGGGGATGCGTGCTGTGTGAGAACACAGCCGCGAGCCGCCGTTGACTTCTATGGGGAATGTCGCGGTTGGAGTTTTAAAGAAAAAGGACACTTAGAGGAGGACTTGGAGCAAACCCCTTTAGAACTAGGTGGTTCTAGAGTCTATACCCACGGGAGCACCGGAGTACTCGAGTTACCTCACCCAGGGGCGCCGGGTGCATAGGTGTCTTTCGGGGTCGGGTTTCGTCGTCGTTTTCAATGGCGATCTGCTACAAAGTGCTGCTGGCGACCAAGTCGAAAGTGTTCGGGTGGATCCAAAGGTGGATCGAAGATGTGAGGAACCTGAAAGCAGAGGGGACAGAGTCTGGGTCACTAGTCAGTGACCAGGAAGGCGATGAGCAGATGCCCACCGATGTCGGGTGCTTCAGGTAGGTTGACGGTCGTCTTGACTCTTCAGCCACGAGGTCCAGGAGGCATCGACGACAACCAGGAGCTGGATTCGAGCTGTCCCACGACGTCTGTCGATTGCTGCGGTGTCGGCGACCGGATTGGACCCAACAAGCCTTGGCAACGGCAAGTCTCGTAGAAACAAAGAAAGGACGATGTTGCAGACCAGCAAGGTCTGGGGGACTCACCCAGCGAGGGTAAGTCAGGGCACCTCTGGAGCAACCAGGAAAGCCCAAGCAGAAGAAGAGTTGCCTTCGGGAGGGCCCACTAGCCAACGGACTAGCGACCGCGAAGGAGCCTCGAGTGGACGCACTTGGAGCTGGCTTGCAGGACACTCGTGGAGTGGAGGCCAGTGATCTTCGGTGCAGTCGGTGCTGGAGGTGGGGGCTACTTGGAGCCCAAAGCACAACTTTGTGGGAGACCAGGAAGAGGATGTACTTGCAAAAGTACTCGGTGTCCAGGGGTCACGGTCCCACGTTACCCACGACAGCTACCGGCCTCAGCTTTGCTGGGGACTCAGGGCAGCCTCGGGGAAGTCTGGAAATCCACCTCTGGTGATGCAAAGACTTCGGCGTCCGGCAGGAGCTTCAGCGATGCAGACCGGACAATTGCTTCTTAGGTGCCTGCCAAGCAGGAGAGTCACTCCTTGACCCCAAGGGAGATTCTTCAGTCCTCTAATCTTAAAGTAGAGCGTCGAAGGTCCAGGATTCGGCTTCAGAGTTTCGTCCAGGGTAATCTAAAGTCCTAAGGACTGGGGTCCCATACTTATACAAAGATAGGGGTTGGACATACTCTGGGGACCCACCTATGGGAGGGTCAGGGAAGAGGGGTGGTTACACCCATTCCCTTTGTCCAGTTTCGCGCCAGAGCAGGGGCAGGTAGCCCCTGCAACCGGTTTGAACTGGCATATGCACAGGGACACCAAATGTGCCCCCAGTGCAGGACTTCAAAGCACCAGAGGGTGCTCCCTCCCAGCCCCAATACACACTATCCTGTCTGGGGAGGTGGTTACACCTCCCTTCGACAGGAAACCTATTGTCCAGGCCTCCCCTGCCGGAGTTTCAGTCAGCAGCAGGAGGCCAGACCCGTGTCTGTGGCAGCGGCATCCATTTTGTGATGCCAGGGCTCTGGAAAGAAGTTACCGGGTAGCCCGGTGTGTACATGTCTCTCCCTCTAGAAGGGTGGAATGCTACCCCTGCCACCAGGACTGGCAGAGGGGTAGTATTCCAAGATGTTTGACACCAAACACGACATGTTTTGGTGCAGCCAGTCCAAAGTTAGCATTGTACCGCGAGGATATAATGCACTTAAGAGTATATGGTCAGGCTGTACCACAAACAGCATCAGAGGAGGGACTCGAACGCTGCAGAGGGGCTCTGCTCATGCAGGGCACCCTCTCACATAAAAACCAAGCACTCTGCCTTCAGGATTGGTAAGGCCTGACATAGGAGTGACTTATAGGTTTATATGTGTGTGCAATGGTAGTGATATAGGTAGCCTATACCACAGTAAGGGGTGCATGCACCACCTTACCCAGGCTGCAGTAGCAGACCTGTGGTGTCAGTTTGGCTGGCCTTCCAGGGGTGGCATAATACATGCTTCAGCCCCTGGCAGGCCTCTGAGGTACCTATGCCCTGGGTACATAGTATACCATATACTAGGGACTTATAAGGGCACTCTAGATTCCAATCAAAGATGTACCTAAGGTACATGGAAACCATTTTAGAGAGGAAGCAGCTAGGCTGGGGTTCTGATTAGCAGGGCCCCAGCCAGACTAAAGTCGAAAAACAGTGGAGCATCAGCAAAAAGTGGGGGTACCCATGTGAAGCAGATCCTACTCTCCTACAGTGTCTTTGTACACAAGAGCAAAGGGACTGTTCCTGTCGCACTTGAAACAAAGCTGGACAATTCTACACATTCCTCCAAGAAAATTACTTTCTTAATCTGATGTTAACCTTTGTCATACTTTGCTTTCTTGTTCCATAGCCCTACTTATGACTTCCACAGTACAAATGCCACCCCAAATTCACCCGTAGATGATCCTGATACTTCATTCATATATAGGGTAGTATGTTCCGTACCCCCAAGCTATTTGAACTACTTGTCTGAGCTGGGCTACTCTGTACACAGTCGTTTTTCTTGAAACTCATTGTTCATGCTCTGTCTCTTTGACTCATGCTCTACTTCATTGGTTCTTGTTGCTGTCCTTTAGAAATGCTGGTTTTTCATTGGTGACTACACTTAGTTGTCCCTCCTTTTGGAATTTTGTAACTTCCTATGAGGACTGGCCCTATTACATGTGTTGTTACTGTTCAGGTTATTTATACTTAGAGAGAACTCTTTTTTTTTTTTTTTTTTTTTGGGCTACGTCTTTGCTCCTTAAGTGTTCTATTTAATTATGCAATGAAACTTCTGTCGCTTCATTTGCTTCCAGTCCCATCGCTTCATTTGCTTGGTCCCTTGATCTCCCAGTGCCTCCCACTCACCCCTCCCACAACACTGCTCCAGGTCCCCACCACCCCTCCAAGGCCACTGCTGTTTTGCTGACGACACAGCATGCCCGCCCGAGCTTTGAATTCTCATGTTATTTTACATTTCTAGCTTTTATTTACATAGCGCACTTATCCATGCGCTTGGGGGAAATTAAACAATCAGGCTGACACCGGACTCGAACACAGATCCCCAGCTCTCACCGCTGCGCCATATCCTTTCCTTGGCCATGTTGCAGGGTGCAGTATCATATGGGGCCAAAAGAGGTCCCACGAGACACCCAGTGACAGCCCGTGGTACTGCACCCTCATAACACTGCTTGTTTACTGATGGGATATTCCCCCCCGCCCCCCCAAAATAAACTTAACCATTTTTTAGGTCTCGCCTAGCGACGCAGCGCGAAAGCGCTGTCGCTAGCGAGATCTATTGTTACCGACTTGCTTCGGAAGGGAGACAGGAGATGTGCACGCGCAGGACGGACTGCAATTATGAACGCGCCCGTGAACACGCACTTACAGACACGCGATGTGCACATCTCCTGTCCCCCTTCCGTCCTCGCCAGCCGCAAAACATGAGCTGTGCACGCATAATTAAATCTACAATCCCCAGCTGTCCTTGCACCCCCTCCAGTGTCAGCCAGCAATGCGCCATCTGCCAACCCCCACCATATTCCTCCACGACTACACACTGACGCCCTCTCCATACAGCTACTCTCTCCCAGCATTCCTTACCGTCGTTCCGCCATGCTTCAGCGCGATGCCCTGCAGCGTGTCCCCAGAGCTCACAAGGTGCTCGGTGTACCTCGCAGCCCATGCGGCCGCCGTCACGCTGGCCGTGCGTGTCTTCTCCGGCGATCCTCAGCTTACGCCGGGACAGCCGATGTGCACGCTCACGGCGTCTCATGTGCTCCCACCGCGCTTTCACTTTCGCGCGCTGAGACAGTGCCCCCGCTGCACTCCTGACGGCTCCGTGGGCAATGCAATAGGTTTCGCATTTTTGCTTTCTAGGCTAAAGGGGAACTCGGAACCCGGGAGGGGGCGGGTGAGATGTTTGTGATAATCTGCGTCTATCTATAGCCTGTTAGCCTTGGGTTATGTAAGGAAGAGTGTAATAATCGTGTCTCTGCAACCAGCATATTAATGTTACGCTGGCATCACCTCCGTGCGGCCGAAGCTTGCCTCACAAGCCTTTGATCTTGGTGAATAAAGGGCTAAGAACCGAGGGCGTTGAATAGGTGGGTGACAGACAACCGTTTATCTGTACGTCTGTCTGTCTGTCAACGGCCCTCCTCTCTGGATACGCTGACTCTTCTAGTGCTGTTACCTTATCTCATACCCTACACCCCTGTCAGCTGCTTAAATTACGCGCTCGGGAAATTGTAAAGCGCCTGTGCTGGCAGACAGACAGCAGTCTTCGTGTATGCGTCACTGTACGGACGACGAGCTGCGGCCGGATAAATAGGCAACTCGCCTTCCCTCGTGAGCATAAAAGGTCCCAGGCACGCGCCGTAACCGTGCTTTATGCGCACAGGACGAAGGGCAGCTGAGAGGGTGAAAGGATGCCCCGGGGCACCCTGCAGCCTTTTCATGTGCACTGTGTGTGCACAGTGCACCTCCATTTGCACACTTGTAGCAGCGCTTTCTGCACACCGATGAAGGCATTCCCAGCTCAGGATATTTCGCTACATTCTCAGTAAAATGTTATGAATGTTCTTAAAAAGGGTGTCATTTTGATATCAGGCGATGCCTATTCATTTCTATGACAATTTCTGAGGGGTGGGGGCATTGAGGGCCGGTGCAGGTCATCCTGGCTAGACGAAGGGGTATGTCTGGGTGAGAAAGGAAAACAGAGAGGAACAGTCCTGAAACTAAGATTAGGATGGGGAGGGGAGGGGGTGTTGAAAAAACTGCATTGGCACAGGGTAGTTAAATAGGGTCGGATTCATATGATATTAAGTGGGTGGTGAGAAGAACATTGACAGAGCTCATATGAGGCCTCATTGTGTATCAAGGACAAAAAGAATAAAATGATTAGTGGAATGGTTAAATTAATCTCAAGCCCAGTGCCACTCTCCAGTCTATCATTGTTTGCTCACTCTCTCACTCTAGACAGAGACAAACCATGTGAAATGTGTCTCGGTCCTCTTCAATAGGAACAGGCCAATGAACTGCAAAGGTAACCCCTCTCTAAGACAGGAATAACAAGCATTTGCAATGCAATAGGTATCGCATTTGCGAGAGTTTAACCTATTGGCATTGTAAATGACAATGCCTTTTATTTATGTTTTAAAAACCAACACATAAATAAAAGGCATTGCCATTTACAATGCCAATAGCTCAAACTCTAACAACTGCGAGACCTATTGCATTGCAAATGCTTGTTTTTATTAGCACTGGCAGGTTTGTCTTGTGCATTGTGACAAGATTGTCAGGAACTCATCCTATTTCCGTTAGAAATATATTACCATTTTTGTAAACCAGACTGTCCAGGTTTAGATGCCAGGACTTTCACTAGCCCACATCTGTTACCCAAATGGGGCACTGTTGATGTCACTACACTTTTTAATGTCCACCAAACAAGAAGGAGTATTGTGCTAGCGATTAAAGTGGTAACTTCTTCGTGCTGTTTCTTTCATTGTTTTTCTGTAGCATCAGATTCGTCTTCGAGAGGTGTTGTCTCATTCATCTTGATCTTCTCAGAGTCTGAAAGGCAATTGGAGGTATTTTGCCTCGATGCCCTTTTGTAAAATGAATTATACCACAAACGTTGTATGTTAGGGGATTGTTAGCACAGTTTTTCTTTCTGAGGGCTTCGCCTGGTGCCGAGGGCAGCTGAGGTGTCATTGTTTGTTCGAAGTGCAGATTTCAAGACACTAACATGTAGAAGTAAGCTGCTAATTCGTCTGTTCTTTGTTCCACATTCAGTGGTTTTCACAGTGGGTAAGAGTTGCATAAAGAGTTGTAATTAGTTTATTTTTTCATCACTGGGGAGAGGATGTAGCCTTACGGCTAGAGCGGTCGACCTCGAAGTTCGGGAACTGGGTTCGAGTCTCAGCAACGACGCTCAACATCCTGTGACTCTGGGCAAGGATGTATGACGATACCACGCATGCATTACATCGCATGCCATTAGATCGCGGTTTTAACAACGCAAGTCGTTACAACGACTTGCGTTGGAGGGCGTTGACTTAGGAGTAGTTTAATTTACTATTCCAACTCCAGCCTACGTACAGTAGGGAAGGTGTTGGATAGTAATTTAAACTACTCCTTGTCCTATAGCGCTCCAGTGCAAGTCGTTGTAACGACTTTCGTTGTAAAAACCGCAATCTAATGGCATGCGATGTAATGCATGCGTTCTAAAGGTTGTTTCCCGGGCAAATCACCTAATCTCCCCGTGCCTAAGAAAAATGAAAGTGTCCATCTGTAACGAAACTGGTGCTCATGTAAAGCGCTCTGATACCCGATTTCTCGGGTCTAGTTCGCGCTATATAAAACTCTAAAAAAAAAAAAAAAATTTAAAAATTTAAAAAATCACTTCAAGAGAACACTGGGCTGAATGCCTTGTATCTCTTGTGGCACTTGATTTGATTCTGAGCTGAAAAATGGCACCAAAAACTCTTAGCACGGCATATTTAAAGGAGTTTGTGTGATCTGCAAGAGCAAGCAATTCTATCTGCCCTGAGGTGCTGGGC
Source organism: Calotriton arnoldi (assembly GCA_963921515.1). Classification (NCBI taxonomy): domain Eukaryota; kingdom Metazoa; phylum Chordata; class Amphibia; order Caudata; family Salamandridae; genus Calotriton; species Calotriton arnoldi. The sequence goes on from CAWUFW010004765.1 coordinate 1,028,877, forward strand.
TGTTGTGGTGAGAAGAGAGGGAGGGCGTGGAGACAGGTTCAAACCGAGAAAGCAAGATATGTTGCTCCAAGGCAGGATAGTCCTACAGCACCAGAAAATGCTGCACCAAACATTGCTCTGAGCCACGGCTTGTGCCCGCAACAAACGCTGCAAGGCATTTAACTCGAAAACAAAAGGATCCCGCATTAATCATGTCTTTTCATTGCTATTGTCTCTAATATTGTACTGAAATGCACATGCAAAAACCTAAATTACTTTTCATAATTATCCGTCTTTATTTTCAATTAAATATACATGTAAGACGTTGTGTTCAGATTTAAAATTAAGGATTGCAAGAATTACTAAACAAGCATTTGCAATCCAATAGGTCTTGCATTATTGAAAGTTTGAGCTATTTGCGTTGCAAATGATAATGTTTGTCACAGTTTTTTTTCGTCAAGAAATATCCAAGCAGTAGCATAAAATATAATCCATGAAGCAAGAAAAAATTGCATTACCACAGACTGTTACTAGGTGTTCCTGTGGAGTTGTAAAGGGACCACTATTAGCCACATAAGGTACTTCATCCTTAATGCAATTATAAAGAGAAAGATTGCAGCTGAGCATGTTTCAATGTGTTTTTATTGGAAGTAAAAATGTCGTTAGCTTGAGTTTTAAAAATGCACCATTGTTGTTTATTTCAATGGTGCATTTTTTAAACACAAGGTAACAAAAATCTCAATTAAAACAAATGGAAACGTAAGCTCAGCTGCAATCTTTCTCTTTTTAATTGAATTATGGGTGCAGTACCGTATATGGCTATAAGAGGTCCTTTTACGCCTCAGTGACCCCTAGTAACAGCCTATAGTACTACACCCTTGCCTTTTTTCTTGGATTTTCTTTTATTACTTATTCTACTGCTGTGATATTTGTTGACAAAATAAAAATCAAATAAACATTGTTATTTGGAATGCCAATAGCTCAAACTTTCAGTAATGCGAGACCTATTGCATTGCAAATGCTTGTGTTTTTTCAGGTAGATCTCTGATCATCTCATCCTTGAACTCGCAGCCACAGATCTGAATTTCAACAATTTGAGAACAGAAACATACTAATCAATAACAACCCTTTCTCCTTTTCTTACAGTTACCACCACTCAAGATAAATATTTAAGTAGATTAACCCCCTTAGGACGTACTCAGTTTTACAAGAGCCGGTTGCTTCTTGGATGTGAAGACATCCCCCTCAGCTACATCCAAGTACACCTCAAACCCGTCCTTCTGGTTTCAGCCCACTGGCAGAGTTCCTTGTACTAATAAGAAAGGCACATTCTGCATAATGTCTGTATGTTTTGCCACTAAGTTCCAAAACGCGGGTGGCGTACCCTACAGCATGCTTAGTGGTTCAGTGAGTTGTTGCCAAACACCAATATCAATCTGGGAGAATGGACTAGAAAAAATGGATATGACAAAACGAAGTCACAGACTGTCTGTCCACAAAATCCTTCAAGTGTCACTGTAACAGCTTTAATTTCCAGTGCCCTACAGATCACTATGGTAATTTAATAAAAAGTAGTGGTGATGCAACCATTAAAGATGTTCCAGCGAGGAGTGAAGTAAGAAGTCCACAGGATCCTATAACCTTGCTCACTTGATAGAGTTATTGGCTTAGGGCTGCTGATAGGATGTACCATGGCAATTCAATTGATGGCACATCTAAAGAACAGGCTGGACTATCTAAAATGGAATCTTATTAATTTTGAACAAATGTCAGTGCAGTGCTTGCTCCCCCCGTACTGTGTGTCTTTATAATGTGGAGGCATCCACCACTGCTTGCCCTCACCGGTACTTGTTAAAGTTTGGGCAGATCACTGTCCGCATCACCCCACACATCTCTCCATCTTCACAGGAGTGATGGCTATCGCATTAAACTCATCCTGTCAGACCAGGATCAGTCCAACATGGCAGCTGCATTACCAGATGTGTGATGACACACATGCACCATCCACCACACTCACAAAATGGTGTTGTGCACAACAAGATGTTGTGATGTCTAAAAAGCAAATGCCTATGTACGACACAAGCTGCACGGCACAGAGCAGTGTCTCTCACCTCCACAGTAAATTGTATGCAGAGGTGGATGCATCATCGACTGCAAACTGACATGACGGCACAAGTCCACGTCATCACTGTGTAAAACTGAAAAACGGTCACTCATGCACTAGTCACCAGCGAATTGGACTATGGGAACACAATCTACGACTAGTATCACCAAGCAACTCACTAGATGACTACAAACCATCCATAACTCGGCAGCCAGAGTCATCCTCAAACTCCTGCACAGAGCTCACATCACCCCACACTTGAGGGAACTACACTGGCTCCTGATACACAAACGCGCTAAATTCAAACTCACACACACATTCAAGGCACTCCACAACTCGGGCCCCACCTACCTGAACAGTCACATCTCCTTCCACCAACCACCCAGACACCTACTCGCACACATCCCATGCATCTACAGCACCTGATCAGGAGGGCGGGTGTTCTCTTACATTGTTTCTAAAGCGTGGAACGACCTCCCACGCCACAGGAGAGTCTCCTCCTCTCTTCTTGAATTCCGCAAGAAGCGGAAGACCTGGCTTTTCAATTAACCAACCTACCATAGGAAGGGCTAGGCACACACACCTGCTCAGTGTCAGGATACCCTTGCAGGTGATAGTGCACTTTACAAATTAACATAACATGTCGGCGTGCACTGTCCCTAGAGATAGTGTTTGTAAAGTGGGTCTCAGTCCTCCTTTGCACCACACTCCTCCACAGCACCTCACCCAGCTTAGGAACCCAGTTATCTTTTCATGAGGGTTCCTGCTGCAAGAGCGCAGTGGCTTGCTGGGGCTAGGCATTATCAAGCCTTGTCACGATGCCACTGAAAAGAAGCAATTGCTCCAACTAGAGGTACAAAGAGTGATATTTTATGGAGCCAAAACTAACCATTGTACCGATAACATCCAGCACGCAGGGCCGGCTTTAGGGCAGTGCGACTGGTGCGGCCGCATTGGGCGCTGACCTCAGGGGGGCGCTGTGTTTAGCAATAACATATGATTGGAGCGATGTGGGGCACTTTTGCCCAGTGGTAGTAAGAGAATCCAAGAGGCGGTCATGGGGCGTGGGGGTGCCAAACATGATTGTCGCACAAGGCGCCACCAGCGCGAAAGCCGGTCCTTCCAGCACGCCAACGAGAACCATTGCTTAGAAACCTCAGTTTACAGCGCGCCTGACCCAGTAAGATTTCCCATTCCATTGCACAGAAGTTGTACAAACCAAACAAATTCTTTCCTCCAGAACCTGTGAAAGTTCCAAAAAAAGCAACTCGGTGCTGTGGTTTGTTGTCATTGAACTCTAGGCAGCACTGCAGTGTACTGAATATTTGCTTTAAGTGTGATATTTTTATCCTGGAGAAAGCTGTTCAATTCTCGTTGCGATATTGGCATGGGGCCCTATTTGATGGTCTCAGTGAGGCAGAAGCCAGCTCTTGGTGAGTTATACGGAGTTCCTTCTGCAACTATTTGCAACATCTGCTATTTGGGATAATGAGGAGGAAGTCTTTGCTTTGAGGAGTGCTGCATTGCACCCACAGTAGTAGGGAAAACCGTGCATTTCTAGAGCTCTCTGCTAGGTTTACTTGGGTTTAAGCAGACCAGCTCCCTGTAGGACATTTGGTGCTGTATTTTTTTAGGTAGTCAGCTGGTTAAAGGTAGAAGTTCCACCTTTCTCTAACAGATCCAGGATATTGGAGGGCGTGGAGTCCGATGCAGTTAAGAGTTCTAGATCACTTGATAAGTCTTTTTGCTAATGGTCTATGCGCTGAGTCTGTAAGGGATGCTGAAAGTGATTTCATGTGCTAAGCAGGGCTTCAAAGTACCAGAATATATAGTAAGGTTTCAAATCTCAAACCTGTGATTGTTCACCAACTGGATGAAAACGAGAATTTGCACAGCTTCAATCATCATAAAAAGTGCACAGTTTCAAAAGCATCAATTCTCAAAATCAGCCTTGAGGAAGGACCACATTGTGGTGCTGTAAGGAGTGGCTCATTTGACAAGCAGATATTCAAAAGACGTGCTTTATGGGGCGAGTATTTAATCTCATTTGCCGCTCAGAGGAATGACCGGTGGCTTGAAGGATCAAGATGCCTTCCTTTAATTGACAGGCTGCTGTTTAAAGCAAGTTAGATAGACTGTGAATGACCGTTATTGTGCGCATTATAGACGTACTCAAGGATATCCCTGCGGCGATGAGGCTGACCCTTCATGATACGGTAGCCCTTGCCTCCCTGCTGCTGTAGGAGGTAAGTGCAGTCGATCATCTGATGTCGGTCACCATAGCACCTCTCTATTTAGCCTAAACCTCACTAGTCTCCGCCGACAGTCAATCTGCTGAACCATGCCTTTTTGTGTTGTCGGAAGGAGGACAGACATTCCTTTGTACTATCCCAATGTGTACCTACCATATCCCAAATGTTCTGGAGAAACTGAATTCGCCTTGATACTGAAGATGACTGTCACCCTCACACCAGAGAAGTCTGCCCTGGGAGTCCAAGGGCCGCTGGAACTGCTGAGGCATAACCAGCTGCTCTTCTCCCAAGGCATCTTACTCGCACGGATGGACATTGAGAAGGCGTGAGGTAGGGCCACGGTTCCTAAATTTGAGAAGCTGAAACTGGACTTTGTATGGCGTAGCAACAAAAAAAATAGATGAGGGATGGGGTTGTCCCCGGAATGTCATGAAGATCTGGGTTACATGGTGGACACAGTATGGGTTAGAGTAGGGAGCAATGGCCAGCAGGCCCTAGTTCGACGATTGAGGTCGATGTCTGAGGCCAGGCAGCATATGTCATGTGATGTATTGTCAGGTTTTTTGCTCAACACCATAGCTTGTGTTTTCCATTGGTCTCCATTGCCAACTTTGTTCCCTTTTTCCTATCTTGCCGGCTTTTTGAGGCACACTGAAAATAATACATACATTTTTTGTTTTCCTAGTTTGGTCAAAGTTCTTTATGCTATTTAAATGAGCTAAAATCAATAAAAGATATTCTATTGAAACACTCGTTCTGGCTGCTGTTTGAGGATCTGAGACATTGAAAAAATGAAACAAAACAGCAATCAAGTTAATACTCCAGGTAAGTTGTAAAAGCTGTACGGGTTATTCCAGTTATCCCGCTTAGTCATAAGGGGTCTCCATCACAGCGGCAGCAGCCGTTCTATCGAATCCTGCATTCATGCGATGTCAGCCCACCGCGCTTCACCATCCCAGCCTGAGCACAACCCAAGAGGAACACAAAGCTTTAAAGATCACTCACTTTCCCCAACCCCCACTAATACTTAATATCCCATTTCAGACACAGACTCACAGCTGTTTATCAACTGATTTGGGTGCAAAGACTCTCCACTTGTGCAGACACCGCACGTGCGCACAGCCGAGGTCAATATGCCAGTGGTGGGGAAGCTAATATTTACTCTTCAAGGACAAAAATCCATCCGTCTGCCAGACCAAACATGATGACATCTATTGTTTTTGCAAGTGAAACTCAGCACAACACCAAGAAAAGGGCCAATGATTGATTTTATATATATATATATATATATATATATATACCGACTCACCACACAGCAAAACAATGCGCACACTCCTTCCGCAATGATAAGCCAGTCAAAAAGGTGCTTGGGGTGATTTATTGTATATCTAGGTTCCAAGCTGACAAAGATTTGTAGATCAGGCAGAGCAGTTTGAACAGAGCTCTCTTTCGGATGGGCAGCCAATTTAGGGCTCGAAGCGTCTGGGCTGACCGTGTCCGTGGTGGCAAGTTGTTGATCATGCGAGCAGCGGTGCTTTAGACAATCTGCATTTTAAATACCAGGGATTCCTTTGAGGCAAGGGTTAGAGCATTGCCATAATCAAGGCAGCTGATGATTAAGGCCTGGGTGAGTGTCTTCCCTGAGCTCAAAGGAAGCCACCGGCAGATATTCTTGAGGAGGTGAATTGTACCAAAGCAGGTATCACATATGGAGGTGATATGGTCTTTCATATATAGCTTATCATTTGAGAGTAAACCCAGGTTCCTGGCAGTTCTACTGGACACCGGGGCGGGGCCAAGTTACGCCTTTTTCAGACAACGCAATGGTATCCTATGGGAGGAAAAACAAATACAGCATACAGGTAGAGTACAGCGGCTTATGAGACCAATCTCCTGGACTTACGGTGAGTATGAGCAAAGTCCTAGGCAGCACCAGCAGGTCACCTCCAGCGGCACTAGGGTGCCGGGTGCTGTGGTGCAATACAGCGTCGGGTACTCAATGTTAATCTATGAGGATCAGTCTTTGCGAAAAGAGGCTACAGGTTTCGACTAGAAGGCCAGTCAGGCAGAACCAACAGAGGTGCTCAGGCCTCGTGATGCTCGGGGACGTGGGGACACCTTTGGTCCTCTTCTCCACGGGCCAGGGGCAACGGGTGCAGGGGTGTCTTTAGGCATTGGGTTTTCACCACCGGGAGCGGACGTGGTAGAGGGGACCTGCAAACACAGCCTGCTAGCGGCGTCGAGAAGTCCAAAGTGGGGAAACCCAAGGCTTCGAGTCTAAAGGGTCTGGGGATCCCGTTGGCCCACTGCAGCTCTGGCGTTGGGTTTTCACGGTCTTGGAGCCCCCTCAGCTCAGTCTTTAGTACCCGCAGGATGCAGGGGAGCAGCTCCGCCGTTCCACAGGAGTTACTGGTTTTTGGGCAAAGTGCTGGCAGGTCTCCCAGGCTTTGGAGACACCGCAGCTGCAGGACAAGTAGTTTTTGGCGCAATTGTCGAAGTCAGCAGACAGGCCAGCAGGGGCGGTGCCAAGTCAGTTGCTGGTTCTTCTGTTCTTGCGACTCTTCACGTCCATCTTCTTCTTTCAGGTCAGCAGGATCTGATTTCCTGGTGCCATGGGCTCCCCTAAATACTACATTTAAGGGTGTTTGGGGAGTGGAGGGTAGTAGCCAATGGACTACCTACCCCTGGGGCCACTACATCCCCTATATGACGACTTCCTGTTGGAAGTGGGCATAACCCTGTCCCAGACTTCCTAAGTTTACCATCACAAAGATGATAGACTCTGAAAAGTCGTATCCACTTCAGGTAGCCCACCTTAGGGGTGGTACTAGCCTGAGGTTGGGCACTCCTATCTGACTACTAATTTTCCCATTTATCCAGGGGACAAATGTGCCCTGGACAAAGGGGCGGGTGTCGTCATCCTCTCCTGTGAGGGTAGCCAGATTCGCATACCAAAAGCGGTGGTCTCTTTGAAGCTCCCTACCTTGGAATTCACAGGTCATCCTGTGGGAGGGGCTGTAAACACCCTCTGCTCGAGCAGGCTTTGTTCCTGCCCTCCTGAGAGCAAAGACTTTCACCTGTGGAGGTCAGAAACTCTTCTATGGTGGCAGGCTGGCTAAGACCAATCAGTATGCACACTAGCAGTAGGTAGGTTTTCAGGGGGTAACTCTAAGTGCCCTCTGGGTGCATATATTAATAAATGAATCACTGGAATCAATGTGGGTTTATTAATATGAAATGTTTGATACCAAACACCCCTATTTTCAGTGAAGCCATCAGGTAGCTGGGGAACTCATTTCCACCAGTGTCCAGCACATGTTTGAAAATGGCTTCACTTATCCTTTGTACTGGTAGTAATGGAACTAACCAGCACAGGGGCATATCTGCTCATGCAGATATGTCCTCCTGTGTAATATAATGCACCTGCCTTAGGGCTGTAAGGCTTTCTGTATGGGTGACTTACGAATATTACATGTAGTGGTAGGGGACATGGCACACAAGACATGCCATGATTTTACGTTTGTGTCTGCTCCAAAATACGCAGCCTGCAGTGGCAGTCTGTATGTGTTTGGTGAGGGGTCCCTTAGGGTGGCACAATACGTGCTGCAGCCCATAGGGACCCTCTTTAGTCTCCTAGCCATAGGTACCAGGGGTGCCACTTCCTAGGGACTTTCAGGGAGTGCTAAAGGTATTGCCAATTGGGGTACAATTGCATAGTTTTGGGAAAGAGATCTGGCACTGGGGACCTGGTTAGCAGGGACCAGTGCACTTCCAGCCAACATCGCATTAAATACCAGGCAAAAAGTGGGGGTGACCATGTCAAAAAGGGGCACTTTCCTACAGACATCCCTCACTGTCCATCGTTAGCTGCGATGTAAAAACATGCAGAGAGAAAGGCTTGATTCTTGGGTGGTATAAAAAGGTTAGTTTCAAAAATGCTATTTCTCTGCTCTCTTCCCCTCTTTGCTTATTTATTACTATAGTATGTGAATCTTATAAGGGTAGTGGGCTGTCGTAGAAAGTGGTATGTTTCTGTGACCTTTGTACTGCTGCGTTCTGTGAACTTGTTCTGCCCTCTGTTGAGTACATCCTTGCTAGTGTACTTGTCCTGTGGCCACATGCTCTGTGCTCACTCACTGTTCTCCCTCGTTGCAGGAAGCTCGATTTGCCCCAGGATACAGTGGAGGCGGCGTCGAAGCTCGGTTTTGAGCTGCAGGGTCACCAGTTGGAGGCGGCTCCGGAGCAACTGCGAAAACCTCGCATTGTGAGGGTGGGACTGATCCAGAACAAGATCGTCCAGCCAACCAACAAGCCTGTAGGAGAGCAGGTAGGGTTTCAATGGTCTACGGTGCTATTAATGAGGTGCATTACTACTGAGCACAGGAGGGCAGGTAGGGTTTCAATGGTCTACGGTGCTATTAATGAGGTGCATTACTACTGAGCACAGGAGGGCAGGTAGGGTTTCAATGGTCTACGGTGCTATTAATGAGGTGCATTACTACTGAGCACAGGAGAGCAGGTAGGGTTTCAATGGTCTACGGTGCTATTAATGAGGTGCATTACTACTGAGCACAGGAGGGCAGGTAGGGTTTCAATGGTCTACGGTGCTATTAATGAGGTGCATTACTACTGAGCACAGGAGGGCAGGTAGGGCTTCAATGGTCTACGGTGCTATTAATGAGGTGCATTACTACTGAGCACAGGAGGGCAGGTAGGGTTTCAATGGTCTACGGTGCTATTAATGAGGTGCATTACTACTGAGCACAGGAAGGCAGGTAGGGTTTCAATGGTCTACGGTGCTATTAATGAGGTGCATTACTACTGAGCACAGGAGGGCAGGTAGGGTTTCAATGGTCTACGGTGCTATTAATGAGGTGCATTACTACTGAGCACAGGAGGGCAGGTAGGGTTTCAATGGTCTACGGTGCTATTAATGAGGTGCATTACTACTGAGCACAGGAGGGCAGGTAGGGTTTCAATGGTCTACGGTGCTATTAATGAGGTGCATTACTACTGAGCACAGGAGGGCAGGTAGGGTTTCAATGGTCTACGGTGCTATTAATGAGGTGCATTACTACTGAGCACAGGAGGGCAGGTAGGGTTTCAATGGTCTACGGTGCTATTAATGAGGTGCATTACTACTGAGCACAGGAGGGCAGGTAGGGTTTCAATGGTCTACGGTGCTATTAATGAGGTGCATTACTACTGAGCACAGGAGAGCAGGTAGGGTTTCAATGGTCTACGGTGCTATTAATGAGGTGCATTACTACTGAGCACAGGAGGGCAGGTAGGGTTTCAATGGTCTACGGTGCTATTAATGAGGTGCATTACTACTGAGCACAGGAAGGCAGGTAGGGTTTCAATGGTCTACGGTGCTATTAATGAGGTGCATTACTACTGAGCACAGGAGGGCAGGTAGGGCTTCAATGGTCTACGGTGCTATTAATGAGGTGCATTACTACTGAGCACAGGAGGGCAGGTAGGGTTTCAATGGTCTACGGTGCTATTAATGAGGTGCATTACTACTGAGCACAGGAGGGCAGGTAGGGTTTCAATGGTCTACGGTGCTATTAATGAGGTGCATTACTACTGAGCACAGGAGAGCAGGTAGGGTTTCAATGGTCTACGGTGCTATTAATGAGGTGCATTACTACTGAGCACAGGAGGGCAGGTAGGGTTTCAATGGTCTACGGTGCTATTAATGAGGTGCATTACTACTGAGCACAGGAAGGCAGGTAGGGTTTCAATGGTCTACGGTGCTATTAATGAGGTGCATTACTACTGAGCACAGGAGGGCAGGTAGGGCTTCAATGGTCTACGGTGCTATTAATGAGGTGCATTACTACTGAGCACAGGAGGGCAGGTAGGGTTTCAATGGTCTACGGTGCTATTAATGAGGTGCATTACTACTGAGCACAGGAAGGCAGGTAGGGTTTCAATGGTCTACGGTGCTATTAATGAGGTGCATTACTACTGAGCACAGGAGGGCAGGTAGGGTTTCAATGGTCTACGGTGCTATTAATGAGGTGCATTACTACTGAGCACAGGAGGGCAGGTAGGGTTTCAATGGTCTACGGTGCTATTAATGAGGTGCATTACTACTGAGCACAGGAGGGCAGGTAGGGTTTCAATGGTCTACGGTGCTATTAATGAGGTGCATTACTACTGAGCACAGGAGGGCAGGTAGGGTTTCAATGGTCTACGGTGCTATTAATGAGGTGCATTACTACTGAGCACAGGAAGGCAGGTAGGGTTTCAATGGTCTACGATTCGCTATTAATGAGGTGCATTACTACTGAGCACAGGAAGGCAGGTAGGGTTTCAATGGTCTACGGTGCTATTAATGAGGTGCATTACTACTGAGCACAGGAGGGCAGGTAGGGCTTCAATGGTCTACGGTGCTATTAATGAGGTGCATTACTACTGAGCACAGGAGGGCAGGTAGGGTTTCAATGGTCTACGGTGCTATTAATGAGGTGCATTACTACTGAGCACAGGAAGGCAGGTAGGGTTTCAATGGTCTACGGTGCTATTAATGAGGTGCATTACTACTGAGCACAGGAGGGCAGGTAGGGTTTCAATGGTCTACGGTGCTATTAATGAGGTGCATTACTACTGAGCACAGGAGGGCAGGTAGGGTTTCAATGGTCTACGGTGCTATTAATGAGGTGCATTACTACTGAGCACAGGAGGGCAGGTAGGGTTTCAATGGTCTACGGTGCTATTAATGAGGTGCATTACTACTGAGCACAGGAGGGCAGGTAGGGTTTCAATGGTCTACGGTGCTATTAATGAGGTGCATTACTACTGAGCACAGGAGGGCAGGTAGGGTTTCAATGGTCTACGGTGCTATTAATGAGGTGCATTACTACTGAGCACAGGAGGGCAGGTAGGGTTTCAATGGTCTACGGTGCTATTAATGAGGTGCATTACTACTGAGCACAGGAGAGCAGGTAGGGTTTCAATGGTCTACGGTGCTATTAATGAGGTGCATTACTACTGAGCACAGGAGGGCAGGTAGGGTTTCAATGGTCTACGGTGCTATTAATGAGGTGCATTACTACTGAGCACAGGAAGGCAGGTAGGGTTTCAATGGTCTACGGTGCTATTAATGAGGTGCATTACTACTGAGCACAGGAGGGCAGGTAGGGCTTCAATGGTCTACGGTGCTATTAATGAGGTGCATTACTACTGAGCACAGGAGGGCAGGTAGGGTTTCAATGGTCTACGGTGCTATTAATGAGGTGCATTACTACTGAGCACAGGAGGGCAGGTAGGGTTTCAATGGTCTACGGTGCTATTAATGAGGTGCATTACTACTGAGCACAGGAGAGCAGGTAGGGTTTCAATGGTCTACGGTGCTATTAATGAGGTGCATTACTACTGAGCACAGGAGGGCAGGTAGGGTTTCAATGGTCTACGGTGCTATTAATGAGGTGCATTACTACTGAGCACAGGAAGGCAGGTAGGGTTTCAATGGTCTACGGTGCTATTAATGAGGTGCATTACTACTGAGCACAGGAGGGCAGGTAGGGCTTCAATGGTCTACGGTGCTATTAATGAGGTGCATTACTACTGAGCACAGGAGGGCAGGTAGGGTTTCAATGGTCTACGGTGCTATTAATGAGGTGCATTACTACTGAGCACAGGAAGGCAGGTAGGGTTTCAATGGTCTACGGTGCTATTAATGAGGTGCATTACTACTGAGCACAGGAGGGCAGGTAGGGTTTCAATGGTCTACGGTGCTATTAATGAGGTGCATTACTACTGAGCACAGGAGGGCAGGTAGGGTTTCAATGGTCTACGGTGCTATTAATGAGGTGCATTACTACTGAGCACAGGAGGGCAGGTAGGGTTTCAATGGTCTACGGTGCTATTAATGAGGTGCATTACTACTGAGCACAGGAGGGCAGGTAGGGTTTCAATGGTCTACGGTGCTATTAATGAGGTGCATTACTACTGAGCACAGGAAGGCAGGTAGGGTTTCAATGGTCTACGATTCGCTATTAATGAGGTGCATTACTACTGAGCACAGGAAGGCAGGTAGGGTTTCAATGGTCTACGGTGCTATTAATGAGGTGCATTACTACTGAGCACAGGAGGGCAGGTAGGGCTTCAATGGTCTACGGTGCTATTAATGAGGTGCATTACTACTGAGCACAGGAGGGCAGGTAGGGTTTCAATGGTCTACGGTGCTATTAATGAGGTGCATTACTACTGAGCACAGGAAGGCAGGTAGGGTTTCAATGGTCTACGGTGCTATTAATGAGGTGCATTACTACTGAGCACAGGAGGGCAGGTAGGGTTTCAATGGTCTACGGTGCTATTAATGAGGTGCATTACTACTGAGCACAGGAGGGCAGGTAGGGTTTCAATGGTCTACGGTGCTATTAATGAGGTGCATTACTACTGAGCACAGGAGGGCAGGTAGGGTTTCAATGGTCTACGGTGCTATTAATGAGGTGCATTACTACTGAGCACAGGAGGGCAGGTAGGGTTTCAATGGTCTACGGTGCTATTAATGAGGTGCATTACTACTGAGCACAGGAGGGCAGGTAGGGTTTCAATGGTCTACGGTGCTATTAATGAGGTGCATTACTACTGAGCACAGGAGGGCAGGTAGGGTTTCAATGGTCTACGGTGCTATTAATGAGGTGCATTACTACTGAGCACAGGAGGGCAGGTAGGGTTTCAATGGTCTACGGTGCTATTAATGAGGTGCATTACTACTGAGCACAGGAGAGCAGGTAGGGTTTCAATGGTCTACGGTGCTATTAATGAGGTGCATTACTACTGAGCACAGGAGAGCAGGTAGGGTTTCAATGGTCTACGATTCGCTATTAATGAGGTGCATTACTACTGAGCACAGGAAGGCAGGTAGGGTTTCAATGGTCTACGGTGCTATTAATGAGGTGCATTACTACTGAGCACAGGAGGGCAGGTAGGGCTTCAATGGTCTACGGTGCTATTAATGAGGTGCATTACTACTGAGCACAGGAGGGCAGGTAGGGTTTCAATGGTCTACGGTGCTATTAATGAGGTGCATTACTACTGAGCACAGGAAGGCAGGTAGGGTTTCAATGGTCTACGGTGCTATTAATGAGGTGCATTACTACTGAGCACAGGAGGGCAGGTAGGGTTTCAATGGTCTACGGTGCTATTAATGAGGTGCATTACTACTGAGCACAGGAGGGCAGGTAGGGTTTCAATGGTCTACGGTGCTATTAATGAGGTGCATTACTACTGAGCACAGGAGGGCAGGTAGGGTTTCAATGGTCTACGGTGCTATTAATGAGGTGCATTACTACTGAGCACAGGAGGGCAGGTAGGGTTTCAATGGTCTACGGTGCTATTAATGAGGTGCATTACTACTGAGCACAGGAGGGCAGGTAGGGTTTCAATGGTCTACGGTGCTATTAATGAGGTGCATTACTACTGAGCACAGGAGGGCAGGTAGGGTTTCAATGGTCTACGGTGCTATTAATGAGGTGCATTACTACTGAGCACAGGAGGGCAGGTAGGGTTTCAATGGTCTACGGTGCTATTAATGAGGTGCATTACTACTGAGCACAGGAGAGCAGGTAGGGTTTCAATGGTCTACGGTGCTATTAATGAGGTGCATTACTACTGAGCACAGGAGGGCAGGTAGGGTTTCAATGGTCTACGGTGCTATTAATGAGGTGCATTACTACTGAGCACAGGAGGGCAGGTAGGGTTTCAATGGTCTACGGTGCTATTAATGAGGTGCATTACTACTGAGCACAGGAGAGCAGGTAGGGTTTCAATGGTCTACGGTGCTATTAATGAGGTGCATTACTACTGAGCACAGGAGGGCAGGTAGGGTTTCAATGGTCTACGGTGCTATTAATGAGGTGCATTACTACTGAGCACAGGAAGGCAGGTAGGGTTTCAATGGTCTACGGTGCTATTAATGAGGTGCATTACTACTGAGCACAGGAGGGCAGGTAGGGCTTCAATGGTCTACGGTGCTATTAATGAGGTGCATTACTACTGAGCACAGGAGGGCAGGTAGGGTTTCAATGGTCTACGGTGCTATTAATGAGGTGCATTACTACTGAGCACAGGAGGGCAGGTAGGGTTTCAATGGTCTACGGTGCTATTAATGAGGTGCATTACTACTGAGCACAGGAGAGCAGGTAGGGTTTCAATGGTCTACGGTGCTATTAATGAGGTGCATTACTACTGAGCACAGGAGGGCAGGTAGGGTTTCAATGGTCTACGGTGCTATTAATGAGGTGCATTACTACTGAGCACAGGAAGGCAGGTAGGGTTTCAATGGTCTACGGTGCTATTAATGAGGTGCATTACTACTGAGCACAGGAGGGCAGGTAGGGCTTCAATGGTCTACGGTGCTATTAATGAGGTGCATTACTACTGAGCACAGGAGGGCAGGTAGGGTTTCAATGGTCTACGGTGCTATTAATGAGGTGCATTACTACTGAGCACAGGAAGGCAGGTAGGGTTTCAATGGTCTACGGTGCTATTAATGAGGTGCATTACTACTGAGCACAGGAGGGCAGGTAGGGTTTCAATGGTCTACGGTGCTATTAATGAGGTGCATTACTACTGAGCACAGGAGGGCAGGTAGGGTTTCAATGGTCTACGGTGCTATTAATGAGGTGCATTACTACTGAGCACAGGAGGGCAGGTAGGGTTTCAATGGTCTACGGTGCTATTAATGAGGTGCATTACTACTGAGCACAGGAGGGCAGGTAGGGTTTCAATGGTCTACGGTGCTATTAATGAGGTGCATTACTACTGAGCACAGGAGGGCAGGTAGGGTTTCAATGGTCTACGGTGCTATTAATGAGGTGCATTACTACTGAGCACAGGAGGGCAGGTAGGGTTTCAATGGTCTACGGTGCTATTAATGAGGTGCATTACTACTGAGCACAGGAGAGCAGGTAGGGTTTCAATGGTCTACGGTGCTATTAATGAGGTGCATTACTACTGAGCACAGGAGAGCAGGTAGGGTTTCAATGGTCTACGATTCGCTATTAATGAGGTGCATTACTACTGAGCACAGGAAGGCAGGTAGGGTTTCAATGGTCTACGGTGCTATTAATGAGGTGCATTACTACTGAGCACAGGAGGGCAGGTAGGGCTTCAATGGTCTACGGTGCTATTAATGAGGTGCATTACTACTGAGCACAGGAGGGCAGGTAGGGTTTCAATGGTCTACGGTGCTATTAATGAGGTGCATTACTACTGAGCACAGGAAGGCAGGTAGGGTTTCAATGGTCTACGGTGCTATTAATGAGGTGCATTACTACTGAGCACAGGAGGGCAGGTAGGGTTTCAATGGTCTACGGTGCTATTAATGAGGTGCATTACTACTGAGCACAGGAGGGCAGGTAGGGTTTCAATGGTCTACGGTGCTATTAATGAGGTGCATTACTACTGAGCACAGGAGGGCAGGTAGGGTTTCAATGGTCTACGGTGCTATTAATGAGGTGCATTACTACTGAGCACAGGAGGGCAGGTAGGGTTTCAATGGTCTACGGTGCTATTAATGAGGTGCATTACTACTGAGCACAGGAGGGCAGGTAGGGTTTCAATGGTCTACGGTGCTATTAATGAGGTGCATTACTACTGAGCACAGGAGGGCAGGTAGGGTTTCAATGGTCTACGGTGCTATTAATGAGGTGCATTACTACTGAGCACAGGAGGGCAGGTAGGGTTTCAATGGTCTACGGTGCTATTAATGAGGTGCATTACTACTGAGCACAGGAGAGCAGGTAGGGTTTCAATGGTCTACGGTGCTATTAATGAGGTGCATTACTACTGAGCACAGGAGAGCAGGTAGGGTTTCAATGGTCTACGATTCGCTATTAATGAGGTGCATTACTACTGAGCACAGGAAGGCAGGTAGGGTTTCAATGGTCTACGGTGCTATTAATGAGGTGCATTACTACTGAGCACAGGAGGGCAGGTAGGGCTTCAATGGTCTACGGTGCTATTAATGAGGTGCATTACTACTGAGCACAGGAGGGCAGGTAGGGTTTCAATGGTCTACGGTGCTATTAATGAGGTGCATTACTACTGAGCACAGGAAGGCAGGTAGGGTTTCAATGGTCTACGGTGCTATTAATGAGGTGCATTACTACTGAGCACAGGAGGGCAGGTAGGGTTTCAATGGTCTACGGTGCTATTAATGAGGTGCATTACTACTGAGCACAGGAGGGCAGGTAGGGTTTCAATGGTCTACGGTGCTATTAATGAGGTGCATTACTACTGAGCACAGGAGGGCAGGTAGGGTTTCAATGGTCTACGGTGCTATTAATGAGGTGCATTACTACTGAGCACAGGAGGGCAGGTAGGGTTTCAATGGTCTACGGTGCTATTAATGAGGTGCATTACTACTGAGCACAGGAGGGCAGGTAGGGTTTCAATGGTCTACGGTGCTATTAATGAGGTGCATTACTACTGAGCACAGGAGGGCAGGTAGGGTTTCAATGGTCTACGGTGCTATTAATGAGGTGCATTACTACTGAGCACAGGAGGGCAGGTAGGGTTTCAATGGTCTACGGTGCTATTAATGAGGTGCATTACTACTGAGCACAGGAGAGCAGGTAGGGTTTCAATGGTCTACGGTGCTATTAATGAGGTGCATTACTACTGAGCACAGGAGAGCAGGTAGGGTTTCAATGGTCTACGATTCGCTATTAATGAGGTGCATTACTACTGAGCACAGGAAGGCAGGTAGGGTTTCAATGGTCTACGGTGCTATTAATGAGGTGCATTACTACTGAGCACAGGAGGGCAGGTAGGGCTTCAATGGTCTACGGTGCTATTAATGAGGTGCATTACTACTGAGCACAGGAGGGCAGGTAGGGTTTCAATGGTCTACGGTGCTATTAATGAGGTGCATTACTACTGAGCACAGGAGGGCAGGTAGGGTTTCAATGGTCTACGGTGCTATTAATGAGGTGCATTACTACTGAGCACAGGAAGGCAGGTAGGGTTTCAATGGTCTACGGTGCTATTAATGAGGTGCATTACTACTGAGCACAGGAGGGCAGGTAGGGCTTCAGTGGTCTACGGTGCTATTAATGAGGTGCATTACTACTGAGCACAGGAGGGCAGGTAGGGTTTCAATGGTCTACGGTGCTATTAATGAGGTGCATTACTACTGAGCACAGGAAGGCAGGTAGGGTTTCAATGGTCTACGGTGCTATTAATGAGGTGCATTACTACTGAGCACAGGAGGGCAGGTAGGGTTTCAATGGTCTACGGTGCTATTAATGAGGTGCATTACTACTGAGCACAGGAGGGCAGGTAGGGTTTCAATGGTCTACGGTGCTATTAATGAGGTGCATTACTACTGAGCACAGGAGGGCAGGTAGGGTTTCAATGGTCTACGGTGCTATTAATGAGGTGCATTACTACTGAGCACAGGAGGGCAGGTAGGGTTTCAATGGTCTACGGTGCTATTAATGAGGTGCATTACTACTGAGCACAGGAGGGCAGGTAGGGTTTCAATGGTCTACGGTGCTATTAATGAGGTGCATTACTACTGAGCACAGGAGGGCAGGTAGGGTTTCAATGGTCTACGGTGCTATTAATGAGGTGCATTACTACTGAGCACAGGAGAGCAGGTAGGGTTTCAATGGTCTACGGTGCTATTAATGAGGTGCATTACTACTGAGCACAGGAGAGCAGGTAGGGTTTCAATGGTCTACGATTCGCTATTAATGAGGTGCATTACTACTGAGCACAGGAAGGCAGGTAGGGTTTCAATGGTCTACGGTGCTATTAATGAGGTGCATTACTACTGAGCACAGGAGGGCAGGTAGGGCTTCAATGGTCTACGGTGCTATTAATGAGGTGCATTACTACTGAGCACAGGAGGGCAGGTAGGGTTTCAATGGTCTACGGTGCTATTAATGAGGTGCATTACTACTGAGCACAGGAAGGCAGGTAGGGTTTCAATGGTCTACGGTGCTATTAATGAGGTGCATTACTACTGAGCACAGGAGGGCAGGTAGGGTTTCAATGGTCTACGGTGCTATTAATGAGGTGCATTACTACTGAGCACAGGAGGGCAGGTAGGGTTTCAATGGTCTACGGTGCTATTAATGAGGTGCATTACTACTGAGCACAGGAGGGCAGGTAGGGTTTCAATGGTCTACGGTGCTATTAATGAGGTGCATTACTACTGAGCACAGGAGGGCAGGTAGGGTTTCAATGGTCTACGGTGCTATTAATGAGGTGCATTACTACTGAGCACAGGAGGGCAGGTAGGGTTTCAATGGTCTACGGTGCTATTAATGAGGTGCATTACTACTGAGCACAGGAGGGCAGGTAGGGTTTCAATGGTCTACGGTGCTATTAATGAGGTGCATTACTACTGAGCACAGGAGGGCAGGTAGGGTTTCAATGGTCTACGGTGCTATTAATGAGGTGCATTACTACTGAGCACAGGAGAGCAGGTAGGGTTTCAATGGTCTACGGTGCTATTAATGAGGTGCATTACTACTGAGCACAGGAGAGCAGGTAGGGTTTCAATGGTCTACGATTCGCTATTAATGAGGTGCATTACTACTGAGCACAGGAAGGCAGGTAGGGTTTCAATGGTCTACGGTGCTATTAATGAGGTGCATTACTACTGAGCACAGGAGGGCAGGTAGGGCTTCAATGGTCTACGGTGCTATTAATGAGGTGCATTACTACTGAGCACAGGAGGGCAGGTAGGGTTTCAATGGTCTACGGTGCTATTAATGAGGTGCATTACTACTGAGCACAGGAAGGCAGGTAGGGTTTCAATGGTCTACGGTGCTATTAATGAGGTGCATTACTACTGAGCACAGGAGGGCAGGTAGGGTTTCAATGGTCTACGGTGCTATTAATGAGGTGCATTACTACTGAGCACAGGAGGGCAGGTAGGGTTTCAATGGTCTACGGTGCTATTAATGAGGTGCATTACTACTGAGCACAGGAGGGCAGGTAGGGTTTCAATGGTCTACGGTGCTATTAATGAGGTGCATTACTACTGAGCACAGGAGGGCAGGTAGGGTTTCAATGGTCTACGGTGCTATTAATGAGGTGCATTACTACTGAGCACAGGAGGGCAGGTAGGGTTTCAATGGTCTACGGTGCTATTAATGAGGTGCATTACTACTGAGCACAGGAGGGCAGGTAGGGTTTCAATGGTCTACGGTGCTATTAATGAGGTGCATTACTACTGAGCACAGGAGGGCAGGTAGGGTTTCAATGGTCTACGGTGCTATTAATGAGGTGCATTACTACTGAGCACAGGAGGGCAGGTAGGGTTTCAATGGTCTACGGTGCTATTAATGAGGTGAATTACTACTGAGCACAGGAAGGCAGGTAGGGTTTCAATGGTCTACGGTGCTATTAATGAGGTGCATTACTACTGAGCACAGGAGGGCAGGTAGGGTTTCAATGGTCTACGGTGCTATTAATGAGGTGCATTACTACTGAGCACAGGAAGGCAGGTAGGGTTTCAATGGTCTACGGTGCTATTAATGAGGTGCATTACTACTGAGCACAGGAGGGCAGGTAGGGTTTCAATGGTCTACGGTGCTATTAATGAGGTGAATTACTACTGAGCACAGGAAGGCAGGTAGGGTTTCAATGGTCTACGGTGCTATTAATGAGGTGCATTACTACTGAGCACAGGAGGGCAGGTAGGGTTTCAATGGTCTACGGTGCTATTAATGAGGTGAATTACTACTGAGCACAGGAAGGCAGGTAGGGTTTCAATGGTCTACGGTGCTATTAATGAGGTGCATTACTACTGAGCACAGGAGGGCAGGTAGGGTTTCAATGGTCTACGGTGCTATTAATGAGGTGCATTACTACTGAGCACAGGAGGGCAGGTAGGGTTTCAATGGTCTACGGTGCTATTAATGAGGTGCATTACTACTGAGCACAGGAAGGCAGGTAGGGTTTCAATGGTCTACGGTGCTATTAATGAGGTGCATTACTACTGAGCACAGGAGGGCAGGTAGGGTTTCAATGGTCTACGGTGCTATTAATGAGGTGAATTACTACTGAGCACAGGAAGGCAGGTAGGGTTTCAATGGTCTACGGTGCTATTAATGAGGTGCATTACTACTGAGCACAGGAAGGCAGGTAGGGTTTCAATGGTCTACGGTGCTATTAATGAGGTGCATTACTACTGAGCACAGGAGGGCAGGTAGGGTTTCAATGGTCTACGATTCGCTATTAATGAGGTGCATTACTACTGAGCACAGGAAGGCAGGTAGGGTTTCAATGGTCTACGGTGCTATTAATGAGGTGCATTACTACTGAGCACAGGAGGGCAGGTAGGGTTTCAATGGTCTACGGTGCTATTAATGAGGTGCATTACTACTGAGCACAGGAGGGCAGGTAGGGCTTCAATGGTCTACGGTGCTATTAATGAGGTGCATTACTACTGAGCACAGGAGGGCAGGTAGGGTTTCAATGGTCTACGGTGCTATTAATGAGGTGCATTACTACTGAGCACAGGAAGGCAGGTAGGGTTTCAATGGTCTACGGTGCTATTAATGAGGTGCATTACTACTGAGCACAGGAGAGCAGGTAGGGTTTCAATGGTCTACGGTGCTATTAATGAGGTGAATTACTACTGAGCACAGGAAGGCAGGTAGGGTTTCAATGGTCTACGGTGCTATTAATGAGGTGCATTACTACTGAGCACAGGAAGGCAGGTAGGGTTTCAATGGTCTACGGTGCTATTAATGAGGTGCATTACTACTGAGCACAGGAGAGCAGGTAGGGTTTCAATGGTCTACGGTGCTATTAATGAGGTGCATTACTACTGAGCACAGGAGAGCAGGTAGGGTTTCAATGGTCTACGGTGCTATTAATGAGGTGCATTACTACTGAGCACAGGAGGGCAGGTAGGGTTTCAATGGTCTACGGTGCTATTAATGAGGTGCATTACTACTGAGCACAGGAAGGCAGGTAGGGTTTCAATGGTCTACGGTGCTATTAATGAGGTGCATTACTACTGAGCACAGGAGAGCAGGTAGGGTTTCAATGGTCTACGGTGCTATTAATGAGGTGCATTACTACTGAGCACAGGAGGGCAGGTAGGGTTTCAATGGTCTACGGTGCTATTAATGAGGTGCATTACTACTGAGCACAGGAGGGCAGGTAGGGTTTCAATGGTCTACGGTGCTATTAATGAGGTGCATTACTACTGAGCACAGGAAGGCAGGTAGGGTTTCAATGGTCTACGGTGCTATTAATGAGGTGCATTACTACTGAGCACAGGAGGGCAGGTAGGGTTTCAATGGTCTACGATTCGCTATTAATGAGGTGCATTACTACTGAGCACAGGAAGGCAGGTAGGGTTTCAATGGTCTACGGTGCTATTAATGAGGTGCATTACTACTGAGCACAGGAGGGCAGGTAGGGTTTCAATGGTCTACGGTGCTATTAATGAGGTGCATTACTACTGAGCACAGGAGGGCAGGTAGGGCTTCAATGGTCTACGGTGCTATTAATGAGGTGCATTACTACTGAGCACAGGAGGGCAGGTAGGGTTTCAATGGTCTACGGTGCTATTAATGAGGTGCATTACTACTGAGCACAGGAAGGCAGGTAGGGTTTCAATGGTCTACGGTGCTATTAATGAGGTGCATTACTACTGAGCACAGGAGAGCAGGTAGGGTTTCAATGGTCTACGGTGCTATTAATGAGGTGAATTACTACTGAGCACAGGAAGGCAGGTAGGGTTTCAATGGTCTACGGTGCTATTAATGAGGTGCATTACTACTGAGCACAGGAAGGCAGGTAGGGTTTCAATGGTCTACGGTGCTATTAATGAGGTGCATTACTACTGAGCACAGGAGAGCAGGTAGGGTTTCAATGGTCTACGGTGCTATTAATGAGGTGCATTACTACTGAGCACAGGAGAGCAGGTAGGGTTTCAATGGTCTACGGTGCTATTAATGAGGTGCATTACTACTGAGCACAGGAGGGCAGGTAGGGTTTCAATGGTCTACGGTGCTATTAATGAGGTGCATTACTACTGAGCACAGGAAGGCAGGTAGGGTTTCAATGGTCTACGGTGCTATTAATGAGGTGCATTACTACTGAGCACAGGAGAGCAGGTAGGGTTTCAATGGTCTACGGTGCTATTAATGAGGTGCATTACTACTGAGCACAGGAGGGCAGGTAGGGTTTCAATGGTCTACGGTGCTATTAATGAGGTGCATTACTACTGAGCACAGGAGGGCAGGTAGGGTTTCAATGGTCTACGGTGCTATTAATGAGGTGCATTACTACTGAGCACAGGAAGGCAGGTAGGGTTTCAATGGTCTACGGTGCTATTAATGAGGTGCATTACTACTGAGCACAGGAGGGCAGGTAGGGTTTCAATGGTCTACGATTCGCTATTAATGAGGTGCATTACTACTGAGCACAGGAAGGCAGGTAGGGTTTCAATGGTCTACGGTGCTATTAATGAGGTGCATTACTACTGAGCACAGGAGGGCAGGTAGGGTTTCAATGGTCTACGGTGCTATTAATGAGGTGCATTACTACTGAGCACAGGAGGGCAGGTAGGGCTTCAATGGTCTACGGTGCTATTAATGAGGTGCATTACTACTGAGCACAGGAGGGCAGGTAGGGTTTCAATGGTCTACGGTGCTATTAATGAGGTGCATTACTACTGAGCACAGGAAGGCAGGTAGGGTTTCAATGGTCTACGGTGCTATTAATGAGGTGCATTACTACTGAGCACAGGAGAGCAGGTAGGGTTTCAATGGTCTACGGTGCTATTAATGAGGTGAATTACTACTGAGCACAGGAAGGCAGGTAGGGTTTCAATGGTCTACGGTGCTATTAATGAGGTGCATTACTACTGAGCACAGGAAGGCAGGTAGGGTTTCAATGGTCTACGGTGCTATTAATGAGGTGCATTACTACTGAGCACAGGAGAGCAGGTAGGGTTTCAATGGTCTACGGTGCTATTAATGAGGTGCATTACTACTGAGCACAGGAGAGCAGGTAGGGTTTCAATGGTCTACGGTGCTATTAATGAGGTGCATTACTACTGAGCACAGGAGGGCAGGTAGGGTTTCAATGGTCTACGGTGCTATTAATGAGGTGCATTACTACTGAGCACAGGAAGGCAGGTAGGGTTTCAATGGTCTACGGTGCTATTAATGAGGTGCATTACTACTGAGCACAGGAGAGCAGGTAGGGTTTCAATGGTCTACGGTGCTATTAATGAGGTGCATTACTACTGAGCACAGGAGGGCAGGTAGGGTTTCAATGGTCTACGGTGCTATTAATGAGGTGCATTACTACTGAGCACAGGAGGGCAGGTAGGGTTTCAATGGTCTACGGTGCTATTAATGAGGTGCATTACTACTGAGCACAGGAGAGCAGGTAGGGTTTCAATGGTCTACGGTGCTATTAATGAGGTGCATTACTACTGAGCACAGGAGGGCAGGTAGGGTTTCAATGGTCTACGGTGCTATTAATGAGGTGCATTACTACTGAGCACAGGAGGGCAGGTAGGGTTTCAATGGTCTACGGTGCTATTAATGAGGTGCATTACTACTGAGCACAGGAGGGCAGGTAGGGTTTCAATGGTCTACGATTCGCTATTAATGAGGTGCATTACTACTGAGCACAGGAAGGCAGGTAGGGTTTCAATGGTCTACGGTGCTATTAATGAGGTGCATTACTACTGAGCACAGGAAGGCAGGTAGGGTTTCAATGGTCTACGGTGCTATTAATGAGGTGCATTACTACTGAGCACAGGAGGGCAGGTAGGGTTTCAATGGTCTACGATTCGCTATTAATGAGGTGCATTACTACTGAGCACAGGAAGGCAGGTAGGGTTTCAATGGTCTACGGTGCTATTAATGAGGTGCATTACTACTGAGCACAGGAGGGCAGGTAGGGCTTCAATGGTCTACGGTGCTATTAATGAGGTGCATTACTACTGAGCACAGGAGGGCAGGTAGGGCTTCAATGGTCTACGGTGCTATTAATGAGGTGCATTACTACTGAGCACAGGAAGGCAGGTAGGGTTTCAATGGTCTACGGTGCTATTAATGAGGTGCATTACTACTGAGCACAGGAGGGCAGGTAGGGTTTCAATGGTCTACGGTGCTATTAATGAGGTGCATTACTACTGAGCACAGGAAGGCAGGTAGGGTTTCAATGGTCTACGGTGCTATTAATGAGGTGCATTACTACTGAGCACAGGAGGGCAGGTAGGGTTTCAATGGTCTACGGTGCTATTAATGAGGTGCATTACTACTGAGCACAGGAGGGCAGGTAGGGTTTCAATGGTCTACGGTGCTATTAATGAGGTGCATTACTACTGAGCACAGGAGGGCAGGTAGGGTTTCAATGGTCTACGGTGCTATTAATGAGGTGCATTACTACTGAGCACAGGAGGGCAGGTAGGGCTTCAATGGTCTACGGTGCTATTAATGAGGTGCATTACTACTGAGCACAGGAGGGCAGGTAGGGTTTCAATGGTCTACGGTGCTATTAATGAGGTGCATTACTACTGAGCACAGGAGGGCAGGTAGGGTTTCAATGGTCTACGGTGCTATTAATGAGGTGCATTACTACTGAGCACAGGAGGGCAGGTAGGGTTTCAATGGTCTACGGTGCTATTAATGAGGTGCATTACTACTGAGCACAGGAGGGCAGGTAGGGTTTCAATGGTCTACGGTGGTATTAATGAGGTGCATTACTACTGAGCACAGGAGGGCAGGTAGGGTTTCAATGGTCTACGGTGCTATTAATGAGGTGCATTACTACTGAGCACAGGAAGGCAGGTAGGGTTTCAATGGTCTACGGTGCTATTAATGAGGTGCATTACTACTGAGCACAGGAAGGCAGGTAGGGTTTCAATGGTCTACGGTGCTATTAATGAGGTGCATTACTACTGAGCACAGGAGGGCAGGTAGGGTTTCAATGGTCTACGGTGCTATTAATGAGGTGAATTACTACTGAGCACAGGAAGGCAGGTAGGGTTTCAATGGTCTACGGTGCTATTAATGAGGTGCATTACTACTGAGCACAGGAAGGCAGGTAGGGTTTCAATGGTCTACGGTGCTATTAATGAGGTGCATTACTACTGAGCACAGGAGGGCAGGTAGGGTTTCAATGGTCTACGGTGCTATTAATGAGGTGCATTACTACTGAGCACAGGAAGGCAGGTAGGGTTTCAATGGTCTACGGTGCTATTAATGAGGTGCATTACTACTGAGCACAGGAGGGCAGGTAGGGTTTCAATGGTCTACGGTGCTATTAATGAGGTGCATTACTACTGAGCACAGGAAGGCAGGTAGGGTTTCAATGGTCTACGGTGCTATTAATGAGGTGCATTACTACTGAGCACAGGAGGGCAGGTAGGGTTTCAATGGTCTACGGTGCTATTAATGAGGTGAATTACTACTGAGCACAGGAAGGCAGGTAGGGTTTCAATGGTCTACGGTGCTATTAATGAGGTGCATTACTACTGAGCACAGGAGGGCAGGTAGGGTTTCAATGGTCTACGGTGCTATTAATGAGGTGAATTACTACTGAGCACAGGAAGGCAGGTAGGGTTTCAATGGTCTACGGTGCTATTAATGAGGTGCATTACTACTGAGCACAGGAGGGCAGGTAGGGTTTCAATGGTCTACGGTGCTATTAATGAGGTGCATTACTACTGAGCACAGGAGGGCAGGTAGGGTTTCAATGGTCTACGGTGCTATTAATGAGGTGCATTACTACTGAGCACAGGAAGGCAGGTAGGGTTTCAATGGTCTACGGTGCTATTAATGAGGTGCATTACTACTGAGCACAGGAGGGCAGGTAGGGTTTCAATGGTCTACGGTGCTATTAATGAGGTGAATTACTACTGAGCACAGGAAGGCAGGTAGGGTTTCAATGGTCTACGGTGCTATTAATGAGGTGCATTACTACTGAGCACAGGAAGGCAGGTAGGGTTTCAATGGTCTACGGTGCTATTAATGAGGTGCATTACTACTGAGCACAGGAGGGCAGGTAGGGTTTCAATGGTCTACGATTCGCTATTAATGAGGTGCATTACTACTGAGCACAGGAAGGCAGGTAGGGTTTCAATGGTCTACGGTGCTATTAATGAGGTGCATTACTACTGAGCACAGGAGGGCAGGTAGGGTTTCAATGGTCTACGGTGCTATTAATGAGGTGCATTACTACTGAGCACAGGAGGGCAGGTAGGGCTTCAATGGTCTACGGTGCTATTAATGAGGTGCATTACTACTGAGCACAGGAGGGCAGGTAGGGTTTCAATGGTCTACGGTGCTATTAATGAGGTGCATTACTACTGAGCACAGGAAGGCAGGTAGGGTTTCAATGGTCTACGGTGCTATTAATGAGGTGCATTACTACTGAGCACAGGAGAGCAGGTAGGGTTTCAATGGTCTACGGTGCTATTAATGAGGTGAATTACTACTGAGCACAGGAAGGCAGGTAGGGTTTCAATGGTCTACGGTGCTATTAATGAGGTGCATTACTACTGAGCACAGGAAGGCAGGTAGGGTTTCAATGGTCTACGGTGCTATTAATGAGGTGCATTACTACTGAGCACAGGAGAGCAGGTAGGGTTTCAATGGTCTACGGTGCTATTAATGAGGTGCATTACTACTGAGCACAGGAGAGCAGGTAGGGTTTCAATGGTCTACGGTGCTATTAATGAGGTGCATTACTACTGAGCACAGGAGGGCAGGTAGGGTTTCAATGGTCTACGGTGCTATTAATGAGGTGCATTACTACTGAGCACAGGAAGGCAGGTAGGGTTTCAATGGTCTACGGTGCTATTAATGAGGTGCATTACTACTGAGCACAGGAGAGCAGGTAGGGTTTCAATGGTCTACGGTGCTATTAATGAGGTGCATTACTACTGAGCACAGGAGGGCAGGTAGGGTTTCAATGGTCTACGGTGCTATTAATGAGGTGCATTACTACTGAGCACAGGAGGGCAGGTAGGGTTTCAATGGTCTACGGTGCTATTAATGAGGTGCATTACTACTGAGCACAGGAAGGCAGGTAGGGTTTCAATGGTCTACGGTGCTATTAATGAGGTGCATTACTACTGAGCACAGGAGGGCAGGTAGGGTTTCAATGGTCTACGATTCGCTATTAATGAGGTGCATTACTACTGAGCACAGGAAGGCAGGTAGGGTTTCAATGGTCTACGGTGCTATTAATGAGGTGCATTACTACTGAGCACAGGAGGGCAGGTAGGGTTTCAATGGTCTACGGTGCTATTAATGAGGTGCATTACTACTGAGCACAGGAGGGCAGGTAGGGCTTCAATGGTCTACGGTGCTATTAATGAGGTGCATTACTACTGAGCACAGGAGGGCAGGTAGGGTTTCAATGGTCTACGGTGCTATTAATGAGGTGCATTACTACTGAGCACAGGAAGGCAGGTAGGGTTTCAATGGTCTACGGTGCTATTAATGAGGTGCATTACTACTGAGCACAGGAGAGCAGGTAGGGTTTCAATGGTCTACGGTGCTATTAATGAGGTGAATTACTACTGAGCACAGGAAGGCAGGTAGGGTTTCAATGGTCTACGGTGCTATTAATGAGGTGCATTACTACTGAGCACAGGAAGGCAGGTAGGGTTTCAATGGTCTACGGTGCTATTAATGAGGTGCATTACTACTGAGCACAGGAGAGCAGGTAGGGTTTCAATGGTCTACGGTGCTATTAATGAGGTGCATTACTACTGAGCACAGGAGAGCAGGTAGGGTTTCAATGGTCTACGGTGCTATTAATGAGGTGCATTACTACTGAGCACAGGAGGGCAGGTAGGGTTTCAATGGTCTACGGTGCTATTAATGAGGTGCATTACTACTGAGCACAGGAAGGCAGGTAGGGTTTCAATGGTCTACGGTGCTATTAATGAGGTGCATTACTACTGAGCACAGGAGAGCAGGTAGGGTTTCAATGGTCTACGGTGCTATTAATGAGGTGCATTACTACTGAGCACAGGAGGGCAGGTAGGGTTTCAATGGTCTACGGTGCTATTAATGAGGTGCATTACTACTGAGCACAGGAGGGCAGGTAGGGTTTCAATGGTCTACGGTGCTATTAATGAGGTGCATTACTACTGAGCACAGGAAGGCAGGTAGGGTTTCAATGGTCTACGGTGCTATTAATGAGGTGCATTACTACTGAGCACAGGAGGGCAGGTAGGGTTTCAATGGTCTACGATTCGCTATTAATGAGGTGCATTACTACTGAGCACAGGAAGGCAGGTAGGGTTTCAATGGTCTACGGTGCTATTAATGAGGTGCATTACTACTGAGCACAGGAGGGCAGGTAGGGTTTCAATGGTCTACGGTGCTATTAATGAGGTGCATTACTACTGAGCACAGGAGGGCAGGTAGGGCTTCAATGGTCTACGGTGCTATTAATGAGGTGCATTACTACTGAGCACAGGAGGGCAGGTAGGGTTTCAATGGTCTACGGTGCTATTAATGAGGTGCATTACTACTGAGCACAGGAAGGCAGGTAGGGTTTCAATGGTCTACGGTGCTATTAATGAGGTGCATTACTACTGAGCACAGGAGAGCAGGTAGGGTTTCAATGGTCTACGGTGCTATTAATGAGGTGAATTACTACTGAGCACAGGAAGGCAGGTAGGGTTTCAATGGTCTACGGTGCTATTAATGAGGTGCATTACTACTGAGCACAGGAAGGCAGGTAGGGTTTCAATGGTCTACGGTGCTATTAATGAGGTGCATTACTACTGAGCACAGGAGAGCAGGTAGGGTTTCAATGGTCTACGGTGCTATTAATGAGGTGCATTACTACTGAGCACAGGAGAGCAGGTAGGGTTTCAATGGTCTACGGTGCTATTAATGAGGTGCATTACTACTGAGCACAGGAGGGCAGGTAGGGTTTCAATGGTCTACGGTGCTATTAATGAGGTGCATTACTACTGAGCACAGGAAGGCAGGTAGGGTTTCAATGGTCTACGGTGCTATTAATGAGGTGCATTACTACTGAGCACAGGAGAGCAGGTAGGGTTTCAATGGTCTACGGTGCTATTAATGAGGTGCATTACTACTGAGCACAGGAGGGCAGGTAGGGTTTCAATGGTCTACGGTGCTATTAATGAGGTGCATTACTACTGAGCACAGGAGGGCAGGTAGGGTTTCAATGGTCTACGGTGCTATTAATGAGGTGCATTACTACTGAGCACAGGAGAGCAGGTAGGGTTTCAATGGTCTACGGTGCTATTAATGAGGTGCATTACTACTGAGCACAGGAGGGCAGGTAGGGTTTCAATGGTCTACGGTGCTATTAATGAGGTGCATTACTACTGAGCACAGGAGGGCAGGTAGGGTTTCAATGGTCTACGGTGCTATTAATGAGGTGCATTACTACTGAGCACAGGAGGGCAGGTAGGGTTTCAATGGTCTACGATTCGCTATTAATGAGGTGCATTACTACTGAGCACAGGAAGGCAGGTAGGGTTTCAATGGTCTACGGTGCTATTAATGAGGTGCATTACTACTGAGCACAGGAAGGCAGGTAGGGTTTCAATGGTCTACGGTGCTATTAATGAGGTGCATTACTACTGAGCACAGGAGGGCAGGTAGGGTTTCAATGGTCTACGATTCGCTATTAATGAGGTGCATTACTACTGAGCACAGGAAGGCAGGTAGGGTTTCAATGGTCTACGGTGCTATTAATGAGGTGCATTACTACTGAGCACAGGAGGGCAGGTAGGGCTTCAATGGTCTACGGTGCTATTAATGAGGTGCATTACTACTGAGCACAGGAGGGCAGGTAGGGCTTCAATGGTCTACGGTGCTATTAATGAGGTGCATTACTACTGAGCACAGGAAGGCAGGTAGGGTTTCAATGGTCTACGGTGCTATTAATGAGGTGCATTACTACTGAGCACAGGAGGGCAGGTAGGGTTTCAATGGTCTACGGTGCTATTAATGAGGTGCATTACTACTGAGCACAGGAAGGCAGGTAGGGTTTCAATGGTCTACGGTGCTATTAATGAGGTGCATTACTACTGAGCACAGGAGGGCAGGTAGGGTTTCAATGGTCTACGGTGCTATTAATGAGGTGCATTACTACTGAGCACAGGAGGGCAGGTAGGGTTTCAATGGTCTACGGTGCTATTAATGAGGTGCATTACTACTGAGCACAGGAGGGCAGGTAGGGTTTCAATGGTCTACGGTGCTATTAATGAGGTGCATTACTACTGAGCACAGGAGGGCAGGTAGGGCTTCAATGGTCTACGGTGCTATTAATGAGGTGCATTACTACTGAGCACAGGAGGGCAGGTAGGGTTTCAATGGTCTACGGTGCTATTAATGAGGTGCATTACTACTGAGCACAGGAGGGCAGGTAGGGTTTCAATGGTCTACGGTGCTATTAATGAGGTGCATTACTACTGAGCACAGGAGGGCAGGTAGGGTTTCAATGGTCTACGGTGCTATTAATGAGGTGCATTACTACTGAGCACAGGAGGGCAGGTAGGGTTTCAATGGTCTACGGTGGTATTAATGAGGTGCATTACTACTGAGCACAGGAGGGCAGGTAGGGTTTCAATGGTCTACGGTGCTATTAATGAGGTGCATTACTACTGAGCACAGGAAGGCAGGTAGGGTTTCAATGGTCTACGGTGCTATTAATGAGGTGCATTACTACTGAGCACAGGAAGGCAGGTAGGGTTTCAATGGTCTACGGTGCTATTAATGAGGTGCATTACTACTGAGCACAGGAGGGCAGGTAGGGTTTCAATGGTCTACGGTGCTATTAATGAGGTGAATTACTACTGAGCACAGGAAGGCAGGTAGGGTTTCAATGGTCTACGGTGCTATTAATGAGGTGCATTACTACTGAGCACAGGAAGGCAGGTAGGGTTTCAATGGTCTACGGTGCTATTAATGAGGTGCATTACTACTGAGCACAGGAGGGCAGGTAGGGTTTCAATGGTCTACGGTGCTATTAATGAGGTGCATTACTACTGAGCACAGGAAGGCAGGTAGGGTTTCAATGGTCTACGGTGCTATTAATGAGGTGCATTACTACTGAGCACAGGAGGGCAGGTAGGGTTTCAATGGTCTACGGTGCTATTAATGAGGTGCATTACTACTGAGCACAGGAAGGCAGGTAGGGTTTCAATGGTCTACGGTGCTATTAATGAGGTGCATTACTACTGAGCACAGGAAGGCAGGTAGGGTTTCAATGGTCTACGGTGCTATTAATGAGGTGCATTACTACTGAGCACAGGAGGGCAGGTAGGGTTTCAATGGTCTACGGTGCTATTAATGAGGTGCATTACTACTGAGCACAGGAGGGCAGGTAGGGTTTCAATGGTCTACGGTGCTATTAATGAGGTGCATTACTACTGAGCACAGGAGGGCAGGTAGGGTTTCAATGGTCTACGGTGCTATTAATGAGGTGCATTACTACTGAGCACAGGAGGGCAGGTAGGGTTTCAATGGTCTACGGTGCTATTAATGAGGTGCATTACTACTGAGCACAGGAGGGCAGGTAGGGTTTCAATGGTCTACGGTGCTATTAATGAGGTGAATTATTACTGAACACATTTTCACACACACAGGGAGAGTCGAAGGACGCATACCCTCAGTGGGTACCAGCTTTGGGAATCTGGAACCAGTGAGCGTGTAACTCAAAGGCCACATACAGATGGATGATGGGATAGGCTGCAAGACCCAAACCCTGTGGTAGGGAAACTCCCCAATAGCAGATGATGCTCTCCTAACTAAGGCCACAGGAAGCAACAGGAAGCCATGTAGCTGGCAAACATTGCACTTTATAAATGCACATAATATAACGAAGAGCGTACGGTCCATAAAAGAATTGATGAAGGGGGCAAATGCATACAATGAGATAGGGACACCAGGAAATTGGAGACGATTAGAACAAAGCAACAAGCCTTCTCCATGTATGCGCTTAAGATCTGGAACAACATCCCTGTATCAGTCATGGCTGCCTTAACCCTGATGCAGTTTAGCAAAGTGCTGAAGAGCCAGGTCTTTAAAGAAAGATACATAGTAAGGCAGCAACAGTCCACTTCCACTCTTGGAAACCAGCTAC
This sequence comes from Calotriton arnoldi, assembly GCA_963921515.1. NCBI lineage: Eukaryota > Metazoa > Chordata > Amphibia > Caudata > Salamandridae > Calotriton > Calotriton arnoldi. The sequence goes on from CAWUFW010004765.1 coordinate 1,061,310, forward strand.
CTCTCCAGTGACTATTTTGACTATATCTTTGCCCCTGTATGACACACCGCTGCCTTTCGTATAGGTTTGTGCTAAACAAACAACGCAAATCTACATAGAGTGGGTGCCCGTAGATAATGTTCTGTGGTTGCGGCACCTGTTAGCACAGAATATCCATTTGGAAAGCAAGACTGAAAAGTTTAGTCTTCAGGAGTTTCCTGAAGCGCTTATGATTGGATCTTAGTCAGGGCTTGTGGGCATGCCATAGTCTTAGAACTTGTGTTCCCATGGATCTGACTTCATGTTTCATCCACTTGGCCGAATGTTGCTGGACCCAGTCGACAGCCGATGAAGGAAGGTTTCTAGCTGCGCAACAGATTGCGGTCTCTTCACGAGTCACGCAGAAATTACCAATTGGTATGCTAGAATGTGAGTTGCTTGGTAAGTGGTCACTTTATTTGGTGGTCATTTTATTTGTTAAATCACCCATATTACAAATTTCATCAGCCATTCATTTTTAATTTACTACAATTTGCAAGACCCTCTGTAAACACTCTCCTCGCCCCGTTTAATCAACTTTAAATGCGGAGGCCCGAGGAGCGTGTCTGCTCCGTGACTGACTTTATCCCATCCCTACTAGCCTCTCAAGGATGCAGAGAACGCATGTTGAGACATCACCTTGTTTGTCCTTGGGGAACATCTTTCTCTGCCTTTTCACAGGTGAAACTGCATTTGCCGACGCTTTATACAAAGAGAACTCTAGGAGCTGAAAGAGAATCCTTTTATATTGTTATTGGTATTGAAAAACACACATCTCAAGGACTTACAGACACTAGGAAGGGAGGAAAGAGTCTTGGATACCATTGGAAACACAAAACGGAAAACAAACTATGAAATGTAAATTATAAAATGGAAATAGACCTGGAACATCTCTTTAAAAGGGCAACCCCTGCTTTGTTCTTGTACAGTGTCTTTGTACTATGATTACTTTCATTTTATTCACCCTCTGTATTACAGCCTATGTACTACAAATATGGAAAGCTTATGTGTTAATCAGTTCATCAGCATCCAAGGTTATAGGAGCCAACAGGGCAGGAAGAAGGTGTAAAATGGGATGTCAAAGATTTAAACATTTTCGCCAAGCTTGAGTTCAGCACTATGAAATTTCCATAAGTGGAGGGGCGCTAGGTGGCGCAATACCAAGATGGCCGCACTGCTGTGAGGCTCTGGTAGCTCGGCCACATTATCCTTCATTTCTCCTTCTAATATCGTGAGAAATTTGCTTTAAAAGCCCGCCGCCTGCAGCGATACAGCGCCCTCCCGCTCCGGTGTGTTTTTCAGCCTTCCCGGACCTCCTGAGACGCCCTCCGGACGACTTCCTTGCTGCAGCAGGTGGTGAGTGGTGGCGCGCTCGGAACCCTACGTGGTCGCCGCCACTGCGCGAGTCCCGCGGCTTCCACGTGGCGCTGGGCCCCTGTGAAGACGTGGCCGCCGGCCCCGATCCGGAACTTGGGACTGCCCCATGCCTGATGGTAGCTCCCGTGTCTGCTTCTAAGAGCTCCACGCCTGCAGCCCCTGGCCCTTCGCGGTGATCTCGAGTGGAGAGCTGAGATTGCTGCGCGATAAGCCCCGGCCGGAGACACAGGGCGGGTGCCTCTACGTTATCACCCACACGCCGTGGGCTCCCATTGGCTCAGCTGCGGCCTCCAACTACCATCCTTTGCAGACCTCCGCTGGGCGCTACTCTGCATAAATGCATTAATCAAAGGACCCGGCGCGCTACAGCACACTGCTGCTCCCGACATATACTGTGCCCTGCGCCACAAAGATCGAGGCAGCCGGCTAAGGACGACACTCGTGGCGCAGTGCACCGAGTCTCTGCTACTCTCCTGGCCCCCTTCTTAGGCCTTTGAGGACAACTGTGGCATACTGCCCAATCCTTTGGCGGCCCGTCGGCAGAAACACTGGTACGGGCGCGCGCCGCCACATTGGCCTTCACCTTGTGCATGACACCACTCTCCTTCATTGATTCGGGGCCGTTGGGACTGGCTCGTGGCAGTGCGCTGTGGCATACTGATTTCCAGGGACCCATGCCTGTTGCTGGCCGGATTGGCTGGCTCACAACTCCTCCGATTCCTGCTCTGGCCTGTCGCTTGCCTTAATACTTACCATTACTAAGCTCCCTATACCAGGATTCCATCACAACAGCGCCAACACTGCCCTACCACTCATCACATCGACGCAGTGCAGGTTGTGTTCTGCTTGAGCTCCCTGAAGGATCTCCTAATTTTACTAGTCACATAGCCTGCTACAGAGACGGCATCGACTGCAGTCGGCGACTTGGTGCCGGACCTGCTCTACCGGGCTGCCATGGGGAAGGCAGAGGGCCGGCAGTCCAAGCTTGTCTTCGATGCCAAAAAGACTGATACGCGCTCCTGCACGGAAGATCCTGCACAAACCACTGAGGAACAGTCGCAGGCACAGTCATCCACCCCAGACGATGAAGTGAAAACATTACTGTTGGCGATGCAACACAGTCTTATGGCCTTATCCAGTAAAATGGATACAATGAACAGTCGCCTAGACTTCCTGGTCCTGAAAGTGGATAAGCATGATGAACAGATCAAGGAGGCGGAACGCCGTATCTCGGACACGGAAGACACCACGTCCCAGATGCAACAACAAATGACGCAAATGGACAAACTTCTAAAGTAATTGCCGCCAAAAACGAAGACCTCGAAGCTCATAGCCGCCGTAATAACATAAGCGTCATAGGCATTTCAGAAAGTACTAACACTGGGCGCATGGAAGACTTCATCGAGCGCCTCCTGCGAGATGTCTTTGGAAAAGACGCCTTCGCTCCCCAACTTATTGTGGAGCACGTGCACTGCTCCCTCAGCCCCAGGCCTCCTCCGGGCAGTGTTCCACGTCCCATTGTGGCTTGTCTCCTTAATTATCGGGACCGGGACACTGCGCTCCGGCTGGCACGCGAGAAGAAGACATTGCGGTACGAAGGCATGGAATACACCATTTATCCTGACTTCGTTGCTGTACAGGAGGCACGCCGCAAGTTCCTGGCGGTGAAACAAAAGCTCCGGAAGGCGCAAATTGACTATGCCCTCATGTATCCAGCACGCCTACGGGTCACTTACCAGGGCAAGCAAAACATATTCTTGAATCCATAGCAGGTTGAAGACTTTCTGAAAAACATCAAACGCCGCTCGCCTCGAAGAAATTCCGATGACTGCAGCTCCAGATCCCAGTCCCCCGTCGTGGATGGCCCCCCACAGTAAAGGAAGGCGCCAAGAAGTCTCTGAACTGTCAGTTTATGGCACTGGTGTCCTTACGTTGCCGCACAACTCCCGGTCCCGCACGTAGCGGGGAACAGCCTCATCTCTACTTGTGGCTTGAACTGCATACAGCTCGCCGGCGTCAGCTAAGTGTATCCAGCACCTACGGTGCATCATGTTTTAGTGCGGTGGGCTAAATGTATAAATCTGACATTTGTCTTTCTCTTTCACCAAACTGTGCCGAGCACCCTCCCTCCATCCTCCTGCCGCTGGGGTAGCTGCTGCGCAGCTCTGGGAGAGGGGAGGTTTCTGTGGCCTACCAGCGATCCCCCTCATATGGGTGATCCCCCACACAACTTGCCTTCAAGTTGGTCATGTTCGACCTGGATTGTATTGTTGGAGTTTTCTCGGGCTCTGGGTGGGTTATGTACTTCCAGCACAATTGGGGTGCTGTTGAGGGTGGGGGTGGTCTGGGTAATGTTGATATTTCCTAATGTCAATTTTATGGTTCAGCAACAGATAGACATGCCTACACACATCGGAATAATTACACATAGGACTTCACGTGACACTTCACACCAGCAGATTCCTCCCTAAATATGTCCCCACTTGCTGAGGCACTGCGCATAAATTTGCTCACTTGGAACGTTAGGGGCCTTGGGGACCCGCGGAAACGCAGGCAAATTCTTACATATCTTGACAGGCACCAGATGCACATCGCTATGCTTCAGGAGACACACATGGACCCCCACCGCCCCGCTAACTTTGGCAGCAAGTGGGCTACAGATCGTGTGTTCTCCTCCTACTCCACCTATTCACGGGGGACACTGATTCTAGTCAAAAAGAACACACCCTTCCTCTTGGGTGGGACTTATGGCGACTCCTCTGGCAGGAGCTGTATGTTATGGGGTACACTGGGTACGCAATCAGTCACGCTCATCTGCTGCTACGGACCAAACATTGATGATCCCGACTTCTTTACCACGCTCTGGGGCCAAATTCTCAAAGTGGGCTCCACGCATGTCATTTGGGGGGGTGATTTTAATACTGCCTTATGTCCAGACGCTGACAGGTCTAACCCACTTCCTCACCATTATACCAAGACTCAAGACACACTCACACATTTACTCTCTGACCATTGACTTCTAGACGCATGGCATCATATGCACCCCGATGGGAGGGAAGGCACCTTTTACACTGCAATGCAATCTTCCTGGTCCCGTTTGGATTATTGGGTAGTCTCCAGAGGTGTAGCCTCCTGGATACTTTCGGCTGAACATTTGGCCAGGACCTATTCTGACCACTCCCCTGTCCGCCTGGTGATCTCCCCTCCTAATTCTATTGCTACTCCACGCTGGTGGCGGCTCATACCTGAGGCGTTGTTAGATACCGTCTTTAAGGCGGAATTAGGGGAAGAAATAGCTGATTTTTTCAGGCGCAATAAAGGGTCAGTCACGCATGTGGGTACGGTTTGGGAGGCCTTTAAAGTTACAATGCGCGGTTCGTGCATTTCAAAAAGCTTTGGTGTCCTCCGGGACATCCGCTGTAATCTGCGCAAACTTGAAGGGGAACTGAAACAATTGGAAATGGGCATGTGGCAGGACGCAACAGGGACTCACGAAGTTACACTGAGAGACAAACTTTCTGACTTCAAGGACACGGCGGAACGGGAGGCCCGCTTTCGCAGCAAATATTTTACCGCTCGGAAATATGGGGAGGGAGAGAGACCCGGCAAGGCACTCGCGATGGAAATCCGCCTGCCTCTTTTTTCAAACTATGTCCCTGACATAGTCGATAATGCTGGTGTGCGACACAGGGATAGCCTCGATATATTGCACACCTTCACCGAATTTTACACTGACCTGTACAGCACTCGCAGAACTGAGCCTCCTGACCTTCCTCATTACCTTGGGGATATCGCATTGGGGTGGCTTGGGGATCATCACAGAGAGTTTCTGGCGGCACCATTTGAAGATGACGAACTGCGGGCTGCCATCATGCAGATGCAGTCGGGGAAAGCCCCGGGCTCTGACTGGCTCCCCATTGATTTTTACAAAACTTACCTTGACCAACTACTCCCTGTCTTGAAGGAGGTTTATCTAGAGGCACAGGAATTACAGATCTTGCCTGGTTCGATGAGAGAGGCCCTTATTACCTCGTTATTGAAACCCCGTAAAGCTCCAGATTGTTGTGATTCGTATCGGCCTCTATCCCTTATTAACACCGACACCAAGATTCTCGCCAAGATGATAGCCAATCGGCTCAGCCTCCTGATGGACAAACTGGTCTTGCCGGACCAGGCTGGCTTCATCCCCGGCAGGGCAACTTCCCACAACCTCCGCACTCTTTTTTCCATCCTGCAAAACGTTGACCCCCAACTGAAACTAGTGGCAGTCTTTTTAGACGCCACGAAAGCTTTCGATTCTGTGGAGTGGGATTACCTTTTCACCATTCTCCAATGTATGGGCCTTCCCAAAGGTTTCCTAACGTGGATACGTCTCCTGTACACCTCTCCATTAGCCAGTCCTCATCAATGGTCACATCTCCCCCCCCCCCCCATTGCCATTACCCGGGGCACACGGCAGGGCTGTCCGCTCTCTCCGCTTCTGTTCGCCCTTGCCGTGGAGCCTCTGGCTGCCCAGCTCAGACAACATCATAATGACAAGGCTCTTCGCTGCTTCCTCCGTCCCATCCTTATCTCCCTCTGCGCGGACGATATTACTCTATATATCCGAGATCCGTCGCAAAATCTCAATCCATTACTTTGTGAGTTCGTCCATTTTGATGGTCTCTCTGGGATGCATATTAATTGGGCCAAGTCCCAACTTTCCCCACTCACTAATTCTGTATTGCCATTTGACACTGATTATCCGATTGAATGGTGCAGCACTGACTTAAAATATTTGGGGATCCATGTTACCGCTGATCGTGACGAGCTGATGAGGCTCAACTATGGGAAGACGATGGATCATATCACCACCTGCATAACGAGGTGGATTGCCCTCCCGCTCACTATGGCCGGTCGTATTTCCCTCATTAAAATGGTCATCCTTCCCAAACTCTTGTACCTGTTTTCAAATATTCCTTACGACCCCGGTCGGCATTTCTTCTCCTCACTGCGCTCGGAATTAACCAGATTGATCTGGGGCAGTAAACACCCGAGATTACAGTGGGACATATTTGCCCGCCCTTACTCTCAGGGGGGATTCGACGTTCCCAATTTCGAAGTGTACTACCTTTGTGCCCAAGCACACTACGCCCATTATTGGTTTCACCCCCCTAGGTACACACCTAATGTGGCGACCGAGCATTGGCTGGCAGACCCCGCTACGCTGGATGGGGTTATATTGACGGCGCTTGCACCGCGTGCTCGCAACCCGACCTCTGTGGACTGCACAGTAAGGGCCTGGCAGCGCATATCTACTCGTCTGCAGACCCCTATGCTCTAGTCGCCTCTGCTTCCCCTTACTTATCATCAAAAAATGCCAGTTCTGCAAGAGGGTGCTTTTAAAAAGACTAAGGCAAAATACAACATCACTTGCTGGGGTGATCTCTATCTGCAAGGGAAATTCCGCACGTCGGCGCAGCTGTTTGATAAGTCACCGCCCTCCCCCATGGACATCTTCATGTACGTGCGACTACGACAAGGCCTCAAAGAATACACCACCACATACCCACTTGAGCCCCCTGATGTACTACCCTTGCGCCACGTACTGCGCACTGACAGTGCCTCGCATTTAGTGTCTACCCTCTATCATAGCGTATCTACTGACATCACATACTCCCCCTGCACTGCAAGGGACAAATGGTCCTTGGAGCTGGGGCATGCACTCACTGACCAGCAGTGGATGTATTGCTGCAAGCAGACTACACAAATCTCCTCCAGCAGTAGACTACGTATTGTTCATTATAAATTCCTACACCGTTTATACTATACCCCGGTCAGGCTACACAAATATAAACTCCATGACACTAATAAGTGTGATAGATGCGGCTCAGACGCTGCTGACTTCCTACATCTTGCCTGGGAATGTAGCTCTGTGCTGGCATACTGGCAGCAAGTGACCGCAGCTCTAGAACTCATGATATCCTCAAAGCTGTCCCCCTCTCCCCTCCTTGCTCTTCTTGGCTACACGGAAAATCTTGCTGTAACACATCGCAGATTTGTCGCCTTTAGCCTATTGTTGGCCAGGAGGCGCGTAGCCTGCAGATGGGGTTGCGGCAGAGCGCATAAATTTAAAGAATGGATTAGTGACATGCTCTTTTGGCAAGACCAGACATTTATTTATTCAGAGCTCCTACCTCTCACTTCCCGCCCCAGGGACATTTGGGATCCACTTAAAGCGTATCTCCTTGAACATCCGGTCGCGCCGGACCGTGATACTCGCTCTCCCCACGCGCTCCACCCCATGCCTTAAACGTTGCTCGTTACCATGCTGTGTAAATGTGTTGGTCTGCTCTAGATTGTCCTCATTTACGCTACACTCAGGTGGTTCTATGCATGAGTGATGCTAGTGTCTTCTCATTTGTTGAATTGATTACTTATCTGTCGCATACTGCCTATGATATGTGTCAAATCCTATCGATTTTTTTATTCTGCGGGATTCTGTTTTATATCGTCACGCTACACTTAAGTCGCTGTTATACATGTACCTATCTGTGGACTATGTATACCATAATTGCTGTTATTGCTGAAACTTAATAAATAAAAAAAAAAATTTAATTATAAAAAATTCCCATAAGTGGCTACCCAAGAGGGGGAGGGGTAATTTAAATGAAGAACGTCCCTTTGAAACTCTACTCTGTGCCTTGAGACAAAGGAATGTGGTTGTTCTGTTGATTGTGCTTTCTTCGAGGTACTCACAATGTGTTTTTTTGTGTCTTTGTCTCATCCTCCCCCATAGGTAGCGGCACTGCACAAGCGCATCGGAGACATAGTAGAGGTGGCCAGCCTGTGTGGAGTGAACATTGTGTGCTTTCAGGAGGCTTGGAGTAAGTACTTTCCACTAACCAGAAAGGAAGTGGTGGGAATGGGGTCTTGCTTGATAGGCTTCTTTACCCAATAAAATGGTGGCCCATTCCAAAAATGTTGTTTCAGTATTTTTTAAACACTATTCTGGATTGAAATAGACCACACAGAAGAGGCAACTTTTGGTCCAGCATGGCTGGGTTGAGAGGTAAGTGCTGGAGATCCTGACCTTTTTTGACTCTTGAATGTGGCTTGCTGCAGAAGGTAGTTTAATCATCTTGTTTATAGAGTCTTAAGCAAATAAACAGCATAGAGTAGTGTGCAAAGACCTCTGACCTCCTGGTCAGAATATTGATCCCCCCTCGCACAGCTCCACCAAAGAATGTGTCTGCCCCAGCGCTGCCTAGGTAGGTTCGAGTCCGCTGCCTCCTGCTCTGGCCCTGCCCCTTTCCCTGCTCATGTGATCCTCCTCGCTGTGCCCTTTTATTTTTCTGCTGTTTTTCTGTTGTTGCCCTCCTTTTTCTGTTCCTCTTTTTTCCTTATTCTTCCTTTCTAAACTTACTCTCTCTTTTTCCCTCTTTTCCTCACGCTCTTCGCGCATTTGCTGCTGCTGCCCCCGTGGCCCTCCCCCTCCCACGTGTTGCCGCCTCCCAGCTGTCCCGCACTCTCCCCGAACACTACTTAATGGCGGACGCTGCGCTACAGGGTGAGCAAGACCTCTCACCTCCTGGTCAGAATATTGCTCCCCCCTCGCACAGCTCCACGAAAGTGTGTCTGCCCCCAGCGCTGCCCAGGTAGGTTTGAGTCCGCTGCCTCCTGCTCTGGCCCTGCCCCCTCCCTGCTTGTGTGATCCTTCTCACTGTGCCCTTGTATTTTTCTGCCGTTTTTCTGTTGTTGCCCTCCTTTTTCTGTTCCTCTTTTTCCTTATTTTTCCTTTCTAAACGTTCTCTTTTTTCTTTTCCTCACGCTCTTCGCCCGTTCGCCGCTGCTGCCCGCGTGTTCCCGCTCACGCCTTCCAGCTGTGCCGCCCTCCCCCCGACCCTTACTTAATGGCGACCGCTTTGCGGCCACGCACAGCGGTTGCGCTGCTGGCGTGCCAAAGGCAAGCCTGTCTGCTCTCGTCCGTGACCCAACCGCAACCAGCACCAGGGACCCTGGTCCTCCAACCCACCAATGCTACAGCTCCTCGGCCCTCTACGCACTCAACTCCGGCCAGGACAACAAATGCAAACTTTCTTCACCAACCGACACCCACGGACCTTTCTCCTGCCGCCACTGCTGCGGCTCCTTCGCCTTCACTGTGACCCAAGAACAACCTCAACTCCACCGCACCTCAAACCCTGCAATGCATCCTCCTCAACGTCCGCTCCCTCCACAGACACGACGCGAAAATCTGGGACCTCCTTGACAGCACCACCTCCGACGTCGCCTTCCTTACAGAAACCTGGACGAATGCCACCTCAAGACCTGACATCGCGATCGCCATCCCAGAAGGCTACAAGATCACCCGGAAGGACCGCCCCGGAGGAGGCATCGCCATCGCCCACAAGTCCAACCTTCGACTGAGCACAGACCTGATGGAACACCTCCATTTCAAGATACAGACCAACCCGACCACCACCCTCCAAGGCACCCTCATCTACAGACCCCCCCCCCAGACTCCGCGCACCTTTCTCCGACTCCATCACCAACATCATCACCCTGCAAGCCATCACCTCCTCAGACTACACCTTGCTGGGAGACCTCAACTTTCACCTCGACAACCTCCAAGACCCCAACTCCACCTCTCTCCTAGATAACCTCCTCAACATCGGACTCAACCAGATCGTAGCAGAACCCACGCACTCAGCAGGACACACCCTCGACCCCATCTTCACAGCAGGAAACTCCATCACCTTCTGCCACACCTCCGAACTCCCATGGACGTATCCCCACTGCGTCCACTTCACCTTCAAAACAAACATCACCTGCAAACGTCCACACCAGCTCCAGCGCAGGAATTGTAACAAGATCTCCGACGACCAGCTCACCGTCTCCCTCAGCAGCTCCGCTCCCACCGCCACAGACGACAACCCAACAATCGCCGCCCGTACCCTACACAACTGGATCACCGACTGCGCCAACACTATCGCCCCCCTCAAGAAAACTTCCAAACCGCCCACCAAGAGAGCCAGCTTGTTCTCCACCGAACTCCGAGAATCTAGACGAACATGTAGACGCCTCGAAAAGATTTGGAGGAACTCCAAAACCACAGCAGACCTCGACAACTTCAAAGCAGCCACCGCCACCCTTCACAAGCTCATCAGTCACTCATAGAAGAAAGCACTCCAGGACAGAATCTCCACCCACACACACACAACAGCAAGGAACTCTTTGGCATCATCAAAGAGTTCACCCAAACCAACAGTGAGACAACAGACATCCTACCCTCCCAGGACCTCTGCGACAGGCTCAGCACCTTCTTCCATCACAAGATCAAGACCATCTATGACAACTTTGACGATAACCCACACACGGAACTGACACCCACCGTCCCCCACACCACGCAGCCGACATTGGACAGCTGGACCGCCCTCACCACTGAAGACACCCTGAATACTATGAAGTCTACCCAATCCGGGGCCCCCACGGAACCCTTCCCCTTCCACATCTACCACAGAGCCGCAGACATCATTGCCCCTGAGCTTCGACGAATCATCAACCGCTCCTTCGAAACCGTGTCCTTCCCCCGATGACTGGAAACACGCTGAGATCAACCCTCTCCTGAAAAAACCCTCGGCGGACTCCACCGACCTCAAGAACTTCAGACCGATCTCCTTACTCCCATACCCAGCGAAAGTTATTGAAAAAGCCATTAACAGTCAGCTCGCCTCCTTCATACAAGAAACCAACATCCTCGACTCCTCCCAATCAGGCTTCAGGAAGAACCACAGCACCAAAACCGCCCTTCTCGCCGCGACAGACGACATCCGCTCCCTCCTCGACAGAGGAGAGACTGTAGCCCTCATCCTCCTGGACCTCTCCGGAGCCTTCAACACAGTCTCCCACCGCACCCTAGCCCGCAGACTCCACGACGCAGGAATCTGGGACAAGGCCCTCGACTGGATCCGCTCATTCCTCTCCGGCAGAACCCAGCGGGTCAGACTCCCACACTTCCTCTCAGATCCCACTCAGACCACCTGCGGAGTCCTCCAAGGATCCTCCATCAGCCCCACCCTGTTCAACATCTACATGGCCCCGCTTGCACCCATCGTCGGATCCCACGGACTCAACATCATATCGTACGCAAACGACACCCAACTCATCCTCTCCCTATCCAACGAACCCAACATCTCCAAACACAACTTTCAAGAAGGAATGGAAGCAGTCGCCAAGTGGATGAAGAACAGCTGCCTTCAACCGAATTTCTCATCATGGGCCCACACCCCGTCCCCTGGAACAACACCTGGTGGCCCCCCGCCCTCGGGAACCCACCCTCCCCCACTAACAACGCACGCAACCTCGGAATCCTCTTGGACTCCGAACTCAAAATGGACCGCCAAATCAACGCTGTCACCTCCTGCTGTTTCCGCACCCTCCATCTCTTACGAAAGACCTTCAACTGGATTCCCCTCGAATTCAGGAAAACCGTCACCCACGCCCTCATCAGCAGCAGACTGGACTTCGGCAACGCACTCTACGCCGGGATCAACAAAAACCTCATCCGCAAACTCCAGAACGCCTCTGTCAGACTAGTCCTCAACCTTCCGGGCCACATCACCCAACACCTTCGGACACTACACTGGCTCCCCGTCGAGAAGAGAATCACCTTCAAGCTTCTCACCCACGCTCACAAAGCCCTCCACAACACCGGACCCGCCTAAATGAACCACTGCCTCATGTTCTACGCACCCCAAAGATCCCTCCGCTCAGCCCAGCTCTCCCTTGCGACGGTAACGTGAATCAAGATGACCAGAACAGGAGCCCGTTCCTTCTCCTTCATCGCGGCCAGGGTATGGAACACCCTCCCTCTCCACCTCAGACAGACACCAACACTCTCCAAGTTCTTGAAGAACCTCAAGACCTGGCTCTTTGACAAATCACTGAGTTCATCCAGGAGCTGCGAAACCCGCCCCCCGCGCCTTGTGACCCCTGCGGGTGAGTAGTTGTGCTTAACAAACCACTGATTGATTGCAAACAAAGCAGTCAGGCGAAGTGATATGGTCCAGAAAACATGGTGCAAATGGTCTGCTGGCACACACGCAGTTACAAAGCAAGCGACCCCTATGGCACGACTTTCAAATGTAGCAGCCTCCCTTAGTATTCACTAACTGTGAGTAAATCCCCTCTGATCTTGTTTTGCCTCCATTTTTGTAGATCATAGTTATTTTTGTATAGAGTAAACAATTCGATATTTGCTTCTAGCTGATTGATTTTCTCTGCAGGATTGGCCTTACCGTCATGTAGGTCTGTAATGTATTCCTACTTTGGTGCACAGAGCGTATTAATCATTCCGCCCCATATTCTAAGCCATTTTCCCAATTATTATTTTTCGGAACCTTTCTTGCATGCATAAATTTACACTTCTGACCCGCTGATTGCCCTATGAATAATATTCCTGGTCTGAAAAGTCACCTTCATACAAGAGGCGTTGTTTCAAGGACTCCAAAACTCACTGTCATTTTTTGGCTATGGCCCCTGAAATTATTTAGCCACTTTTATAATTGTGTTTTGGGGTTCACTTTATTCCTCCAAATTAGTTTCTCCTTTCACTATTACTGTGTTGCGCTTCATTGCACTCAGCAATGGGTCACCATGCCAATTTTCATTATACCATGCATTTTAATTGAGTGTGTGAGACGTCTTGATGAACTCAGTGGAGATATTTAAAAAATGATGTGTTCCATGTCTCTATCAATCCGTAAAACTGTGTTATTTTTGCAAAAAAACTCTTCACCATTGTCTGAATATATAAATACCCCACAACAAAGACATGGCTGTAAGAACTTGGGCGACACAGCTGGCAACACGGCTGCAGATGTGCCTCTGTCGCCTACACAAAGACATTGCAGACTGTGGTGCCTGCACAACTTGGACCTAAAGAGCAGCTGGTACCATTTAAGAAAATCTTGGAACCATTTCTCTTCTAAGATGGGGCGCTTGAACATAGATTGCCTATCAGAGGTAAGAAATGCCCAGATGATGGTGACACCCTTATACTTTCATTAATCAAGCTCCTGTGAATTGGGTGCAGTAACCATGGCCCTTGCACAGTCCTATTCTGAGAATCCTGCCCTATTGATATGGTGTCAGTAACCATGGTGGATGCACAGGTCTGTCACCACTAACCCTAGCCCCACAGGCACAGTGCTGACACCATGACCCATGCCCCGGAGTAATACCAGTAACTGGGCCCTCTTAAATGGTTATTGTGTCACTGGGGCCCCTTCTGCAAAGAAGAAGTGCTGAACTTTCATCCTAAATAGATACCGGCTGACTTCTTTTCCACAATATAGAGAAAAACACACAGTTCGGGTGAATGCATTTATTTTGTTACATAGAATCACAGCATTAAAGGCATGTGTTTTCATTTTTAGCCAAGTTATTCCATTTTATCTAAACAGCATCACTAAGATTATTTTACAAACACCGCATAAACAAACGTATGTCAGAGAGATCAACATGGAAATGCTTGATAATCTGCCATACTTTCCATAGTGCACATCAAACATGATTGGAACATTTTTCCTCCTACTTATTTAGTGTAATTCCAGCGCATTTTACAGCACACAGTAAATGTGGACATGTTTCAAAACCAGTGTGTTTTTTGAGATTCCAAGCCTTCTTCCGGGCTGAGCCCTGGACTTCAAAGCAGCACCATTAGACGTCAACTGTAAATTCATGTAGAATGGAAATACACGAATACCCTACATTTTATATACACCAGACTGAATCAGTGTACATATAATCTGTCTTGTTTTCTTTGGTACAATAATGTCCTTATTACTGGGCACAACAATGGTCACATTATGGGGTGCAATAATGCTGATATGTTTCTGGTACACTATTTCCATAACTAATTTTTTGGGGAAATGTTATCATGGCACATAATTTTGGACGTGCATTACTGCTCATAGCCATACACACTACGGGGAATTATCTCTCTACGCTGAATGTTTTCACAGCTTTTGCCTCTGTTGTTCCTCTGTCGTGTTGAGTCGTATTTCGCTTGGATCAGTAATCTGATGGGGATGTATGACGGAACCCTGCATGCATTTCCCTCGCATGGCTTTACTCCGCAGTCAGTACCCCGACTGCGGCGTTACCTCGCGTTCCTTTTCCACGCCAGTTGTTACAACAACTTGCCTTGGGGGGCGCTGGACTTTGGAATAGTATAAATTATTGTTCCCACGCCAGTTAGTGTATCAGTAGGGAAGGTGTTGGATGTAAAATCCAACACCAGTCTAACAACGCGCGTGGTAAAGGAACGCATGGTAACGTCGCAGTCAGGGTAACAGTGACTGCGTTGTAAAGGCAGATCGTGGGTCTGCCTGCGGGGTAAAGGATGTTTTCCCTCGGACGGGCATTATTTCTCTTAGCGTGGTATTCTCATGGGCTTTGTTTCTTTTACTTGGCATGCTATAGTAGTTATTTCTGTGGGTATATTTCAATGATATGTTACTTCTCTTGACACAGTATTGCACAGGGCATTATCTTTCTTTGAAGGATATAGTGAGGACCATTTTCTTTCAAAGCACAGTACTCAGAGGGGCATCATTTCACTTGTGACAGTATTGTACAGGATGTTCATCTCTTTAGGACAGGATCCAGAGGGGCGATAGCTTTCATAGTACCCTTTTTAGAAACCATATTTGAAAGACAGTTTTTGTAGCCCCTCACACTGTTATTTTACACTCTGGAGGCCTATAGCATTTACTTTAGCACTCCTATAACCTATCATTTCCAGGCACTGCGTCACATATTTGTAATACGCCTGCCACATAATAGTAATACTGTGGTTTGCGTTAACACGTGCCTTTCACGACCTTAAACTCTATCCTCTTTTCGATGGACACAGTTCTCTGCACAACCTAAGTTCACAACAACATGTATGTGCTACACAAATCCATGGGCAGTCTTGTGATTGGATGCTGCCTTCAATTTGGGAAATAATGTGCACGCCCCTTACTAAAACGGCCCTGGCTGTGCCAGTTCCTGTGCTGCACGTGCACTCATATGCCTCAGAGACTCACTGGTGAACAGCCTGGCAGCTCCCCTTCCATCGCTTTCTTCCTTCTATTGCTCCATTCAGTGTTGACCATGGATGAAGCTGAACTCCGAGTGAGCCATTTGTATGTTGACGTCAAGGCTCAGTGTTGGCTCTTACATCCATTCGTTACCTGGTTAGTGATTTCTCGTGTTTATTTTATTTTTTCAGCTATGCCCTTTGCCTTCTGTACAAGAGAAAAACTCCCCTGGACGGAATTCGCTGAGTCAGCCGAGCAAGGTCCTACGACGGCCTTCTGCCAGAAGGTACGGAATCCAGCTAGGTGCTTGTAGTGGGATGAGGCAGACATCAGGTTTTCTTTCTAGTGTAGTTCTGGTGGGCATGTTAGGTTGCACAGGATGCCCAAATGGTAGATTCTATGGCACAGGGATTCTGATGGGGCAAGTCTATGACACTAGAATTTTGATGAGAATATTCGTTGATGTAGTTTTGCTGATTAAAATGAATAAGGTATTAATTGTGATGGCTATATTCATTTGCACAGGGGTTTTAAGGGGCATCCTGGCATAGGAATTCTGATGTGGCAGTTTTGTGGCACATGCAGTCCATGGGTATATTCTTTGGTGTGCAAATCTTTGTGTACGTTCACTTTCCCCAAAAACCTAGTGGGTATATTCAGTGGTACAAGAATCCTTACGGGCATATGTATTGGCACAAGATGCCCGATGACCACAGAATGACGCTAGACTTCTGGTGGTTTGGTTCTATGACTCAACAGAACATGTGGGCCGATTCAGTGACACTGATGGGGAAAGTCATGTTGGTGGCCCCCTTCCATGGCACGCGAGTCCTAGCATAGGCTACATTTGCACAGGGTTCTCAATGGGTACCTCCAGCAGCACAGTGGTTTTAGTAAGGTTCTTGGATGGTATAGTTGTTTTATCAGCCCCATTTGGTGGTAAATTGATCCTAATGGAAATGACCATTGGCACCAGAAGTCTTATTGACCAGAAGGTACATTTAACAGCAAAAATGATAGAAAGCGATAATTCATGTTGATGATGCCTCTTTCATTTGAAGCGGTAGACAATACTCACCTGATGCAGAAGTCTTGCAAGGAATCTCTGGCAATGAAGTTAAATAACAGAGCAGAGTAACGGAGTTGTATTATTCCAGGGTTGATCTGGCGTTTATTAAAAAGCAGTAGATAGATAGTGAGTGAGTGAAAGCACTTGCATTACACACTATATGGACCCTTTACTACAAGGTGATTCTTAAGCACTTAACATGGTCATAGGCCTCCCTGTACTAAAAATATTTCCTCACAGAAGTAAACATGGCAAAAGAGGCTCTGAGTTGAGAACTATAAAAAAAAAAACTAGAGAGATAACATGCCTGTAGCCTGTTTTGCAATCACAAAGTGTGGCTGAACTGATTTTCTCCATTACTGCTAAACCAAGAACATTAGCTTCATGTGACATTTGTGGGAAATTCTGCATTTATGTTGAAGGGTTGCCATTCGTGATGTGCACAATGAATAATCTGCCTGCAAACAATATCTAATTGTTTAATTATTATGTAATTCTGTCTATTACTGACTGCTAATAGACTTTAGACTAAGTGAGAAGTTCCTTGTTTGTTAACTTAACACAATTTCACCTGCCAGCAAAATTATTTTGCTAGACATATTTTTCTACCAAAATATCTTTGTTCGAAGCATGTGAGCTGTAGATCACATGCTTTGCATAGCCTGCCAGCTAGTGTTGGGTCCGGATGTTTGCACCTTGTTTTTCTTCGAAGAAGTCTTTCCCAATCACGAGGTAGGTGACTCCTCCTTTCGGTGATAGTGCGCATGGGCATCGACTCCATTGTTAGATTGGTTTTTTCCGCCATCGGGTTCGGATGTGAATTGCTTTGCTCCGGTTTGACACCGTTTCTCGGGTTCCCCTCGACGCGCAATCCACTACCCTCGAAGGTATTGTTTCTCGATCGCGTTTTCCATTCTCCGCGTATCGTTTCGACTCAAAGGTCTTCGATCAGAAAACTCGTGGAAGGCCGTTTGGCCTACCCGTGTCCGGCTTGCTAGTAGTCGATGGAACAGACTCCATTCTAACTTTGTCCCGGGTGTCACGCTAAGTTTCCGCGCGCCGACTTGCACGAAGTGTGCAATTTGTGTCTATCCCCGGAACACGACGAACAGGACTGCGACGCGTGCCGATCATTTCGATCTAAGAAGACGCTCCACGATCGTCGGGCTCGACGTCACGAAATGCAACATCAAAGCAGCTCCACACCAGACATCTTCGGTGAAGATTCCGATCGAGAAGAGTTCCACGCTCAAGGAGCCGAAGAGGAAGCAGAACACATCTCCAAGTCTGAGGCCGACTCCGACATGGAAGAACAGGAGCAAGTAACACCGGATCAGCGTACCGTGAGTACAGATAACCCCCTGCCCCAACACTTGCCAAAGAAAAAGACTCCGGTCCTTCCTCTGCCCAAGGTCGGCACCGAGAAAAACTTCCAGACGCCCCGCCCTCGGGCCCTTTTTCCAAAACACAAGGCAAAGCCTTCCGGCTCGGGATCGAGTTGGCCCCATGCCGGTGCCGAACCGAGACCTTCGGCATCGAAGTCGAAACACAGTCATTGCCATCCCCTCGCTACCGAAGAGTAAATCTTCGGAGCCGAAAGCTTCGGAGCCAAAACTTTTGATGCCGAAAACTACGGCGCCCAAAGAAAAAATGACTTTACCATCAAAAGAGCCTCGTTTCGACGTTCCGCCTGCAAACATGGATCCGAAACAAAAAGACCTGGTCATCCATCCAGACACTGGCCATATTCACGCTAAACTACCAGAAAAGAGGAAAATGGGCCTACAGGAGGACTACCACATTCCTTTAAAGCGCAAGAATGTGGGTACTAACCCTTCTCCTTACATTGCACCCCCTTCACCCACTGACCCAAATTTGCTTATCACACCCACAAATTCTCCACAACCACTATCACCTGATCCACAAGATAAGGGGGATGGGGATGAAGATAGGCCACAGGACATTAATGACCCATGGGAGGACTATGACACCGATCCGAACACTGACAATTATCCGGATCTATACCCTTCCAAACCCTCAACACCCGACGACAACATAGGGTATATAGAGCTACTTAATAGGGCTGCTCATTGCCATGGGGTGGAATTACACAAGGAGGCTCTTGAGGAGGATTTCTTGTTCGAAATCTTAAGTTCCTCTCAGAGATCTACTCAAACATTACCTATGCTCAAGGGTATGCTTAAGCATACGGACAACATTTTTAAAGACCCGGTGCGGGCAAGAATTATTACGCCCATGGTAGAGAAAAAGTACAAGCCAGCACCTACTGACCCCACTTACATAAAGGGTCAGCTTCCATTAGACTCCCTTGTAGTTTCCAACGCTCGCAAAAGAGAAAATTCGCAAACCACAGGTGAGGCCCCTCCTCCTGATAAGGAGTCAAAATTAATTGATGCCTCCGGCAAAAGAGTAGCATCGCAAGCAGCCAATCATTGGCGAATTGCAAATGCACAAGCTCTATTAGCTCGCTACGACAGAGCTCATTATGATGAGCTAGAAAAATTAATGCAGTTTCTGCCTGACGAGCACAAAACAAGGGCCAATTACCTAATTCAGGAGGGTAAATTAATCACTAATACCTCTATTATACACCAAACAGTGACTTCCTTCCGCTAGCCCCCGATCAATCCACTCCTGTCGGGGGACGTCTCTCCCAATTTCTACCCGTCTGGAATACAATCACATCAGACAGATGGGTTCTACAAATTATCCAATATGGTTACTGCCTGGAATTTACAGACACTCCCCCAAACATTCCTCCAGGGTCACAGACAATGTCACAAGAACATCTCAACCGCCTCAAACAAGAAGTTCTCTCTCTGTTAGAAAAAGGAGCTATAGAACCAGTCCCATTACAATATCAAGGGGCCGGTGTATACTCCCTGTACATCTTAATTCCCAAGAAAGACGGCTCTCTCAGGCCTATACTAGACCTTCGAGACCTGAATCTATACATTAAATCGTATCACTTTCATATGGTGACACTCCAACAAGTGCTCCCGCTCCTTCAGCAAGGCGACTTTCTGTCCACTCTAGACTTAAAGGACGCCTACTTCACATCCCAATACACCGCGCTCACCGCAAATACCTCAGGTTTGTGATAGCGGGCCAACATTATCAATTCAAAGTGCTCCCATTCAGAGTCACTAACGCACCCACGGTTTTCACCAAATGCCTGGCAGTAGTCGCAGCTCATCTACGAAGACAACACATTCCCGTCTTCCCATACTTAGACGACTGGCTCATAAAAGCCAGCTCGCAACAAAGCTGTCTAAGACACACTCACAAAACAGTGCAGCTGCTCCACGATCTTGGATGCACAGTAAATCTGTCCCAGTCCCATCTCCAACCCTCCAACACACAAGCGTACTTGGGAGCCCCTCTAAATACACAAAAGGCTGTGGCCTACCCCAATCCAGCCAGAATCCGCAACATACAGACTCTACTCTGTCAGTTCCAGCCTCAACACTCATTGCCAGCTCGAGTGTTCATGCAGTTACTAGGGATGATGGCGTCCTGCATCCTAATAGTCCCTTACGCAAGACTTCAAATGCGTCCCCTTCAGGAATGCTTAGCATGTCAGTGGAACCAGTCTCAGGGTCAGTTATCAGATCTAGTGTTGGTGGACGGCCGCACTCATCGCTCTCTGCAGTGGTGGAATCCACAAAACCTTTCCAAAGGCCCTTCATCGACCCGGTTCCACAGACAGTGCTAACAGCAGACGCATCGCTCACTGATTGGGGAGCTCATCCTCAAACCCATACCATTCAGGCATATGGAGCCTGCAGCAAAAGCAGCTTCACATAAATCATCTAGAGCAGTGGTTCCCAAACTTTTGACTCCTGAGGACCCCCATTGAGTCACCACTGGAAGCCGGGGACCCCCGAGCAATTTGTAGGATTTAAATTTCAAACATTAAAACAGTAATTCGAAAAAAACAAACACATGTGTGCACACAAAACAAATACTCGAATTACTAAGGATTTTAGGGGCATATTTACAAGCCCCTATCGCCATGGGAACGTCACTTTTTGCGATGTTCTCGTGGCGATAGGGGCTTCACCTTATTTACAAGGCAGCGTTAAGCCACAACGTAGCTTAACGCTGCCTTGTAAGTAAGGCCCCCTTTCACGCAATGCTTAGCGTGAAAGTGGGGTGGGCAGAAGAGTTGCAGTGGGCGTTCCACCCCAACACCCATTGATTTTGACGCTACCCTCTATTTACAAGGGTAGCGTAAATAGGAGGCAGCACCAAAATGAAGACCATGGAAAACCTGGTCTTAACTTCGCGAAACAAGGAGAAATGCTTTATTTCTCCTTGTTTTTGCTATTTCCCATGGAAAAAGCAAAACGCCTTGTATTGTTTATGTTCAGGAAGGTGACCCCTCCTGCACATAAACAATCTTTAAAAAAATTACATTTTGTAACTTCCATGTGTGCTGCATTAGGCAGCACCCATAAAAGTGACAAGACGGCATTTCAAAATTGTTCATGTGCAGGAAGGGGGAACTTCCTGCACATAAACAATTTTCCCCTGCATGCAGACATCCTTGCACTATGGTGCAAGGGTGCCTGCATTGGCACTACACTGCTAAGTGTAGTGCCAGCGCAGAGGAAAACGCAGGGCTGCACCATTTTCATGTAAATATGGTGCAGACCTGTGTTTCTGAAGTGACGGAGCGTGTCGTTAAGCCAAGGAGGCTAACGACACGCTCCGCCAATTCTGTTGTAAATATCCCCTTTAGTATTTTATATTGAAAGAATTTGCAAAAAACTAAAACTTTGAATGGGAAGGTTGGTGCTGCAACTCCGTGACTAACTTTTGAATGGTTGGTTTTATTTCGCAGTACGAGGCTCCTGCCAGGGCCAGACTGGAAACCCAAAACAGCCCTGGCAAATGTTTTCAGACCAGTCCCTATACGGTGCAAACCACGTGCAGTGAGTGAGCCTGACCACTACAAAGGGGGCTTTGGGAGGCTCTTCCCCCCCCCAAAAAGAAAATTAGGAAACAATGGTGCAGTCTACAACACATTTATCATTATATAATGAATTGTGTTAGCTTTTAAAGAATAGTAAATGAAGACCTTACTATGCACCAGGATACGACAATCTTTGTTGGGGTTCTTCAATGATTCCCTTATTATCACCCTCCAGCGATGCCTCTCATCTCCCCATAGCCCCTCTGTCACATGTATTTCATTTGTTTAATAGCATCTCTCATACCATTGTAGGATGTCAGAGCACTTTACATCACACACATAGAGACAATGAATCATACATCTAAATCAGTGTATAGAAAAAGTTACATAAGGCAAAGGGGACTACAAGGTGTAAGATTCACATGTCATTCATACTGGTAGGCATTTTTAAAGAGTGCTTTGTCTGGAGAAGCACTAACGCAGGATTCAGAACATAACACAGTGGTTAGCATTGACTTTAACAAAATGTATTTCCACCCAAATAAACCTTTTTAACAGCATCAGGATAATGATACGCTGGGAAAAAACATAAGTTACTAAGTTGTACCATGCAGTTTGCAAGCAGCTCTTTGACAGTTTATAGGTCACTGTGCTATATTACGATTGTCCCTTATGAATTGCACAGTAACAAAAGAATCTCTGACAAAAGCAGTAACCCACTGACCTATGCACATAAAATACTGTTTTTTAAAATGCATGGTACACGTTCTTTGCAGTAGGCAGATTAACCCTCTGGGCTACATTGATAAGTCAAAGCTGCCACTGGACAAAACTCTCATCTCTCTCCAGCAGGTACATTATTCACTGGCATTTTCTTGACACTTTTATTGTTGCTCAAACTGCTAATTATACAAGGAACTTTGCAGTGCTTTTAAAACTGCTGCCTGCGGACCCCCTGGGAATGTGCCGCGGACCACAGTTTGGGAAACACTGATCTAGAGCTTCTAGCGATTTTTATAGCGCTCAAAGCCTTTCAAGTTCATCTAGTAGGCAAAGCTGTCCTGATACGTACAGACAACATGACTGCAATGTACTACATACAGAAACAGGGGGAGGGCACACTCTCTCCAGCTGTCACAACTAGCACAGACCATCTGGAGGTGGACCATACGTCACAAAATGTATCTCCATGCAGAACACCTTCCAGGAGTAGACAGTCAAATAGCAGATCTGCTCAGTCGACAAAGACAACAAATCCACGAGTGGGAACTCCACCCTCGAGTTCTCCTCCCATTCTTTCAGATGTGGGGCTTCCTGGACATAGACCTGTTTGCCACACACCTAAACGCAAAATGCCCAAGCTTCGCATCCAGGTATCCACACCCGTTGTCCATAGGCAATGCACTATGGATGAATTGGTCAGGGATATTTGCCTACACTTTTCCGCCTCTCCCACTCATTCCATTAGTGGTTCGAAAGCTCAGACAAGCGTCCCTGACACTAATCCTAGTTGCTCCCACATGGGCCCGTCAACCCTGGTTCACCACCCGTTGGAGCTCTCAGTAGTTCCTCACTAAAAACTACATCTTACACCCAATCTTCTCACGCAGAGACGTGGAGAAATAAGACATCCAGATCCCAGTTATCTCAACCTTGCGATCTGGCACCTGAAGTCTTAGAAATTGGCTACCTCAATCTTCCGCCAGACTGCATGAACATTATCAAAGAGGCTAGACGTCCTACCACAAGGGCTTGCTATGCAGCAAAGTGGAAGCGATTTGTGATCTATTGTAATACCAATCAAATCAACCCGCTTGATGTTTCATTTCAAAACATTATATGCTATTTACTGCATCTAGAGCGTTCAAATTTAGCGTGCACATCCATACGCTTACATCTAGCTGCAATAGCTGCATACCTTCAAAATAGACAACATCTGTCTCTCTTTAGAGTGCCTGTCATTAAGGCATTTATGGAAGGACTTAAGAGTCATTCCCCCAAGACTTCCACCTGCTCCAGTGTGGACTCTAAACATTGTCCTCACCAGACTGATGGGTCCAGCCTTTGAGCCATTGCACAGAAGTGAGTTGCAATTTCTCACTTGGAAGGTAGCTTTCCTCATAGCTATCACATCACTGAGGAGAGAAGGTGAGAGTCAGGCACTAACCATAGAGGAACCATTTTTACAAGTACACCAAAACAAAGTGGTTCTTCGGACTAACCCTAAATTTTTACCCAAGGTGATTTCTGCCTTTCATATCAACCAATCTGTTGTGTTGCCTGTGTTCTTCCCTCAACCAGATTATGTGGCAGAACGTGCTCTACACACCTTAGACGTTAAAAGAGCATTACTCTATTACATAGAAAGGACAAAACCTTTCCGTAAGACGAAACAACTCTTATAGCATTTGCTCCACCTCATAAAGGCAATCCCATATCAAAATCAGGTATTGCACCGTGGATAGTCAAATTCATTGACATTTATTTATTTAAGGGTTTTGTAGAGCGCCTGAATCACTCCCGAAGGAGTATCTCTGCGCTGAGCGAACTTGCGGGTGGATATGGACAGATTAAAACAGGGAGGCTTTAAGCAGTTTCCTGAAGTGTAGACATGTTATGCAAAAGCAAAACGAACATTAACAATTCCCCCTAAAGTGCACTCCACCCGCAAACTAGGGGCTTCTATGGCTTTCTTAGGAAATATCCCCATAGATGACATCTGCAAAGCTGCAACATGGTCTACACCTCACACATTCACAAACACTATTGTGTAGATGTGTTAGCAAGACAGCAAGCAAGTGTGGGCCAAGCAGTTTTAAGTACACTATTTCAAACCACTGCAACAGCTACAGGTTAGCCACCGCTGTGGGAGATTACTGCTATATAGTCTATGCAATGCATGTGATCTACAGCTCACATGCCTCGAACAGAAAATGCTACTTAGCCAGTATGCATCTGTTCTTGGCATGTAGAGCTGTAGATTCACATGCGCCCACCCGCCTCCCCGGGTACCTGTACCTGTTGCAGTGAGATCTTACTTAGATACATACACATGGACATCTCTATTCTACTAATCATACTAACTCCATTATCACCCTCTGCAGGGAAACAATCTAACAATGGAGTCGATGCCCATGCGCACTATCACCGAAAGCAGGAGTCACCTACCTCGTGACTGGGAAAGACTTCTTCGAAGAAAAACAAAGTGCAAACATCCGAACCCAACACTAGAGGGCAGGCTATGCAAAGCATGTGAATCTACAGCTCTACATGCCAAGGGCAGATGCATACTGGGTCAGTAGCATTTTCCTTTCCTCCTGTTTCTGGGAATTTTAGTTACTTTTTTCCTTAGAGATTCCACCAGCAGTGTGAGATTTCTTAAGTTGGAAAAAGAACTTCTGAATTTCATCAAATTCAACTTACCCAACATCGCACACCCTTCGTGGAATTAGGGAATAAAGTAAAATATTCCTAATT
The DNA here is from genome assembly GCA_963921515.1 of Calotriton arnoldi. Lineage (NCBI taxonomy): Eukaryota > Metazoa > Chordata > Amphibia > Caudata > Salamandridae > Calotriton > Calotriton arnoldi. Next base: position 1,086,259 of record CAWUFW010004765.1, read on the forward strand.
TGCATATTCATGAATTTGGTTTTTGTGGTTGTAAGAACATCATCCTGGTCAAATCGGACTCCCCTGTGGAAGATTTCAAGGCACCGCCTGGGGTAAAAAACACAGCTGTTTAAAACCCAGAGCTTGACGGAGAATCTTCACTCACTCCAGGATACCAGTAACTGTCCACCCCCCCCCACCACCTTTGCCTACATCACTAAAACTGTCCTTAAATGTACGAGTGGTACTTGCACCCCCAGAAGTTGCACAAAATATTCCCTAACACCTCCGATAGATGTTGGAGAGGTTGCGGGCTCCTGGGAGACTTCAGGCATATCTGGTGGGACTGTCCCTCAATCCAGCGGACGCGCGCAGGCAAGGCGGAATCCTCGTTGCACTGTGGCATATTCCTTTTGCCGTTTTTAAACTTAGCTTTGCATATTTGTTTTTAACCTTCTCTGAGTAATCCCTACTCTTGCACTTGTTTTTAATTGCTGTTGTGTCCAGTTGCCTCTCCTCGGTCCATCGCGGGTTTTATCCCGTTTGTGTGGAGGGAGATAAGGTGACTTCCGGTCCACGGGAGGCTAGCGCTCTAGTTCTTGCGCTTCCCCCATAAAAACCGGATGCCCTGCTTGACGCGCGGACGCGCGCAGGCAAGGCGGAATCCTCGTTGCACTGTGGCATATTCCTTTTGCCGTTTTTAAACTTAGCTTTGCATATTTGTTTTTAATCTTTCTCTGAGTAATCCCTACTCTTGCACTTGTTTTATCTGTTCCTCTTTAATTGCTGTTGTGTCCAGTTGCCTCTCCTCGGTCCATCGCGGGTTTTATCCCGTTTGTGTGGAGGGAGATAAGGTGACTTCCGGTCCACGGGAGGCTAGCGCTCTAGTTCTTGCGCTTCCCCCATAAAAACCGGATGCCCTGCTTGACACGCAGCAGACGCGCGCAGCGGGCGCGCCGGCGGCACGCCAAAGGCAAGCCCGTCTGCGCTCATCCGCGCCAGACTGTCGCCAGGAGCTAGGAAGTGCGCCGGTTTCATTACAGACACCGCTTTGCATAAAGGTACCCCCTATCCCCGGGAAACTTTACTTAATCTTAGGATGGCACCATTGCCCACTCTTGGATGCCTCGCCAATACAAATCTCCAGCCATGGCCGACTATAGATGGCCCTTTTTCATGTATTTACTGCCAATTTCAAAACTGTACTCCGAGCAGTAATGTCACACATCTAAGCCCTTCTCCCCAAACCCCTTTTAAGCACATGTACAACTTGCCCCTTTCCCCGGTTCCTAGCCAGGTATCTATTAAACCCAGTTCAGGTACAGGTATAGGTTGGAAGGGGGTCCTATGCAACGTGAGATCCCTTCCCAAACACGCGACAGAAACTTGGGACCTTCTAAGCTCGGCCCTCCCGGATTTAGGATTTCTGACTGAGACTTGGCTTAAACCCCACTCCACGCCGGCTATCACCTTAGCACTCCCCTCTGACTATAGGTTTCTTAGACTGGACAGACCCTCAAAAACAGGGGGTGGAATTGCTTTAGTTCACAGAGACAGTATTTCAGTCTCTGTTCTTGAACAACGCAGTAATCCTAAAATTGAAATTATGATTTTCCGCATAGATTTTCACCCTCAATTAAGCTGGAAAGGTGCTCTGGTATATCGACCCCCCCGGCCCGCTGGAAGATTTCTCTATCCAGTTGACCGAACTTATTGCTCCTCATGTCATTTCATCTAATAATTTTTTGTTATTGGGCGATTTTAATGTGCACAGTGAAGCAGAAGACCTCCCAGACACGTCGGTGCTCCTCACTGATCTTGCTTCTCTAGGCCTCACCAAACTCAATGAGGGCCCGACGCATATCGCAGGCCACACACTAGATACCATTTTCTCCAATAATTCCGATATCAGATGTGAACCCCCACAACCCTTGACTTGGACAGATCATTCGTCCATAGAATTTACCATCCAGGGTAGTCAGGCTACGGCCAAAAATACTACGCACATGCCTGCTGTTCGCAGACAATGGTATAAGATCTCTCCTGATTGTTTTCAGGCAGCTTTCTCTCCTACCTGGGAATCCTACGACGCTCCCACCAATACTGAGGAGGGATTAGAAAGGTTTAACTCAATTGCAACCAGGACCCTCGATCTAATGGCGCCGCTTAGATCCGTGCCCAAAGCCACAAACCGCTCCCAATCAGCCTGGTTCACCCCGGAGCTGCGCATAGAAAAACGTAATTGTAGAAACCTGGAGAAACGTTGGCGCAGGTCACATAATTTAAAAGATAAAGAAATCTTCAAGGCTGCTATCTCCTCTTACCACAGCAGCATAAAAAGAGCACGAAAAAAGTTCATAGCCCAGCAACTCAACTCTGCCGAAAACAGGCCTAAAGCCTTATTTCAGATACTAAAATCTTTCACTAATCCGAGGTCTTGTGAGAAACCAGAGATTACTTCGCAATCCCTATGTGACAACATTGCTCAGCATTTCACCAATAAAATCGATCTAATTTATGATAAAATTGCTTTTGCCGAGAAACAATCCATAACTCCCCCTTCCCTCTCTCCTGAGGTTTCCCCAACCTTAGCTCCACATATGTTAAGCAACTTCCCCCTCATGACTAATGAGATGGCGGCTGACTTACTTTGATCAGTCAAATCGGGCTCCCCACTAGATGTCATACCTGCAAAAGTAGCTTCCCTCCTTGCGAATGTACTTTCTTCTTCTGTTAGTTCCATTCTTAATCTCTCCTTGATAGAGGGTTATCTCCCTCAAACTTGGAAGGCGGCGCAGGTCATTCCAATTCGGAAAAATCCCAAGGCCTCTATGACTGACCTGTCCAATCTACGGCCCATCTCCCTCTTACCTCATCTGAGCAAAGTCTTGGAAAAATATATTAATCTACATCTTTCTACCTTTGTCGAAACCAACATCTGTCTAGACCCTTCACAATCTGGTTTTAGGCCCAATCATAGCACTGAACTGGCCCTATTGGAAGTCACGGATAACATCAGAATGACTCTTGATAGCGGCCAGTCTACCATACTGGTGCTATTGGATCTCTCTGCGGCATTCGACACGATATCTCACCAGATTATGCTCATGAGACTGAGGGAGATTGGACTCCACGGAGCGGCTTTACAGTGGATGACTAGCTTTCTGTCATCTCGTACTCAGACCGTCAACCTGGGCCTATTCCGTTCTAAGACCACAGAACTGACCAAGGGTGTTCCGCAGGGCTCGTGTTTAAGCCCTACGCTTTTTAACATCTATATTGCTCCCTTGGCCCACTTGCTTAGGTTTCATGGTTTTTTGCCCATTTCCTACGCTGATGACACTCAGCTTCTCTTCACCTTTGACAAAACCTCAACATATGCCCTGTCATCCTTCACTGAAGGGATGACTGCCATATCTGATTGGATGAGGAGAAATTTTCTCCAATTAAACGCAGGGAAAACCGAGATAATGCTCTTCGGAGATGCTCCTCTACTCTGGTCTCCGAATTGGTGGCCGGCCGCTCTTGGCCCACCCCCCACTCCTAAAACCTTAGTTAAGAATCTGGGCATCCATCTTGATCAGGCACTTACTCTGAAGGAGCATGTCGCCCGAACTGTTAGCAATTGCTTCCACGTGCTGGGCATGCTACGCCGAGTATTCCCCTTTTTGCCAGATTGCACACGGAAAACTCTTATTCAGACTATGATTCTGGGCCGCCTTGATTACTGTAATGCTCTTCTGCTTTCCGCAAATGAGTCTTCCCTCAACAGGCTCCAGGTGGTCCAGAACACTGCGGCACGGCTCATCACGAACTCCTCTCCTGGAACCCCTTCTTTGCCGCTGTTACGCAGACTCCACTGGTTACCAGTCCGTAAGCGGATAAAGTTTAAGACTGGCTGCATAGTCTACAGAGCCATCCATAACAAGGGCCCCTCTTACATCTCATGCAAGCTTAAGCCTTACTCTCCGTATAGGACTCTGAGATCCAGCTGTAAACTTCTTTTACAGGTACCAAGGGTTAGGAAAGCTAGACTTGGTGGGAAATCCTTTTCCCTCCTCGCCCCTCTTTACTGGAATGAGCTCCCCCTACAGCTCCGTCAATGCCCGGACTATCTACGCTTCAGGAAACTGCTTAAAGCCTCCCTGTTCTAACCTGTCCTTGCCCGCCCGTAGGTTCGCTTCAGCGCAGAGATACCCCTTCGGGAGTGATTCAGGCGCTTTATAAAACCCTTAAATAAATAAAATAAATCTTATCCCAAATTAAAACGATCCTGGGTTATCCAATTCCCGCTACAATGGAACACACTCTCTTGGGGATCCGGGACCCTAGCTTGAAACGCCAAACCCATGGGGACCGCTCTGTAATGTGGCTGTGCTTGGGGGCCGCCAAAATGGCAATAGCTGCAGCGTGGAAGAAGGTGGAGACCCCCTCCCTTACACAATGGCATGCCAGGCTATGGCGAGCACTGGCAATGGAAAGAATGGCGGACATAGTAGAAGACACGAGAACAGGGTAAGACTACACCTGGCCCCCCCTGGTAGAATACTTGTCAGAAGGTTTGCCCCTATTCACTTGTGGCCCCAGATTGAGGGCTGAGAGGCTTGAGGGGATCGCTTTGGGCCCTGCCCACATTAGTCCGTCCTCACCTTTGACCAACTGTGATTTAGTGCTACCATGATATTACTGTTTGTTTAGTTTTGTTTTTGAGTTATGTGGGAAGAGTGGTGTGGGTGGGAGACTCAAATGTCAAAGAACAACATGACCCACACTGGGAGTAAAATATGATGTGGTATTTGTCAACTCCAAAAGCAACCAGCTGGGGTACATAAAGGTTGCTGCCATCTCAGGTCGAGACCTAGTACACAAGATGAACATGTAATTTCAGTTTCCTGTATCTCTTGATCTGTAAGCTATGCTGGTGCCTCCCACCACTGTCTTGTATGTGTTTAAAAAAAACTAAAACCAATAAAAACATTTTGAAATAAAACTGTCCTAAAATACTAGTGATCTTACAGAATGTTTATGGTCGAGAATAATGTTCGATGTTGAGGAGCAGCTGTTAATGAGGGACCTTGTCTTCCCAGTTGGCTAGGCAATATAATATGGTGGTGGTGTCCCCCATCCTGGAGAGGGACGAAGCACACGGGGACACTCTTTGGAATACAGCAGTGGTCATCTCTAACTCTGGTGCCATCCTCGGAAAGACCAGGAAGAACCACATACCTCGGGTGGGAGACTTCAATGAGGTAAGATTGAGGTAAGGCTGGCTGCTGGTGTGGGATTTAGTGTGTTAATTGCTTAGGTTAGTGTTCACCAAAGGGTTGAAAGGGCACCAAAATTGGAGACAGGAGGGAAGTGGTGCTCAAACTGGATGCAGATTGGAAGGGTTTGTGAGCTGTTGGATGTGGGAGTTATAGTTCATTGTAAGAATATTTGTTTTCTTCATGTGTATGTTGGGTATCTGTGGTTGATTGGAAGTGCTTGGTTGGTCGGAAGGGATTTGCTGATTGGCAGGTGGTAGTTGGTTGGCATGTGGTAGTTGGTTGGAAGGTATACGAGGGTGTATTGGTTACTTGGAAGGTTAAAATTGTTTTAAAGGGGGTGGTTGTCTAATAAATAATGCTTAATTGGAAAGGATTGGAATTAGTCAGTTGCCAGGGGTTTAAAGAATTGGTTTGAAGTGGTTGAAAGTTGTGAGGGTTAGCTATAAAATGTTGGGAGCTGTTGAAAGGTATCCTGGTTATTTGGAATATTTTGGTGGATTAGAGAGAATTGATTGAGTAGAAGAGGAAGTGTTTATTGGAAGTGGTATTTGAGATGAATTGTTCTTTTAGAAGTAATTAATGTTTTGAAAGTGTCTTGGCGCTTTAGGGTGAAAGCGTTTACTTGAACAGTGTCTGATCAGAAAATCCTATATAAAGAAACCACTGTTATTTTTCTTGTACTCATTGGGAGCAAGGCATTGCGAAAGAGCATAACATTATTGAGGCTACCAGGGGTTCATTGGCTGATTGGAAGATGCTTATGTATTTAGTACTTCTCCGCACCGCCATCCCTACCTATTTTGCAGGCATTAAGTACATGTTGCTTACAGATATGTTCATTGGAAGAAGGAGTTTAGATGTTGCTTAATTGAAAGCCATTAGGGACCTTTTGATAGTGTAAAGAGTTTATTAGCTGTTGCTTTTTCGAAGCAAGTGCTGAGTTGGTCGTGGTAACTACAGTAGAAGATACTACTTAACAGACTCTTCTAACTAAGCAGTACCTTCTAATCGAGCAGTTTTCAAAGTTACCCAAGGGCGGCTCCTCAGCCTTGCCCCACTGCTCTATGAGCAGGTGAAAAAGAAATAATAAAATGATTATAACCGGGGGTTCATGGGAGGGAATAAAAAGAATTACACTTAACTGTGTGCCGCCACCTCTCGGTCCTCTTCGCTCGCTTCCAGGACTCTGGGGCAGGAACAGGAAGCACCCAGGCTTCCAGACTCCCCAAGCCAAACACAACGCTGCTGATAGCAGCGTCATGATTGGTCAGCGCTCAGAGAGGGAGTGGGAGCCTGGGCATGTTCTCCACCCAGGCTATAATGTAGCCAGGGTAGAGAACATGCAAAGTGCGCATGACTGTTTGGCCGTTCCATGGCGGCCAGCCAAACATTCACGCGCACTTAGGAGAGTGCCACCACTCTACCCTGTTCCTCTGACACAAGCCAGCCCCGCCCGCCCCTAATCAGTTGAACAAGGACGGAAAAATAAAATGATAATAACAATTAATTATCATTTCATTTTTCCTTTTTCACCTTCTCATAGTGCAGTGGGGCGACGCTCCTCCGCCTTAGCGGAGCAGCCACCCCTGGGTAACTTTGAAAACTGCTTGATTAGAAGGTACTGGCAATGAGCTCTTTGGGCACTACTTGGTTTAATGATCTGGTTATTTTAAGGGTACAGGTTGGGGGTTTTTCACAACGCTAACAAAACCTTTCCATTTTAAACCTTAGTCAGGGTGGGGAGGACAGGGTGACCATTATGTGAACAGCTATTTGGGTGTTTTCTCCTGTGAAGCACCTGCAACACTTTGGGGGAAGTGAGCATATCAATTTTATTTTTAGTCTACCTATTACATGGAGGGAAATACTGGGCACAGAGTATTCCAGACGGCATTTGGAAAGATCGCTGTGAACATCTGCTACGGCAGGCATCACCCTCTCAACTGGTTCATGTACTCCGCCAACGGAGCTGAGATCATCTTCAATCCATCAGCAACCATTGGGGAGCTGAGGTCAGTGCTCTTACAGTGTGGCCGTCCATTTTTTCCATATGTACGCGATAATCAATGCATAACGTAATACAAAATAAGCTGGTTACACATGCTTAAATGTCTTACAGTGAATCGCTTTGGCCAATTGAAGCAAGAAATGCTGCCATTGCGAACCACTGCTTCACTTCTGCCATCAACCGAGTGGGAACGGTAAGCTTGCATGTCTCCTATTACACTACCTCACCTGGGCCATCATCAACGAAATGAGTGCGGTAAGCTTGCAGAGTTTTTATTACACTACCTCACCGGGCCATAATCAACAGAATTCGAAGGGTAAGCTTGCAGGTCTCCTATTACACTGCCTCACCAGGGTCATCATCAACGAGGTGGGTATGGTAAGTTTGCAGTCCTACTATTGCACTGGCTCTCCTGGGCCATCATCAACAGAGTGGGGATATTAAACTTGTAAGTCTCCTGTTACACTGCCTCACCTGGTCCATGATCAGCTGAGTGGCCACATTAAGCTTGCAGTCTTATTTTGACTGCTTCTTGTGCTGGAAATAATGTGACCATTGTACATTGGCAGCCATGGCAGTAGCCTGATTTGATCATTTCCTGTTATTCTGTCTGAATTGGGTCTACAGACTAGGAGGTGTGTACCCTTTCAGATATAACCTCAAGTTTGACCCTGCAGGCAGCAGGGATGTACAGGATGGGAAAGGACATAAACATTAGGGAGCGGTCCCGAATACAGAACTTGGGCTAACCAGTGTAAATCTTGACTTGTTGGCCCAGGTTTGTATTTGGTAAGTCAGACCTACAAATTCCAGAATGCTAGAGGCAGGTCTTTCTGAAAGGTTCAATGGCCTATTCGGTAGCATGGTTATTGCACGCTTTCATCTATTTCCAGCCTGTCAGGGGTCTCGAATGCAGGGACAGTACTCATTGTACCAGCTACAACTAACTTTAACAGTTTCCTTTTTTTGTTTTTCTGCAGGAGCATTTTGAAAATGAATTCACATCTGGAGATGGCAAAGCAGGTACATTAACCTTTCACTCAGACCTTTGACACCCTCCCACCCTTCAACGCTTTTTCTTTATCTCCTATCCTTCCCAATTAGAATTTATTCTGTAACCCTTTTTCAGAGTCCTCCTACTGTTTTGTGATAATTGTAGTCCTAAAAGACAGATTTCATCTAACCATTGGTTGTAAATCTACCAAGTGGGACGGAGTGACCTGTCCTACGCAGGTTTGTGGCTGTTGTACAGCTGCTGCCTGTGCTGTAACTTTTCTGTATATGCCAGGCAATCTTGTAATGCTGCCACCTATGTGTGCGGGAAGCATGCACTGCTGTCTCTACTGTGTATCCCCTAAGCTTGCACTCCTGCTACCTGTGCTGCATCAGCTGCATGTGTGAGGAATGTTTGTGCTGCTGACGTGTGAGAGAAGCTCACACTGCTGTTTGTGTTGGATAACGTGAGATTGCAGCCCTGCTACCTGTGACAACCTGAGCAATTCAAACTAGGGATGTGTGAGAGCGCATACATTTTCTTGCATATTTTTGCAAATTACATCATGACATTAAGCTTTTAGGTTTTTAGACATCACACTGAATGAACATTTGTTGTGTAAACTAAGACTCTGACTTAGCTCTACAAGATTTGTTTTCACACCCATAGGTGACACGAATGAACTTAGTTCAACGCACCAAAGATTGAATGTGAATTACAAGTTATTGTAGTCCCACAGAGCCCCACCCAATACATAGTTAAAGTGGCATCAGTGCTTTTGGGTTACTAACAGTCCCTAAACCTGGGATTCAGGGATGTAGTGGTATTTTGAAAAGCCCAATTTCGCTCTTTACAATATCTCACAAACGAAATATACTAAGAAAAAGACACTTTAAATAAAATATGTTTATTTCAACAGTCTCATCATGCTGATTAGTACATCTAAAATAACGACAGAATATTATTGAAACAGCACAAATGCATGTTGCAAACAACGAGAATAAAATGAATATTTCTACCTTTGTTAAAATGTCATCTAGCAACCTAACATCCTAAAACCTACTTCTATGCGCTACACTGAGAGAGCGTGAAGTAGCGTAACTTGCATTTAGAGTTTCTTAGGAAGAATCAACGGACAGCATTCCTGTTTACAGTAAAACACTGTAGTTACCAGCAGTTGGGAGCAAGAGTTTCCTTGAAAAGGAAACACATCAGCTGTAGCTTCCATTCTCCCCCAGACTTGGCTCTGTATCTTCTTTTCTCTGTAGAACCAGATGTGGTAGCATCACTGCAGTCTGAAGATCCTCTGGCAGTATCATGCACAATAATCTGGGACCGCTCCTTCAAAGTGGTTGATAGGAGAGCCCTTTATACTATATCTTATCTGAGATTGTAATGTCTGACGTAACCTTAAGAATGTCTGACTTAACCTGGGTGGATTAATATGCTAGACTTAGACGCATTTCTATAAACAAATAAGGTAAAAACACGTCAATTCAGAGTACACTGTTTATGTTGTTATTATCTGGCCTTGAAATACAGAAAACAAGGCATATGTCCCAGACTGATGTCGCTTAAGGTGTTCTAGCAAGGTCATTGTCTGCGCATCAAGTGTCTTATCGATGTCCTTGTCTCAATGACTTGACACTTCCACAGGTTATTGGAAAGATAAGGACAGGCGACCTCTGTGTCAAAGGCAGATATGTCAATGATCCTGCAAAAATAGAGAAAATGGAGTCTCGGCCTGCTCAAGATGGAGTCTAGCCTTATGGACTTTACATCACTTTTTTTTTGTCAAACGTTTTCCAATATACTGGCAGGAGGCTGATTTGGGTAGAAAATGTCTCTCAGCAAGACAATTTCTGCGCTAACAAGCCTCTGGTGGCCAATGCGAAATTCTGCATATTTTCCTTGGCGCTAATTAAAATTTGTCTCACGCCTAGTTCAAATGATTCATAATTACTTCCTAAAATGTAAATACCCATATGATGTTTATGCACTGGTTTAGAATGCTACCAAGTCCTACATTACATTTATATTAAATCACAAATCAATTTGGGTATTCCTTCACAATCCCCATAATATTAAAAAAGGTATCCACAAAATTCAAAATCCACTGAGTTATTTTTTAAGTATATTGCCCTTTTTTCGAAAAGTTAATTAATCTAAAATCTACGATCTTTTTAAGTTTCCGTAGATAGAGATGTGCGAGAACTACATTTATGCCCATGCTTTGCCAGCACATTTTATGAGATCACTTTGCTTAACATTTCCTTGTGAACAGCTGTTTGCAAAAGATTGCAATATGACATATTGTGCTGTACTATAGTTGCATTGATATAGTGCTTCATATCCCAAGCTACTCAATGTATTGTTAAAATATCTTGTGATTGGACTTTTCACTCTCTCTAAGCCTGCCAGTTTGTATAGGATAAGCTTTGTGAGCCTAGATAAACTACGATGGCATGACTGTGAGGTTCAGCAGTATAGTGCAGGAGTGATAAATCCACAATTAAATGTTCAGATGTTTACCTTTGATTGTCTTTTTAAGCCCACCATGACTTTGGCCACTTCTACGGCTCTAGTTACGTGTCAGCACCTGATGGCAGCAGGACCCCAGGCCTTTCCCGCACCAGCGATGGGCTTTTGGTGACCGAGATGGACTTGAACCTTTGTCGGCAAGTCAGTGACAAGTGGAACTTCAAGGTATGTTTGCATTATCATTCTCTCTTTCTTTCATGGCATCTTGAGACCGCTTCGGGACACTACCAGTTATAAATCCTAAAACAAAGCTACAAACAGGCGATGACAATTCTAAGTGCATAATTTACAATCAAAGTCCACCCAGGTTGAGGGAACATCTGTTGTCTTGTTTCTTGCTCTGTCACTCAGGAAGAGTTCTCTTACGTGTCGAGCCCTAAGTTGAGAAGAAGTCTTCATTGAGGGAACTGCCACCCACTCCCCATTGTAAAGTTCTCGAGTCGACCATACCGGAGTGTTTGTCCTTCTTCATGTCTTTGACATGTATGATTGGTAAATGCATTGATGCAGTGCCTTGTTTGTTGTGGTGAATAGACTGGTCAGAGACTATTTGTCTCCTTGTGTGTGTGCTGCACTTTTTGGAGCTGCCTGTCCACACAAGCACAGCCTTGCCCCCTCTCCCAGATACCAGATGTGCAAGAGGGGAGGGAGATAGAGATAGGTAGCCCATGCCCTATGATGTCAGTCTCCCCGGACAGAGTGAAACTCAGCCCTCCTCCTTTCCTGTCTGTGCCCAGCACCTCCAATGAAACAGCTCTCCAGACAGAGCCATCCACATCCATCAGAGCCTTCCTATACTGGTATAATGAGGGATAGAAGAGCAGGAAGCACCCACATTTGGGCTCCAACAGCAAGAAGAAGAAGAATCCTCCAAGGTTAGGGAGCATCTGGTCATCGAGTAGGTACAGCCACCCTGATTGATCAAACCTTTCTACCACAAGAGGATAAGTATTAACCTCAGGCATTACTTTGTTCAGTGTTGCTACTTGTCACTGAGGAAGTCTTGTGCACCATCAACAAGAGAGAAGACAACTGAAGGGTCTGGAGTGAGCCTTTGCTCGGGTAGCCATTCTCCCTCCGGACGTGGTCTAAGTTGGGGAAGCCTGCAGAGAGTGTCCCTGCAGCTGGACTGGCCCTGCCAGGAGAAGTGACCTGATCTGCAGAAGAGAAACAAAGCTCAGCTGACTGGAAGGACTTGCGTTGGGGACATTTTGAGGCATTGAGAATGCCCATGAGCCATGATGTCATCCAAGCCAGCTGCACAGGACAAGCACAACATGCTTTCATTGAGGAACTACTCCTTCACCATCGAGAAGGGAGCACCTGCATCATCCTCAATCCTACCTGTGATGCGCACATACCTTCTTTGTCCCCTTCTCAGGTTTGGAGAAATCTGAACTTCAACCCCAGGAATGGGGTCCTATTACATCCACTGGAAGAGACAGTCTTGATATCAGAATCTTTGTAATTATTCTTCTACCTGCTACGGTTTCAGGGATATTGCTGATGAATCTCCGGTTAAGTAGCCGGCACTGCACTATCTGTTGTGGGTGTCACTGACCTCATGGTTGCCTTCACCACTGGAAAATCTTGACTACAACCAGCAGTTTCTGAGCTACTAGTCCCTACCTCTTTACCATCTCTAAAGTGGGCACCGAGTGAGGACTGGAACCTAGGCAGCCACTACCCATCAGTGTCCATGCAGGCAAATGGACTCTGAACTCCAGTGAGTTCACTATATCCCCTCACTGGATACCAATTACCGGTTACTGGATCATCACGGGGTCCAGCCCAAGATGTTCTTTGGATAGACACAGTCCTTAAACTATGGTCACTGGAACCTGTGAGTCCATGGGCCAGATGTACGAAGGTTTTTTGCAGGAGCAAATGGGTTTTAGACCCGTTTGCGCCCGCAAAAAGCCTGTGGCCCATGTATTAATCCTATTTTGCGAGTCGCAAATCAATTGGCGACTCGCAAAATAGGATTAGCGACTCGCTATTAGGAAGGGGCGTTCCCTTCCTAATAGCGACTCCAAAAGCTATGTAAGAATGTTTTGCGACCGCAATTGCAGTCACAAAACACTTGCAGTTTACCATCTTTCTCATAAGGGTGGTAAAGCAATCGCAAACGGGAAGGGGTCCCCAAGGGACCCCTTTCCCTTTGGGAATGCATGCGCAAACATTTTTTAAGGGCAGGCAGTGGGTATTAGCAAGGAAATCCTGTCCGTCACCATTAGCGATACGTTCTGTTGCAAAGTTGCGGGAACCTCTCAGGCACCCTCACTGTTGCTATACAATTGTTTCCTAAATACCAGTCTGCTCCTGAAACTATTGCAGTAGATACGTCTGCAGTAGGAAGAGTTTTCCCCAAGAAAAAAAGTAACTTGCTCTTAGTTCTCTCCCAGTTATACTTTCAACAAACACGGCACTGGGAGAGGATTTCGTGGAGCAGCGAGCTCACCTTGATGAATGTTTGACTACAGGGAGCTGCCACCGCTCCCATGCCATTTCGAGCTTCAATATCAGTGAAACTCGGTATTACTGGAGTGTGACAAAGCACCTTTTGAGACCTAAGTAGGTCTGACCTCGTACTACAAAAGACAGGTAGGAAAGGAGGGTTAATAAAGGGGATCGGTTGGTCCTGACGAAGGCCGTAAAAGACACAGGAAACGGCTGAAACATGTTGACAGACATGCAGATAGGAGGGGTGAAGGGCCACTAATCTGCCCTTCACCACCATCCTATGTTCTTTCTTTTTAATCTTGACCGGGTAGTCCAGGAATAAAGTATTAGTAGGGACATTCCTGAATCAGTTTTAAACTCTACATTCTGCATTTACTTTTTTTCTTTTGATCCTCACTATTTAATGTTTGTATTGTCTTCCTCCTACCTTTTGCTCCACCCCAGGCGTTGGTCTGCGCAGGGGTGTGTTTAGCAAGCCCTATGATGAAGCATGCCACAAAATTGTCGGTGAGGGCAGTTTTTCAAACCAACAATGTTTGCCACTTAAACCTGTAGTGTAAAATATTTGTTCATATACCTCTTTTCCACACTCCTACTTCTTTGATGTGTTTTGTGTTTGATAGTGGAGGTCAAAGTAGGAGTTGCCCCTCTTTCCCCTTCTTTGAGTGTGATATTATATGCTTTCAACAAATCCTACAGTCTTCATATCACCATACGCGACATCTGACCACTCTGGAGGGTTGTTTAAATAAACAGAATTTTGGATCTACTCCGGGTCGCACTTTCTCTCCTCGCCTTCCTCTCCTACAAACTTCAACAATAGATCCAAACCGCCCTCTCCCTCAATGTCAGGGACCCCTCTGTTTCTACTAATTATTCTGGGACAATTGTTTTTTTTTGGTAATGCGCTGAGGATTTCTGCATGTCACCCTGAAAATGGGCAGCAAATAAAAAATTATTTCAGTGATATCGTCAGTAAATTGAACTTAGACTTGTGGCAAATGTGGCTTTGTGTGTAACAATTACACACAGCATGGGTGAGGAGCTCCGGCCGGGAGCTCCCTGGCCAGGGATTGCCTTTTGGCGATAATCCCCTTGAATATACCCCCTCCTCCGATCTTTTCACTCACCTGGGGTTCTAATGGACAACGGTCCTTCGACTCTCCGATTCCCGCGATTCTACTCGTAACCTCTGAAGAACAATAAATATTCTTCCGACCACGGAGCCCAAATCCAACATGGCCGATGCCCGGTGGAGCTGCCGTTGCAGCTATAGGGGAGACTGGCCATCGATCACCCCCTCGGCCGTCACCTACCCAGCCGGACATCGGGCATAGTTTTTCTTCGGCTCTCCTCTGTGTCTCCCCCTCCTTCCGACGAATCATCGAGGATCTGCTGAGGATGGAACAAACTCTGCGCGGCTGGTGTTCCGGTGGAGTTTCCTCTGTGGCTGTGGAGGTGATGGGCTGGGTTTCGCCCCTCCGGACGTTTCATGCCTTTCTTGGTTTGCCCACAGCTGCCTGACCTTCTCCTTCACCTTCCAGATTGGCGACTGGGACGCGTGAGTCTTGCAGCGGCAAAAGTTCCGCTGTTCTGAAAACCGATGCCCCTGAGCCTGTTTTCCCTCCTCGAGGCTGGGGAAGCGCACCCCCCGGATTCCAGCTGCTGCCTCCCTCTCCCGGGGTTTATGCCTAGGCGCCTGAGCTGACATCTCCGGACTTTGTGGTTTTGCAGAACGACGACACGGCGGCCCCTGCAGCCCCCAGCGAGCTCACATTGACGACCCGTTTGAGATCGGCGTCCACCAACCTTCATCCCTCCTCAATCCTGTGACTACCTCCCTCTCCCCTCCTAATCCTGCTCCGTGGAGTTAACCCCCTTTCTGGTGGTTAGAATTGGTTTTTCTGCCTCCCACCATTTTGTGTTTATCAGTACCTGTAACCAGGATCCTCCATCTTGACGACATCGACCACTGGACTGCTCCCTGTGTCGCTGGACTGTCTGTTTCCTCTTTTCGACCCCCCCTTCAGGTCCCCTCCACCCCTCTCAACTCGTTCAGTCACCGCGACACTGGATGTGGTGAATGCTGGTCCCCTGCCGGTTTGTCTGACTGTCTCTTCTGACTTTGGGTTTCTCTGATATACTTTCCCCCTCGCGGGTCTGCCTGATCCGATCGTCTTTCCAATCCCTTTTTTACTTCTCCCCCTCTACGCCCCTTCAGACGTTTTGTCTTTGTTATGTTTTACTTTAGAACTCATGTTACTGTGTAACACTGTCTTTTCCTATTGGCATTTTAGGCTCCAGTAACGAATGTAATTTTGTAACTCGTGATTCCTCATGTAAAGCGCTCCGATACCTCCGGGTCTAGCCAGCGCTATATAAAACTCTTCAAATAAATAAATAAAATATAACGAGACTACCTAAAGGGGCTTCTGCAGCAGTTGCCCGGGTATTTTCATCACTGCATGTGCTTTTTTTGGACATAAATTCTTAGATGGCTACAACTCAAATATTTTCATGTTTTTATCAAATCTCAATCTTGCCACTGGTTTGGATACAATTCTTGAGGAATGATGGAACTACCTGACTTAGTTGTAAACGTTATTGAGATGGGTAGAACTTCAAAAAAGAAAAAGAGCGCAGGCAAGGAGGTGGTGGGGGCAGAGGTTAGGAATTTGCTATAATGGAGTTTAAAGGGAGTGAGATAGGAAAGCGGGTAGGTATCACTGGGTCTCTAAAGGCAGGTGTGAGGCCAGAGATGACATGTAGGGTACGAATGACCAAGAATGGTGTGGGCAGGTCTACAGCTTGTATTTCTTAAATTTAGTTATTTAGTGGGTTTCAGCGTGTTCCTCAGAGGTAGACTAGTCACTAAAAGTACAAAGAGTAGTATATTGCAAACCGCAATAAAGGAAAACTGTTCTAATCGGTGCCACAGTAGGAGAAGTGGCTGCAGATGACACACAGGAGCAAAATTAATGTTTACACATTTCCACAGGGAAGGATGGATATTTCAAAATAGGAGGAGGGTTTCACATTGCTAATGCAGAGGTAGTCATTACTGTTATGCTGGATTTAAAACGGTTTAACCAACTGGTTAGTGTGCAGTCAACAAATGTTTGACTAGACTGACACAGAGTTACAAGGAAGCAGTAACAAAGCCAATGGTGTCAGGAAGGCTACTTCCCGGAGGCCAAGGGGATATGTGGCAGTCTCTTGGAGGCAACAGGTAATGGACCTCCTTGGAACGTAAAGAAGTCTAGTGAGACATAAGAAAGGAAAGACTCAAGAATATAATGGGGGATATTTAGGGTTGGCAGTCAGGCTCCAGCTGGTTGAAGAACCGGATAGATTGGTAGTGGGTAGGAGTCCAGTGTTTGTTCGAATAGAAGGGAAGATATTTAGTTTGGTGTTAGAAGGAGGCAGGTGATCTAAACCAAAGTTTCAGTAACTTCTTTGACTCTCCCTTTGCAGATGACAGGAAGATACGATCTCTACGCACAGGAACTTGCTGAAATCATCCAGCCTGACTTCAAACCGAACATCATTCAAGAGTAGCGATGCGGCCCTGGCTATATGGGTTCCTTCTGTGTCCCGACAGAGATTACTGGGAGCGAAGCCATCACCCAAGAACCCCGCTTGTCTTTACACTGTTTCTGGAAGCCACGTTGCTCAATATTGATTTCAGAAACGTTTTGACTGACTGACTTGCTCACTTATAGTACAGCCCTAATGCCAGAGGATATGTGCAATTGTATCTAAAATGTTGTCAAAATTATTTGAAAATAAGTGGTATCCTACCTCAGTGTTAACCTAATTTTATATGCAGTTGTTGGCAGTTTTGAAGGCTCCTAAATTTAAACTCTGCTTTACAGTTTTTGAAAAAATCATGGCTAGTGACTTAATTCGTAGTTGTTTTGGTTCAAGAAAATGCAATTACGTTTTAAAATATAAATAAATAGAAAGCACTTTGAATATTAAAGTAAAAGTGATTGGTACATCACAGTTTGACTACTAAGGTTCTGGTCTGATAACATTTGAGAAACATTTTGTGCAAGTAGGTACGCCATGGATAAACTAATTCGGCCCACGCGCCTACATGAAGCTATTGAAGATGTCTGTTGCACTGTAGAACAGTGCATCAAAAATATGATTAAATTAATTATTTTAATTAATCTGTGCAATAAAATTGTTTACACGAATAAATGTACATAGCTGATCTTTCCACGTTTCCTCTGTTCCAGGCACTTGGATGTGCATCATGCACATTTTCATAAGAACAGGTTTTCACTTTCCTGATAGGTAGGATTGTAGTATAGACACATGTCCAGAAAAAGGCTGACACCGGACCTCACAATTTCACCTGGGAATAGCCAGTCTCATTCGTGACACTTCAACTAAATGTAATAATAATTCACGGTGATAAGTTCCTGGGGGGAAAAAACAAAATCTCGGGTGAATAATAAATTCTAATATGTGAAATGCATTTGTTATTGTATTTCGAACAGTGTCTCCTAAATGATGCATTAATGTGCTGAACGTGTATTTATTACACATTTTAGAAAAATCCTATTTCCCAACAGTATTTTGAGGTATCTCAATTCATAAATGTCTTGTTTTTCTTTGACTGTTGTTCCTTACTGGCAACATGATTGAATGTGCTGATTAATTCAACTATGCGGAGGAGTTATTGGGGAGTGGACTCTGTAGCAATGCCTCAATTATTTTTGTATAGCAATGGCTTCAAAGTAAAAACCTTGATTGACATCTCTTAGAGTTCTCTTGACACATGTTTAGCTAAACCATTTTCCAGCTTCTTAAGGAATTAAGCCTTATTCTCACTAAGGATTGAAGGTTGTGGGTGTAAACCCCATATATCTTATAGTGGCAGGATCAGTCTTGAAGTACCGTAAAAGATAAGCTCTGTACGTGAATGCACAATCTCTGTCAAACCCTTAACTTTGCTAATTAACAATGCAGCATGTGTTCAGCAGAGCAGCTAAGGTTATAGAAACTCTTGTATTTGATCTCAAACTTGTTGAAATAACAGAATCTGCTGGAAGGAAAAAGTTAATTTACAGATCGTTGCTAAAATGATCACGCAGTGGTAAATTAGCAAGCTGAAACCTATGGGGTAATTACAGATTACACTTTCACGACACAGAAGGTCTAAGTTCTCAACCTGGAAGAAGGTAGTAATTTAATTTTACAGGAACACGGCCATTTTTGGAATGTAACTCTCAATTTTGTAGAGCCAGTTTAAATGGCATCTCCTTTTTTTTTTTTTTGCAAGTCTTTTGTCATGCAAATAAGGCCTCTTTTGTTATGAGACGTTGGAATTAACTTTGTTCTAATATTAGGAGTGAGATGTGCTGGAACTAGAATGTTCCTGCATGGCTCCAAGCAGCATGCTTCCTGCCCTTAGTTCCCCAAGGATACGTTCATGGCTGACCGGCTTCTACGACTAAAGAAAGGCTTCTGCCACTTATTTTCACCCGAGTCCTTTGCTCCATCCATGCGAGCCTGGGATGACGCGTGAATGTTTGTTCTGTAAATGCGTGGCAGAGCATGGAGGATGTGTGTGACTACAGGGACACAGGAATTCCTTTTTATCTCCTATGTAGGAATGGTTTGAAGAATGGAGCGAGCCTGCCAGAAAGGGGGGTGTAGATTGGAGGTACCTAGAACATTCATAAAGGTCTTTGAGGTAACCCTGGCTCCTATGAAAGGAGGGCAGGAGGGAGACTGAAGCCTCTTTGAAATATAAGGACTGCTACTGCACCCATCCTGGTCCAGTCTCCCCCAAAGGTGAGCATAGACAGGTTTTATGTGCCAGGTGAGGGAAACCCAGCACATTTTGTAGAATACATCCACTCACACATGTGGGGCACCATTTCTATCAGTGTCCTAACACAGGGAGGTAAAATATGTTGTATTATTTATTGCATTTCTGTTTGTTCGAGGCTTACAATTGTAAATCCATGTGCACAAAAACACATTTTAAAAACAAATCTCTCAAAATCCCCTAGCATTGTAAGTAATCTGGAGGGCTACACGTTTTCATTACCGGAAATGGCTAGTGTTCAGAAGTGTATACTTTTTTGGGTCCATCAATTAGTTTTATCCTTTTTTCCCTCACAAATTACACATAGGTAGAAATTGAAAATATCGACAATATTGACCATCCCTTAGAAAATTGTAAAAATCGTGCTTGCGATATATATATATATATTTTCTATATATATTTTTTATTTGTTTCCACTCGTTCCATTCGTATAAGTTGGAAAGAGGGCAATCTTAGCACAGCAAACCTGGTGCCATTCGGGGAAAAAAAGGAAAACCTGATGCCATTAAAAATATAAATTTTAAAAAAACACACACACTTCCTTGTGAAGCCCTTTATCCTATTTTTAAAGGACATAATTCTCCCATATTTTGCCTGGCCCTTCCAGGTTAAATCACGGAGCCTGGGTACCTCTATGATCTTCAACACGTGCAAAAATTCACACACACTACACTTGATTAGCTGTTGAAGAAAAAAATGTTATGAAGGTTTAAATGTGCACTGTCCTAAATGTCAAAGAACTGAGTACTCTGGGGAAAACTCTCGAGACCAGCATGAAGATCTGAATCTCTGTGATCATTAAGAACAGAGGTCCAGCCTGTGACTTAAAGAGTGATGTGGTTGCACTTCTAGATGAATCCTTTATGGCTTATGCCATTGATGGGTCCTTACGCGAGGTGGTCCAGTTTGGTGGCAGGCCCGATGCTTATGTCCCCAGTGATGGAGGCTCTTTGTGAGATAACTAGAATGTTTTGGGCAAGGTTTAGAGTTCTGTCTGGAAAGGGGCTATACACTTGGTGAGGGGGAAGGTACATTAATGTGTGTATGAAAGATGTAGCCAGGAGACTGCTATTTTAACACTATTTGAAAGATTCATGTCCTAGCCCCTGGGTTGTTTGTAAGTTATTGCTACTAGTCATGGGTTGGCTATTCCCCTGCCTCTACCAGCATCCCTGTTTTGGGTGAAGACTTTGCAGGGAGGAGATCTGCTAATTTGTCAGGTAAAAAAATAAATTTCAACACCAGTCTCTGAAAGCGTGGAGGTTGAGTAGTGGGTGATACTAGTTGGAGAGTGATTTATTTGTGATCCATTCTTAGTTGCTCAGTGGATTTGTTAAAGGCTGATGTGGCATTTATAAGGTCGCCTCTGTAAAGATTGTTAGCCAAGGGTTGACACGTGGACTGTTTCCATGTCAGATTTTTAGGTGCACTCTCAGCCTCTTGTGGGTACCACCGACCACTCACTAGCCTGACAGCTGAGAGTAACTGTGGACGTACATCTTCCTTTTTCACTGCAACAGAGGAGGTCCTGAGCTGGATGGAGGCAGCTTGTCTCACTACAGTCCTAAACATGGAAAACGATAAACTGGTCCAGAGGCAGCAATTTAGGGATGCAAGGCATTGAGCGCAGAGTTTTAGAGGAGTTTTTGTGAAAACCCCAGCTGGGATGCTTAGGGGTTGGGCGATCATCAGGTACACATTGGAGCATGGTAGAAGACAAGCCTTGGTGGGGGTGGATCTCTGCTATATCATACCGTCCAACGAGGTACACCTGAGAGTAGATATTAGCGGTTCTATAAGTGAGATTGCAGAAGGATACATTAGGGAGAGGTGGACATGGCCATGATTAAGGTCAACCTTTTTTGATGTGTTATGAGCATGATAAACGAATATTCCTCTTTCACCTGGAACGTAAGGGGACTGGGCTCTTTGGCCAAGAGATATAAAATATATGCTCCTCTGAAGTGCAGGAGGGTGCATTTTGCCTTCCTTCAGGAGACTCCTCTCATTCAAATAGAGCTTGAGAAACTAAAGAAATGATGGAGGACAGTTGCTTGGCAGCACATACTGCGCATTTGCCAGGGTACCCTCATTTCAATAGCACATGGTGTCCCATTTGTTACTATGCTAATAAGAGGGCAGAAATACATTAGTGGAAGGGGTCCAGAGTGGTGCTGACCTGACAATGGCCTGCGTTTATGCACCCAGCAATGTTCAGGGTTCCTTTTATGATACGTTGACTCAATCACTGTTTGAGTGCTGTAACACTCCTGGAGTTTGAAGAGGAGTCAATAATGTGATAATGGACATTGACATGGATAGATCGATCCCGATCTTGCAAGAGGTGCCTGGTAAAATGACCTCAGAGAAGTTAGCAGCATGGCCTCAAAAGTTCTATTTGATCAAGATTTAGCAAGAACTACATCCTGACAAAAGGGAATATTCATTCTCTTCTGCAGTCCATGTTATTAGTACTCAATGAGATATGTTTTTGTAGGGACTGGTAAAGCCAACACTGTTCTTAATATTTGGGTCGTTCAGTCAGATCACTGGCCGTTGCGAATAACAAATGTGGAAGAGTATTGCTGGCTGTTAGAAATGGGGGTCTCTAGTTGGCAGAGGTAGATACCTTTGTCCAAATATGGACCCTTGTTTCTAGTCAGGGTAAGGGGGATACACACTTTAGATAACCCCTGCTCACCCCCTGGGTAGCTGGCACTAGCAGACAGACTTATCCCAAAGGCAATGTGTAAAGTATTTGCACTCAAAACACACAGTAATACAATGATAACACCACAAATGGACACAACACCAGTTTAGGAAAAATAAAGTATCTTTATCTAAACTTCAACAAGGCCAAAACGATAAAAATCCAACATACATGTAATTAGAATATGACTTTAAAGAGGTTTCAAACAACTTGGTCCATAGAAAACTATGGATGCATGATTTCTCACAAAGTACCTGAAGATGCGTCAAGATTCACAAGGTCAAACAGTCGTAGAGAAAGGAAGCGTTGGAAAACACAGCGATGCGTCAGTTCCTGAGTCCTTGGGGAGGCAAGGCAACAGTTCTGCTGCACACAGGAGAAGTGATGCGTCGAATCCGGACTGTAGGGGGAAGCGAGGCGACTCGAAATCAAAGACTATTCTGGTCTGCGGGTGATGCGTGGAAAAACTTGGTGCACAGGTACGATGCGTGACACACAGGAGGTGATGTGTCGCTTTGCGAGGCTTCGCGCCATCCGGCGTCGGGGCTGGGGGCTGCACGGCAAGGCTTCGCGTCACCCAGCGGGACTCAGCGAGGCTTCGCGTCGTCTGGCGTCAGTTCCAAGAGACTTTGCATGGCTTTGTGATGCTTTGTGCCGGTTCTTGCAGAGATTAGCTGCAGAACCCACCTCTGAGGCCCTGTAACTGGAAGGAGTCACCTCAGGCAAGGGTTGGACTCACAGATGGCAGAGTCCAGCAACACCAGCGGATTTGCAAGAAGTCTTTTGTGTCCCTGAGACTTCTTAACAGGAGACAAGCTCTACTCAAGCCCTTGGAGATCTTCTCCAAGCAGGGGACACAGCACACAACAAAGTCATTCTCCTTTCCTTTACGGAAACAGCTACTGCAGGCTAACCCCAGACACACAACAAAGGGGCAGTACTTCTCCTCAGTTTCTCCAGCTCTTCTCCTTGGCAAAGGTTCCTCTTGATTCCAGAAGTAGTCTAAAGTTCAGGGGTTTTAGGTCTAATACTTATACCCCAAAATGTCTTTGTTCTCTGAAGGCAGAGAGTGTCTGTGCCCAGCCAAAACCAGTTCTGCCCTCTCTGGTGCAGCTTCCTGGCAGGAGGTGGAGACAGCATTGTGGCAGGCAGACCAGGCCTATTCAGGTTAAAAGGAAATCTCCTCCCCCTACTCTAAATGCAGCCGGGTCTATTCAGCCCAGCCCTGACTCAACCAGACTCTCTGGAGCCACTGCACCTCCACAGCCCCTGTCAATCCAAAGCCAGACAGTCAATCCACATCCTAGCAGAGGCACACTGGATGGTTAGGCAAAAAAAAAACACCTACTTTCTAAAAGTGGTATTTTCAAACCCAGAATGTAAAAATCACCCTCACTAAAAGTGCATCTTAACATTCTGAGTTCAGGCATATCAAACTTTATTCTCCTATCTTGTTCGCATGGGCAGTAATGCTCATAAGATGTTATGAGCAAACTCCCCATTCTATCCTATGGGGACAGATAGCCTAACAATAGTGAAAAACGAAATTGGCAGTGTTTCACTATCGGGACATGCCACACACATCAGGGCATGTCCTACCTTTCACATACACTGCACCCTGCCCACAGGGGTACCGTGGGCCTACCTTAGGGGTGACTAACATGTAAAAAAAAAAAAAAAAGGGAAGGTTAGGGCCTGGCAAGTGTGTGCACTTGCCAAGTCGACATGGCAGTTAACTACGCACAGACTCTGCAATGGCAGGCCTGAGTTACCTTTTCAGAGCTACTCATGTGGGTGGCACAATCGGTGCTGCAGGCCCACTAGTAGCATTTGATTTACAGGCCCTGGCACACCGAGTACACTTTACTAGGGGCTTACCAGTAAATCATATATGCCAATCATGGATAACCAATCGTGTCCTGGCCGCAGACAACTTCCTCTTACTAGGGGATTTCAATTATCACATAGAGCTTCGATCCGATCCTCACTCAAGTGATCTGACCTCCAGTCTTAATACATTAGGACTCAACCAACTCGTGGTGGGTCCCACCCATACGGCTGGACACACCTTAGACCTACTTTTCACTAATTCCCCCCCATATAGAGATCGACCAACTATTTCCAGTCTTATGGTCTGATCACTATGTGATAGGGTTCCGTATACAGGATATAGCAGCACAACCACTCCCTACAAAAAAACCGAAATTAAGTAGATCCTGGAACAAGATCAATATAGAGTCCTTCTCTGCAAACTTCGTCCCCATTTCTCCGTCTGAACTGGCCAACCCAAATAAAGCAGCCAGAGGCTTGGAACACTCTATCAGCTCCACTCTAGACATTATCTCTCCCAAGAAACAAATCAAATGTCCCAATAAACTCTCTCCCTGGTTCTCCCCGAAACTTAAAATTGATAAACTCACTGTCAGGAAGGCAGAACGCAAATGGAGGCGTACGAAGGATACTGACGACAGACAGCACTACAAAACAATTCATCGGCTCTATATGAACCCGATAGCCTTAGCCAAAAAAGACTATTTAGGAAACAGAATCAGCCAAGCAGCTAACTCTCACAAAGAACTGTATAAAATCGTTAAGGAATTCACCAACCCACCCTCCTGTCAACAACCACACATTGCTTCCCAGGAATGGGTTGACTCCCTTTCCACCTTTTTCGTAAATAAGATTAATGACATCCATAAGCTTTTTCCCCAAGCAACCGACTCAATACCGAAAGAGAGCCATACGGACTATCCACTACAGTACATAGTACCCCTCAAAGAGTTCCGCGCAGTTTCAGAGGAGGAAGTACTTTCCACACTTAACCGGACTAAATCAGGATCACCGACCGATCCTGCTTCCGCCCAGATTCTATCCAAAATCGGCCCTGTCCTCCTCTCCAACCTGACTACAATATTCAACCACTCACTATCGCAATCTACGATGCCCACTCTCTGGAAAGAGGCCATAGTCAGGCCCATCCTGAAAAAACCAACAGCTGACCCCAAACAGCTTGCTAACTACCGACCAATATCCCTTCTACCCTTGTTCGGCAAAATCATGGAATCACTGGTTAATAACCAATTAACTTCTCATCTGGAAAACAATAACCTACTGGACCCATCGCAGTTAGGGTTCCGGGCATTTCACAGCACTGAAACGGCCTTATTAGAGATTGTCGATAACATCAGACTCTCCCTTGATGCCAGACAATCTGCCATCTTGGTCTTACTTGACCTGTCGGCCGCCTTCGACACCATCTCACATGGCATCCTTCTGGATCACCTATGTGAATTTGGTGTTGAGGGCCCCGCACTGAACTGGCTCAAGAGCTACCTGACGGACCGATCATCCAAGGTCCAAATTGGAGACTTTACTTCTAAAAGCCAACCAATTGACAAGGGCGTCCCACAGGGTTCCATCTTAAGACCAACACTTTTTAATTTGTACGTGTCCCCATTAGCCAGGCTAATCAAAGCATTTGGCTTCCAGACAGTGTCATACGCAGATGACACGCAGTTATTAATCACCTTGGGACCTGACTTCACCGACACCAAAAAACGATTTAAACACTGCATGACGGCAATAAACAACTGGATGACAAACAACCATCTGCTTCTCAATGCCAGCAAAACTGAAATCGTGCTCTTTGGGGACACACTGAAACTATGGACCAACGACTGGTGGCCCTCCGCCCTAGGACCCTGCCCAGCACCCAAGACAGCTGTTCGCAATCTCGGTGTGATAATTGATTGCAAACTCTCCATGTCAGACCATATCAACAACTTGGTCCGCATTAGCTATGGTCTCATGCGTAGTCTTAGGAAAATATTCAAGTGGATTCCACTATCCTCCCGCATGCCCCTAGCACAGGGTCTAATCATTAGTCGCTTGGACTATGGAAACTCACTACTTGCCTCCATAAATGAAGAGCATCTTGCTAAACTCCAGGTCCTGCAGAATACTACGGCCAGACTGGTCTTAAACCTGCCCCTGCGATCGCCCTCGGCGCCCAGTCTAAAGACCTTACACTGGCTTCCAGTCAGAAAGCGGATACACTTTAAACTCTGCTGTCTTGTACACAAAACCCTCAATAACAAAGGACCTCATTACCTAGCCAAAAAACTAACCAAACACCAACCTGTAAGAACCCTTCGATCCACTAGCAAACACCTCCTAACGGTACCTAAGGTCCGCACAATCAGAAATGGAGGCAGAGCCTTTTCCAGAATTGCGCCTGAAACTTGGAACAAACTACCTCTACATCTCCGATTGGAAACCGATCACAAGAAATTTCGTAGATCCCTCAAAACCTGGCTATTCTAGCTCGGTCCACCCGTCTCTCTGGTTTTCCTTTCTGAGTATGAGTTCAGCGCTATGAGACCTATGGGTGATATATGCGCTTAATAAATACCGAATACATACATACATGTTCACAATTTACACAGCGAGCATATGCACTTTTGCACTGATTAGCAGTGGCCAGAGTCCTAAAGCCAACAACTACAGTTCAGGAAAAAATTGGAGGAAGAAGCAAAAAGGTTTGGGGACAACCCTGCCAAAGGGGCCAAGTCCAACACTGGCGGTCCCTATGCGGTGATTAAGACCTCAAGCATTACTGGATGCTCCCTTTCAAACTACTGTAGTGGGACAAATCAACTATTATTTTTACATAAAATGAAGCCACCTCTGTTGACCCTGCAAGTGGATTGGATTCCTTTAAAGTAGTCATCCGAGGCATTTGTTTAAAAACTAAATATGGATTTGAGGTGACTCTAAATAGGGAAATTCTAGAGGCTGAATAGAAGATAAAAGGGTTAGAGATACAATCTGTTGCAGACACCCATTGTACATAGTCTCTGACAAATGCAAGACAACATTACCGCAGTCTAATTAACAGATTGTCAGGGATCAACTATAAGGAGTACGTAGCCAGGCACATAAAGAACGGGACATTGCTGGGCAATTACTATCATGGCTGTTGAGGCCTGACCATGAGAAGATACCCATTTGCGCATTGAGAACTGCTACAAGTGAAATAATACACTCCCATCCAGACATTAATTGTGCATTCACATGCTTTTATGAGGCAGCATATGCAGCACCAAGCACGAGGAATACTCTCAATGTTCAAGAATATCTAGGGGTGATATCCATTATGTACTTAAATGAGGAGCAAAGAAAGATACTAGATGCCCTGTTCACAGAACAGGAAGTTAGTGCTACCATTGACAAGTTGGCCAAGGGAAAGACACCCGGGACTGATAGTTTGCCCTTGAGTTTTATGTTGCCCCCAATTTTGCCACTCTGTATGTTGACGACTTTGAGAAGAAATGCATCTATGATATTAACGCCAATCCTTTCCATAGCTACATTCGTCTATGCAAACGATACGTAGACGACATCTTTTTCATATGGACTGGTGATCAGACCATGCTTTCTGAGTTTTTGAATCGGCTAAACTGGTCATCCACTGACTTGAAGTTCACCTCTCATATCAGTAACGGCTCAATTGACTTTTTGGATCTTACAATTGCAGTATATGAAGTTGTGCTTGCTATGAGTCTGTATCACAAACCAACTGCTCGCAACACATTGTTACAGTACTGTAGCTACCATCTAAAGGCCTTACAAGATGGCCTCCCCTTTGGCCAATTTCTTCTCATTTGCTGCAATTGTAAATTTAAAAAGGACTACTTTCACGAGGCCCATCTTTTGGCTTAAAAACTTAAGACTAGGGGCTATCCTTTCAGTCCTAAAGCGTTGTCTCAAATGGGCCTAATATTGCCCCAGGGAATTTCTCTTGGCCCTCAGAGAGAAGAAAAATATGGACAGATCCGTGTGTGTCACTACCTTCTCTACACAAAGTAATTCCATCACAAAAATTGTTAGAACACATTGGCCATTAATTCAATCCATAGGCATCTCAAACGAACCACCACTCTTTTACTTTAGAAAAGGTAAAAACCTTAGAGACCATTTGGCCCATGCAGACACTCTAAGAACGCCTGCTGATTATAGCTTCCTTATGGGGTCAGAATAAGATTGTGGGACACTTTAAGTGTGGTAATTGGGTCATGTGTGAATCAACATACAATACCAAGCAGTTTATCCATGGTGATCTTACCTATACCTTGAAGGGGTACACTAACTGCAACTCCCACAATGTCTCCGCTATTTGGTGCCCCTGCATTCTAATCTATGTGAAATAAACTACGCAGAAAATCAAAATCGCCACTTTGCCAACACAAAAGCAGGATACAATGCAACGTGATGTCAGTGCCACTGGTGGCACATTTTGATGACCCCCCCCCCCCCTCCCCTTACAGGAAATTACATCAGGTGGAAAGTCATCGAACAGATAAAAAGACCACCGCATGTGGTGATACCCAGGCTATTCTCAATAGAGCTGAGTGTCTCTGAATCCTACGATGTGACAGTATCATACATGGACTCAATTCAATAGAGGAATGTAAATCAGTTATTAAAATCTGTTATTTCCCCTTTGTATATAGCTCTCTCTTGATGTGCCTTTTCATGTACTTTATTTAACTTGTTCATAGACCCATTTTTCCATCCCCTTTTCCCTCCCCTCTGTGCCCCCCTTTACCTCTTTCTCCTCCCCGGCATCCCTGTCCCCCTTTTTTGTTGTTGGGTAATTTTCACGTAGGTCAAAACATCGTTGACCCTTTCGACAATTGGAATGGAGTTATACCTTTGGAAATTAAATCATTGCATTTGTTGAAAAGACTAAAGATATATTTCATTGTCGCTTTCTTGTTTTACACTGTATTGTACAACCTATATTCACTGTGTGATCACTTGAGCACTTATTCACTATAATTTTATATTTCTTACATTTGTTGTTGAGTAATGTGAATATAACATTCTGCGTTGAAAATTAGTAAGTGTACCCATTGTCCTGTTTATGTCAAGATCTTGATTGTTTGAGCTCACTATCATTGATTGAATCTCTGACTATCAATATTCCTGTATTTGCCTACTTGGAGCCCCTGTTGTGTATCTGTAATGTACCAGTTATTAGAGAAGGGTCTTTAAAGACCTTAATAGACTACTGGCTGGACTAAAATGTGGCAATGCCAGGAAACGAGTATCTATTGTGAAAACTATGAATCCACTGGAACGGTGTGTCCTCAGCGCACCAGATTTTCAGATTTATTACTTGGCATCCCTTTGAGACCCTCATGGGTGAGTAGTCGCGCTTTACAAACATTGATTGATCGCAGTTTTCATGGCCGATGCAATAGCCGGGCTCTGGTACAGATACGGTGGAGGATGAGATCAAGGAGACGCTCGAGGATAACCATCAAGAGGGCACTACTGGGTAACATTTGCTTTTCCAGGTCCTGTCCCCAAGCTTTCGAAAACTGCAAGATATTGCAGTTACATTTAAAGAAACTAAAGGTACCCATGTTATATATTCCAGAGCTGCCCATGTGGGGTCTCCCAAAGTTTAGAGAGGTGGCTTTGGTATATGACAAAAGGCCTTGGATGGAAGCTGGATTCACATCAGCGGGGGATTTATATCCGGTGGGGTAAGTTTCAAGCACTCAACTCTGTGAGGGAGGATTATGGTTCGTCTCCTGGGCAATTTCGGATCTATAACGCTTTATCACAAGCGGCTCGACTGACGTGGCGTGAAGAAGATACCAACCCACTTCGGTTTGTATTACTCGCTAGACACTTGTCAAGAGGCAGTGACTGTGCTGCACTCGGAGATTGCCCCAGTATTCTGCCCAGACGTTATTGAATGTTAGAGGGAAGCGTCAATTGCATAAAAAAACTCACCGATAGAGAATGGAATCAACAAATGGAAACTACTAAACGAGTGTGTAGAAATCCCAAATGCAAATTTACCCAGTTTAATTATCTGCATCAGACATATCTGCCCCTGCTAGATTAGCGCATATGTGCCTCTGATGAAAGTGCTAGGTGTGGTTCTCCGCAGTTTGTATTTTATGTGGTGTGGGAATGAACAGAGATGCAACGTTCTTGGAAAGATATAGTCACACTGAACTAGGAAGTGGCTGAAAAGAGGTTCAGTCTTGACTCCGAGATTTGTCTGTTGAGATGTATGTGTAGGACTAAATGTTCAAAGCCATCATACATATTCATACATCTGGCTATGGTGATCGCCAAAAGAAATATTGCCATGGGGTGGAAAGCCAACAGGACACTGAATTTTTGAAAATAGTTCACGAATGTGGAAAAATGGAGTATAGCAGAGGCCATGGCTCCGAAAACACAACTGCACCGATGTGGCAGGACTAGGGTTATGACTGACCGATTCTTTTCTTGTACCCATAGCTGCAAACTTGGACAATAGACCTCCTTGTAGGCTCTCTGGAGGCCTGAGATATTGACATGTGGAAGGTGAGAGGGCTGGTAGGCGATGCATCGACAGAAGCCTTCTTGAGCTGGAGGAAGAGGGTGGGATGGGTTTAGATGGGCCTAGTGGATGGCGATGGAGCGCCTGTTCAGTAAAAGACTTTCCTTGATTTTATTGTCCCTATGTATACATAAATGAAGTCACCTTCAGGCCTATATTATACTGCACCGATTATTGTATGCAATGGCGGTGATGGGGGGAGGGGGCATTGCTTTAATTTGTTGCTGTTTGCACATATAATATGAGCTGGCTTCCTGTACTGTGCATGTCCGTATAGTTGTGAATGATTTATAGAGCAATTCTCCTGTTTTCTTTGGCTCGACCTGGGTAGGTGTTCTGCAATGTTATATCTGGAAAACTTAATAATGTACTATATGTGAAAATAACAATCAATAAATAATTGTCCAACAAAGTCAAACTATTTTAACGAAAACACACAATTAAATACAACATAAAATGAAGTATGAAATGAAGAGGGCACCTCAAGGTATACTTGGTGAGTAATCACTGTGTGAGGGAAAGAGCTGGTGTAGACTTAGGCTGGTCCCAGACCCTTTTAGGTATGCCATATTGTACTATCTCAGGCAGTGTGGAACAGGATAAATTACCCATAGTTAAATAATGGGTTGTTATGTATGGCTCTAACAGAGAACCTCTATTGTAAACACTTCACTCTCGTTGTCTATTTCATGTCACCCAGAAGAGAACTCTTTGGTGAAAAACATCCCGTTATTCACTGTTAACCATCTCTAATTCTATATGTAATTTTCTGGGACAGTTGCTCATTTCTCTTACCCCCAAGGATAGGTATGAACTGGTTATCTGGTAAGACATGTCATTGTGCCATTTGCAATATCTCTATTTTGCATGTACTTTTTAAGTAGTCAGATGTGGGCTGCGCCCACTTTTTCTGCTCAGGTAACCCTGATCCCGCTGGTGTCCATCTGCACACAAACCACAGGGAGAGGCTGTGTTAACTCTGCCCACAGAGACACAGGTATACACGTTAGCTTTCGTACTTGCAAGACGTGAAATAACTATGAACTGGAAGGTGCTGAGGGCCCCTAGGGTAGCAAAATGGAGAGTGGAGTTGGTTTGTTGGGCAGGTTATGAGAGCGCAGTATTGTATAGTGATGTGAGGAAAGGAAAAGGATCAATTGAAAAAGTTCCTGCATGAGATCATTTATTAGGCTCCCGTAAAGATTTGAAAAGAGTGATGATTCTGGAGAAGAAAATGGGTAAAAATGTAATTTGAAACAATTACAGGACCAGCAAACTCACAGTTAGCAAACACCGCAAGGCTGATCTCGAACTAGGCAGGTCGGACACAAAATACAGTCTCTCCGCCACTGAACCCGCCACGGGCACTCCCTTCTTGACGAAAAATGTCTATGATGCGTTTGCACACCCTGTAATTCTGAGTTTTTTAGTGAAAAGTAGTTCTGTGTAATCCTCTTAGGTGCTCGTGAGTATCACCTCCTGATCCTTGAGGTGTTGGGTACAATTGAAAAAATGGCGCCCTGCAAACGGGGAGTGAGCAGACTCAATGAGCACTCATAGCGACGTAATTGCCGCTTTCAAATCTTCATCCACTTTAAAAAATAATAATCCATATTATACGATTCTTAAATTCCTTTATTTTGTCTTTACATCTTAATTTTTTACTTCATTTTTCAAAATTTGGTTCATATGATTCTTCTCATATGCATGCCATTAGTGAGGTAAATTATCTCATTACACAGGTACCCCAATGCATTTCGGGCATCGGCCCTTCGTCAGGGGGATCGGTCCTACAAGAAATGTATAATGTAATTTACTAATCCAGGAACTCATGTGTGCATTGCTATAATACAATGTTAAAAACATCAATTCTGTGCATGTTGTGTGTAAAACTAAAAGAAAAACGTGAGTGCTTCGGAGCGAACAGAACCTCATATCTCATGCGATAAATTTCAACCAGTGATAACTTGGTAAACACCCGTGATAACACTACGTTATTGAAATGCGTGTGCCAGTGAAAAAACATCTTCAAGTGCGTTATCAGAAAGCACAATATACAAAAGTGACAAGTCCATTTAACCAGTGCATGAAGTCACTGCCATCAGTCCAAATACAACCTAAACTCCAAACACACGTGCGTTGTTCGTGTACCAAAAGTACCAACCGTGAGATCATCGGAAATTATCACAGCCGTTCAGCCACTACACTCTATGAAATACCTGTTGTAATGTCGATATTCTCTCTCTCTATCCTCTGCTCGTTAAGCTTCTGTAGCTAAACATTTCTTCCCGGAATTAAATGCAAAGAAAAAACCGGAAGTAACAATAATCATGGAAAAAAGACTATGACGGCGATCTAGCGGACGGTGAACTATTATGAATAAAGATGTTCAAAATTGATTCTAACTGCAACTAAGATCAAGGTGTTAATAATACTTCGCAATAATAGCTCCTAATGAATTTAATAATGTCCCGAAAACAATTCCAGATCTTCATATGTACGAACGCTGAACAAAATGGAGAGTGGAGTTGGTTTGTTGGGCGGGTTATGAGAGCGCAGTATTGTATAGTGATGTGAGGAAAGGAAAAGGATCAATTGAAAAAGTTCCTGCATGGGATCATTTATTAGGCTCCCGTAAAGATTTAGAAAAGAGTGATGATTCTGGGGAAGAAAATGGGTAAATATGTAATTTGAAAAAATTACAGGACCAGCAAACTCACAGTTAGCAAACACCGCAAGGCTGATCTCGAACTAGGCAGGTCGGACACAAAATACAGTCTCTCCGCCACTGAACCCGCCACGGGCACTCCCTTCTTGACCCCAGATGATCCAACTCTACCCTCTCAAACTATCCCTAACTCCAATACTGACCTTATTCCTCCTGCCCTAACCATCTCCATGTCCAACGTCAACGATAATCCCGCGGACACTTACCTCCCTCAAACCACTACACACTCTCCTTCCTTTAACCCACGACCACATGCACAAACCGTCTCCCCTTCTAACCTCACTGCCAATCCCCTGGACACTGACTTCCTCCCTACAATTGCTCGCTCTCCTCCCTTGGACATGTCCAACGTCAACGATAATCCCGCGGACACTTACCTCCCTCAAACCACTACACACTCTCCTTCCTCTAACCCACGACCACATGCACAAACCGTCTCCCCTTCTAACCTCACTGCCAATCCCCTGGACACTGACTTCCTCCCTACCATTGCTCGCTCTCCTCCCTTGGACATTCGACCCACAGCACCTCCTCCTAACACCAAGACTAGAAGCATTAATGACCCGGCTCCTCACGTTCAACCTATCCCCACTCCTAATCCCAATGATACACGCCAATCCCATAACCCAGTACCCTCTCCTTCCACAGACCCTAATCATACGCGGCTCCCACCTAAAGCAAGGAGCTCTTTTAGCTCAATTACCCAGCAACTGACCCGAATGGAGCAGAAAATAGACTCCCTAGTGGCCGATATCCTACACCTACAACAAGACCTTCACAACCGGAGTAAGCCACCGTGCTCACACACTCCGGGCAGCTACGCACCTTCCACCCACACAGCCTCTCCCATGGCCCCACTTGGCTCCACACGGCCCCTGACTCCTTTGGGGAGTCAGGCACATCGACCTAGCCGAGATCCCCACCCCAGTTCAGTACTGGAAGCAGATGAGATAAACGACTCTTACTTCGCAATGAGCCAGAATACAGCTCCTTTCGCTATCCCAGTAATAGTTGGCACAAACAGAGTCCCTAGAACTATCCGCTCGCCCAGACCTCCTGCTCAATACACTTCTATCCACACAGCACACTCCAACATTGAGGCTCCCCGTCCTCTATCCTGCATGCTACTCAACTGTAGATCAGCAGTACAACACGCCACAGACATTGCTGAGGTTTTACTCGCTGAAGAAATAGACATCGCATTCCTCACAGAATCCTGGCTCAATGACCACTCTACCCCCATTCTAGACTTACTCACCCCTCCAGGTTATAACATCATCAGACACGACAGACCGATCAAAACTGGTGGCGAACTAGCCATCATTCACAAAATATGAATACAGCTTATCAAACTAAAACCTGCAGAATACCGGACTCTTGAATACCTGGGTGTTGAACTCTCAGTCAAAGGCACCACGCCCATCAAATTCCACACCATCTACCATCCTCCTGGGGAGTGTGCCCTCTTCGCCGAAGAACTAACAGACCTAATAACACGTTTCTCCCTAACAGACACGAAAGACGTGTTCCTGGGAGACCTTAATATCCACTGGAACAACCCAGAAGACACCACAGTCCAGAACCGCACCAACCTGCTTGAAATAACCAACCTCAAACAACTCTGCAATGAACCAACACACATCAAAGGAGCAACGCTGGATGCGATCATCACCAAAAACGAACTAGTCTCTCTGAGAGCGATTTCTCCCACAGACTGGTCTGACCACCATCTTATTCTATTTAACATTAACTCACATGTCAGATACCAACCAATTCGATCTGACAAACCTAAGCACTGGACCAGGAACATCAAAGAAGTCCCTATAACCGAACTTGAAACCAAGATTCAGACTCATCTACAGCTCCAAACTTCCACTTTGACGGCTGATGACCTCACAGCTCACTTTAATTCTACAATGACGGAGGTGTTAGATCAAGTAGCGCCGCTCAAACGCAAACAGCTGAGAACAATCAAATCAAAATCTTGGTTCAACGTGGATCTTAATAACGAAAGACGACAACTCAGACAGTCCGAATGGACTTGGAGACTAAACCCATCGACATTGCACCTAGCGCAACTTAGATCTGCTAGGTTGGCATATAAAAAACACATTTTTAGAGAAAAGGCCTCTTTCTTCCGCAGCCAACTAGACCAGGCAAAGAACAGACCTAGAGAACTCTTCAACATTGTTAAAAGTCAAACAAACGACACATCTCCACACGAAATCAAAGCCACCAAGGATCGATGCGAAGAAATTGCCAGCTTCTTCACAGACAAAGTCACAAAAATTGAACAATCCTTCATCCAAACCTCAAATCCTCCTTCCCTCTTAATCTGCCCCCCTTCAACCAACCTTGACCAAATTGAAAGAAATCATACCAAGGACAATCATGTCTGCCTCCAACTAAAAAATAATGCTCATTGGTCAGTCTTCGAACCCATGTCGGAAAACGAGGTCTTCAATATAATTGCAAGCCTAAAGCCTACTTCCCACACTATGGACCCCCTCCCATCCACAATAGTAAAAAAAACTCAACCACATCATTGCCCCTTTCTGGACAAAAATCATCAACTCCTCTCTCTCATCAGGCTGTGTCCCAGACTCCCTTCAACTAGGACAAATCACACCCATACTCAAGAATCCAGGGGCCGACCCTAACGATCTCAACAACCTCAGACCTATCTCCAACCCCCCGTTCCTAGCTAAAACACTGGAGAAGTGCGTTCTCCAACAACTCAACAAACACATTGAGGAGTTCAACCTCCTTGACACCTTTCAATCGGGATTCAGGAAAGGGTGTAGCACCGAAACAGCCATGCTCAACATTTCTGACGATATCCACAGAGCCTTAGATGAAGGTGAAGCTTGTCTCCTCATCCTTATTGACCTATCAGCGGCATTCGACACAATAAATCATCCAGCTTTACTTGAGACTTGAAGAAGCGCTCTGGCATTAACGGCATAGTACTAAAATGGTTCACTTCCTTCCTTCAGCACCGTTCGCAACAAATTAAAATCAACTCCTGTCTCTCTAGACCAACACAAGTCACACTTGGGGTCCCACAAGGCTCAATCCTCTCACCATCCCTCTTCCATCTCTTCATGGAACCCCTTACAATCATTCTGAAACAAGCAGGAGTTAACTACCACCTATATGCAGATGACACACAAATCTACTACAAAATCAAATCACCCAGCGACATCCGACACCTCAATGTCACACTAACCAAGATCCAAACTTGGTTCAACGCAAACCACTTAAAACTGAACCCGGACAAAACGGAATTAATAATGTTCTCCCCGAAAAGTAACCACCGACCAATTCAAGACTGGCTCAAGAATCTTGATGCCCTAAACTAGCTCCTCGTCCTATCCGACTCAGTTAAGTCACTAGGCATTACCCTGGACAAGAACTTATCAATGAAGACCCACATCAAAAACTCTGCAAAAGGTGCACTTTACTCACTAAAACACCTCAAGAAAATTAAACCTTTCATTCCCCAGGATGATCTCAAGACTATAGTACAATCCCTAGTCCTCTCTAAACTGGACTATGGGAACGCCATCCTAACAGGGACATCAAAAGCTCACCTAGCCCCACTAAGGTCAGTCCTTAACATGGCCGCTCGACTCATAACTGGTGTAAAAAGATTCGAACACATCACACCAACCCTCAACTCCCTCAACTGGCTTCCTATGGAAGGGAGATGTATTTACAAACTGGCCTGCATCACACACAAAACCCTTCACTCACCTTCCCCCAACTACCTAAACAGCAAACTGGTAAAAGCAGGAAAATCCAGAACTCTGAGAAGCTCCAACTCACTTCTTCTCATCCCTCCGAAAATGAAAACCACTCAGTGCCGATCCTTCTCTGGTAACGTACCCAGGATGTGGAACGCACTCCCTAGAGACCTCAGATGCAACCCCTCCTTCTCCTGCTTCAAAAGGGAACTGAAACTCCATCTCCTCAACAAATACTTTACCGACCAACGTCAACTAACCTAGACTTCAATATACTAGCTGACTCCCTCTCACTTGACCATTAAGGATAGGTGGTTTCTTGAATGTGTTTTTTTTCCCCTCCCCTTCACTGTTTGCCTAATTATTATGTTTTACTTATATCTTTTTTACTTCCTTAGGTCCTGCTATGTAATGCAATTCTTTTTTTCTCTCCTGTGTGTATGTAAAGCGCTCTGATACCCACGGGTCAAGCTAGCGCTATATAAAACTTTTAAAATAAAACAAATGTGTTGTATACATACTGTAATGGGGACTGGACTTAAGGGAGGGTGGTTGTAGTGGGGGTAAGTTGTTTAATATTGTTATGCATGTCTTATAAATGCTAATAAAAATTTGTTTATAAAAAGATAAAAGTGGGGGCACGAGGAACAGACAAAAGAGGACCAGGATCGACAAATGACACGAGTACAATACAAAGCACAATTAACTAAATTCCACCTATGTCTACCTGCGTCTCGTGCCTCCTGTTTGTCCTTGTGTAATGTTTATCTAAGAATGCTGTTTACATTAGAATTACAGAGTGTTCTGAGTTTCAGTGTTCACGGAGCTCCAGTGCGGCACAGATCTCAGTGCCTGGCTGCTGCTCATTTTGTGACTAAAGCCGTTTTTCTTTTGCATCCTCCATCTCTTGAGAGCAGTATTAACCTTTCACATTTTTGCTGAGAAATCATCCCAAGAAATGTCCAAGTAATGCTCCTCCTTGGAAAACAATGTATCATCTTTTATTTGGTTGTTCACCCATACCAGCCCTTCAAGCATTCAGTCACTTGAGATGCCTCCAATACCCATCTTCCAGGCTGGCTGATTTGCCTACTAATGTCACTTTACGTGCAGAAGAGTACTTTGACAAACCTTTGATGGCCTGCCTCGGATTTCTAATCTTGCCCCCATCACCCCAAACAATGGTGTCATTATTTTCTTTGAATCGTGCAACGATTTACTCTTAAACTGTTTGGATATAAACATTGCTCCTGGCTTTATCACACATATTTGGAACAATTACTTTTGATCTGGAATGTGTAAGCCACTTAGGACAGAAAACAGAGCAAGGTATACTTTTTTTAAACATTTCAAAGGGTGAAAACCTGTAGGTGAGCGTGGAGTGCGATGATTTGCCCCCATTTCCTCTTGTAGGAAGTTTTGCAATGGCTATTTGCGCTCCTTCCACAAGAACCTCATTAGCCCTCTCAACAAGACATTACTATTAAGTGAATCAAAGGGCTTATGCACCATACCAGCTCCCAGAATTGATTCTGCCATCAAAAGGGAAGTAAACTGTACTCTATTGTCTGTAGTAATGAATAAAGGAAAGCATTCTGTGTAAAGGCATTCCTTAAAA
The DNA here is from genome assembly GCA_963921515.1 of Calotriton arnoldi. NCBI lineage: Eukaryota > Metazoa > Chordata > Amphibia > Caudata > Salamandridae > Calotriton > Calotriton arnoldi. The sequence goes on from CAWUFW010004765.1 coordinate 1,124,565, forward strand.
AAGACAAGACAACCTTTGAGTTGGATGTCAAACTTCCATTCCGTACATCTGGAGAAGCAATCTACCGAAAGAAATGTATCTACAAGAAGTGGATAACAAATAGAATGGACCCAGAAAACCCATGGCAAGATGTTGCCAAGTCCCTTTAGGAAACTGAACTCGAATAAAGAGGGCTGCAACTTTTTTACACTTTTTTCTGAATTGGCACAATCAGTGCAATTATTAATAAAATTGCTGACCATAACATCCACCTAGGCCCCCAGTCTATTTCTCTGACCAATTTCTTGTTGCCCGTCTCTTGTAAATCGCCTTTATGGGCCAGCTTGATGATTTGCAATCTAGTTCTTTCTGGAGGAACAATTTCATCACCCATTAAAATTACCTTCCCTTTACAAGCCAACTATTTTTTCAATTTGAAAAATAACTTGCAATTGAGGGCATAAAGAACTTTTACTAGGCCGGTCAGATAAAATGTATTTTTTGGCTTCAACAAAGATCTTATCATTCGCCATACCCATAACCAAATCACGTTTATTGTTTTTTGTACCAGAAGAACGGCTTCTAAAATTGACGCAACCACACAATCTTCATCCAGAAAACAGCCTCTAAACTGTCAATAACCATCTGCAAGCAAGACGAAAAATCAGCCCTACAATTGAATCTTCCAGCAAGAGCCTCTACCCTGAAATTGATTTTAAAAAGTTTGGATAAAATCAGAATCAACCTGCAGAAGACTTTCCCACTGTTGTCTCCAGACTGTATGTACACTTTTTCAACATTTTAATTGCAGAGTAATATGCAGTTACAGTTCCATATTAAACAATCGGTGATAAATGTAAGGAATTTCTACCTCATATCAATGTTACAGATATTACCATTCTTCATTTCAGTCTGAAACAGCAGAAAAGATAACATTTCACCCACCGTGGAGTTAAAGCAACACAACTGTTGAATATTCATATCACTTGTAGATCTGTATATGAAAGAAAAAAAAGAAACAATTCAAACTATAATTCAACAATATTTCCGGGTAGTTAGATTTTAGAAGGAAAACCAGGAGGATGGCAATAAGGGGCATGCAGACAGGTTTTAATGACGTTCCAGAGATAGGTCTAGAATTTCCTACACATGCAGGGCAGGAAGGTTCAGCAACACATCGGGTAGACAAAGAACCCTAAAAGTACACTTCCTGTTATGCATCTCAACCCTGCAGGAAGGATGCAGAACCTTGGGTTTTGGGATATCTTGGGGGTCAAACGCAATGCCTAAGCCAATCATCACTTAGTGGACTGCACATGGCGCCCCCCATCCCTCAATCCACCCCATTTGATATGCAGTGAACCCAGAACGGTTTTAGATTGTGATATGAGGGACTAGTACAATAGTATTATCACCCTATATCTGCCATCAGTGGAGTACAATCTGCCTAGATATATGTGATGTATGGTTTCCGATGTTCCAGTCCGCCACCATAAATCGATAGAGACCACTACCACTCCATGCAACAAAAAGTGAGCATCTGAAATCTCATAGACATCACTGACCTCTGAGAAATTCACAATGCTGACCTCTGCATATAGATTTCTGACTATAGCAAGTCCCCATTCCTCCCAGGCCAACCTACTTACCATGGTGCGGGACCCATCTCATCTCAGTGCCTTTAGCGGCATTTCCCTTGCATATGGGAGGCTAGTCCATGTTCTTCGTAGAGCCACTGCACATGTGCAGCGTGCCAACTAATATATCTTCACTGCTTCAGAGCAGAATTCAATCAGTGGCATAGCTAGACCTACTGTCACCCGGTGCAGGTAAGAGCGGGGGGTATGTGGGCCGATGACTGACTTGTTCCGGGGGAGAGGGGCTGGGCGGGGATGGCGGCTGGCGTCCGACAGACGACTTGTTCTCTGGGCGATGGGATGGTGGTAGTCGACAGACACAACTTGCTCACCTCCGCTGCCCCCCAAAAACTGTGCCGCGCAGGGATCCCCCACGAGCTACACCACTAAATTCAATAACAAGCCAGTAAGCACTGCCCCCTGGGGTGTCTGCTGGCCCCCAGTGCTGCAGCACTTGAGAGTGCTGCCCTCCACCTGGCCACCCACTGTAGCTTTGCAGCCAGACAATATCTCAGAATTTGGCCCAGATAGGCCCCCTTCATATATTATGAGTCTCAATTTAGTTAGTGATAGTTTGCACCTAGTGCCACCCCATATAAGCCTCCATGAGCATTGCATCCAGCCCCTGGAAATATCATCATGGATATGCGTATGGAAAGTGCCAAAACGTAGTACATCAGCATAGGAAACATGACCATTTATGAAAGCGCTATACACCCTGTGACAGAGCGGGAGAGTTGACCAAAATCGAATGGATTGCCTGAGGGAAGCCAGCTCGGTACTTATATTGCCTTCCACAAGGCGCTCTTCAGTAAAATATATCTGAAATACGAAGTATGGTGATTGGTTCCCATTGTAGTCTACTTGCCAGCTCCTGTGGTCTATCATCCAAAAGGGGTTCATGCACCGGATACCCATTCAATTTGTTCCAGTTTACTTTTAAGCCCGACAATTTCCCAAAGTTGTCTAGTGCAGATGTGACCTCTGTATGTCCAGCTCCTCACCCTGTTTATATAGGAGCATATCGTCAGCATATAGCATGTCCTCCCTGACACAGATGCCCTGATATTTACTTTGTCTGACAGTGGAGGCCAGGGGTTCCACAGCAATGGCGAACAGGACAGGGGGGAGGTGGCAAACATCAGATATGAGACCCCCGGTCCTGATTCAGGCTAGAAGAGTAGTGTAGCAGTCTGGTTCATGTTAAGAATCTGTGTCCTAGACCCATTTCTATCATTACCATATAGATACTCCAAATAGAGGGAATCAAAGACCTTTTCAATGTCAACAGCAAGCACCAGTGCTTTAAGCCAAATTGTAAGTTCCTTATGGAGAACTTGGATCAGTCTCCTAATATTGGGTATCCGCTTCTATTGGGCATGAATCCAGTGTGATCCAGATGAATCAAGCTAGTTATCTTGGGTAAAAGCCTATTTACCAGGATATTGCTCAATATCTTTTAGTGAACGTTAAGCAACGGAAGGGGCCTATATGAGGACACAGATCTTTCACTTTTTTTTAGAGAGAAAGATGAATAATCACCTCAGTCATAGTGGGGAGGTGGGCAGGCTACCTAATCGGAGGGCTTCATTACATAATAACATGAGCCTGGGGGGCTATCTCATTCATGAAGGTCACGCAGAACTCATTGGGTAGTCCATCAGATCCAGGTTCCTTGCTCCTGGCCAGCTCCTTCTTAGATGCCCAGACTTCCTGTGTATCTGAGCCCAGTTCCTGCACATCATCTCGTGATAGTCTGGCAGAGACAGCTTCACAAATACCTTGCATCCCGATGTGCTACCATCGTCATTTACATAGAATGTCATAATACATTTTGAAAACATTGTAGATTTCTTTCTGCGAGTGCACTAGAACCTCTGCACTATTCCTAATACCCAGTATCGGAGTGCGTGTCTTATCAGGATTAACAAGCGATGCTAAAAGCCTTCCAGCCTAATCTCTCTCATCATGGATCTTGGATAGGTAATGTGTTAGACCTGTCAGCCCTAGGGTGGTCTTGCCCTGTTTAATTTCCCTTTTGCGCCTCATTTTTGCCACCATATTTTTACTGGACCTAGGTCTCCGGGCGCCTTGCCAGTGCTGAGGTGCAGGTGCTCTCTCACTCAAGATGGCTGCCACAGGCCCCTGCTACTGCAGAGGGGCCTTACACGCATACACACTAGTAGCCAGGGTCAGGCTGGGACATAGGGATACAGTATCCATTCCGTCCCCGCCTCTGGGCAACATAGCCAGACATGTGGAAGGTTCCAGAACCTTCCGGGCTGTGGGAGGAGTTATGTTTTGCCGCCGTTGGGAGGGTCACCTGACCTAGGGGTATAGGAGGCTTGGAGGGAAATCTTTTAGTCAGTTGGGGCACCACTGATCCTGGGAGAACCTCTGCCGGAGTACAGGCTTTAGGGCCTAGGGGGAGACCTACACTACTGCTGCTGACAAGGCTTAGGCCCTGCTGTAGTAAGTTAGCTGAGGAACGCCCACCACCCACTGACCTTGCCCAGCGTGAGGGGACCCAGGGAACCACCTTCAGCGTGCTGGGAAGAACATCAAGCACTCCCAGAACCACCAACTCATTCCCCCCTCATAAGAAGAAACTTCTGACAAGAAACTATTGACAAGAAACTTATAAGAAACTTCTGACAAGAAACTCCTGACAAGAAACTCCTAAGAGGCAACCAATCGGAAACAGCCGCAAGAAACCTTAATTTGGGGAGGCCTGACCGTCCAGCAAGGCCTGAAACCTAAACTGCCACACTGGGGATCACCAGGTAAAGCGCCGTGCCCTGAAGCGCTGGACCTTCACCCCCTATCAACTCCTGCCTGCTGCTGGGCTGCCCCCAAGAACCTTTCCAGTCAGCCCTGCCCACAGGCTGCTGGTGCGCCCGCGTTCTGTCTCCACGAGGGAGAAACTGCCCCCCTCAGGTCACTGACCTCGTGAGGGGAATCACCGCCGCGGCCGCCGCCGCGTGAGGAGAAGTGCTGCTGTGAGGGAAGCCCTCCTCGAGGCCGTGTGGTGAGGTGCGCCGTCCGCGCCCTCACCGAAGGAAGCGCTGTGGTGAGGGAGGCCCCTCGAGTGGATGTGGTGAGGTGCGCCGCCCGCGCCCTCACCGAAGCCTCTAAATTTCCCCCAAGACATCACCGCCGGGCCCGGGGCCCCACAGCCGAAGTCGCGGCCGAAGAAATCACCGCCGCAGCCCAAGGGGGCCGCGTGAAGCAGCCGCGGCCTAGCGCGATCCGCGAGGCCTCCAGGCCCCGCCGACACCGTTGCTGGGCAACCGGGGACGCCGGCCACGCCCCCGGGAAGGCCGCGCAGCGATTGGGCGCCGGCTCCCGCCACGCCCCCCAGCGCCGACGGAGGCCGAGGAAGAGCTCCGGCCGTGCAGAGGGAGACGGGGAGCCGGCCGGAGAGGACTTACGGCTCCCGCTCCCCTTCCCGAAGTCTCGCAAGGCCCGCATCCACTCACCTGATCCCAGGGGCCGGAGGAGGGTGATACCGGCCCCCGCAATGTCCCGCAAATCCACTTCCTTGATCCCGGGGGCCGGAGGAGGGTGATACCGGCCCCCGCAACGACCTGTAATTCCGGCCAAAAGGGCCGAGGTACCCCGACCGGGCCCCGCCCTCCAGAACACGGGCCGGGCCTGGAGATTGCCAGTCGCTAGGAAGCGCGACCAACGACCACGCCTCAGGTGAGCCCAGGAGGCCCCTAGGGCCCACAGAAACGCCACTGGGGGCCGGGGGCCACATTAACCCTTGAATTAAACCTGTGTAACTTTCCCCATGAGGCGAGGCCCCGGAGAGGAGTGGGCCTAGCCTGGAATTAACCCCTGAGGGACACAGAAGCCCCAGAATACAGGACATGTTGAGGGGTTCCCCACATTGTTTAGTCATTTAATGCTGATGCCTATTGTAATTACTGCCTAGGCCTATGCTTATAACTGCAAAGTCTTTATCTAAGGGGAAAGTGATTAATTGAATTGAGCTGAAGTGTACACCGCCAAGAGTTGAAGTGTTTTAGGTTACAGGTGTACTGGAGTTGCGACGCCCACTGTACTGAATGTGGGTGCGCCTAGATTAATGCAGGCCTATTGAAATGTAACGTGAAAAGCCTTCTTTTAAGTAATTGAATATGCTTGAAGTGAACTGCATGTTTAGGCCCATGTTTTATTAATGCACCTTGTGATCATTATTGGTGCTACGTTTAGGAAATTATTCCTGCGGCCTCTTAGTGGCCTTCAATGTTGATGAGCTATGATGCTTTATTAAGAATGTGCACCAGTTGAGTAATGCAATGATTTTAAATGTAGATCTGAATTAATCTGCCTCATCTGATGCTACCTTGATTTATATATAAAAGATCTTGATTTTAAATACACAAGCCTGGTGTGGTGTCATGTTATTGCGTTCGCATTCCTGAGTCAAAGTAAGAGTGTGCTGCACAACTGCCTTACACATTGCCTTCGCGTGCTTTCCCGCCTCGCGCCATGCTACCGTGGCGGACTCGGTAAACCCGGTTCCAACATAATGTTTGTAATCATAGCCCTTTAAGCGTTCAACAAGGTCAAGGAGGTGTGCTGCGTCTGATCCATATAAGGACTGACACCCCCCCATTCTGTACAAAGGCAGACTATGACTTGTGCTAAACCAATCCCACCATCTGAAGAGCCTAGCCTTCAGGTTTAGTTAGATGCGTCTCCTGGAAGAGCACAATGTGTGTTCCCGGTCTCCTAATATACGACTGTGCAGTACATCTCTTGCCAGTGGAATGGAGGCACCTTACATTCAATATTACCAAATTCAAGCGGCCCTCAGTGGCAAATGTAGTAGCCATCCAGAGTAACTGGGGAGTACGCAACCACCAGTTTCCTTTGTCTGTCTTTCATGTTGTGCCCATGTGTATCCTAGTAGAAAGAACGTGACATTACTTTTAAGAAAAGCCGCCCAACAAACCTTTCACAGGACTGAGTACCAACTGTAAATATGTTTCCAAAAAGTTTATCCAATAATTTTTTGAACGGAAAAGAAGTGAAAAAGTAGTTAAACGACAGCTTTCAATTGATAGCAGGATCTCATGCTAGGACTAACATAAATCTAGGCTGGTAAAAATATTTGGTTCATCCAAGGTAGCAAAAAATATCCTGGATTTCAGAAGGGGGTGACAGTCAACCAAGATCTGTTAATTAAGTGACCTGAGGTTGGCACATTATCTTGATTTGCCTGTTTTTTTTTCCAGACCAGAACAGTAGGGTCGATCCATTTAGATTAATAAGTAGGTTGGGTGACACTTTCCTTGCCCATATCTTGTAACACAATGTTACTTACATTATAATCATGTGTTCGTAGTGCTGTAGATTCACATGCTATGCTTACTACTGCCATCTAGTGTTGGGCTTTGATGTTTGCAAGTTGTTTTTCTCAAAGAAAGTCTTTCTAGTCACAGGATGCACCTTGACTGCACCCTTAGTTACCAATGTGCACCAAGTCCATGATAGACAGTTTTTAGCCCAGGAGGGCGCAACGGATGGTTGCATTGGACAGATTTGCCCTCTGCAACCAACTTCTCGCTCCTTTTCCTGAATTCCTTCGGGAAATGCTTAACTAGTTCTTGCATCTCGTCCCACTGTACCATGGTTAGCACAAGAAAAGGACCACAGAGTTTGCTATCCTCCAGTTGGCGGTGGCCCCTTCCCTGCAATATCGAGCTCTTTAACATGCCCTTTAACCAGCGCCACTGGAATTACGCAATTGTGCAGCTGCAACGTTTTCCGCATAATTATAGATTTGCCTCATAATCCACCAGCTGCTGCATAATCTGCAGATTTTAACAAAAAAAATAGTTTCTAGCTGAAACGTTACTAACGGTCTCATGTTGCAGCGCAGTTGAAGGCCCTTTGCGAAGGCTGACTGGTCACCTTTCTCTTGCTATATTTGGGTGTTAAACTGGTACTAATGGGTGCAACTAATTCCCAGACAGTGTTAACAAGTGTACATATGACAAAATAATACTATAACAAAGTGTGCAGCATAATTTACTGAACCCTGCCACATAATTCCAGTAGCCCTACCTTTAGCATGGACAAGAATTGGACTGACCTTTCTGATTTAAATAGTGTGTCCACTAAGAAATTATCTTCCTTGTGGAGGACATGAATATCCACCTTATGAAAGCTGGCCGGGAACTGGGCATCCATTCCATCGGTGTGAATTCTCTCCGAAGGAGTTGTCTAAGACAAGAGGTACACGTCCCCAGAAAGAGCCCGAGGCCCTATTGTTTGGTAGGCGATCGACTAAAGATCGGTGTTCAACGAATGCCTATGAAAGCACAGACGACTATAGCTTCTCCAACTATCAGTGTTGAATTTAACAGCGTAGGTCTATGTAACATGGTAAACATGTCGAATGTCAGAGCCACGTTGGTATACGTCCGACCCCGATGGCAAAAAAAAACCCAAAACAATCTATCATGGAGTTGGTGCCCAGGCGCAGTGCCAACTAAGGGTGGAATAACAGTGCACCCTGTGACTTGGAAGACTTTCTTCAAAGAAAAACAACTTGCAAACATCTGAGCCCAAAATTAGAGGGGAGGATTACGCAGAACGTGTGTATCTACTGCAATACATTCTGCGAACAGTACTTCCTAAAACTTAGTGGTACATTTCTGAGAAAATGTCCGACAAGAACAGCTTTGTCTTTAAGTTTAATTTGATGAGAGAAACTCCTTACACAGCATAATTCTTTTCTAAAAACACTTGAAATTTTCCCAAATCCTTAAAACGCTGTCTTCATGTTCCACTTCTGAGATTTATAAGATTGGGCAGCAGGATCCTGGTTTAAGAGTCATCCCCAAATTGCCCTGAACCTAACGAATGCTGTCCTTTGACGTCAACACTTTTCCCTGTCTTTGAACTGGCTGTTGGATATGAAAACAAGCATTGGCATAGCCAATAGGTCTCGCCTTTGGGACCTTATAAGGGTTCAGCTAGAGCTATTGGCAATGTTTTAAGGTATCTTGTGCACACAAAAAACAGTATTTGAAGGTTAATTATTTGCATAGTGCACATCATATACTTTTTGTTAATGCAGCATATCCGTTATTTTATTAAACAGATGCGAAACGCAGATTGTGCTTAAAGGGAGCTTGTAAAACACCCGCGGTAAGATGGTAGAAAACATACTGCATAATTACAAAAGACGTGACACAATAATAAATAAGCATACCTACGACGTTACAAAACATTACACACTGATTAATGTACAAACTGAATTGAGAAAGTAAACAAAGGTCCTTTTATTCTGGTAAGGAAGACTGTATAAGTGTTGAGACACAGCCTCTGACGGGGTCACAGCAGCAGGCAGGACAACAGCAGCTGCACTTTTGGGTTATAGCGGGTGAAAGTGTGTAAAACACTGAGTATATTGACACGCAAGGGTTTGTTTCTGAAGTTACCACGTGTAGGATTCACTCATTACTTTTTTAAGTCACAGCAACACACGCACTTGCGTACATGCAGACACACCACCCAGGAGCATCTGAGATCTCTGAGAAAATATGTAAGGACATGCATACTCTGTTCACACATTTCTGAGGATGTTATGGTCAGGCATGTCTGAGGACATCTTAAGATCGGGAATGTGAAAGAACATGTATATGTTAAGGTCCTGCATACATCTGAGAGGGTTCAGAACAAAAGACAACCCGTCTTCATGATCTTGGGCAATCTACTGGGCATGTGATCTTCCTCATCATCACCTCAACTCTCTCCATAGTGGCTAAATATAAACGACATCTCGTTAAATACATAAGAAATAAGCAAGTTCATGTCATGTTTATGTGGTGCATGAAAGTGATGTCACACTGAGTGGGGCCTTTAGGCTGTGGAATAGCTGCTCTCATGGAACCAACATGCGTGCACATTTAATACTGGGCGTTTTCAGGGTGCGTCCAAGAGGGTCACTCAAGGGCATAGTTCTTGAACCTCAAAAATGTAGGATCTCGAATTCATACACAAATTGACACATTCCACTTGCACTGAATGCGTGACAAATTCGGGATTGTGAGCGCATCCTGAGATGTAGGAGTTATGCTTGAAATAAGATTACAGCTGTCCCATTTTCACACAATGATAGGCACTGACTTTAGTCTGCTTCTAACTCTTCACTTTGATGAATTACGATCTTAAGCACAGTGATACAGTGCGAGTTGCCCAGGATCACACAATTGAGACTACCTCTCCAGCAAACCACTGACCGACACAACGTAGATCTTGTTGCAGTGATAAACAGAGAGCTTTACAGACATTTTCTTGTATATCTGGCACAGCGCAGTGCTGTGAATTAGATTACACAAAGCGGAGGGATGTACGTGTGATTGGGACAGTAAAAAATACAAGTGCTTTTAAATTACATATTTACATGAAACACAAAATGAGAACCACAGCGGTGGGTAACAATAAACGTCCGTTATTCAGCGCCAAGAAGCCCCAGAGGTGAACGTGCAATTAAACATGCATATTATGTACACGTTTACATGCACAAGCAAATTAGGCGATCTGCCAAAAATTAAAAGATTGTTGTTGAACCACGACAGGCAGGAGTAAAACCCGCATCTCCCGGTCCCGCCACTTTCCTACCCCTCAAGCAAGCCTCTTACTGTAGCAGTAGCGCCCCTCGAAGACACCTAGCGAGCAATGCACACAGAATGAGACAGCCACATATCGGAAATGTAAGATTATAAAGGGACCTCAGAGCTGAATGGAAGATTTTACATTGCGTGCAAGCCTTCTATTTCACTAGACAGCAGTGTAAGCGCCTCTCTGTAATCTACAAACACCCCGCCTCCAACAATCCTCTTTACAATCAAAGAAACCTAACAGGCTCTGTGAAGTCTGAGAGTGACTCAGGCAAGCATTACGGGCCGCGAGAGACAGAACGCAGGAGAGAGATCTGCACTTCCTGTAGGCTGGCCCATCGGCGGCGCGCACTGCAGCCCCTGCTATCCGAGCCCCCACCAGAGCCCTCAACCCCCGGGGAGGGGATCCCGAACCGGGCACGGCCGGAGATCCAGCGCACGCCCCCGCGGAGTCACGCAGAGATCACTGGAGCCGGCACGCGACGCGCGTGACACCCAGGGACCACGGCAGCGGCATTCCGAGCCCCGGCGTCTCCGGGCGACCTGCTGCAACTCGACTGGGAAGGGGCCCGGGTGTGAGGTGACTCACCAGGCAGGCATTAGTAATGGGCTGCCTGGCCTCCTCGCCGCCCCCCAGCAGCCAGGAGAGCTGCCAGTTAACCCCCAAGGCACAGGCCAGGAATCCGGCTGCGCGCCTCTCTTTTCACTTTCTTTGGAGAACACGGCTGTGCGCTGGAGTGAGGCCGCTTCATGTCAGGGGGGCTCCCAGCCGAGATCACCCGTCGCCCGCAGTTGGAAGGGTGTGCGTGGCCAGGATTCTGGGGTCGATTTCAGTAAACACACGATGCTCTTTCTGTTTATTCATTCGGTTTATTCATTCAGTCGAACGCCTTCCGATGGAAGTTCAAGTTGAGCCAGCCGTGCAATGTCAAAGCGCCCACACTGCAGCGTTTTAAAGATTGAGCGCTATAAAACGAACGCTACGCTGTGGATGACAACTTGTAAAACAAGAGAGGAGCGGGGGCGAGCGAGCGCGGCAGCCTGCAGAGCTGACCAGACGCTCGTGCGTCATGGCCTTTTAACTGAGATTACGCGCAGGGCAGACATCTGTTTCCAATTACGATAATTGGAAACAGATGTCGGCCCTGCGCGCGTAACCGCCCGAAAGCTGACCACACGCACGAGCGTGTTGTCAGCTTTCAAAACCCCCTTACATAAAGTCTTCGCCTAGCAGCACTTGCGCGCTACTCGAGGCTCGACCTAAAAAGTAAATAAATAGGTGTTTCCTCCATAAGAAAATACTTTCACATCTGGTTCTTCTAATTTAAGATTATTCCAATCTAACCAAAGGAAACTGTTAGAAATGATAGTAAATGGGAAACCAGAATTGACTAGCACATCAATGGAAAGGAACATCATTATTGGTTTCAATTCCAGGAGGAATGTAGGGTTGCTCATCAGTATCAAAGGGCTGGTGATGTACCTTGAATTCCTCCATGCTTAAAATCATTTTACAATTTTGCTTCTTCTTTATTGCTATCAATCATGTGTAACATTAACTTTTCTAGATATTTTTTGGTACTAGAAATATTGCAAACATTGGCAAAGTGACAAAACTGTTTACATTTAAAGCATTATCTTCAACAGTAGAGTGCACTTTGGAACCTCAACAGCATTTTGCTTTTTTATTATTATAGCGGAAGACTTTATTACAGTTCCGTTTCCTGAAGTGCCCTGGCAAAATGTTCCCATGGATTCTTTGGGTCCATTCCATAGGTTATCCATTTCTTGTAAATACATTTTAGTTTTGGCAGATTACGTCTCCAGAAAGGAGGAGAGGGGGGGGGGGGGAATAGACGTTTATTAAAGAATCCAACACAGAGGTTGTCTTGTCCTTTTTAGGTCTCGCCTACACAGCACGTGCGCTGTGCTACAAGACTTATTGTCTACAATTCAGCATGCTTACCAGCCTCCCAAAGCATACCAGTAGTTGTTTTCTTTGTCACTCTCATTTGCAATCTTTCAATTGCCTAGCTCCCATAGGTGGTTTGCCTTCTTTTCTTGTGTTAGTTGCTCTCTGGTGCATGGACCAAGTACTTGTTCTTCCTTGTCTTTCTGCAACACACTATTTTTTTTTTTACTCTATAAGCATTTCAGTATTATTCCTGGATATGCAATGTGTTTTTCTATTCTTGTGGTAGGAATGCAAATAGCCACAGCAAAATGTGTGTGTTCTAAACTTCCTACAAGAGAAAATGTGGGCATATCATTGAACTACGCACTAAAATGCTACATACACCTTTACCTGCACAGAAACACTGAGGTGATGTGTTTCATTAAAATATTTTAGTTTTTATGCTGGAGCTTGAATTTCTAAATGAATGCTGTGCACAGACAACATCCACCTGTTTCCTCCCAACGCTTTCCCTCCATCATCCCCAATCAACAAAACAAATAATACTCAACAATCATTTTCTTTCTTAAGTCATTTATATTGTTAACAAAAAATATATTTATGTATAAAATCTGAGTGCAATGGACCAAGGTATCCCTTTTATGTTTACAGGAAGAGCAGAATAGGTCTTTGTTGGTCAGCATCCCTTTGGAAAATATTGGCAGTAGATGTTGAGATCAGCCTACTCTACCCATCAGTTGGAGGTCAGTTGTGGGAACAAAGAATGACCGTAGAAAGTGTGCCTCCGTGTTGCAAGCACACAACAGCGACATGGGAGCAACTTCTCCCCTGCAAAGTGCTCACCAGGATGGGGCATCTAGAGAAAGCACGTTACAATACATTCTCCACAATGCTTTAGGTATGTGAATGGGACCAAGAGGACACTGTCACACTAATGCGTCTCCACCACCATACGGCTTTAAAAATCTACAACCACATGCGTACTCCAACATCAATGTTTGAGTCATGAATATTTTCATTAGGTTTTTGCTCACAAGAGGGTCATAGCAAGAGAAAATGACGTACTAAACTGGGATGGGTAAGGTCGGAGGACCACGCCATCCTGCACCAATCCCACTTAGCAGAGATCTACAAGTAAAAACCTAGGAACTTCATCAGAAGGTGGATGCTGAATTCTACTGTTGCCACTACAATACCACTGCAGTGCAACACCTGGAAGGATGGGAGGTGAAGAGGTTTAACGGAGCAGATCTGGTCGGTTCTGTCAAGTCGGATTCCGTTCTGGTTTCTGAATTAGTAGTTAGAAAAAATTTGCACATGTGGCAGTTTGATAAATCTCCAACCGTCAGATATTCAGATTACCAAAAATAAAAATGGAGGCTCCTTTAGCCTTGGAGAGGTAGGCATATACATAAGATTTACTCACCAGTGCACATTTCCACAAAGAGCAATCTATCTGCCCTGAGAGGCACAGGGGATGCTGCTGAATGAACAGCTCCGCTCAGCCACAGAGGGCTGGTGTGCTGCGCTTCTTTTAGCACAAGCTCTTGTGCCACAGAGGGCTGGTGTGCTGCGCTTCTTTTAGCACAAGCTCTTGTGCCACAGAGGGCTGGTGTGCTGCGCTTCTTTTAGCACAAGCTCTTGTGCCACAGAGGACCGGTGTGCTGAGCTTCTTTTAGCACAAGCTCTTGTGCCACAGAGGGCCGGTGTGCTGCGCTTCTTTTAGCACAAGCTCTTGTGCCACAGAGGGCCGGTGTGCTGCGCTTCTTTTAGCACAAGCTCTTGTGCCACAGAGGGCTGGTGTGCTGCGCTTCTTTTAGCACAAGCTCTTGTGCCACAGAGGGCTGGTGTGCTGCGCTTCTTTTAGCACAAGCTCTTGTGCCACAGAGGACTGGTGTGCTGAGCTTCTTTTAGCACAAGCTCTTGTGCCACAGAGGGCCGGTGTGCTAGCTTCTTTTAGCACACGCTCTTGTGCTAACATTCTGCCCTCGAGTTCGATGCCTCAACACCAGCATGAAAGCAAGGCTTTGCATTTTCCAGATATCTTCTAATCAAAGTGTAGATTACCTCAGCTAAAGCCAATTGATGTTATAAATGCACTGTCAATAATTAGAACACTATGGCCGGGAAAGCTTTTCAGTCAGCAAAACACAAAGGGGGGGGGGGGGGGAGTTTCCAGCTCGTGCCATTGTTCCTGGAATAATCAGCAAGGCCACCAGCGGATGAGCGCTGCCCGAAAAGGGCCAAGCAGACGCCCTTGCTATGATCACATCTATTTAGGCCTTCAATTCTCCCCCTTCTAATTCTTGCAATGTAATTTGACTGGGGGCATGTTATAACATTTCCAACATAAATGGTTACTAATAACCTGATCTAGAGACATGGGTGTAGAATGACAAACCCACAGCCTACTAAATATGTGGAGGAGGGGGACGTGGAATATGAGACCCTGGAAACTTGTTGACAGAAGAACCAAAAACTAAACTTCCCCATTGTTAGTGAGGGCCAACAACAGAACCCAAAAGCAAAATGAGTGTGAACATAGCATATGGTGTTTCACATGGGAAATAAATACCTTAATATGATTCCGTCGTCCAAACCGTCCAAAACTCCAAATCAAAAGAAAAACCGTTCTGGGTACTACAAGAACTCTTAACAGATCAAATAACTTCCATGAGAAGATAGTCATGAAGTGGCACTGCACTCCTGGCCGGCACATATGTAGATTTAGCACCCAAAGGAAGAGGTCAGATGGTTAACTTCAAAATGTCTACTGAGAAATCCATTTTATAATAACACAAACAGGTGTGAGGCGCGCTTCCGCTGCGCAAGTATTCCAATTGGAATTTCTGAATTGTTCGCTGCACGTTACATGTGGATAAAGTTGCAGCACACACATGTCCTTTCTCGCACTTTGCCTATGTATCTCCAGTGAGGACTGCCCCTTGCTCACCAAATGTGCACATGAACAAAAAAAATATATATCTATAGAGGTCAGCTCTCACGCAGACTGTGTCCAAATATATCATGGTTATTTACCTTCCCAGCACAATCCCCTCCATCTGGATCAATGTATCATTTCTGAGACTCTTACCTATAGCGTGGCACTGATGGAAATTTGATCTCCACTGTGCTGACCCAGGAGCACACTCTCTCCGCTACCTACAGAGCTACCTCTGAAGCTCACGTTCAAAAAGTGCACACTTACAGATTATTCATGGAACACCTGCCGCATGTGGACCTCAGGCACGAGATCCATCTTTTTCACTTAGTGAATTATTACAGCTTGGCCCAGTATGCAACCATCACAGTAAGCAGCTCGGTCTTAAACAGAAAACAAAAAGATACCCATGTCATATACAGTATATACATTGCTGTTAGAGAGGAAAAAAGACAGCATGAGTGAGACTTGCTAGTCCACAATGAAATACTACATCCTGTGTAGTGCATGAAGGCTGTGCATTCTAGAATAGTTCCGTTCAGCTGCCCAATCAGCCACCCGTTTCGAAGTGAAGGTGATTCAAGATGGCTAAATGTACCCCAGCTCTACCTCACCCTATGTCTATCCAATTTTGGGTACAGTATTTACAGTGACTCATATGAACGAAGGAGGTTTGTTCGTCAGTGGATTTTAAGGTTAGCCATACTGAAACAGCTGTGACGTGTTATGGCCATTTTTAAATGGCTCCTGTTGCAGTGTATGAAGAAACGGTCTGTAGGACCAGCGGAGACTTCAGTTCACACAGGGCCTGCGTTCAGTTCACCCCGAGCTTCATCTGTTCCTATTACACACACCATTGACGTCCTGAGAAGAGAAGACTGACAGTAGCCTGCTCGGTGGTCAGCTGTCCACGTAAACAAAGAGAATGTCCTCATCTGTTCCATAGCTGCGCCAGGCCTCCTCGAAGTTGCTCATGCTGGTGCGGCACATTCCTAAAAAACAAAAGAGTTAAAGTCATGGCTAAATTTAGGGAAACCGCAACAAAACAAAATATTGACCAGCCCATCTTTAAAAGCAGTGCTAGCCTAAATACAATAAACCAACAAAACGGAGTATGTGTCTTGTGATCCCTGTTCAAGTCTCTAGAAAACAAGTGCAAGCCTCCCTCAGATACAACTACAAAGGTCTTATATTGACCTTTACCACAGCTCAGAGAAGGTAAAGAAACATGAAAGCAACCTGTGATCATCTTTGAAGTGCCCAAGTCATGCATCCGCGCGTAGAGAAAAGCAAAGAACTCACAGGCGTTGTCAAAAAAAACCACAGAAGTTTCAAACCAGCCTGTTTACATGCAAGACTGATAAAAGTTACCCTTCACATCAGTAGGTTTGCTAACTCTTCCTCGAAAATTACCCGATTTAAACTCCACCTACCACATTGCAAATTGAATTGCTTGTAGTTTCCGACGAGAATGGAACCATCAAATGTGGTGCTGATAGAAGCCACCTGGATTCAAAGAGCAATGCCCTTATTTTACAGTGCACACATTGCATAGCACCATCCACCACAATCCATGGCCCCTCTGAAGGGACTCAAACAAGAGGGCCCCCCACCTCTTAGCGCTCAGAAGGATAAGGGGGTGTATTTTGTAGCTTAAGAACTATATGCAGACAGCGTGGACTGGCATACCTCAGGGTTAACACATGCAGGGCTACTTCTTAGCGTGGACTGGCATACCTCAGGGTTAATACATGTAGGACTACTTCTTAGCGTGGACTGGCATACCTCAGGGTTAATACGTGTAGGGCTACTTCTCGACATTAGGGGGAGGACTCCAAAACGCTCAGGTCTAAGCTCAGTGTGAAAGGAAAAGCTATCCTTGAGCATGGAGGAGTGAAAAAGCACTACCGGGAGGACAGACATAGCAAGTTTAATTTTTACTGATTGATGTAGTATAGTGCACTCAAACACGACAGTGAAATTCATGGAATAGCTCACACTGCAGATCATATACCTGGGCACTGGTCTACATGATACCAATTAAAAGGGAGAGAGCGAGAGAGATGGGTCGTAAAAAACACGAAGAAAAAGATGTCGGATCACGACAGAAGAGAATAAACGTATTAAAGGTGGGAGGGGAGGTATGTTGGTGAGTGATAGAGTAAATATACTTATTTAACATATGTGTAGAGTGCAGCCATATCTTAAAGGAAGCCGGGCTTTATCCAAAAGGAATAAAAATTAAGTTAATTCAAAGATAAAATGAGAAAATGAAAATACAAAATAAAAGATCCAATGAAGGTAGGATAAGACAAGCAAATAATCCATAAAAATATGCAAAAAAAAAAAAAAAGAGACGAACGAAGACACCTTCAAGTCCTCACACAAGAGGGAAGTCTTCGAGGTTGTACTCCTAATGTGAAGATTAAGGCAGGTGCTGTCATGGCAGAAAACGGACCGCCTGTGGAGCGGCTGTAGTAAAAGGCAGATTGGAGAATTTGGGTTTCTTGAACTTAGTCGATTATGCACTTTTTTTTGTTCAGCCCTTGGAGTGACCCAGAACCCTTCTGAAATGTGCAGGTTGTTTGGCAAAAGGGGATAGGAGGAGAGATAATTCAATTTCGGGCCCTTATCTGTGGGATACTCACGGTCCGCATAGGCCGGGTTGTTGTAGAAGACGCTGCCCACGGCCCGGTTGTAGCCGCACAGCACAATGAAGTGGCCCTGGTAGTCGGGGTTTCTGCAGAAGCACTTCTGGCCAATAGGGAGGAAGCAGCAGTATTTGACGGGGCTGGAGCACAGGTCGCACAGCAACAGCACCGCGTTCACCAGGACTATGGCCACGTGGCCCTGCGACAGGTGGTCCTGCAGGTCGTCAATCCTCACAGCGCTAGGAACAGAGACAAGCAAGGAAGGTGAGGTGAGTCTTATGCACACTTCCATCCTACAGGCAGAGGCAGAAGCGGGCTTTCACTCCGCCTCAAGTCAAGATCGGGCTAGTACTGGACCTCCGACATGAAGTACCGCGCAATGCATCACACATGAAGAACAGCTCTGGAGCCCTCGACAGACGTGTACAACTGGAACCCAACCCCTCTGGCACCCGTCCCATCCTATGGTCTCTAGAGCACAAGGCCTGGGCCTTCCAATCAGGAGACAGTGTGTGCAGATCGCATCAGGACGAATGGGTGGAATAATAAACTTCCAACATCACATCAGCCCTCTCTCACACACAGATCACAAGTGCAAACGCAAAAAGAGCGCAACCGTTCACAAGTGTCTAATACACCAAGTCAAAGTATTTACAATCATTAAAAAATATATACCTTCCTGCATGCTTACAATTCTTACTCATGATTTTATGTTGTTCGAATCAAACGCTTAGAAGCAATTAGTCTGAAGTTGCATCGTGCTAATGTTTCTTTTGTACTCGGGGTCTGATTACAAGCGGCTCATTAAATTGAGATCTCTGACAAACACCTGTTTGTGCAGGGATCGCAATTAGAAGCGAGATGAGGTTTCCCACGCCTAATTAGCAGATGCAATAAAGTTTGCACCCTCTGTTGAACTTCACTATGGCAAATTTATGGGAATTTAACAGACGAAAAGGGTCAAGTCTTTTACAGGGCATGCATTTAGGGACGACAAACCCCAACAAAAAGTCAGAACATGCGATCATTATTGCACCAAATAAATTGTGAACACCTCTGTGTCAGAATATCAGGGTGCGATAGTTAACGCATCCCACGAGGGACACCCCTAACCAGGCCCTTAGTAAACGAAGCAAATGAAAAGAAGGCAGCACGGCCAGGAGAGCGCCTCCTCGCGACAGGCAGGGTGCGGACAGTTCGACCTACTCTAGCTCTCGTCTTCGTAATCAATATGAAGGAGGCTCTGCACATCTACCACCCCTGCCTGGAGTCCTGTTACTCCCCGCTTGTAATACTGGGAAGCAGAACAAAGATCTACCAACTACCAGCAGAAAAAGAGATACTGTCAAGAGAGGCACAGAATAAAACCCGAGGCCAGAGACTGCACAGCAATGGTCACAAACACAGCTTACACAAGTATAAGAAACAGTGAACATACCCCAGTTCGAAGACTGCCTGACCACCCTATGACACACTCAGTAGTTCTTCCTTCAGACACCTTAGTCAGTGGTGAACTACACCAGCCGGCAAATAACATGCACTCGATACGTTAACCAAATTAAAACAGCCTCCTCAAAACAAAAAAGCCAGAACCTTTTTTTGGGGTGTGAGCAAATTCCCCTTGGTGGTTACTGTGGCAGGCTGTGTACCACAAACCTTCACATCAGGAGCGTAGGACTGCAGGTATCACACAAATGAATGCGGTGCAAGTCTATTTGGAGTGGTCCTGGGTGACACAACCTATGCTTTGAGGTCTGATGCGACACAGGGGAAGAGAAAACACCATTTCTCACCGTTTCTCCACCACCACCCCGCAGGCTGCAGCGCCGGCGAAGAGCTGATTCACTCGGTTCTCTTCGGTGTCGAAGTGTTTCCTGTAGAAAGACTGGTAGAAAAAGCAGGTGTAAACAAATGCAAATACAATAATATGATGCCATTACAGCTACGGCCCAGACTGTGGAGGTCTCACAATTTGTTTTCTGCGTAGGGACACAAAGTTGAATGCAGGGATGTTGAGGTTTTAACAGGAGATGCCTCTAATTAAATTAGCATAATTTATTTAATGGCGTGGAAAGGGAGCAGGAGATGTTTCATGAACCCCTGCCAACCAACCCTCTTCTATGCAGGTATGACCTTAAATAAATACGACTTTGTACCCAAGCAGAGAGAAACAAGAACTGGGTGTCACAATTCATAAAGCTCCAAGAAGCCCACCAAGGAAAACTAATGGAGCTCACCAGCTGCAGAACATTGAACAAGGGTCTCCTTCACAGCCAACAAGCGGGCACAGCCACGAATAAAAGGACTTCCATTAATTAACAAAGTGAATAAATAAAGGACAGTGCAGGCGGTCAGATCATGTCATCTCAGTTTGGTCTGGCTAACTGTATTCCAGGCGCTGGGACCACTCACTGCAATTTACGTCAGTACTGCTGCTAGGATGGGATGACAGACACACAAATTCTGAATTCCTAACCAACTTCTGTTTTGTTTATCTTGAGGTGAAACAGGAACGGACAAGCAATAGTCCTAAACCAACCTTTCACATTCATGTAGCAAAGGACCTTAAAGATGATCTCTCTCCGCTTTAGTCACAGAAGAGTGCCCACAGCCTCATGGGCATTCTCAGCTTATTGTACGCGGATCCTCGTGCTAAAGGAGTAGGCAGCTGCTGGTTTATGCAGATATGGCAAGGGAGGATGCCTGCAAATGTGCTTGGCTTTTATTGAGACTTTTAACTCAGTCCAAGATAGCCTTCCATAAAACAATCTCTATTTTGGCTCAAAATCTGGGATTCTGTCAGATCATGCCACAACAACTTTCAGTCCCAAGTCAACCAGAGTGGACAAGCAGAATATAAATTTACTGGCCGGTAAATTGCGTTTTTTTAAATTTACTTTTTGCATCAAAAGCACAAAAATTATCTATCAATGTTTTCCATAGATCCAATGTATCTTTATTTGTATATATGAGCTAATGTGGTTTGTTAGTATCTGCTTACTAATTTGGGTTCAGCTATAGAATATCAGTTGAGATTATTTTTACATTTTTTAAATTGTTCTGCCATTAAAAAGGTCCTGGAAATGGCAAATCTTATAAGTATCGTCTTGCACTAGAAGAAACCATGATCCATTTTCCATTTGTGTCTGCAGTGATCGCTTTGTTGAAAGTGCACCTTAAACAGGGCAGGGGTTGCAGCATTATGACCGGGTGGCTCAGGGGTGGATGGGCTTCCGTGTCTACTACTCGGGCTCTTTTGTCAGAAATGTAGCGGTTCCCTCCGCCTCTATGTGAGGCAAATAAACTTGCTTTTGGCAAGCTCTGGCTCCGCCAAACCCCAAATGGAGCCCTTAAACTTGCAGACTGTTAGAACTCCTTGTCAAAATGTGATGATCATATTGGGCATATGTTTCAGACTGGTTTTGGCAGGGTGTTCCTTGTGGTCATAAGCCCATGCCTATAAGCAGTGAAGGCAGATAAAAGGATAGGACAAATAATTCTGAATCAGGGGTGTGGAATTTAATAAAATATCTACTTGTCCATGGGACAGGTTGCTTCATAAAACTACTTGTCCTGTAACAAAATCCACTTGTCCCTTTGGTGCCATGTAGTGCAGAGACAAATTATGGCAGCAATCTCATTATATAAGAGCTCTGATAATAGCCTCTCTGATTATGCCAGAGATCATATCATAGTAGGGTTCGAATACTAGCAATTCACTTGTTTTGCCGCCTTTACACAGATCTACATACTGGGACTGTAGTTAGCATTAAGCAATAGTTCCCCATGGTTGGAATGCCCTTTTGAGTCTGTGCAAACCTACTAACTTGCATGTTTTAGGGGTTTATCATCAGCTTGTTCCTAACATTTTCTCATATAGAGAAAGGCTGTAAATTTACTCCTGACAAGGGTAGAGGTAACAATTCTTCAAGGGTTGAGGAAAAAAAAGTGGTCGGTGGGAAAGTCAACTTGTTTCCACACAACAAATTTTCGCACGAGGAAATCTACACATGATTATTTGCCAGTGCCAAAATGAAGTTCACAAATATTTTATAGGAGTACAATTTCCTGACCTACTTCTGTAAATTTTTGTGAATTCATGAAAGCTGTAAATCTGCACTACTGCAAGGACATATACCATGGGTGCACTTTTGTGACTTTCTTTAAGAATTGGGCCCCTATTTAGATCTAGTGTTTTGTTTTTATTAAAATCTCTCTCTCCATCTACCGGCTGGCTTGACTGAATGACAATTCTGCTCTTTCACAAGGAGCATATTGGCATGCAACGCAGTTTTGTTCAGGGACAGGAACTACTGTGGCATGATTTGGTTTGAGACCAAAAATATTTTTGCCAATGTATGTTATAATGAGGAGGGCCCGACAGCTCCCACAACAACAAAGTTTTACAAAACCCATGTCAAAACAAGGCACGCATTGACATAACCAAAAGCCTGACCACCAAAGTCATATCTATTGGTTTTGCCAGTGCTTGTTTATTTTCATGTTCCCTATAATTTTGTTGCAACTGGTTGCACTGGATTTTCCATTATGAATATTTAGGGGAAATACTAGCATGCATCAACACATTTTGCTAAATGATTCTTCAAAGAAATGGTACCTAAAATTTCGCAGTAGCTTAACAAAACTTTTTTCCTAGTTGAATTTTTCATGACTATTTTTAAAGCAAAAGAATCAACCTTGCTTTCAAGCTTTTACACACATTTGCATCCAATCAGAGAGCATCCCCGAAGCTTTACACAGTCTTATATTGTTAAACTTTTCAAACGTGAGTAAACATTTTTATACTGGAACCACTGTCCGTAATGCAGTCTGAACTTACAACATTTCCTTAAAGCTCTCACCCTAAAAATAAAGGCTTTGTATTAATGAACTTGAAATACAAGTTCGAACAGCATTAACATATGGGCACAACTATTCCCTTACCTGCAGACAATGCCCTTCCCTGATCCATACTGTGGTACTGTGCTCTGGCAGCCAAAGGGTTTGTGCTGCAGGGGGTTGGGCCTACTTGTCCCAAGGATAAAATAAACATGACCACTTCTTATCCTTGACCCCAAAAATGTGTCTTGGGTGTCGGGCTATAGGAATTCCACACCTCGGCTGGAGGTATGCTGAATGCACAACATGCAATAAGCTGACCTGGTTCTTATAGCCTTTGTCCACCCCTAGTGTCTGCGTGCAGAAGCGGTGCTTCACTCCGAAATGCCGCATGAGGTAGGCCAGGTCAATGGTCCAAATGCTTTTAGTCAACCGCAGTTCTCCCATTGCTTTCTGGAACTCCTCTTCACTGAGCTGGTTCAGGTACCTGAGAAAGGATGAAACAAGTTACAAAAATCCAGAAAGAGAGGAAGGACACCAGAAGGGACACCTACTTTGGGGGGGTGGAAGAGGAAGGGGGGGGATAATAATAATAAGTTTGTGTAAACTGAACGGACTCTAATAGCTTCATGGGCTATACCAGTTTTGTCAAAGTTAATACAGGACATGCAACCAGTGGACAACACAGGAGAACTGGTCCAGGAGATAAAATTACACAGATACATGTCTATAGCGGAGTAGACATGCCTCAAATTATATTTTATGCTACCTCTGACAAAATGCAACATACCTGGCATCAATTTCTGTTCTCGGTGCTCTCCCCTTAAATGCTACACAGTTTTTGTTGCTTAAATCTGTCTCGCAGCGTCTTTCCCCTGATAGTTGCAGAAAGAATGTTCCCCTGAGATCTTTGTACATCGAGTAATCACCGCAGAGAAAAAGAAAAGGAAAAAGGGAGGGGGCTTATTTCAGTTTCTATTTTTCCTTGCTGCACTGTTGGACCCAGAGCATGGCACCTCTGGGTTTCGACTTTTGTTTTTGTGGACTGGTCATGATCGAAGGTGATTGCTTTTGCTGTACACGCAGTTCAGGCACCGACGATGGGTGTGTGTAATAGATTGTACAGTGCAAACCTAGATATGAAGCAACACAGTGCTCTACAAAGGTGAGCTAAACAAGAGAAGCATAAAGGTGGGGGTTGCGAGACGGCAGGACGAGGGGGTCCTGCCAGGGTCTCTCACCCGGAGGTTCACCAAGGATGTGGTGCTGCTTGAAAAGGCGGATCTTCAGGGTCATCTTAACGAGAAGGATGAGCCAGCTTTCTGCACCTGGGTGGGCCTGGGGACCAGATCTAAGCAGCCGAGCAAGAGAAGGCTTGGAGGCTTAATTCTCTGCCACACAACAGAGTACACACGCTCCGAGGTACTGACTTACTCCATGCCTACTTTTATTTCTAACTCCAAGCTTTGTATGTGGCGGTTGTTCCCTGTGTTCTCCCTCCCTGCTCAGACTTTACATATAATGGCTTTTTTGTACTATTCTGAATATTGTGTTTGTTGGACGTGATAATCTTGAAACGCATTGCTCTAAAATAGGAGGCGGGGCATATATCACTCACGAAATTCCATCTCCAGTGGTGATAAAAATGCCATGAATCGCAAGCAAGCGCTTTCTTGATCTGCTAACCTAACTAATAAAGCAGAGAAAGGCTTAGCTTTGCCTTGTAGGAGACAGGGTAGGTTTATAAATCGTCAACTGAAAGATCAGGGTTCTGTACTCTGGTTTCATTGCAAAAATATGAGACATTGCGTCAAATACTTAACTTTTCTAGTAGCCATAATGACTTATTCTCCAATATCGAGCACACTTAAATATCAGATTATTCACAAGGCATTGGGTGTGTTTTTAAGTATGCAAACTAACTGGAACTCTACAAGGCAGATGTTGGTTTTATCATTCCAAGAAAATATTCTGTGTGTTTTGACTGCAGTTACTTAATACAGGCTCACTTAGTAAGTAAATGCCTTTAACAACATTAGGGGCTGTATTACACAAGGTGCCACAGGGGCACAATGGGCATCAGCGCCCGCATTGCGCGCCCCGGGGCACTTTGGTATTACAAAAGGGGCCGCAGACGCATGTGCGGCCCCTTCTGTAATATCAATAGCGCGGGCGCACATAAAGCGCCAGCGCTATATTCAGAGTACGTTCTCTAATTTGCATGGGCATGTGGGTGTGCCCTATGCAAACGAGGGAATCCCTTTGCATCTGTGCCCACGCCGTATTACAGATGCAGGCGCATAGGCAAAGAAGCTCTCAGGAGGCGCACTGACAGTGGGCAAACTAAAAGGTGGTACACTGTCAGTGCGCCCCGATTGCAGCCCTCTGGCAGGGACAAAGGGGGTCCCATTGACCCCCTCCCCCCCCCAGACAACCCATTGCAGGCGGATGCAGTCACTGACTGCACCCACCTGCAAGGGGGATCTCTAATCCCCTTTAAAACTGCAGGCGGGTTGCTGCCAGCACAGTGAAACACGGAGCGTCTTTAAAGCAGACGCTCCTTTTTTCACCTCAATGCGCTGCCCCCATGGCAGCTCGAGTTTGCGGCTGCCCTGGGGACAGTGCATTTCATGTAATAGGGCGTACTTTCCCCGTTTGCACCCAGCGCACCCGTTTTAAAGTGCAAACGGGAGCAAACAGGGAAAGTGCGCCCTTTGCATAATAGGGTCCCAGTTGTATTAGCATAAGGAATTTCTGGCACTGCCTTCTCTGTCCCTATCCAGTTTGTAAGGATTGCTTGCACCAGTGGACTCCCTGTTCTGTCCCTATCCAGTTTGTAAGAATTGCTTGCACTAGGATATTGTCTGCTCTGTCCCTATCCTGTTTGTAAGGATTGTTTGCATTGACTGCCTGCTCTGTGCCTATCCAGTTTGTAAGAATTGCTTGCCACTAGTGAACTGTCCCCATCCAGTTTGGGAGATTTGCTTCCACGAGTGGACTCCCTGTTCTGTCCCTGTCCAGTTTGTAAGGAGTGCTTGCACTACCTGCTCTGTCCAGTCAAGGCCGCCACATCACGAACGTGGGAGGGTGCAGGGTGGGGGGGGGGGGGCAACAAGTGGGTGAGGGAGGAAAAATATTTTTTTAAACATATCTTTTCCCCCGCAGCCTCCGACATCTGCCTCGGAGCTCTCCTAACAGTATCTGGGAAGGCAGAGGCTGCTCAGCCAATCCAGACGTTGCTCTGCCGGGAAAGCAGAGTCTGGATTGGTCTGAGCGGCCTCCTCTGCCACTCAGACACTGCCTGGGAGCCTGAGGCATTTCTCCAACCCAGCTGTGAACACAGCTGCATTCACAGCAGGGTTGGTGAAAAAGAAGTGCGCATGTAGGTTTCTCCAACGGCCAAACATACATGCGCACTTCTAAGTGCCACCACCTGCCTGTCATTGCTCGGCCCTGCCCCACCCTCCACGCATGTCAAATCTAGTAAACGAAAAATAAAATGATATTGCTTCATTATCATTTTATTTTTCTTTGACTGGCTCTGACGAGTGGGGTGAAGCTCCTCTCTCCCTATCCAGTTTGTAAGGATTGCTTGCACTAAGTGATACTTATGATTTGCCTGTTTTGCAAGCTTGGACTGATGTCCGTTTGTGGAGGGGAGCTTAAACTGTGGCAGCTCATTTAGTACCTGTTTGGGAAGCTTGAAGAGAAAAAAAAAAACCATTTCCAATAGATCTAAATACTTATTTTTAAATGGTTGCACATGCTTATTAAAAATACTAAATTTATATTTCACGTTTACTTCAATTTGTATTGTTTTTCTGACCTATGTAAAACACGACATAAGCCTGCAATATCGACAAAATCCAGCTCTTATTTCCTTATCAATTCAGTTGTGACATCACTAGTCGCCTGTAATAATAAGACAACCTCGCTGTAATGACTTATTACAGTAGAGGTGTGATGTCATAGTGCCTGCTGCTACAGCCAGCATAGAAAGCAGCCCCCCCCCCCAGTGCTGTTTAAAAAATGAAAGTGATAACTAGCCTTTTAGCTCTCTCATCTGAATTATTTCTTTCCTTCCCCGAAGTGCACACCATAACTGATGGTGCCTGCCATATTTTGGTGTTTGTAGACAGGCTTTGTTTTTCATAGGCCATCCGCAGAGTAGCATACTGAGCATGGTGAACAGCAGGGATTACTATGCATGTTCTGCATTATATATCAAGTGGCGATTTCAGGGTTTTTGGGTTTGCGTTCACTGAACCATAACTAACCATGTTCCTGTTCAATAATGCACACAGCATTTGGCAACGTGCATCAGGGTTGATAAAAGGGAACTGGCCCTATATCTCCCACCCACACCATACACAGTTCTCATCAATAATTTCATTGCAAATGTTGCAGTGATATTATCAATGATGCCCAGGCCATGGGCCAACCGCTCGCAGGCACCCAACCCAGCGCTACGCATGGCCTTATGCCGTGCACAGCGGGATGTTTGGCCACAGGGCTTGACACCTTTGAGTGGCCTTCCTCTATTCCATCGAAATTTCCTGCACTATTCGGGCAGGTTTCTTCGCAACACACGACTACTACATACTGCATTATTTTTTTTCCAAATAAACTATTTCTTGTGGAAATGTTTTATTGCTGACAAATAAATATACTACCATTTAGAAGCACACATAATAGCAAGATATAAACTCTAACTTGTGCCTTGCACAATACCTACCATGAAAAGGCCCTTGGTAGTCTTTGGCTGTGTTACATTTTATTCTTTTTCGTTGAAAGTGACTAATCAGATCACCACTCGTGTTAAATGATTGAAGGAAAAAAAAAAAAAAAAAGTTTTGTATGGGATTTGTCAACAGCCTTGCCGGTGCCATATAAATGGATTTGTGTAACAGATATCTGAATTTATCAGCAGTAAATGCGACCTCGCTAGCATCCACAGTTAGCACAACAAATTAAATACCACCAATGGCATTTACGGTCAACAGAATTAAAGTACCTCCACAAATATGTTAACATGATAGGGTCAATATCGCTGATAGATTAACGCATGCACCTTAAGGCAAAACTGATTTTTTTCACTTTTTAAAATGAGCTTATAAAGTTTGCTCACAGAAGTACCCTGTGCTCATTAATCCAAAATATAGAGCCGTTATCCTCCTCCTTCCACAGGATCTCAAATATCAGTGCGGATTATTTGTTCCTTGATGAATAACCCCACTGAAGTTTGTATTCTGGCGCCATGAAGTCTCATGGTAGTGTGCGAGCTCTCTGAAAATACCCACATTAAATCATTCTCGTTAGATGTACAGTATGGCTGGTGTAATTAGTGTTTTCACTTACTGCAAGACCATCCTACAGCAGGCAAGGCCACAATCCCAGTGATAGGACTGTTGGATCGCAGGAACTTTCAACTGGATGTGGTCCTCTAGAAAAGAAAAAAAAACACAAGGCTCAACAAAATAAATATAATAGAGCCAATACTCTAGTCTATTCATGTTTTCAGCAGCCCTCTGGCTCATGTTCTCCTCCAGAAATGGCTGTCTAGTTAGTTTTGGATATCTTATGGTGTCCACCGCCTCGAAGTAAGTGGTTATTATGACTTTCCATAAAACATCCTATTTTGCCTTCACACTACCAGATTTATAGCGTACCAATTTGGGCTGAGGCTGGTGTGCTTGATGCTGCCACATTTCATTGTTTCCTGTCTGGCTTCCTCCTGGTAAGAGAGTATGGGTGTGCGTAGCTGCTAAGACAGTTCTACATTTTTCCACTGCACGTTCTATGAATTCCCAAAGATGGAAAAAAGTAATACTCCCTCACCCCAAAAAACGACACAAGAGATCAGAATTCTGTCATAAACAAGAACCAAAAACATTTTATGGAACATTTCTAAACCAAGACTTTTTACACGATACATCTGAAAAATCAGTTTTCTTTTAAGGGAACTTCCAATTGCAGGAGGGAATTTCCAATTGCAGGAGGAGTTTCATAAGGTTAAACAGCACAATATGCAACATTTTTCAACCTTCTGGGTAACATTTTAAATTTGACACACCCTAGAAAAGAAAAGAAATCGCCTGGTTCTGCACTAAGGGCAATCTTTTACCAGCATTGGGTCTGTGGAACTATGCTGGTGCATTTGCTCACCAGCATGATTTAATTTGGTATAGGATTCAGTAGTGGGTTTTTTGGGGTGGCTTCCTATCTAAATATCAGTCAGGTGCTTAAACCCAATCAGTTTAAATGAATGCCATCTTCATATGTTTGAATACTATTTTGAAGCTCGACAGAGCCCTGTTGTTAGATTACACTATTGAGCACTTTTCCCATTTAAACAGATAAAGTTGTTTTTGGCCATAGATTGGCCGTTTATAAGTTCCATAGCATGAGATGAAACGCAGTGGAAAGAACAAAAAGGATTAAATCAATAAGTGTTCAACCAAGTAATCTTAAATCAAGGTCAACTTTGCATGACAACGTGTTTTGGTAGCCAACAAGTTTCAGACGTAAGGAGGGCACCCACCAACAAAATATATATTTCCTTAAATCGCAGATTAGGATCAACTTTTTGCTACGTTCTGAAAATAATTTGCTTTTCAAGATTAGATATACAAGTGATACTAGTACGGTGGTGGGGGGGTATTGCTATAGTTGCAATTTTATAATTGCTTACTATATTGTATTCTCTACATACGTTAAGAGGCTTTGAGACAACCGCCATGAGTCATAAGCCTTGGGATTTTAAGCCGATAGATTGCAAAAGTGTCAGTCACATACAGGCTCAGCCCACAGGAGTGTTTAGGCATCACAATTTATTTCTATTGGCTGTTGTGTTTTTGCTTACACTTGATCAAGAGGGGCTATTTTGCAGTGTGCTAGCGTCCCGGCAGCACAGGAGAGTGAGCGTTGACAAAAGCATCTAACAACTGATGCTACACAAAAAAACGTTGCTTTATTTTCTGTAGCATTCATTTTCTGATGTCTTGTCAGCATTTCCCTCCCCAAGCTGCTAGGCTGCTTGACTATATTACAAACACGGCAGCCATCTTTGAAAGTTATTCTTTATACTCTGCTGTTCGAAGAGGGTCGTCATGTTTGCACTCCCTCCATATAACCCTTTTTTCCTATACCATCCATTTTTCAGGTACCTTTGTTTAAGCTCGCTCTCCAGTACATAAAGAACTTTCAAAGTCAACCGCATACAATACAATACAAATGCCAACCTTATTGGCGTTTCCACTTGTTTTTTTAAGTTTCACAGCCTCCAACGACCCAACTTAATCCCCTGGGATCCTAAAAGGATGTAGTTGAAATACAAGCAGATGTGTGTGCCTCAAATCAAGAACTATGGTTGCTCTTAACAAATTTCTCTTGGTTAGCACAATCAATGTATATTTTATCCCTAGGTGATCCACTCCCAGAAAACCGTGTGCTATAGGCACCAGGATACCGCTGCCACAGGATAGTTAGTGAAGCACAGACTTAAAGAGCGGGCTGATGAACACTTTTAGGGAACGAGAAGGCCTCAGTGGCACATACAGCCAACAGTAAAAACAAGAGGGTGAATGGAAGCTTCTTGCTCTTACAGCAACATATCGCAGTGGCTGGAAGTGATCACTCTGCCCCCTGTAACAGAGTACCACATGTCACAAGGAGATCCAGGGCTGAGGGGAGTGCCCTACCCTGAAAGCACTGTCGTAACATATCGTAAAGGGAAGCTTTCTGGCAAGCAGATCATACAATAACACATGCTGCACAAGGATTGGGAGGGATCGTGTTACCCTGAAAAATATTAAATTAACACGTCATATAACAAGGGGTGAAAAGGAGTTCTCTGCTTTACCGTACAAGCCATTAAAGAGCTGAGAGCGCGCGCTCTACTTAACTAACAATACCTTAAGGTACCACGAGTTATACAAAACCTTGGAGAGAAAGGAAGCTAGCTCCAGGTACATGAGATGTTACCTTGACACGTGTCATGCTATACGTGTTTTAATATAGAGCAGCACTCGTCAATTCCTGGGCCTCTTCGTACTGCTGGAGAGCGGTCATCTCGTGTGATTTTCACAAGCAGAACCCGAAAAAGGGGGATGGTCGTGCAACCAAATGCATAGAGATGTCTACCTCTGTGGAAGATGCAAGGGATACAGCCTTTTTCGATAACTGTTACAGCTGGTCCGGCTTGAGATTTTCACTGAATTGTCAGGCTACAAATAGTGAGGTCTGCACCACAGAACCTGATATCTGGCAACAAACTGAGGGTCAGGTGATAGCTGTGTACTTGTCAGAAGATGGTCGGGTACGTGCATGGATTCATTTATAATAAGAGCAGATAGCTCATATGAAGTGGGACTGAGAAAGTGAGTGTAGATGCGCGGGGCAGCCCAGATGAGTAGGACAGTTTTGGTGAATGCTGGGCAGTTATGAGGGCGATGCAGGTCAGAAGAGGAAGGGGGCAAGTGAAGAGAAGATTGGGCAGGTGAGGAGGGTGGGACAGTTGAGGGAAAGCTGCGACAACTGCGGAGATGGTAGTCCAGTAGTGAAGAAGTGTGACAATTACGGTGGGTGTGGGACAGTTATGGAGAGGAAGGTGCGGTTATAGAAAGAAAGGTAGGGCAGTTGTGAAGAAGCTGCATAGGTCGTGGAGAAGGTAGATCAGTTGTGGAGAGGTAGGACAGCTAGAGTGTGGCACATTTGTGGAGAGGTTGGGGCGGTCATGGAGAGGCAGGTCAGTTACGGCGAGTGGGCGGTTATGAGGTAGGACAGTGGTGGAGAGAGAGTAGCAGTTAAATTGGGTAAGGTGAGTGGGATAGAGGTGGGGCAGTTGAGGTGAGTGTGGGATAGTTATGGGGCGGGTGAAGCATCTGAGGTGAGTGTGGGACAGTTGTGGTATAGTTGAGTGTAGGACAGCTGTGGAGCCGGTGGGGCAGTTGAAGTGAGTGTGGGCCAGTTGTGGGGCGGATGGAACAGCTAAGGTAAATATGGGACAATTGTGGGGCGGAGGGGGCAGTAGAAGCGGGTGCTAAGCGGGTGCTGGGCGGGTGCTGGGCGGGTGGGCCCGTTGCGGTAGTGTGGTCTGCCGCCTGCGGCATGTGCGTGCAGGGGCCCCGGGATGCTGAGGTGGAGCCCGGAGTGCACACACCAGTACCTGCTGGGGTCGCTCTCCCGCCTCACCTGGGGGCCGCCGGCCGTGGCTCTGCCGCCCTCTCGCGGCCTCCCTCGGGCTCCTCATGCCGCTCGCTGGACAGGGGGCCGCATCGAGCCCTCCTGGTCAGAGCCAGGCGCTCTCTTCCAGGCGGCTGCCTTTCCTTCCTGGATCCCTCCGGAGCCCGCCTCTCCCGGCCTCGCTACTTCCGGTTCAGGGTGGGGGGGAGGGGCTTCGGGAGAGAGAGGAAGGGCCTGTGACTGGAGGGAGGGCCAGCGGTGGAGAAAGCAAGGGCCTGTGGGTGGAGGGAGGGGCTCGGGAGAGAGAGAGAGTCTTGGGGTTTATTTATTTAATGCATTTTTATAAAAGCGCGGACTTTACCCGAAGGTGTCAGAGCGCGACTGGAGGGAGGGGCTTCGGGAGAGAGAGGAGTGTCTTGGGGTGGAGGGAGGAAGGGCATTTGGGTGGAGGGAGGGGCTTCGGGAAGCTTTTCCACTATAGGAAATTCTGTATTCCAAGCCTATAGAAGTGCCTTCCCAGTGTGTTTTGAGTTACTGCCACTTATTACAGTATTATGCCTTTAGTTGTATTTTGTACCCCATGTATCATATATTTTGTACCCCATGTACCCCCTGCTGTATTCACGCCCTCTACTACCTCAAGGAAGTTCTTCCACTATAGGAAATTCTGTACTCCAAGCCTATAGAAGTGCCTTCCCAGTGTGTTATGAGTGACTGCCACTTATTGCAGTATTATACCTCTATTTGTATTTTGTACCCCATGTTTCATGCACACCTGTCACTTTGTCCTCTTGGAACTTATTCCTCTTTTTGTATTTGGTTTGTTTGTTTTTTGCACAATTGTCACTTTTCCTCATGCAATGTAACGCTTGCCTTTGTATTATGCTCATTTGTATCCTCCTCCTTATGTAATGTTGCTGTTCCTGTTGTGAAGCGCTCTGACACCCTCGGGTAAAGTCCGCGCTATATAAAAACGCATAAATAAATAAAGAGAGGGAGAGAGAGAGAGAGAGTCTTGGGGTGGAGGGAGGAAGGGCCTGTGGGTGGAGGAAGGGGCTTTTGGAGAGAGAGAGTGTCTTCGGGTGGAGGGAGGAAGGACCTGCAGGTGGAGGGAGGGGCTTCGGGAGAGAGAAAGTGTCTTCGGGTGGAGGGAGGAAGGGCTTGTGGGTGGAGGGAGGGGCTTCGGGAGATAGAGGAAGGGTCTGGGGTGGAGGGAGGGTCAGTGGATGGAAAGAGGAAGGGCCTGTAGTGGAGAGAGGAAGGGTCTGGGGGTGGAGGGAGGGCCAGTGGGTGGAGTGACGAAGGGCCTGTGGCTGGTGGAAGGGCCAGTGAGTGGAGGGAGGGCCACTGGGTAGAGGGAGGGACAGTAGTGGAGAGAGGAAGGGCCTGCGGGTGGAAGGAGGGGCTTTATGAGAGATTAAGTGTCTGGGAGTGGAGGGAGGAAGGGCCTGTAGCTGGAGTGATGGCCAATGGTTGGAGAGAGTAGAAGGTCCTGGAGGTGGAGGGAGGGGCTTCGGGAGAGAGAAAGAGAGAGAGGAAGGGTCTCAGGTGAAAGGAGGTCCAGGGAGTGGAGGGAGGATGGGCCTGTGGGTGGAGGAAGGGCATTCGGGAGAGAGAGAGTGTTGTGTTGCTTGGTTACCAGAAATGCTTGGTTGTAAGCATTCCTGGAATGTTTGGGTTCTTAGATGGTCCCGGCTGAGCTGAGATCTACCACGATATATAAGTTGTGGCAGCTGCTTACACAAACATGGAGATTTCTTAATTGTAACTTGTAATTACCTACAAGTGACAGGACGCAGACTGTAAACCAAGTGATCCAAACGGCTCATGTTCTCTCACCGCTGTCAGCTTCACCGTGGTCTCTGCTTCACTCTGAAGAAACTCTCCAAAAGTTCCGTAAAGAAGTGTAATGCGTCGTGTGGGGTTGTCCGCTCGTCGCCACTTGTAGTGATGCAATTTATTTATTTATTTATGCGTTTTTATATAGTGCGGACTTTACCCGAGGGTGTCAGAGCGCTTCACAACAGGAACAGCAACATTACATAAGGAGGAGGATACAAATGAGCATAATACAAAGGCAAGCGTTACATTGCATGAGGAAAAGTGACAATTGTGCAAAAAACAAACAAACCAAATACAAAAAGAGGAATAAGTTCCAAGAGGACAAAGTGACAGGTGTGCATGAAACATGGGGTACAAAATACAAATAGAGGTATAATACTGCAATAAGTGGCAGTCACTCATAACACACTGGGAAGGCACTTCTATAGGCTTGGAGTACAGAATTTCCTATAGTGGAAGAACTTCCTTGAGGTAGTAGAGAGGGCGTGAATACAGCAGGGGGTACATGGGGTACAAAATATATGATACATGGGGTACAAAATACAACTAAAGGCATAATACTGTAATAAGTGGCAGTAACTCAAAACACACTGGGAAGGCACTTCTATAGGCTTGGAATACAGAATTTCCTATAGTGGAAAAGCTTCCTTGAGGTAGTAGAGAGGGCGTGACTTCACAGGGGACTTGTAATGAGGGGAACACGCACATAAAAACCAACACAACACACAAAATAAGGAATGAACAGACAAAAGTACAATTTTACACTGACGAGCGAACTTCCTAGAGGGGTCTGAGAACGAAAGTATTAGTTCTGGAAGTGTCTTTGGAAGAGAAGAGACTTGATGTCAGCTTTGAAGATCCGGGTAGAAGAGGTGGCACGGAGCAGTGGGGGAAGCGAGTTCCAGATTCTCACTGCATTGCCCGAGAAGGATTGAGCCATCGATCTTTCCCTTTTGAAGACGGGGGCTCAAGCAGAAGCTTTTCCGCATTGCGAGAAGGGCGAGAGCCACCGGACAATTTCAATTTATTCGCCAGGTAACGAGGGGAGGACGTGTGTAAGGCTTTGTGTGTGATGCAGGCAGTTTTATAAATAGATCTTGCCTCGATCGGAAGCCATCGAAGAGAGGACAGGATAGGAGTGATGTGGTCGCTTCGTTTAGACCCTGAAATGAAGCGAGCTGCTGAATGGAGGATGGATTTGAGAGGGGAGAGGTGGGATTTGGGTAGGCCAGTCAGAAGAGAATTGCAATAATCAAGTCTTGAGAGAACCAGAGATTGTACCAAGGTTTTTAAGTCATTCTCCGGGAAGAACCGACGGATCCCCCACAGAAGGCGCAGCTGGTACCGTGCGTTCTTAGCAATAGAGTTGATGTGGGAGATTAGGTTGAGTCTTTTGTCAAGAATGACACCTAGGGATTTAGCGCTGTCGACAATGATGGGTTTGTTGTTGAATAGGTTCAGCTGATCCATCCAAGATTGAACAGGAGGAGGTGAGAGAGAGGTAGAGAGGAGGAGGAATTCAATTTTGGCGGGATTCAGAATGAGTTGGTGGGCTGACATCCAGTTGTGAATAGAGTTGAGGGTAGAATTGAGTAGGGAGAGATCGTGTGCGGAGGACACCTTAAGGTAGATTTGCGTGTCGTCCGCATACAGATGGTAAAGGATCCCAGATTTGCTTAGGAGGTTCCCTAAAGGTTCCAGGTAGAGATTAAACAAGGTGGGTGCCAGGATAGAACCTTGAGGGACGCCTTGACCTACAGCCACAGGAGATGAAAGACTGTTCCCTATCTTGATCCTTTGGGATCTGTCTGAGAGGAAAGAGGCAAACCATTTGAGCACTGTGCCATCCAGTCCCATTCTCTGTTGAAGAGTGTTGAGGAGGGTGCTATGATTAACCGTGTCAAAGGCTGCAGAGAGGTCTAGAAGAATCAGAAGACATGATTCCCCAGAGTCGAGAATATGCAGCGCATCGTCAATCACTTGCAGCAGGGCTGTTTCAGTGCTGCAATTTTGGATGAAGCCCGACTGGAAGACGTCGAGGAGGTTATTGTCCAGAATATGTGAGGAAAGTTGTTTCGCAACACATTTTTCGGTGATTTTCGAAAGAAAAGGGAGGTTGGTGATAGGGCGGAAGTTGTTGAGGTCGTTCGCGTCGGCGGCGGGTTTTTTTAGAAGAGGGGTGACTTGACCTGATTTGAGGGCAACCGGGAGGGAGCCTTGACTGAGGAAGAGATTGACTAGCTTGGTCCAGTAAGAGAGAGTATAGGTGTAGAAATCGATGGAGATGTCGCTAGGGATGTGGTCGGAGGAATGGTTGGAGGGTTTAGTTTCGCGGATGCATTTGAGGAGGTCATCTTCCGAGATGATGTCAAAGTTCTGCCAGGTGACTAAGGATTTCCGCTCCTCCATGGGGGGGGTGGGCGACCTGATCCACCAGTGCTTTGACCTTTTCATCGAAGAATATAGCGAAATCTGCTGCTTTCTTTGAGGAATCCTCAGGCTTAATGGTTGGGGGAGAACAGGCTGGGTTTTTGAAGAGGTCAAAAAGCTTTTGGGTCTGTTTTTGGCTGAGTCAAGGAGGGATCTGAAATGTGATGCTTTTTCAAGGAAGATGTGGTTGTGATATTTGGATCTTGCTGAACGTAAAAGAGAGAGATTGGAGGTGGAAGGAGATTTTCTCCAATGCTTCTCCAGGAATCTAAGGTTTTTCCTTTCATCGTAGAGCGCTTTATTGAACCAAGGTGCTGAGGGGGTGGGTCTTTTCCTTTTGCTTTGGAGAGGAGCAACAATGTCGATTTCAACTGCTAGTCCTGAGAGGCACTGAGAGGTGAGAACGTTGACATCCACGCTAGGGTCTAGTCTAGGAAGTGCCCGCATAGCGGAATCACAAAAAGTGTCAAGATCAATGTTCTTAGCGTTACGGAACCAGGTAGTAGCTCTTTTAGGTTGGCCGAGAGTTATAACGTGCGATAGGTGAAGACGGAAGGGAATGAGGAGGTGGTCAGACCAGTCTACATGGATCGGGGGAGCAGTGGTCAGCAGGTCTGCTTTGGATATGACAAGGTCCAGAATAGAGCCCTTAGAATGTGTGGTTTCCGAGCAATGTTGGAGGAGATCATTGGCTGAGAGAAAGGAGGCAAGCTTGTTGGCAGCCGAGTCTTCCAAGGAGCCCCAGTGGAGATTAAAGTCACCCAGGAAGATCTGTCTGTCACTTTGAGAGAATTGGTCACTGATGAAGTCAGTCAGTTCCTCCACAAAGGAAGAGCAGTAACCAGGCGGGTGGTAGATGGCATGGAATCTAAAGGGTGAGCCGTGATGTATTTGAAGTTCTAGGGAAAGGCATTCGAATGTACGGAAGAGGGTGGTTGGAACCGCTTTAATTTGAAGGGAGTTTCTGAAGATGATAGCGACACCTCCTCCAATTTTGTCTGCCCTGTCATTTCTGAGGATAGAATAGTCAGTGGGTACCAACAGATCAAACAGAGTATGAGAGGAGTCATTAAACCAGGTCTCAGTGAGGAAGAACATGTCAAGATTTTGGTGTGTGATAGTGTCAGAGATTTCCACTTTGTGTTTGATTGCAGATCTGCAGTTGTGGAGCAAGCAGTGCAGCTCTGACGCAGATGTTTTGGTGATGGGGGTGTTAGGGTTGTTCAGGGAGATAGGGATAAGATTCTTGAATGAGGGAGCCCGGCAAGAGGGAGGTTGGTGAGGTCTGACAGAGGAGATGATCTGAATAGGAAACTGCGTAAAATTCTTAGGAGAGGAAGGCGGAGGGGAGTGACGTTGGTGGTCTTGAGACTGGCCCGTAAATTGGTGATGTCTGCAGAGGGCAGACTGTGGTTGGTTTTATTGGGGCGCGGGAGCAAGGAACTCCTTGGGAGGGTGTTAGGGACAGGGGACAACTTGGCGCTTAAACGTGAGATGGACGCTACAAGCTGGGAGATGGAATAGATGAGAGAATCAAGTTTATTTTCCAGAGAGAGGAGAGCTGAGCAGGGAGTGATTGGTGGCTCGATGGATAAAGGAGGGAGTGCAGAGGGTGAGGGAGGACAGGGAGTGGTGGGGGAACGAGTTGAGGGCGGTGGTGCAGAAGGTAAGGGAGGACAGGGCGGGCTGGAGGAGCAGGATATGAGAGGGAGTGCAGAGAGTGAGGGAGGACGGGGCGGGGTGGTGGAATGGGATAAGGGAGGGAGTGCAGAGGGTGAGGGAGGGAGGGGAGGGGTGGGGGAATGGGTGGGGAGTTGGGGAGCAAGGGAAGGAGGTGAGGAACGATGGTGGACAGAGGGAGTGGATGGTGAAACAGTGGTGGGAAGAGAAATATTTTTACTGGAGTTGAACAGAGGGGAAGAGAAGAGGGCATACGTCAGAGGAGGAAGTTGAGGGGTAGGGAGGGGGACAAAGAAGGCCGGAGGTAAGGGGAGACGAGGGGAGACGAGACTGACCCGGGCGGGGTGGGCGGGGGACAGATGAGGTCCGAATGTGCGTGGAGCCGAAAGAAAAGGGGGCTGTAAAGGGGGGAGGGCGGAGTGTCCGAGGAGGGCCAGAGGAATGGGGAGAAAGGAGAGGATGGTGCAAGATAGGTACTGTAGGCTATGCAAGGCGAATGTGGGGGGACAGGTAACAGTTGGAGTGGGGGGAATTGACTAGAGGGAAACTGAGAGAGGAGAAAGGGACTGCAAGGTCAGAGGGAGAGACGAGGAAGGAATTGTCAGGGAGGGAGACAAGGTTGGGAAGCAAGGGAAGAGGAAGGTGGGGTTGAGGATAGATGGGAGGTGGAAGAGAAGAATTTAGGGTACGGGGGACGGGGAAGAGCGGAAAGGGATGAGGCGAGAGGGGGAGGGAAGGGGGAAGGTAAGGACAGTTGATCGGAAGACCAGGTTGTACGAGAGGTGAGTTAAGAGGGGGGGCGGAGGGAAGATTTAGTGGGATTAGGGGGGCGGCGAAAATGTTGGAGAATCGAGCAGGTGCAGGGTGGGGAGGGGGGGTGGAGGCCAGAGGCCGGAAAGACAAGATAGGGGGAGGGGCATTGTAGACAACGCGTAGGATTTAAGGTAAGATTTAATGTATATAAAACACCAGCACGACCAGCAGCTGTCCACGCAGGGAAGCAACTGACAGGTCTAACGATTACAACTGTCACATGTGGAATCTAGGGTGTGGGGTGATGTGACACACCAATGGGAGGAGGGGAAGGGTGACATCACAATGGTCACGGAGTGGGAGCATACACGTCATTACAACAGAGGATGGGCCTGTGGGTGGAGGAAGGGCATTCAGGGGGGTGAGAGAGAGGGTGTTGTGTTGCTTGGTTACCAGAAATGCTTAGTTGTAAGCATTCCTGGAATGTTTGGGTTCAACACAGCGGCTGCTTCTAAGGGCAGTTGGAAGTAGGACACTGGTAAACTGGACGTGTCCTTCTGTGCTCCTCAGTCCATTAAAGGATTTACTCAGAATTGCGTCCAGTGCATCGTTTCAACACTGGTGACGATCACTGAGGAGCTACACGAGCCTACGCGTGCAACGCATCGAGAAGATTATTATCGAATATTATGCGATCACATACTTTCGTGATCTCGCTGGAATTACGTTTGTGGACTATCTAGATCGCGTGCGGAAATTACTGAAGGTACGTGGGACTTGCCAAGTTATTTTTTTTATGTTTCTACACTCCTGGCAAGTTTTGCTTAAATGTTGGATCCGTGACAACCGTTGGGGAAGCTCGAGCGCACTTACGTCAGTCTTGGTCCCGTATGTCACCGTCCATTGTTTGTGCAGCCTCTGGATCATTGGCGTGGTTCCATTCTTCTCCGAGCGCAGCCTACAGTGCGTTCTCTCTTGGGGAACACGCCGGAACAACGTCAACACGTGAGGTCACGTTGCGTGACCTCGAAAGCGGCCATCTTGAATTCATAATTTGACAAACTGCTGGCTGTATCCAAATTACCGGCTGCATCTTCGGATCAACGCACTCCCGTTTTTTTCATTCCGCATCAACGCGCTTCAGTCCATTTGAAGAAAATAGGTATTTATTGACATTTTACCTATTTATTGATCGTTTTCAGCAGTATTGCCTTGTTTTTTTGGGGGGAAATATTAATCG
This sequence comes from Calotriton arnoldi, assembly GCA_963921515.1. Classification (NCBI taxonomy): domain Eukaryota; kingdom Metazoa; phylum Chordata; class Amphibia; order Caudata; family Salamandridae; genus Calotriton; species Calotriton arnoldi. Next base: position 1,164,297 of record CAWUFW010004765.1, read on the forward strand.
AGATACAGCTTCATTGTTCAGAGGGCTGCCTGTGTGCTCTCCTATTCCAGTGGTGAAGATCAAGACTTTGAACTAGGCATTTGTGAAGAGTGGACATTGGACAAGTCCACTCATCATGAGCACACAGAGCTTTAATATTAGTGCTCCTCAAGTTTTTTGGGCAGCTGGCTCTGAACCATCACTTAAATGGTTGGAATGGAGAGCTTATTTCACCAACTACATTGAGGCGGTGGATGAAGCAGGAAAGATGGCAGCGGCACAGAAGAAGAGACTATTACTACACTCTTTGGGACCAGTTGAGTTGAAGGTGTATAATCAAATGACAAAAGTTGCAGTTTCTGGGGATGTTAATGTGTATGAGTTGGCATTATTACAGCTTGATAATTACTTTGCACCAAAGGTATGTATTGGTGTTACAATATTTAAGTTCTTTCAGAGAAAACAAGGCAAGTCAGAACCCATTGATGACTATGTCTCAGAGTTGAAGAAGTTAGCCTTAGATTGCAAATTTGGGGTATTGCATGATGACCTCATTAGAGATCAAGTGGTCATGCACACATGCAATCCAGTTATACAAGTTAGACTCTGGGTCAATGGAGACGCACCCTTGGAGGAGGTCCAGCAATTGTACGAAAGGCAGAAATTTCAAGCAGGTGTGTTGTAGTCTCAAAGATTGACGCGCAAGACTTATTCTTAGTTGGTAAGATAAATGTTAGTGCGGATAGACCAGGATCCTCTAAATTTAGTAGAGAGCAGCCTAATACCAGAGATTTGGCTAAATGCTATAGATGCGGTAGCCTTGATCATTTGGCTTATAGTAAGAATTATCCTGCTGCCAGACAGAAATGCAGTAATTGTGGGATTTTAGGACATTTCTCAAAAGTAGGCAGGAAAAAAAATACGAGAGTGAAATACGTGGGAGAACTTGGAAACAATGCTAACGAATCTGATAACAGTCATGCTGAATTGGAAGGGGACACTCCTATAAATGATTCGATTATGAATCAGAGAGGTAACCTGCTTCTCAACATTAATGATTCTATGTGGAGTAACAAACCTGAATGTAAGATGGTGATAGGGGGGGGTCAGTTTGAAAATATTTGCTGACTCTGGATCACCTTATACAATCATTAACGAAGAGTTGTGGAAGAATTCCTTTGTAGGGAAAGTGGGGGAGCACTTACTAGAACCAGATGTACATCCAGAAGGTTATAGTGGTGAAAAAAGTGATTTACTTGGGTACAGATGGTTTACCTTTGAATTCAAGAACAGGAAGAACCGTGGTAAGCTATATGTTGCCAGAACTGGTCAACCTGTGTTAGGTTGGTTTGACCAGAAAATGTTACACATTGTACTAGACCCAAATAGCAAGGAACAAGTGTTAGTTGTTGATGAAGGGAGTTCATTGGGAGAAAGGATGCTCAAACAGTTTCCCTCAGTTTTTAGTGGAGAGTTAGGTAATCTACAAGGATTTGAACATTTAATTAGTCTAAAAGAAGATGCAGTTCCTAAAGTTCATAAATGTCGCAATATACCCTTGTTAGTTAAGGATGATGTTGCTAGAGAATTAGAAAAGTTAATGGCATCAAAAGTAATAGAACCTATTGAAGCATCGGAGTGGATTTCTCCGGTGGTTATTGCTAGGCGAAGCAACGGAAAAATCAGACTATGTGTGGACTTTCGCCATTTAAACAATAACATCATTGTAGACAGGTTTCCTCTACCTAGGAATAATGAAATGGTGAGTTGTTTGAAGGAGGCAAAGTGGTTTTCCACTATTGACCTTTCATCAGCTTACCACCAGATCTCATTATCTCCAGAATCCAAAATACTTACATCTTTCATTACACCTTTTGGCTGCTATCAATTTAGTTGCATGCCTTTTGGCTTAGCATCGGCTGCAGCTGTTTTTCAGCGCCTCATGTTTCACTTATTCAATAAGGAAGAAGGTGTTACGTTTTTTCAGGACGATATTTTGATTTTTGCAAAAGTAAATCAGAACATTAGTCTAGGCTTATCAAAGTATTAAGGATTCTGGAAAAGAAGGGTCTCACCATTGAACACACTAAATGTAGTTTTGCGAGTAAGAGGGATACATATTTGGGACATGTGATTGATGAGAATGGAGTCAGACCTAAACCCTCTCTTGTTACAGCTATTGAGAATGCGTCCACACCAACGAACAAGGACGACATTAGGTCCTTCTTGGGTATGGCAGAGTTTTGCGCAAAATATATTCCGAATTTTGCTGATAAATGCTACAATATCCGTCAATTGCTTATTTTTTTTTTCTAATTTTGTGTGGTCTTCAGAGTGTGAAAAGGACTTTAAAACTATAAAAACTGCAATTGCGACCGCAACCACCTTAAGTAGTTTTGACCCGGCTGCTAATAGTATTGTCACTACTGATGCGAGCAACAAGGGCTTGGGAGCAGTTTTGTCCCAGGTGGATGAGAAGGGTAAGGAACATATTATTGCATACCCCTCCAGATCTTTATCTCCCTGTGAGGAAAAGTATCCCATCATGGAAAAGGAGGCATTAGCATGTGCTTGGGGTTTGGACCATTTTAAAGCCTTCATATGGGGGAAGGTTTGTACTTTGAGATGTGACCATAAACCCTTGGTCAAAATTTTAACTTCAGAAGGTTCATCCAATGTGACCTCTAGACTAGCCAGAATATCAATGCGTATGCAAAACTTTACTTACAAGATTGTGTATACTCCAGGAAAAAACAATGTAGTGGCTGATTTTCTTTCCAGAATGCTTGCAATGTTAGAGGAATGCGAGGATGATAAGTGGAACGACTTTCAGGTGGCCCTAATTCATGATCAGGGTCATTCTGCTATTAATAAGGCGGAGTGGGAGATAGAATTTCAAAAAGATAAGGTACTGCAAGAGGTAGTTCCTTATGTAATGAATGGTTGGCCTCGCAAAGATACCCTTGGTGAAGCTGTGAGACCTTTTTGGGAAGTAAGATCGGAGCTCACCGTGAATGATGGTTGTTTGTTAAGGGGAGAGAAAATTATTCCTCCACAAATCTTACGTCCAACGATTGTTGAATTATGCCATGAAGGGCATTCTGGAATCACCAGAACCAAATCTGTTTTGAAGAGCTTATTTTGGTGGCCTGGTCTGGACATAGAGGCTGAGAGAGTGCAGTGCGTGTTGTAAGGCAGATAAATCCTTGAGAACTTTGAGACCTCCGATGTGTGACATGATTATTTCAAAGGTGCCATGGGAAACTGTGGCGATTGATATCATGGAACCTGTACGTGATCAATCTGTTTTGTGGTTCGCAGAAGTATGTAATTGTACTCATGGATTTGTTTTCTCGTAGGCCCATTGTTAAGGTGGTAGACAGGGCTGATACTGATGCAGTTTTAGAATTTTTGGATGAAGTGTTCACTTCTGAAGGTATTACTGCATCTTTGATAAGTGATAACGGAGTCCAGTTTATGTCAAACAAAGCTAGAACTTACTTTGAGAAATTGGGCATTAAGCATAGAACCACGTCCTTGTACAATCCTAGTGGGAACGGAATGGTGGAAAGGTTTAATCGTGTTTTGAAAGGTATAATACAATTAGCTATGAGTGGATGTGAAGATTGGGTCGCTCAAGTTGGCAAGATGGTTTGGGCCTACCGAGTAACATGTAAAGAGGCTACTGGGTTACCCCCCTTTATAATAATGCGGGGCCGTAAACCGAGATCCAAGTTTAATCCGGGTTGGATGTGTTTTTCTGGTGTGGAACAATGGTCCAAGGATGATGTATGGAACAGAATGCAACGCATACATGACAGGTGCAAAGGATATTTTGATTTTAAACATGGCACGAAACCCACTCAACTTGAGGTAGGTGATTGGGTTTGTGTTAAAAAGCCCGGTTTTGTTAGTAAAGGTGAGAGCGTTTTGTTTTGACTCAGGAATGGAGACGTTTGGAATCTTAAAAGGGTGGCCAAAGAGAGACCGGGTTGTGTGAAGGATACTAATAGTTTCAATGGTAATTTTGATTGGATGGATGATGATGCAGTTAATGAATCGAGTTGCATTCCTAAAGGTAATTCTCCACCCCTTCTTGGGGACTCAACTTCCAGTGAAAACGTGGGGACACCTATGTTTGAAGGGGTTCACCTTCAGTCTTCTAATGAGGATGATACCGGGCCGTTCTTTGTGATGACCTGAGCTTAAAACAAAGATTGCTTAGGGAGAGGAAGGCTCCTCGTTGGTTAAAGGATTATGTTGTGAACAACTTGTAATGTTTTCCATTGTATTCCTTATTGTTCTCTGTATATTTTTTAGGTTCCCATTTATTATTATTTTTATTTTTGTTCTTGTTTTGTTTCTTTTCCGCTTTGTATTTCACTTTTTGTTTTGATAAGTTGGGGGGAGTGTTGTGTTTAATGTATATAAAACCCCAGCACGACCAGCAGCTGTCCACGCAGGGAAGCAACTGACAGGTCTAACGATTACAACTGTCACATGTGGAATCTAGGGTGTGTGGTGATGTGAAACACCAATGGGCACGGAGTGGGAGCATACATGTCATTACAACACAGGATGGGCCTGTGGGTGGAGGAAGGGCATTCGGGGGAGAGAGAGAGAGTGTTGTGTTGCTTGGTTACCAGAAATGCTTGGTTGTAAGCATTCCTGGAATGTTTGGGTTCAACACAGCGGCTGCTTCTAAGGGCAGTTGGAAGTAGGACACTGGTAAGCTGGTCGTGTCCTTCTGTGCTCCTCAGTCCATTAAAGGATTTACTCAGAATTGCATCCAGTGCATCATTTCAACAGAGAGGTGGACATGTTGAGAGAAAGGAAGGCCTTATATGCAGAGGGAGGGCCTGTGGGTGGAGAGAGAAGGCCTGTTGGAAGACAAGCAGGATCTGTGGGTAGAGGGAAGGCTTTGCCTTCCGGAAAGACGGGGAATGATCTGTGGATGGAGGGAGGGCCTGTGGGTGGAGAGAGGAATGGCCTGTGGGTGAAGGGAGGGCCTGTTGGTGGAGAGAGCAGTGAACTGTCAGGAGGAGAGAGAAGGCCAGTAGGGTCGGAGGCAGGGCATGTGGGTGGAGATAGAATGGGACTGTCAGGGGGAGAGGGGGGGCCTGTCGAGAGCCTGTGGTTGGCTTGGGCCTGTTTATGAAGGAGACAGCCTGTGGTTAAGAGAGGGAGAGGAAGACCCATTGGAGGAAGTACCTATGGGTGGAGGGAGGGGAGAACTGTCAAAAAAGAGGGGCAACTCCCGGAGGTTGAGGCAGGACCTTTTGGGCGGGGAGTCGGGCTGGGTTTTTTGTGAAGGCAATATCCCCATAAAGGGCCACATTTATGGGCCGTTTACGACCAGTAAAATGCATTTTGCAATGTACAAAAGGCAAAATGCGACTCAGTAACTTTAACACACTGCCTGAGCACACACTCAATCTAGTTACATAAGTCAAATTATATGACACATAATTCTTGTATTCCTCTTCATCTTTAATTTTCTTTTTTAACCAGGCAGCCAACACGCGTTTCGTCGTTTAGGGTGTTCCCTATGATTTAATCAGGGCTGTATTCCTGGAAAATCTCTTGTTTGTATCTCCAAGCCGGTTCTACTTCCGTCCTGGCATAATATTGCACGGATGGTTCATTTAATGTACATCAGAATTCCGTGTAACCCTCAAAGTCTTTTAATTATCTTATATATGATCCCTTATACGTGTATCTTGACAAATGTATCCGGTCTCTATTCAATTATATATCCAAAAATTTATGCCCCGAGTGACCGTCACCTTCAAAAAGGACGCCACTAACCGTCCTGTTACATCCGTAAATCTTGCAGAGTACAGCTTCCCAACTCAGTAACTTGTTACTGAATCTGGGGCCAGATATACGAAGAGTTTTACTGGACCGGTAAAATGCTTTTTGACAAGTACCAACCCTATTTTGCGAGACGGTAACCTATTACTGACTCGCAAAATAGGGTTTTCAAGTCGCTATTAGTAAGGGGCGTGTTAAGGGTGTCACTTCCTAATAGCGAGTCGCACTGGTATGTAGGAATGTTTTGCAACCGATAATATGGTTGCAAAAAACATTCGCAGTTACCACAAAATTCAAGTTGGTGGTAAGCCATTCGAAAACAGGAAGGGGTCCGGGACCCCTTACCCTTTGTGAATGGGGACGGCAAAAAAATTTCAGTGCAGACGGTGGGCCCACAGACCACTGCCTGCCCTTAAAAAATTAAAAGAAAACTTTTCAATTTTTTCTTTTAACTGCATCCTGTTTTCCTTCAAGTAAAGTGGGCTGCATTTGCGGCAAAGACCATACACACGCAAACTTCCTTCTCGCTGACCTTTAGTCCCTATTAAAGTATCATGCAGAAGAGGGGAATGGCTTAAAGGCCCAGCCTGCAATCTTCCAACTCTTATTTTAATGTTTACAAACTATTTGCATAATTCAGCTTATCATAATTTCCACATTTAGGACTGTACGCTTGATGTTTTGTGTATGTGTTGAACACACTGTCCCAAAAATAAAAAAAATCTGATGAAAGGCAGCATGATCAGAAGCAGTGATAATAGAAACAGGGAACAGGAGGGAATAAGAATGAGCGAAATGCAGAAAGTTGGCAAAGAAGAGATCGCGGGGGGTCATGAGGTGAAATTGTTAACGTAGTGGAGGAATACGAGGTACCATGAAATGAGAAACTTGGGAGAAAAGAGATAGGTAATATCGAACGTGAGCAGTGGGATGTGAAAAGTAGTCGCAGGAAGCTGGTCAGGAGAATGATCGGGCCGCAGTGGGGCACTCAGGGATGAAAGATTAGCATATGGGAGTTTAGTTGGAGATGAGGGAAGCAGGCGAAATTCTGCTCAGACGGATAGGTTGAACAGAATCCATAGACTTCATATAGAGTAGGTGTAAGAGCGGCAGTGGGACAAATGACTGGCTTAACTAGTGAAGAAGCACCATAGAACCTAAGGGCAGCCGGGGAATGTAATGACGTTTGGGGAAACTAGAGGAAGCAGGTTGAAGGAGCAGTTCACAGAGTTTGATAGATTACAGTGTTTGGTTGGAGGACTGGAGGATCTGTAAGAGAATGTGAGAGAACGCAGCTGAGGCCCTATGCTGTTCGTATGGACAATAACTCACCCTTCTTTGCACCTGTCCTGCTCACCGCCTCCGCTCTAGGGATTCTTTCATGCTGGCTGTAAACCCCCAGTCCCGCTCCCTAATCCTGCCCTCGTAGCCCCACCCGCAGAAGTTTTAGACTCTTAATAACCTCTTAATAACCTCAACTACAAAGAGAGGAATACAAATAATGTTAACCCAGTGCTGCCCACAGCACTGAGAGTGCCAGAGGTAGGGCTGAGGTAAACAGGGCATGACAGCTGCAGAAGGCACACTGGTGGGGGGTGGGGCTGGGGGAGGAGAGGCGTGAAGCACTGAGGCTTGGCAAAGAGGGGTGGTGATCCAAAAAATCAAAGGGGGGGAGTGAAGAGGAAAAAAGTAGAATCGTCCTCCTCATGGTATCGTAATTCAACAAAGGGATTCTACCAATATTTACATAAAGATATATATGTGTATAAGTGTATATTCAGTTTTACTGCAGGTGTTTTTTTATATGTTCCAATGATGATGTCTAGAAACATCCTTCTCTAGTTGGTAGGAAGGACAGTATTCAAAAAATTGTAAAATACCCCTCACACACTGAAACCTGATTCAGTGTCATGCTTCATCATTAGGGTCTTCCCGCCCCTCTACGGGACGGGGCGTGCTACTACCTACGTAGACGCGGGAGCACTTAATTTAGTGATTAGTGTATATGTGTAGTGCGTGGGATCGTGAAAAAACTATATATATGTGATGATTAAAAATTCCCTGGCTAGTGGAAAAAATACACTTTATTTGCTTCCCTAGCTGAGAATAATAAAAGTGGGGAGGTGTAGATAGTGTACTTTGATGGGTCACTTTCTACAGGGTCGACATGTTTCAGAAGCCATCCCTTGGCTTACTTCCTCAGGACCAAAACGATCCCTATTGCACCTCACTGGGTGATATAATACATGTACATATGCCTACTGGTCACACATACTCTTCCATGCACCCGAATAGGGTAGTAAACACAATATACCAATTGTATATCCTGTAATGAAACCTGAAAATGAAAAAACATTGTGGATAAACAATAGCTCTTATCGTTTATCCCCTTCATATTCACATCACCATCACGTTGAAACGATAATATTGTCTGTCACTGTGATATATTTTCCGTTTTACCCAATAGGGTATTTTTAGCTATAGAAACACTCCTCTTGTTGTTTGTATCTGGTATTTTCTGAGCCCAGAATTTCATACATCCAAAGTAGTGGTTTTTAAAGGAATCGTTATGGTGTCAGCATCCGGTTCCCATGCATACAGGATCTCTATACATCTAAAAAAGGCGGCTCTTATACATGCTCCTTTTGTTAACCAAACATACATTCACACTCACGTGGAAGTAGAAATACGATATAGTTTTACAGGATTCTTGGATTTATCATATGTCCACTATGGGCGTAAATTAATCCCCTTATGTGTGCATCCGCTCTCTTAATAGGAAGTGATCCCGTGGGGTGCCATTAAAAAATGGGGGTTTAATACTCATGCTCTCAGAGAGACGTGCCGTTAAATGTTATATTTTAAAAATAATACATACATTCGTATATTAACGTGTCCGCTCCATGAGATGCCACGAGGGGTGTAAAGGCGCCTTCACATTGATACTGTAAACGTGGGGAAACATAGATGTAAAGGCTAAGTTAAACATCGGAGTAATTTCTCCTCCGTGTGGGTCGCGGTATCTTGGGCTTTTTAAAGACATGCCCTTGTCTTACTTACATGCTGGATGCTGCTCAATCACCAAGGATTACCTTCTCGTGGCTCTCCGGGAACTCAAATGAGATTTGTGCAAGGCCCGGTTTTTAAAGGAAGGACTCTGCGTGGAAAACGCCTTCAATTGAAAGCAGCTGTAAAAGAAAAACAACTAGACCGGGAAAAAACAAAATGGCCGCCTGTAAATGGGGCGAAAAAGAGTTCTTTTTGATACTTCCTGTTGGAAGGTATTAATGAAAAACTATGTTGAGGATTTCTTTTGATCGTTGATATAGACAGAGAAACGCCAAAGAAAAAACTTTGTTGAGGATTTCTTTTGATCGTTGATATAAACAGAGAAACGCCAAAGAAAAAAGTTCAAAGATAGAAACCAGGGTCTAAAAGGGTCGTAAAATTAGTTGTTAAAAAATGAAAAATAAATATTATGTTTTTACATGGCTCATTTTAAAACGGGGGTTTTAGGTTGTGTATTCTCCCACAAGTGAAACAGTAATTGTTAAGACAACGTTGAAAAGAGCCTTTGTAAAATACAGTATGGCTTTCAGGGCTTGTTCGTTATGGCTATTTCTTTAGAAATCCTGCCATATGATAGCTTCTTAATTTATTAGCAGAGCATCTATTAAGGGATTTTAATTGTAATCCTCAGTATTTATAGCTGATTCCAAGGAATGTCATCATTTAGCCCTTTCTCATGAGTTCTCAGACGGAACACCCAACGCTGTTCCTTTTCGAATAAATACTTCTCGTTTTGAATTTGTTCAATTATCGAGCACGAGAGATCTTCCCACTTGTGACCTTTTTCCCAAAAATGGGCTGCCATTTTGGTGGTGCTTCTTTTGCATTTTATGTTGCTTTTATGTTCCCCTATTCTTATTTTCACAGTGCGTGTGGTCATTCCTACGTACTCTAAAAGGCACGGGCAAGAAATAAGATGAACCACATTCTTTGAGTTACATGTTGTGAAATTTCTTTGGTCCCATCTCGTCCAATCTTGGAACCTTATCTCTTTGCTTTTTTTGGTTAGTTTACATACATTGCACATGCCACAAGGATGATGGCCAGAGATTGGTGGCCTTAGGGTAGTTTGCGTCTGCTGTCCGTCTTTGCTCTCTTTTGGTCTGGTGTGCACGACCAAATCTCGGATGCTTTTTCCTCTTTTGTGAGAGAAGATTGGTTTTGGTAAATTAATGCCTCCACTATTAAGGATTCGCCAATGTTTATTTACAATTTTTGTAATCCCATTCGAATGTGTGTTAAAAGTTATTATGCATACTGGACGGTTCTCCTCCTCCTTGTGGATTTTCGGTTCCAACAGGCCTTCACTACTATTGTTGCGCGCCCTTTTGTATGCATTATCAATCACCCTTTTGGGTATTGACGTTTTTCCAGTTTCTTTTTAGGTCATTTGATTGTGTCTTGAAATCTTCAATTTCAGTACAGTTCCTTCGCAACCGTAGGAATTGCCCATAGGGAAGGTTGTCGCGGAGATGCCGCGGATGGAAGCTGTTATACAACAAAAGGCAATTTTTTGAGGTTTCTTTGAAATGGGTGGTCGTTGCCAGTTTTTCTTCTTTGGCATATATATTGAGATCAAGAAAAACTAGTTTTTCATTTGTGATGGTACTTGTGAACTTCAAAAATTCATCTTGACAGTTCAGCCATGTCAGGAAACGTCTTGCGGTAATCTCATCTCCCTCCCAGATGATCAATATGTCATCTATATATCGTTTCCATATCCGTATATGATCACGGAATGGATTTCTGGGATTTAAGATTTTTGTTTCTCCAATTGATGTACATAGAGACCAGCTATACTGGGAGCAAAGGTGCTCCCCATGCTGGTCCCTTGTTTTTGTAGATAGATGGTATCTTGATATTCAAAAAAAATTCTGTCAGTGCCAGTTGACAGCACTCCATGATCATGTTTCTTGGTGTCTGATAATCCCAATCAGTATCAAATAGGACGTCTTCTATGATGTTCAGGGTCTCATTGTGGGGAAGGCTTGTATACAGGCTCTCCACATCACAACTTATTAGTAGTTCTTTTTCTGGGTTGAATGGCTGTCCTTCTAACAGTTGTAGGACGTCTTTAGTATCTTTCAGGTACGTAGATGTTTGTTGTACCAATGGCCTTAAAAAAGCGTCTGCAAATTTGGAGACTGGTTCCAGGATGGAACCAATCCCAGATACTATTGGGCGGAGAGGCCTGGTTTTTGTGAATTTTGGGTATAGTGTACAGGTAAGGTGTTTTAGGTGACGATGTGATCAGAAAATCCCCTTCCTTTTTGATATCCACCCATGTGATCATGCCTCTTCCACCATGCTTGCTATTTTTACTCATATTTTTTCCGTGGGGTCTTGGGTGAGGATTTCATAGTTCCTTGTATCGTCAAGGAGGCGTTTGCACTCTTGGTCATATTTTTCTGCAGATTGTACTACAATTGCCCCTCCTTTGTCGGCTGGTTTTATTACCAATTGAGAGTCGTTCGCTAATTCTCTAAGTGCCTCATTTTCTTCTTTGGTAATGTTGTGGAAGATCTTTTTGGTCTCTGAATCCATTTCTTCCAGGTCTTTCATCACCGCCTTTTCGAAGGCGATCAGCTCCACTGGTAAGTTGGCATCTGGTGGAGTTAAAGTAGATTTGGGTCTTAACCTGGTATCCCCATCTTGCTGGTCATCTCTTGGTTTGTCCTTGAAAAAGATTTGTAACTTGAGTCTTCTCATAAACTCCTTCATCTCTTTGCATAGTTGGAATTTATCCAATTTAGCCGTGGGTACAAAACCTAGCCCCTATTCAAGGACCTTAATCTGTGCTGGTGTTAGAGTATGATCTGAAAGGTTCACCACCAGATTCATTTCTTGCTGGTTGAAGCTCCCGTCATGCTCCTTGTAGCCATCCTGATTTGTTCCTCTGTTTGTGGAGCCCAGTGAACATTGTTCCCTCTCCGGTTCCTCCCTCTGTTTCTCCCCTGACGCTGCCCTAAAAAATGGGGCTGTTCATAGTAGGGATAGTCTTGTGGGGGGTAGTTCCATTGTGGGTAGGTACCTTGTTGGTACCTTGGAGAGTAACTTTAGTATCCTTTCAGCTCACCAAGTACATGCAAATAGAACTTACATCAGGAGAAACATATTGAAAATTGATCACAAAATGGCAGAGAATACAGGACTGACCTTCTCGGAAGAGGAGATAGACAGCATCATAGCCTCATTAAACAACTTTGAGGGATTAAACACACCAGACCCAATGCCAACTAACAATGACTGGGATGAAATAGCACAACTGAGGCGCACTTAGATAAAAACAGCCCTTCATGGTCTCCTCATGACTGAATATCTCAAAATTAATGCAGCACCCAATGGACTAATAGTTAAAAATGAACCATATATCTTCCAACATGATAAGATTTTTAAAAAAGATTGGTCATTAATAAGTTGGCACTGTCTACGAGACTGGCTTGTGCTTATAATTAAGACAGCTGGCAGATTAGCACAAGAACTCAAAATTGAAATTCAAGCAATAGAAGTCCGTCTGAAAAGCTAAGAAACACCAAGTGCCCTCAAAAAACATCTTGAGGAGCTCAACAAAACTCTCAATGATTTTGAAATAACATTGAAACAAAGCAAGTACAATAAACTCAAAAAAGATGTCACTCGTTTCAGCCATGAGAGGATTTATCCTTACACAAGAGATGATTATCAACCAAAAGAGAACCGTCATGAAATGACAACGGATGACGATTCATCTGACTCAGGATCCAGTGGATCAGACTCAGGGAAAGGCAAATACCAACAATATCGAAGCGGGAGAAGTAACAGACGTCCTTGGTTCCATGGCCAAAGAGGATGGGGACCCTATCAAGGCCCACCCCAATACCCAATACACCTCCTAGGACCTCAAATGTACCCGCACCAACAAGGTACCTACCCACAATGGAACTACCCCCCGCAAGACTATCCCTACTATGAACAGCCCCATTTTTTAGGGCAGCGTCAGGGGAGAAACAGAGGGAGGAACCGGAGAGGGAACAATGTTCACTGGGCTCCACAAACAGAGGAACAAATCAGGATGGCTACAAGGAGCATGACGGGAGCTTCAACCAGCAAGAAATGAATCTGGTGGTGAACCTTTCAGATCATACTCTAACACCAGCACAGATTAAGGTCCTTGAATAGGGGCTAGGTTTTGTACCCACGGCTAAATTGGATAAATTCCAACTATGCAAAGAGATGAAGGAGTTTATGAGAAGACTCAAGTTACAAATCTTTTTCAAGGACAAACCAAGAGATGACCAGCAAGATGGGGATACCAGGTTAAGACCCAAATCTACTTTTACTCCACCAGATGCCAACTTACCAGTGGAGCTGATCGCCTTCGAAAAGGCGGTGATGAAAGACCTGGAAGAAATGGATTCAGAGACCAAAAAGATCTTCCACAACATTACCAAAGAAGAAAATGAGGCACTTAGAGAATTAGCGAATGACTCTCAATTGGTAATAAAACCAGCCGCCAAAGGAGGGGCAATTGTAGTACAATCTGCAGAAAAATATGACCAAGAGTGCAAACGCCTCCTTGACGATACAAGGAACTATGAAATCCTCACCCAAGACCCCACAGAAAAAATATGAGTAAAAATAGCAAGCATGGTGGAAGAGGCACGATCACATGGGTGGATATCAAAAAAGGAAGGGGATTTTCTGATCACATCGTCACCTAAAACACCTTACCTGTACACTATACCCAAAATTCACAAAAACCAGGCCTCTCCGCCCAATAGTATCTGGGATTGGTTCCATCCTGGAACCAGTCTCCAAATTTGCAGACGCTTTTTTAAGGCCATTGGTACAACAAACATCTACGTACCTGAAAGATACTAAAGACGTCCTACAACTGTTAGAAGGACAGCCATTCAACCCAGAAAAAGAACTACTAATAAGTTGTGATGTGGAGAGCCTGTATACAAGCCTTCCCCACAATGAGACCCTGAACATCATAGAAGACGTCCTATTTGATACTGATTGGGATTATCAGACACCAAGAAACATGATCATGGAGTGCTGTCAACTGGCACTAACAGAATTTTTTTTTGAATATCAAGATACCATCTATCTACAAAAACATGGGACCAGCATGGGGAGCACCTTTGCTCCCAGTATAGCTGGTCTCTATGTACATCAATTGGAGAAACAAAAAATCTTAAATCCCAGAAATCCATTCCGTGATCATATACGGATATGGAAACGATATATAGATGACATATTGATCATCTGGGAAGGAGATGAGATTACCGCAAGACGTTTCCTGACATGGCTGAACTGTCAAGATGAATTTTTGAAGTTCACAAGTACCATCACAAATGAAAAACTAGTTTTTCTTGATCTCAATATATATGCCAAAGAAGAAAAACTGGCAACGACCACCCATTTTAAAGAAACCTCAAAAAATTGCCTTTTGTTGTATAACAGCTTCCATCCGCAGCATCTCCGCGACAACCTTCCCTATGGGCAATTCCTACGGTTGCGAAGGAACTGTACTGAAATTGAAGATTTCAAGACACAATCAAATGACCTAAAAAAGAAACTGGAAAAACGTCAATACCCAAAAAGGGTGATTGATAATGCATACAAAAGGGCGCGCAATAATAGTAGAGAAGGCATGTTGGAACCGAAAATCCACAAGGAGGAGGAGAACCGTCCAGTATGCATAACAACTTTTAACACACATTCGAATGGGATTACAAAAATTGTAAATAAACATTGGCGAATCCTTAATAGTGGAGGCATTAATTTACCAAAACCAATCTTCTCTCACAAAAGAGGAAAAAGCATCCGAGATTTGGTCGTGCACACCAGACCAAAAGAGAGCAAAGACGGACAGCAGACGCAAACTACCCTAAGGCCACCAATCTCTGGCCATCATCCTTGTGGCATGTGCAATGTATGTAAACTAACCAAAAAAAGCAAAGAGATAAGGTTCCAAGATGGGATGAGATGGGACCAAAGAAATTTCACAACATGTAACTCAAAGAATGTGGTTTATCTTATTTCTTGCCCGTGCCTTTTAGAGTACGTAGGAATGACCACACACCCCGTGAAAATAAGAATAGGGGAACATAAAAGCAACATAAAATGCAAAAGAAGCACAACCAAAATGGCAGCCCATTTTTTGGAAAAAGGTCACAAGTGGGAAGATCTCTCGTGGACGATAATTGAACAAATTCAAAACGAGAAGTATTTATTCGAAAAGGAACAGCGTTGGGTGTTCCGTCTGAGAACTCATGAGAAAGGGCTAAATGATGACATTCCTTGGAATCAGCTATAAATACTGAGGATTACAATTAAAATCCCTTAATAGATGCTCTGCTAATAAATTAAGAAGCTATCATATGGCAGGATTTCTAAAGAAATAGCCATAACGAACAAGCCCTGAAAGCCATACTGTATTTTACAAAGGCTCTTTTCAACGTTGTCTTAACAATTACTGTTTCACTTTTGGGAGAATACACAACCTAAAACCCCCGTTTTAAAATGAGCCATGTAAAAACATAATATTTATTTTTCATTTTTTAACAACTAATTTTACGACCCTTTTAGACCCTGGTTTCTATCTTTGAACTTTTTTCTTTGGCGTTTCTCTGTTTATATCAACGATCAAAAGAAATCCTCAACAAAGTTTTTTCTTTGGCGTTTCTCTGTCTATATCAACGATCAAAAGAAATCCTCAACATAGTTTTTCATCAATACCTTCCAACAGGAAGTGTATAAAAAGAACTCTTTTTCGCCCCATTTACAGGCGGCCATTTTGTTTTTTCCAGGTCTAGTTGTTTTTCTTTTACAGCTGCTTTCAATTGAAGGAGTTTTCCACGCAGAGTCCTTCCTTTAAAAACCGGGGCTTGCACAAATCTCATTTGAGTTCCCGGAGAGCCACGAGAAGGTAATCCTTGGTGATTGAGCAGCATCCAGCATGTAAGTAAGACAAGGGCATGTATTTAAAAAGCCCAAGATACCGCGACCCACACGGAGGAGAAATTACTCCGATGTTTAACTTAGCCTTTACATCTATGTTTCCCCACGTTTACAGTATCAATGTGAAGGCGCCTTTACACCCCTCGTGGCATCTCATGGAGCGGACACGTTAATATACGAATGTATGTATTATTTTTAAAATATAACATTTAACGGCACGTCTCTCTGAGAGCATGAGTATTAAACCCCCATTTTTTAACGGCACCCCACGGGATCACTTCCTATTAAGAGAGCGGATGCACACATAAGGGGATTAATTTACGCCCATAGTGGACATATGATAAATCCAAGAATCCTGTAAAACTATATCGTATTTCTACTTCCACGTGAGTGTGAATGTATATTTGGGTAACAAAAGGAGCATGTATAAGAGCCGCCTTTTTTTTAGATGTATAGAGATCCTGTATGCATGGGAACCGGATGCTGACACCATAAGGATTCCTTTAAAAACCACTACTTTGGATGTATGAAATTCTGGGCTCAGAAAATACCAGATACAAACAACAAGAGGAGTGTTTCTATAGCTAAAAATACCCTATTGGGTAAAACGGAAAATATATCACAGTGACAGACAATATTATCGTTTCAACGTGATGGTGATGTGAATATGAAGGGGATAAACGATAAGAGCTATTGTTTATCCACAATGTTTTTTCATTTTCAGGTTTCATTACAGGATATACAACTGGTATATTGTGTTTACTACCCTATTCTGGTGCATGGAAGAGTATGTGTGACCAGTAGGCATATGTACATGTATTATATCACCCAGTGAGGTGCAATAGGGATCGTTTTTGGTCCTGAGGAAGTAAGCCAAGGGGATGGCTTCTGGAACATGTCGACCCTGTAGAAAGTGACCCATCAAAGTACACTATCTACACCTCCCCACTTTTATTATTCTCAGCTAGGGAAGCAAATAAAGTGTATTTTTTCCACTAGCCAGGGAATTTTTAATCATCACATATATATAGTTTTTTCACGATCCCACGCACTACACATATACACTAATCACTAAATTAAGTGCTCCCGCGTCTACGTCGGTAGTAGCACGCCCCGTCCCGTAGAGGGGCGGGAAGACCCCAATGATGAACCATGACACTGAATCAGGTTTCAGTGTGTGAGGGGTATTTAACAATTTTTTGAATACTGTCCTTCCTACCAACTAGAGAAGGATGTTTCTAGACATCATCATTGGAACATATAAAAAACACCTGCAGTAAAACTGAATATACACTTATACACATATATATCTTTATGTAAATATTGGTAGAATCCCTTTGTTGAATTAAAGAGGGGTGGTGGCCAGTAGAGAATTGCAAATAGGGGTGGGGCCAGTAGAGAATTCCAGTCATGCCGCAAACATTTTAAGACACAGACACCCATGTCTGTTGCATACTATCGCAGAGTGTGTGCACAGACAGTTCAGCAACACTGACAGACGCCTATTCCCAGCAAGAGCGAGGCAGTGGCATAACCTCCCGAGCTGCTGACTTCGGACCTGGGGAAAAGGGTTTGAGTCTCGGAGTGGGTTAAACTGTGACTTTAAATTTTTTTGAAAAAATGAGCTCGGCCGGTGTGCATTGGCAAAGCTGCCCCCATGCCTGCTGTCTGCCAGCCCAGGCAGCCGTAACAGTGTCAAAAAAGTGTTTATAAAATATAGCGTGGCCATGTTAAAGCTGTGTTCACGGCACAGGACCAATTCAGTGAATAAAAGAGTGCGCCGAACAAACGATACATGAATCAACGACTAAGGGGACATGTAGCTGGGGCAGTCGCCACACAGGGAAAAACACACCCATAGGCGTGATAAAACGCAACATTTTACCAATACAAAGAAAGGAATTCAGAAAGACAGACAAAGGGACAAATGGAAAGTGGTGGGTGTGGTCTAAATACCCTGAGTAGATACAGTATGCTTGCAGATCAGCGCATACGTGTTGCTAGGCTCGACCTAAAAAGCAAACACAGACATTGTTGTCTGCTGTCCCCAGCAGGCCACCATCCCTGTGTTATTGCCCATTGCCAATGACTCGCAAATTGCGACCTGCTTCATGAATATTGATAAGGCGTTTCCCTTGCGACCCATTTGGCAATCGCTAATGTGTCTGAGACACATTAGTACATTTCATTTTGAGAGTCTCTAATTGCGATTCGCAAAAAATTGCAATTAGAGACTCGCAAAATAAAAAGTTTGTACATCTGGCACCGTATTTTGCTTCAGCGATTCCGTATTAGGAAGGGGCGTGTTTTGGGTTTTCCTTCCTAATTCCGAATAGCTCTGGTATATAACAATGTTTTTCGACTGGAATGCGGTCGAAAAACATTCCTAATTTACAGACTCCTTAAAGGAGGTGGTAATCCATTTGCAAACGGGACGGAGTCCCCAAGGGACCCCTTCCCCTTTGTGAATGTGGGTGAAAACATTTTTTAAGAGCAGGCAGAGGTCCCACGGACCACTGCCTACTCTTAAAAAATGAAAAGGAGACTTTTCATTTTTATTTTTGTAATGCAACCCGGTTTACTTTACTTTACAAAAAAGAAATATTGCTGTATTTAAAAAGTAATCACAGACATGGTGGTCTGCTGACCCCAGCAGGCCACCATCCCTGTGATTACAGGCCATTCCCACCGCATCGCAAATTGCGACCTGCCTCAAGAATATTGATGAGGCAGGTCAATTGCGATTCAATTGGGAATCGCAAACAGTGTCTGAGACACTGTTGTACAAAACATTTTGCGAGTTCCTAATTGAAAGTCTTCAAAAGTCGCAGTAAGGAATTCACAAAAAGTTTTTGTCGTACATGTGGCCCAAAGTACTTTATTGCCATGACAAGTTAGACAATAGTAATCACCTGAAAAATATTAATTATTACAGTCGGTCTAGGAGTGTCCCATCAGTGAGATAGGGAAGGGTGATCAGTGGAGGGGAAGACGTTTAAGGTTTAGTATGGATTGAAATTATTTATTTACTTACATGGTGGCTTTACAATATTTATTTTCGTAACATTTCCATCTAATTATTTTTTTTAAATACTTTTATCAGTATTTATCCATATTTATTGTAAAGTAGAAATGCAGACTCTCTTGGAAACAGAGTTAGGTTCTTTATTAAGGAAGAAACATCACCCACGAAGGAGCAGCTGTCCAGCATCAGGTAAGGCAAGCAACTGGCAAATCCCCCCAATATTCTAAATAGAATGAACCCACGTAGAACAGTGCAGCTCGAGACTGCCCACATAGTACAAGGCAGCTCGAGCTGAATAACCCACAACACTACACACCTTCCCCCCAAAATGCACAAAAAAAAACAAAGCACAAAAAAAAAACAATTTAAGAAATATAATCAGACATCCATGAAGGTTTCTGTTTGACTCTCTTACCTAAAGAAGCAGAAACATCACTATTGACCTCAGTAGGACTAACGTTGAAGGATGTAGACTCCTCAGGAGGAGGACAAGAAGAGGAAACCCCTTGAGGACTTGCTAAATCTCCACAGGAAGAGTCCACGTCATCCAAACAGTTGCCCCTTACAGGAGAGGGAGAGTCAAGATAAACATCTTTGTCACTTTTAAGAACAGCAATGCGTTTAAGGTTCCAAACTTTACCATCGTTTAACATAACAGCATTTTTTTCAAAATTTTTGTGACTTCGAAGGGACCGAAGAACTGACTAACACTCTTTTTCACTTTACAAGGTTTCTTAACCTTAACCAAAGTACCTATTGAAATATCAGTAAAGTTTTTTGAACCTCTTTTGCAATCAAAGGAATACTTATACTTATGTGTTTCCTGAATGTTTTGTCTAACAACATCCAAATCTAGATTGGAAGAAGTACTTGGAGCCAACCATGAGGGGTTAATTTTGGTCCTAGCCAATCTTCCCCTCATAATTTCAAAAGGGGTACATCCAGTCATGTCATTAAAAGTGGTGCGATAAGTCCAAACAGTTTTAAAAACCTGCCATTCCCATTTACTATCCTCAGTACCAACAGACTGTATGGCACCCTTGAGCACTCTATTAAAGCGCTCAATCATGCCATTGCCGCTAGGGTTGTAAAGGGAAGTGGTGCGATGTTTAATGCCTAATCTTTAAAAAAAAAACTGAGCTTTGTGAGAAAGAAACTGAACACCATTGTCAGTAATCACCTGGATGGGTAAACCCTCTTCAGTAAAAATAGAATCCAAGAAAAACAAAACTGTATCAGTGTCAATCTTGTCCACAACCTTAATGGAAGGCCACCTAGAAAAAACTCAATGGCAGAAATAATGTACTTAGATTCTTGTCCTATGGGACCCATGATGTCAACAGCAATGGTTTCCCAGGGACCATTCGGTATGCAAGGAGTGGACATATTAGGCCGCAACGTTTTGAGAGACTTATCAGCATTGGCACAAATTACACAGTTCCTAACAATACGTTCCACAAAAATATCAAGACCAGGCCACCAGAAACTATTCTTAACAGTTTGTTTAGTCTTAACAATTCCACAATGCCCCTCACGGCATAATTTAACAATGGAATCTCTAAGCTTGGCAGGAGGAACGGCTTTATCACCACTCCAAAGAATACCATTAGCAGAGGAAAGCTCATTGCGAACTTCCCAGAAACACCTCAAATCAGGACTCAAAAGACTTTTACAAGGCCACCTATTGTTGATGGAGGTTAAAACTCTCTGTACAACTAAATCCTCAGAATAAGAATCCAACCAAACTTGCTTACTGAAACAGGGAATACCTTCATCATGGACCAAAGCAATGTGGTAGGAATCCCAAGAATTGGTAGAAATCTCTTTAATTTTCACAGGCATCCTAGATAAAAAATCAGCTGAAACATTGTCCTTGCCAGGAACGTAAAAAATCTTGTAAACAAAATCTTGAAGGCGCATAGACATTCTGGCAATGCGTGCAGACGCCTTAATCATGCCATCAGTAGTGAGAAGATTAACTAAAGGTTTGTGATCACTTCTGATGTGACACTCTTTACCCCATACAAAAGCTCTGAAATGTTCCAAGGCCCAAACAACAGCTAAAGTTTCCCTCTCAATAACAGAAAACTTTTCTTCAGCTGAAGTAAGGGATCTTGAAGCATAGGCAATGATGGCTTCACCACCCTAAACCTGTTTCTGGGACAAAACTGGGCCCAAACCCTTAGAGCTGGCATCTGTGGTGAGAATGCTTAAAAGATTGGGGTCAAAACCTAAAACGGTAGTAGCATCAGCAATGGCAGATTTGACATCTTTGAATTCTTTATCACAGTCAGAACACCAAAAGAACTTGGATTTATTTTTTAGAAGTTGTCTGATCTGAAAAGCCCTGCAAGAATTTTTTTTATGTACTTAGCATAAAATTCAGAGAGACCTAAAAAGGAACGAACATCATCCTTACTTTTAGGAGCCGGTGCCGAAATAATGGCATCAACTAGCTCAGGCTTGGGTTTAACACCGTCAGAACAAAGAACATGACCAAGATAAGACACAGAGGTTTCAGCAAACTTGCATTTAGAAAATTTAAAAGTGAGACCCCTGGATTCCAAAATTTCCAAAACCTTGAAGAGAATGGTGTCTTGTTCAGTTTTATCTTTACCGTACAAAAGAATATCATCTTGAAAGCACTGTACATTATCGAGATGACCAAATAAAGAGTGCAATAACCGCTGAAAAACTGCAGCGGCGGACGCAAGTCCAAAAGGCATTCTTTTGTACTGGTAACACCCAACAGGAGTGATAAAAGCTGACAACATTTTGCAGTCATCATGTAAAACAATTTGGTGATAAGCTGCTGATAGATCAATGGAGGAGAAAAACTTAGCACCCTTGACAGATGAAAGCATCTCGGAGATGCGAGGCAAAGGAAACTGGTCAACCAGAATTTTATTGTTAAGATGTCTAAGGTCAATGCATAAACGAATATTGCCATTAGCACGTCTGGCAATAACAACAAGTGAAACCCACTCTGAGGATTCAATTTTTTCAATGATGTCCTCAGAGACCAAATGATCTATTTCTTTCCGGACATCATTCCTGACAGTAATGGGGATATTTCTTGCTTTAAAAACTTTGGGGCACGCATCATTTTTTAGAACAAATTTGTGAACAAAGTCAGTCAATTTGCCAATCTTCTCATTGAAAACATTGGGAAACCTTTTAAGCATGTCTTTGGCAATAACGTCACTATCAGCAAGAACCATAACAGGTTTAGGACTGTTGGGGTCTAAAAGAATAGCAAGTTCACCTTGGTCGTACCACCCCAACACAGAAGGACCTTTTTTAGAAACATATAATTTACCAAGGCTTTCACGATTCTTGAACCTAAAAACTAAATTTCTGAAACCCAATAAATCGATTCTCTCCCCAGAATACCCCTCAGGAGAAATGTCAGGATCTTCCAGATCAGCACCTAGTTGTGGAGAAAATAAAGTATTCCAAACATTTTCGTTAACTATAGAATAAGGAGATCCAGAATCAGCATAGATTTGAATACTAATACCACCAATAGTCATATCGCAAATGTGTTTCTTTTTGTTGGAAACACTATAAACGTTCACAGCCTCTTTATCCTTAATATTGAGAACAAAACTTTCATCCACAACAGATTTACTCTCCTCATCACTGCATTCACCATCTTCAACACACTTAACCTTAGATTTAGGTTTCCTATTGCAGACCATCGAAAAATGGCCAACTAAACCACATGAGGAACATTTCTGCTTAAGGGCAGGACAAAATTTGTTGTTGGCAAGATGTGAGGGACTTAACGTAAACACACAATGGCAACAACAATTTGATGCTTTTCCAATCGCACAGCTTCGACGAAAAACTCTTGCCAACTTTTCTTGTTCCAAAGTTCATGTTTATTCAAAATAATTCATGGTAGATCATGCTTTAGTTTACTGTTCACAAACGGGCTGTTCATACTCCCAATTTTTCCAAATGAGGCGGTTATGCCAATCCAGGCCTTTTACCGCATCACGTGGGTTATGGCAATTCATAATATAACAGCTTAAGTTCTTAATGAATCCCAATGCATTTCGGGCTCTTGTTAGCCCTTCGTCAGGGGTGGCTGCATAAATTAAAGAAAGCCTCCATTAGTTTTCCACAATTAGGACGCTGTGTCCTCTATTCACAATGCATCCAATTATAAAATGCAAATGAAACCTATGCCCATGGCTAACCTTTGCTCTTTAAACGCCATAAACTTAAACACAACAAAATACCCTTTAAGTGTAAAAATAAAAAGAAATGAACATGAATATTTTCAAGTCTGCTTAGGACGCGATGACCTCCCCCACATCCATCCACGGTCTAAAACCTGCCATTCTGATCGCGTTACTCAATTGCATACTCGAACACCCAGCTGACCCTTCTGCACCTCTGCACCCTCAAATCTGTAAACAAACGCAACCCCAAAACCCTATGTATGTATCTAATCTCCAAAAACAATGTACACACACTTCAGACCGCTACGGAACTTCCCCAGTCACATTCTGAATTCCGTACCTGTTCGTGCCCAATGATTGTTACTGACTTGCTAACGCCTCCTTACTCCATGCTCGCGATGTCAAACTGCTGCTTAACCGGCTCACTCCTCTCTAATTTCCCTATTTAAACACTTCCCAATCTGACAATACTTCCAGTAAATAGAGCCTAATTCCCATCAGCCGAGTCAAGTTGAAACCAAGTCTCCTGCTCCTTCTTACTGTGACGGCCTGACTCCTCCCTGAAAATCACACCGTAAAAAACCACCCCTTGTAATCATGAAACTACATGTCCCACAATCCCTTGTCACAGACCTTTGTCATGCCCTCTTGAATTAAACAAACAAAAACATAAACATTTCATTAAAAAAAATCCATACGATGCAATCCCGTGTGCCCACAATTTAAAAAACATGTGACGTGCAACCCCAAATGTACCCCATATTAAATGAACACAAAGTGAATGCGCAATAGTTGGTCAACTATGTGCTTCAAATTCAAAAAACTTTGTTGACCGCTGATCCAGGAAAACAGTTTGTGCGTAACTTGAACACGAACTGCAACAGCCTTGTTTGTGGTGATATTCCGTTATTGAGTTTAGTAATAGTCCGCTTGGTTTGGGTGCAAACTGCTTTTTTAAAGGCAAAAAATTGGTTTCAAACATAGCAGTAGGGTCGCAGCATGCACACCAGTTGATCAATCTCTTCTCTGTTCAATGTGTAGCTTATGTTAGCGTGCAGATTGGATCTATGCCTTGCCTCAAAGCACGACATTAACGTAAACACACAATAGCAACAACAATTTGATGCTTTTCCAATTGCACAGCTTCGACGAAAAACTCTTGCCAACTTTTCTTGTTCCAAAGTTCATGTTTATTCCAAATAATTCATGGTAGATCATGCTTTAGTTTACTGTTCACAAACGGGCTGTTCATACTCCCAATTTTTCCAAATGAGGCGGTTATGCCAATCCCGGCCTTTTACCGCGTCACGTGGGTTATGGCAATTCATAATATAACTGCTTAAGTTCTTAATGAATCCCAATGCATTTCGGGCTCTTGCTAGCCCTTCGTCAGGGGTGGCTGCATAAATTAAAGAAAGCCTCCATTAGTTTTCCACAATTAGGACGCTGTGTCCTCTATTCACAATGCATCCAATTATAAAATGCAAATGAAACCTATGCCCATGGCTAACCTTTGCTCTTTAAACGCCATAAACTTAAACACAACAAAATACCCTTTAAGTGTAAAAATAAAAAGAAATGAACATAAATATTTTCAAGTCTGCTTAGGACGCGATGACCTCCCCCACATCCATCCACGGTCTAAAACCTGCCATTCTGATCGCGTTACTCAATTGCATACTCGAACACCCAGCTGACCCTTCTGCACCTCTGCACCCTCAAATCTGTAAACAAACGCAACCCCAAAACCCTATGTGTGTATCTAATCTCCAAAAACAATGTACACACACTTCAGACCGCTACGGAACTTCCCCAGTCACATTCTGAATTCCGTACCTGTTCGTGCCCCATGATTGTTACTGACTTGCTAACGGCTCCTTACTCCATGCTCGCGATGTCAAACTGCTGCTTAACCGGCTCACTCCTCTCTAATTTCCCTATTTATACACTTCCCAATCTGACAATACTTCCAGTAAATAGAGCCTAATTCCCATCAGCCGAGTCAAGTTGAAACCAAGTCTCCTGCTCCTTCTTACTGTGACGGCCTGACTCCTCCCTGAAAATCACACCGTAAAAACCACCCCTTGTAATCATGAAACTACATGTCCCACAATCCCTTGTCACAGACCTTTGTCATGCCCTCTTGATTTAAACAAACAAAAACATAAACATTTCATTAAAAGAAAAATCCATACGATGCAATCCCGTGTGCCCACAATTTAAAAAACATGTGACGTGCAACCCCAAATGTACCCCATATTAAATGAACACAAAGTGAATGCGCAATAGTTGGTCAACTATGTGCTTCAAATTCAAAAAACTTTGTTGACCGCTGATCCAGGAAAACAGTCTGTGCGTAACTTGAACACGAACTGCAACAGCCTTGTTTGTGGTGATATTCCGTTATTGAGTTTAGTAATAGTCCGCTTGGTTTGGGTGCAAACTGCTTTTTTAAAGGCAAAAAATTGGTTTCAAACATAGCAGTAGGGTCGCAGCATGCACACCAGTTGATCAATCTCTTCTCTGTTCAATGTTTAGCTTATGTTAGCGTGCAGATTGGATCTATGCCTTGCCTCAAAGCACATGACATTAACGTAAACACACAATAGCAACAACAATTTGATGCTTTTCCAATCGCACAGCTTCGACGAAAAACTCTTTCCAACTTTTCTTGTTCCAAAGTTCATGTTTATTCCAAATAATTCATGGTAGATCATGCTTTAGTTTACTGTTCACAAACGGGCTGTTCATACTCCCAATTTTTCCAAATGTGAGGGACTGCCACACCTGTAGCATTTAAAATTCTCTTTCATACGAGCATTATCTTTTCCTTTAGTACTATCCGCTTTAGGGTCTGCTTTACTCAGATTTTTACAGGGCGAGAACTAGGGTTAACTTTACTAACAACTTCAATCTGTTTGGGTGCACAAGCGCCTTGAATTACTTTGGCACTTCTACTGGACATTTCAGCCTTTCTAACTAAAGCTAAAATATGTTGTAGGTTAGAGTCTCCATTAACCCATAGTCTTTCTTGAATAGATGAATCACTGACGTGCATGACCACTTGATCCCTAATTAGATCTTCTTGAAGGGAACCAAATTGACAATCAAGTAACAAAGTTCTTAAAGCAGCAACATAGTCGTCAACACTTTCGTTGGGTTCTTGTTTTCTATGAAAGAACTTGTATCTGGTAATGCCGATACACACTTTAGGCGAAAAATGTCTATCAAAATCGGCAATAGCACAATCAAAAACATTAGCGTCTCCTTCACCACCAATAGCTTTTGACATTTGACTAAAAGCTTTTAACCCTTCCGGACCGATACAATGCAGGAAAATTCTTTTCTTTTGCTCAGGAGACATTTTTCCTTGATCATCCAAAGTCTCGATATAATTAATAAAGAAGGCTTTCCATTCAACCCATTTCATACATGGGACTCCTCCAGCCGGCCAAAACGATTGTGGAGGATTAAGGGAATAATTTTGTGCACACATAGTGGAAATTAAAACTTATCGAAAGAAAATGCAGCAAAAACTTCACTCCTTCAAAAGTTATTAAATCGGAAAACGAGTGCGCAATAAAGTTACAATAAACAATAAAGTGATGCTCCCAGAATGAACCAAAGTACTTTGAAACGTGAGGAAAATGAGTAAAAATAAAAGTCAAGCTTACTGTGCTGTGGAACTACACACGAACCACTCTTGAAGAAGCTCCGATTGAATATTTGCCGAAAGTAAGCAAAAAACAAAATGGAGTCACGTAGCGTGACGTGTACAAAAAAAAAACTAGAACGGCAACAGCAATCAAGAATCAGGACGTTGGTCGTAAGCGCGTTACAACATACATGTTGGTTGTAACCAGGGTTACAACGTTGGACGTCTGACATCAGCTGGACAATGGGGAGAAGCCCAAACCGTACTGACGTCACGACGATGAAGAGAAGAATGGCTTCGCTGGACTGCAAATCGGCAGAAACTGTGAAAATGCACAACACACGATTGCGGACTGCCAGGAAGCTGAGAAGACCACTGCCGGAATCAGCGGACGAAGGACTTGCAGGACAGGAATCCGGACACCGTAGTGAAGAAAGCAGCAGGAAACAGGTATCCGGAATTGCGGGGTCCATCTGGTGGTGTGGTAACTCGTCGCCAACTTTGTAAAGTAGAAATCCAGACTCTCTTGGAAACAGAGTTAGGTTCTTTATTAAGGAAGAAACATCACCCACGAAGGAGCAGCTGTCCAGCATCAGGTAAGGCAAGCAACTGACAAATCCCCCCAATATTCTAAATAGAATGAACCCACGTAGAACAGTGCAGCTCGAGCCTGCCCACATAGTACAAGGCAGCTCGAGCTGAATAACCCACAACACTACATTTATTTTGTGTTTTGTGAATAAAGACTTTAAATTGTATATTTCCACATTTATTTAACTGATAAACCTGCACTCTTACTTAGATGCCCATCATGTTTTAACAAATTAAGCAGCCAAATATTACAAATCAATACACCCATAGATAAACATTTGCGTTATACTACTAATATATGTTCATATGTGCCATTATTTAAGAATATCTCATCCTGTTTTTTAACCCCATGTGCCGTCTGTCTGCTCAGCTGTTCGCCTGGAATACATGAAAGACAGCACAGAGAGTCGCTCAAAAGAAGCCTAATTTTCTGTATTTTTCCAATTTAAAAAATAAATGCAGACAAGAAACATTGTTTTCTGTCTGTAGTTATATTAAAAAAAACTGAAAACTAGGAGCCTTAGATATAAATATTTAAAAATGTAAACACAATAGAGGCTGTGGGGAAGTAATTATTTAGAGTAAACAGCCTTCTATAGGTAATATGCCAAGGTGAGTAAAACATGAAAGAAACATAATTAAGGGTCCCGGTATTATGACATTTATTTTTTGCATTTCCATCTACAATTCTCCATATTTATTTTGTATTCACTTTATGGGTATCCACATTCCTTTTCTTTATGGAGACAGGGGCTCTCCAACTGGCATTTTAGTGTGAAAACAATTTGTATTGTGTTAGTACATCTTTGGCAATACAAATTCTATGTCGGACCAGAGGCTCTGATTATGCTTTTCTTTCTTTACTGAAGGTTCATAGCAGCCAACAAAAAACTACAACTCCCATGAGTATGTAAACATGTCATCAACAACACATGACTTCAGCATCCTATAGTAGTGTCCATAACAGTGTAAGCAGGTCTGTCGCCCTCTCATTATCATCTTTTTTTGCTGCTCATGGCAGCCGTAGTTAAGTGCTGTTCATTTCACTCAGTTATTTAGGTCTGGAAGAGTCTCGTCTGCCATTTTGGATATCGGCCGGTGTGCTCTTCAAATATTCTGAACTTTTTCCCTGTCAGACGAATCAGCAGCAACAATCTGTTCCCCAGATTTGAGTCTTCCCTTACAAATTTAGTCCCCCCCTATATTCTCTGGGGTGTAATTACAAGCTTTGAGAAATTATAAAAAGTTTGCTAGACCTGCAAGTCTAGTGACTTGAATAATCTACTCAACCTAATTGTAATGCACTTGACCTGTAATATGATCTCAAACTGTGTGATCTTAGCAAATATTTTATTTTACAGAGCCGCCCTTATTTTCATTATCACAAGAGAGTGCATTCAAATATGCAAGTTCTGCAATTGTGCTGTACAAAAAACTATTTTGTTTGATTTAATATACTAAACATTTGCTCCATGCACACTTAACCCCTGATCTCCCACTTAGTTCACTAATAACATTGTCATTGGGACTGGGGCAGGAATGTTTCTCAGTTCTTGTTTCAAAACTCACTTTTAACAAATGAATTACTAAAGCATGATTTGGTAGCGCACTATCATTTACAAACAGCACATTTCCCCTTCAAATGATTACTAACTTTCCCACTAGCATGCAGTTTTACTGATAACGCCAAGTAAGTGTTCTGATTTGTTTTCATCCTATTAAAAACTTTTTTTCATCACACAGAATTGCTTTCATAACTGCTAAAATACGTTTTGAAATGTTTGTACAGTTAGTTTACAAGCTATTTAAATGTTGTGTGTTAGAAAGAAAATCTGATGTCTACTGTCTTTTCACACTCTTTCTACAGCATGATTGTCAGACAGTTCACTTAACAAAAGCCTCTAACTTTGCTACTTATTTTATCCTGGAGGTTGTGTTTACTTTTCTTTCTCTGACTGCAAATTGTAAGGCATAAATTGACATTTGACCTCTGTCTCTGAACTCAGAGCAAATGTGCTAGATAAAAACAAGATGTAAAAGCTCATTCACCTGTTCTTTATTAGCTCGCCAAAACTACTGGCCCTAAAAATAGCTCGCCCTGATAAAATCTGACTCACGATAGCAAGTGGGCGAGTAGATTTCTTAAGGCCTGAATTAGTCAGTTTTGGGCTACCTAATATTACTATTACCCTTTCAAGGTAATTTCTTTTACAATAGCTGATGACCATGGCTATGTAAGGCCAGAGAAGGTAACAGAGGCAAGCGATCTCCACCCAGAATTAATCTCTGTGATAGACATGTCAGTTTCCATATCTGTGGACACAGCAGGGGTGGCAGAGCTCTTCCGCCAAGACCCCCCAAGGGTTCTTCAGGTAGTCTGCCACAAACGCATCGTTCTGATGCAGGTGGGGCCCCCATTGGAGTACCTGGTGTTAAAAAGCCCAAAGAACTGGTGCAGTCTTCAGGAAGTTGCATGCACTACTTCAAGACTCCCAGGTGGACCTCTCCCAGGAGGGTGAGGGCCCTAGTGGCCTGCTGCACTCAGATTGCAGCCCCAATGGTCTGATCAGAAACAAGGGGATACTGACACAACTTCCTCCAATGACTCTACTATAGAAAGATCCTTTCTATATCCGAGAGAATTCTTAAGAAATATTTTCATTGTAAAAAAAAAAGGACAAAGAGGTGCGCCCTGTAATAAATATGAAGGAGTTCAATGGTTGGTCTACAGACATTTCAAGATGGAGGGCATCCATCTTTTCAAGGATCTTCTCTGTCAGGGGGACTGAATGATCACGTTGGACCTAAAGGATGCCTATCTTACGATCCCAATTTTCCCTCCACACTAGTGGTTTCCACATTTTCTCTGGAGAAATAAAGTCTGGGACTTCAGAGTGTTGCCCTTTGGACTTCTGTTCACCCTGTGGTGTTCACGAAACTACTGAAGCAAGTATGGTTTCGGACACGGGGCTACAGATTGATCATCTACTTTGACGACATGATCATCTTATCACAAGACATGCTATGCTGATGAATTAAGCCCAGGTGACATTTTCCGTTCTGGGAGATCTGGGATTAGTGATCAATCAATCCAAGTAAGATTTGACTCCCCAAACAGGATGGAATCACTTTGTTTTACGACCAACGTGCTCAAAGTGACTCTGGAGTTACCCACTAACAAAATAACCACGATCAAGGGGGAGCTGAAAAAGCTGATCGTAGCAGATCACATTTCACTGCAGATGCTGGTAGGATTAGTGGGTTTCCTTTCGTATTCAAAGTTATATTTCTGGGGCCACTACACTACAAAGCCCTACAACAACTCAAGATCAAGCATCTGCTGAAAGGGCTGTTATTTGATTCACTCTCATGTAAGCTGGCATGAGCTTTATACGGGTGCCTAGCTCTAAGTCTTTCCATTGGTAGCTAATCTCTAAGACCTTATGGGGCCAAATCCCCATCAGTGACTTTTCTGTTCACTAACAGGTGACACTAAGGTGTATTATTCTACAATGTTTTCATTCTCTTGGGATTTAAGGAATAATAATACATAATCACGGTCTCGGGTGTTTACATTGGTCACACTACATAGCAAGCATTGTGCTTTTAATTGTTAATAAGCTTTTTAAATTTGTATATACGATCTTTTTCCCTTGAGGAAATTGCACTGAACAATGAACCAAGTTTAGAAGCATGAACTGCTCATTTGTAATCAATAGAGTTTCTATTTCAGGCCACGAATATATCAATGTGCACATGTATTCTTAGTCCATGTCTATTGTATATTTTGTCACAGAGAAAGTTGAGACGGTCCCCCTGGTGAAGGCAACTGTGCCGAAACACGCATAGCTTCCATCTACCGCCAGCCTTCAAATTGTCCACAATTCATCTGCTCCTTTTTAGGTCTCGCCTAGCGTTGCAGCGCATGCGCTGCTCGCTCTGCGAGACCTCTTGTAATCGAGGAGATTTCAGAAGTGGAGTGGAAGCTCCGCCCATCCTTTCTATTGGCCAGCGTCATCCTTTATGGTAAACGCTGGCCTCCGATTGAAAGTGAGGCTTTTTTGTTACCGCCCTGTCTCCTTCTGCGACGGCCCATCCGGACTGGATTGTTTGCTTGCGTCGTGACACGGTCTCCTTCATTACTCGGTGTAAGCTTGTTTTGCATGTATTGCTCTAAAGCCAACTACGCTTTCTGTGAGTAAATGTTTTGTTGTGAATACTGCACACTCCTTTGCCGTGCTTCTCCCCCGCTCCTCGAAACTGCGCACACTGGATTGCCTTACATGCCATCTGGATCGGAGTCTTTGAGAGTCTAAATATTTACGCCTCTGTGCAGCGATCAAATCTACTGAGATAATTAACAAGTCTACTGCGTGCCAGCATCTAGTCTTTCCTTGGAGCGCGAGAAAGGTCGCAGTTTGTTCCTAGCAGCATTAATTGCCGCGTGGCTTTCAAAAGAAGTGCCTCGTTATTGGTGCTGTGACATGAAGTTCACCACTACATGGCTTTTAAATGGAAACTCTGGATGTCACATGTGGTGGGAGAGTTTACAGGAAAAAGTTCTACTGTATACAGGACACAGAGTTCAGTGTGCTCAGAATGAGGGCAAAGTAAGTTGTGCAAACATAAGGGTTGGTAAGCGCGGGTTGGAACGCGTTCAGAAATAAGCCATGGAACCACATCAAGGGGGGGAGTTCGTTATTGTGATGATGCAAAAGTAGCATCTTTTGTAGCCGAGCCCTAGTGTGAGAGACTTCCATGTTCTGCAGACCTTGCAGATGCATATGTACTACTGGTGACGCCTGAGCACAGGTGGCAAGAAGTGCCTACAGTGTCAGCTGTTTCAGACTCAGGGGTGGGGGGGGAAGTAAAAAACTGGGTGGAGGGCTCAAACTAGTGTGTCACTAGGGCTCTTCAGAGATTTAGGAGTAACAAGTCGTATGGGCACAGAGTGGGCGATGGTTTTCCATGCAGAGCTTACAGTAGCACCAGTCCGACACAGAGGTGTTAGAACCCCCTCTGCGCTGTTTATAGCAGCACACCATATAGCATGGATCTCCAACCTTTTATGTACTGAGAGCTACTTATGTTCAATCAAACGCATTGAGAGCTACTCATATTAGTGTTGTATAATCTCCATTTTTTTATTTGCTGATTAATTCAACCAAGCAAAAGCTTTCTAATTTAATAAGCTGGACTGCACACAGGTGAGCTAGACAGCTATAGTAGCTCACACTCTAGTGGTTGGAGACCCTTGCATATAGGTACACGGCTGGGAGGGAATGGCCTGCAGAGCTGCAGGCCCATAGATGAAGGGTTCATTGCATAGCTTACAGGAACATATCGCTCACATGAGATAAGAAGTAGGCTCTCTGCCGAGCCCAGAGTAACACACGTAGCACCTAGGACGGGCACCAGGAAGCTTCATCTGCTTAGAAATTTGTTAATATGTCTGATTCACAATCTCGGGTGGCTGCGGTATATTTGCACATATTATGCTGCAATGTCTTCATGGGAGGGTGTGGGGGACACCGTTCAGAAACCTCCAACCAATGTTCAGAAGTATTGTCCAATTTGTGATCTTTATTCAGCTCAAGATCACTACCTAGAATTACCTCCCTTTAAGAAAACCGACTGTGTAGCCGAGCTTGATCAGTTATTTGAGTAAATTAGCAACCAAATCTTGGTACTCGCTCCCTCGCTCATTGGAATCAATGGATTTTATGCCACCTCCCAAACACCCGCCCATGAAAGCATCCACGATCCTATTTTAGTGATCTGTTAAGGGGTGTTCTGTGAGACTCGAGAGTAGGATGTCCACTAGAGTAGCAGTTGTGCTTTATAAACCTATTAACATGATGTATTAAGACCTCAGTCAGCAGAACGCTTTCGTACAGGCACTGAAGACCTCAATTCATAAGTAGCACCTACTGGGGACAGTTGTTGATCTCGTCATAGAAGGGGCTCAGTTAAATAACCTATTGCACAGGTGTGCTTGCGCTTTTCTAGAGTCCAGGCTCTGGATCTAAGGGAGGTTTATTCCACTGCACTTTTCCTGCAGGTGCTCCGAGGCAACAGAATCTGTAAGAATACACCTTTGCTGGAAGCTGCTATTTTGTGGAACCCGACTGCCTATCTAAAACCTTAGTTTTTTCCAAGTGCAAAAATGTAATTGGTGAATCAAGGTGATCTTTTAGTAATATGATTTATAAAGCGCATGGTTACTCCCAAGGGCGTGTCCTTGCGCTGGAGGAAAACCCAGAAACCTACAGCCCAACGATCCTCACCTATAAATAGATACAAAGCCAGCGAACTACCACCACCCTACCTTACCCAACATGACCTTGTTCCAGAGCAAATTGAAACATCCATATTTTGAGCTTCTTATGAAAGGCCTTTTCCGAAGGCTCCTGCCTCAGCTGTAAAGGCAGAGAATTCCACAACTTGATGGTTATCTTTTCACCTAATGTCTATCTGAATTGTGCTACTGCCACTACCTGCACCTTTGCACACCCTGTTCCTACAATTCCTTTAGTGGCTGCATCCTGGCCACTCTCACATTTTAAATGCCCCAACCATGCCTTACTCCATTGCCTACTCTGCATCTTGTATGACTGTTGCCATCTTTTTCAGGACCTCGTTTTGTATCTCTTTGGGTCCTGCCTGACTTCTCTGAAGCTCCCTCTCTGTCTGTCGGAAGCACTGTCGCCTGAATCTGACTGTTGCTCCCATGTTCACCTCCTTTCCCAATCATCCATTAGCTCCCCCTCATCTATTCTTCCCTCTTGCCCGGTTTTAGTTGGGTGCCTCGTGCCTTGCTGCCTGTTCACCCCGGTACCCCCCCTGTGTCCCATCCGAGGCAACGCTGCACCGCCTGAGCTTAACCCCGCTGAACAGATCTCCTGTGCTACCCTTTATCATAGGTGAAATTCTTGTCCCCACCCCCTCAATTATGCCTGGTTCATTTTCCCCGGCTCCCCAATGTTCTGCTTTTCCTCATCTAGTACCGCACCTATGCTCAGCACGGGCAGTTATTTTCCTCATTTTTACAATGTGTGGCTGATTTTTCATTTTCATTTTCCATCACTATATGTCTGCAGCCCATACAGTATCTTCAGTTCTGGCTCCTCCACCCTGTCTTTTTAGGTCGAGCCTAGCGTTGCAGTGCATGCGCTGCTCACTTTGCGAGGCATGCTATATTAGGGTATGTTTTTAGAAGTGGAGTGGAAGCCCCGCCCATATTTTTCATTGGCTGGCGTCATCATCCATGGTAAATGCTGGCTTCCAATTGAGAATAAGGCTTCTTAGTCCCTCCTTGTTACCGCCCTGTCTCCTTCTGGGACTGCCCATCAGGACTGGATCTTTTACTTGCGGCGCGTTACACTGTCTCCTTCAATCGGTAAGCACTATATTTATTTCACAATGGCGACAGCTTGTTAAGTTTCCCTCCTCGCGCCCCGCACTCACCGGCCTTCGACAGACGCCGGCTGCCTTCCTCTTCTTGGGGCTCCGGTCCGGGCTGGGGGAGCTCTTCCCAGCGGAGTTGATATATATTTATTTTAATGTCTCCGCTTTTTCGCTGGGACTCTGGCAGCGCACGCAGACACGCTCCCCTCTCTGGCCAAGCCCACCCCCAGCAGAAGGAAGCCCGGCGCGCCCTCGCACATGGCCCTGCACTTGCGGATTGCTGAGCTGAGGCTGCGGGGCTCGCTGCTAACTGCTCGCCATGGTGCTCCAAAATTGTTATCAATCTGGTGCATTTCTCAAGTTCACCGGGGAACTACATTTCTACAGAAATGTCCGCAGTAGAGCAGCGACAGCCTAGGGGCGTCTACAAGAGCCCGCATCTCCCACAACCTGACTGCGCTCACCGGCCGCGGACAGACGCCGGCTGCCTTCCTCCTCTTGGGGCTCCGGTCCGGTTGAGGGGAGCTCTTCCCAGCGGAGTTGATATATATTTATTTTAATGTCTCCTCTTTTTCGTTAGAGCAGCGACAGCCTAGGGGCGTCTACAAGAGCCCGCATCTCCCACAACCTGACTGCACTCACCGGCCGCGGACAGACGCCGGCTGCCTTCCTCTTCTTTCCGTACTCTTTGCTTCTGCTAGTTTTGGATTAAAGGTACCTTCAGCTCTGTTTTACTTCATATCTGTGTGTTCCATTTTTCTGGGCTTAGTCTTTATCCTTCAGCTCCTGCCCTGGAGGTTATTCATGCCTTAGAGCCCTTTCTTCTCAATCTTGAAATTCCTTCCTGCAAACTGCAGCTCTTACACGTGAACCTATGGTGTAGAGCAAAGTGACTTCTGGAGGGCATCAACCCTACCTCGAAAACAGCCTGCTCAGGATCAAGAGTATATCCTTCGTGTCCAGCCATTTGCCCTGCTGCTCCCTCCTTGAAGAGGCAATTGAGCCAAAGTGGACTTGAGAGGTGCCGGTACCCTCCTGAACTGTGTCTGGAAGAGTAAGTTCTTCCTTCCTGACAGATAGCTGTTTGACGGGCCCTGTGGACCTTCACGCCTGTTGATTCACTGTCTCGGATAGCCACAAGATGGCGGTGAAGAAAGTGTGTGGCATTGAAAGCTCAAACAATCAGCACTGATGACGCGTTCAGATTCATTTCATACAGGGAAGTGTGCACTAGCCAAAGATGTAACTGACTCGGACCATTCTCCCATCCTTTTTGCGGCTTAGAAGCGTTCTTCCTTTCTGGGAGCAAGGCAGACCTCCAGCGTCTACTTTTGTTAATGCTCCACTACTTCCATTTAAATTTGCCCACAATTGTTTTCAAAGGGAATTTTTGCACTTTTTCTGCTGAAATTCATAATGCCCGATACCCTGAATGTATTTTTGTTGGTTTGGTGGTAGGTTGGTATTATGAATGTTTATTTTGTTGCTTGCTTGACTTTAATGTTATCTAATTATTGCTAAAATATTTTACTCATGTTTCCTTCAAGTCAAGCCTGTTGCTTGAATCACAGCTACTAAATGTAAGCTCAAGATTCGCCAGACAACTAATATTTATTTTTCCACTAAATAGTTTTGCTTTGTGAGAGCTCGACTATAGCTCACATCGAAGTTTAGGCTGCTCTCCTGCAGTTAACAATGTGCGTTTTTCACAATCGCTATTGGTCTTATATACACCTCAACCAACCATGAAATAAAGGTATAATTAAGTATGATCCATGAGAAAAAAGAAAACTACATCAGAGGTATCATATCAGATTCGGCGCACAATAAATATGCCATCAAATGTGCAGCGTTTATTCACTTGGACCAAAGTTCCAGAGATCTTCAGCGCAGTCGTGGCCTTAAATGAAAGACAAACACTGGGCTGATTGAATTAACTGATTTCCCCTCATTAGCCACACAGTTCATTATCGAGCTGGGTACCTTCGTGTTTAGTTACTATGAACACAAGCATTTGAAATGCAATAGGTCTCGCATTTGCGAAATTTTAAGCAATTGCCATTGGAAATGACAATGCCTTTTATTTATCTGTTTTAAAAACCAACATAAATAAAAGGCATTGTAATTTAGAATGCCAGTAGCTCAAACACTCGCAAATGCGAGACCTATTGCATTGCAAATGCTTGTTCTACTAATATGTTTAACAAATAGTGAAGTCAATTGATTGTCTTTGTGTATTTTATATGTTTATGTACATGGTTTTCATGGATATGTGAATGTGCTACAGTATGTTTTATATGTAAATTAACAACTTATCAAAAAACTAAAAAAATATATATATTTTTGATACTGATTAATAAGTATCCTTAACACTCTAAATAAAGAATCTTGGAGAAAGTTATAAAATCAAACAACATAGTTTTGTGTTTGATTGTATCGTAAGTGCACTTTGTTATATACATTATTTTCTGTGGCTTGAAATGTACAACCTATAATTATTGAAATACTTGTATTTAGCATTTGTTTTTCCCCCCAATGAAAGGGCTGTCCTACGCAGAAGAGATTGCACTAACAAGACACGCCAGGATGGAGATGGCCTGGTGGCTGAACCAAAAGGAAGCATGGACCAGCAGAGCAATCTTCTAATCCGTCCCTGAGGTCATCATGGAGTCAGATGGAGTCGGATGCCAGCTGTTGGGGCTGGGGAGCTAGATATGGAGAGATATTCATCGGAGGAAGATGGTCACAGAAAAAACAGAATCTTCACATAAACTGCCTCGAACTAATAGAGTGATTGTTCATCAATTGCAGCCTGGCAAAGAGAGTGTTGCATATGTCTGAAGATGAACTGTGTCTCGGCTGTGCAATATGTCAACAAACTGGAAGGAACAAGATCCAAGGCACTGTAGAGATCTTCAAGGATATTTGGCATTACCGCCTGGAAAGAAGTATCAGTGGTACATCTGCTGGGCAGATCCAACACCAATGCAGAATGGAATACACAATTTCTGAGGGACTCCAGTGACTGGAGACTGGATTCTCACGTGTTCCAGCTGTTGTGCCAGAGATGGGGGACTCCATTGACATATTTATTTGTGTCCAGGCTGCATGCTCAAATGCCAAGCTTCTACAGTTGGAGACCGGATCCGGAAGCCACAAAGTGGATGCCTTTCTTCAAGATTGGGGCAAAGAGTTGAATTATTCTTTCACCCCATTCATCATGATAACCAGAGTGGCAACACAAGTTAAACGACAACAAGTGGAGATGATTCTGGTGACGCCACTTTGGAGATCTCAAACTTGGTTCCCACTGCTTCTGGAGATGTCATGCGACTGTCCAATGATGCTCCCAACATTTCAGGGCATCCTTCGGAGCGCTGGAAGAGAAACCCATCAGATGATTTGGGACAATCTTCTGTATCTCATTGCCTGGTGGATATTAGGAGAAGATGCCAGGACTCATCTTCTGCATACAAAGAACAGGTATGTGCAGCAAACACCCATAGGAGATACAAATCTGCCTGCGATTGATCACCAGGCTCCCCCTTTTAAATAAATTCTGTTTCAAGCAGGTGGCTCAGTTGGCCTCTTTGTTGGTAAGTACGCTTTCAAAGAGCATAGTCAGAGCCTCTGGTCCTGACATAGAATGAAATATATCCCAGCTGGCGTGAAGGAAAATTTAAATTCTGTTAACTACACAGAGGCAAAGACTATCCCACCCACTTTGTCTCCTACGTAGATTCCTCCCAACTTAACAAGAGGGCAAGTGACCACATTGGGTATAAGTATTTTGATCATGTTAATATTAATAATTATAAATGTTTTTTATGTGTTCACAATAGTCTGACAGTTGACAATGCTGATGTACATAGTTTATTCTGACATAGTTGTTGGGTAGGTGCAGGATCTAATGATACCTTTATACCTTCTAGCTACGAGAGAGAAACTGAAGACCAACATGAGGCAAAGGAGCAGTCGGTGAAGCTTTCCTTCATGCAAAGAAAGAGGACAGTGAGAGGATGCCAGACCTTCTTATACTGTTATGGACATTTCGATTGGATGTTGAAGTCATGTGTTGTTGATGACATGTTTACATACTCACAGATGTTGCAGTGTTTTATTGGCTGCTGTGTAGGTTCAATAAAGAAAGAAAAGCATATCTTTCCCTCCATGTCCTCGATAGAATTGACATTTTCCTTCACTTCAGCTAGGAAAAGTTTCATTACATCCCATACACTTAATGATTTAGTTGTAATATGTCTCCATTTATTATTACTGGACACACTCCTCCTTCCATAACTACTCCCATTTGCACACATCCCCGAAGCAAGTATACACTTCCTATTAATCTCTATTTCATGATTGGTTTTTATCAGTAATTTAGATGCAGCGCTTGCCATGCTCTTTTGCATTTTTGTAAGGTGGTCTGTTAATGTTTACTATATATTTGTTTGAAATGTTTGTGTTGTTTAAGTCGTACATTATTACATTTTTTATTTAATCATGTTTATATAGCGTGGACAGTCCCCAAAG
This sequence comes from Calotriton arnoldi, assembly GCA_963921515.1. Classification (NCBI taxonomy): domain Eukaryota; kingdom Metazoa; phylum Chordata; class Amphibia; order Caudata; family Salamandridae; genus Calotriton; species Calotriton arnoldi. The sequence goes on from CAWUFW010004765.1 coordinate 1,203,508, forward strand.
GTGCTAGATCACTTTACAATAGAAGCAGATCATTACATAAGGCACAAGTTTACATGATGCAAGATGTTAACATTACATTAGGCACAATATGACATTATCTGAGGATGATGGTACACTGAAAAAGGCCAAATACCTGAGTGTAAGTTACAAGCAATTTACAAATTGCAGCAGTCATGACAACTGAGTGATAGGATGTGGATTGGTGCCAGGTATAGGAAATTGAGGTAGCAAGGTATGCCAAGGTACAAGACTGGGTCTAGTAAATTGAGGTAGTGAGTTATGCCTCAAGCGATCGCTTAGTGCAGAGAGTGACACAGAGAGATGGGAATCTGTGAGGTGAGGTTACCTAAAATGACTTAGAAAGAGAAGGGCTTTCAGTTTAGATTTAAAGACAACCTTTGAGGCAGTAGTGCATATGGTTGAAGCTAAGGAGTTCCGTACTCTGGTCATGCTTCTTGAGGAGGATTGCCCTTTTTTTTTTTTGGCAAACATCTGTTTATTGAACACATTTTCCAGCTTCATACAAACAGGCATGTGGCCTCACCTTTTTTCCCGCTTGCATCCCCCCGGCTAACAAATACACAGTTTCTAAAGGTGCGAGACAAACGATATACCCTCGCTTTTGTTGGCCTTAGTGTGCCAAAAAAACACAACAACATAACTTGAAACCCCCCTCCCTTTCCCTCCCTCCCCTGTGGTGGAGAAGCAGTTTTCTAACATGTCCTTGCTCGCTACTGGATCCTTACGCAAAACGAGACCTCCCTCTGCGTGTTTTTGTTTCTTTTTGAAGGTCAGTGGTTCTAGCAACAGTGTTTCAGCATTTCGTGATGGTCTAGAGGCCCCAGATAACGTAAACATATCGGCCAGGTACTGTGGAGTCGATGTGCGTAGGACCTTGTGAGTGATACAAGCAGTCTTCCAAATAGCCCTGGCTTCAACGGGCAGCCATTCCAGTGATACCAGTATAGTTGAAATATGGTCATTCTTTTTGGCCCCATAGACAAATTGTGCTGCCAAATGTAGAACTGATTTAAGAAGGGAGAGATACTTTTGGGAAGACCTGTCAAGAGAGAGATTCAGTAGTTGGTGTTAGATAGCATCAGGGATTGAACAAGAGTTTTAAGATCCTATTGTGGATGTAGCGGCAAATACCCCAAAGGAGATACAATTGAAAGTGAGTGTGCATTTCTGACCATGGAGTTGATTTGTGATTGTAACCTGACCCTTTTACGATGACACGTAGGTATTTGGCATTGTCGGCTATTCTGGGTTTGAACCGTGCTTAGCGTGTTGGCCAGGTGCGAAATTTCATTTGCAGAGGAGATCTTTAAGAAAAGTTAGGCGTCATCAGCATATTGATGATAGAAAATTCCTGAATTTCTTAGTAATACTCCACAGGGCTCGATATAAAGATTGAATAAGGTCAGGACTAGGATAGAACCTAGAGGAACACTTTGAGCTATAGCCCACGGTGTTGAGAAGTAATCATCAATTTTTATCCTCTTTGGCCTGTCCAGGAACTATAACTCAAACCACTTGAGGACCACACCATCAATGCCTATTCGATGTTTTAGCGTGTCCAGAAGCATGCAATAATTTACCATACCAAAGTCCGCTGATAGGTTGAGAAGAATCAGAAGATGGGAGTTGCCCGACTGTAGGATGCCGAGTGCCTCATGACTAACTGGAGCAGCACTGTTTCAGTGCTGCAGTCTTGTTTAAATCCTCATAGATATTTATCTAGGAGGCTGCTGTATAGTATGTGTTGGGTAAGTTGATCTTGTCCAGTCTTGGGCACTGGGGGAACATTTCTTAGCCCAGTGAGAGATTCACAAAATAGGTCCAGAAGGAGATCATGTGTGTGTAGAGGTATTTGGTTAGGCTACCAGGAATAGGATACAAAACGTGGTTTGAATATTTGGTTTGAAAAATTATTCCTCAATTGTTTCAAAGAGTTGCTAGATGTTCTTGGATATGCACAAAGAAATAGGGTTGGGTTGAACGTCGTGACACACAAGTGAATTTACCTTAAGAGTCAAAGTACTGCGCAAATTCTTCAGCTTTCATTTCTGGGTTATCAGATTTTAAGGATGTACACATAGAAGGGGAAACGACCTTTGCCACGACTCCAGAACAACGAGTTCTGGAGTCACACAAGCCGAACAACGAGTTGCCCGAACAACGACTCAGCCTTAACCACGCATGTGCGTGGATAAGGCTGATTCGGTCTAGTGTTCGGGCAGGGTGGAGTTCGGAGGAGTGTCGCACAGGAACAGGCAAGAGGGGTTCGTGGTTAGTTTTTAGGGAGTGTGGGGTTAGCTTTCAGGGGGAGGGGGGTCGGGGTTAGTTTTAAGGGGGTGGGAGGGGTTGGGGTTAGTTTTCAGGGGTGCAGGGTTTGGGGTTAGTATTAAGGGAGTGGGAGGGGTTTTGGGTTAGTTTTTAGAGGGTGGGGGTTTGGGGTTAGTATTCAGGGGTTGGGGGGTTGGGGTTAGTTTTTAGGGGTTGGGGGTTTGGGGTTAGTTTTTAGGGTGTATGGGTGATTGTGGTTGTATATTTATTTTTAGGGTGGGGGAATTAGTTTTTAGGGGGTTGAGTTAGTTTTCAGGGGAGGGGGTTTGGGTTTAGTTTTTAGGGGGTATGGGTGATTGTGTTTGTTTATAGGGTGGGGGATTTGTTTTTATGGGGTTGAGTTCGTTTTAAGGGGGTGTGGGTGATCGTGTTTATTTTTAGGGTGGGGGAATTAGTTTTTAGGAGGTGGGGAGGTTGGGGGAATCAGGATAGTAGTTGGTAAGCATTTTTTTTAACACGCATTCCCTTAACACGAAAAATCGTGGTAAAGGAATGCGTGGTAAAAAAAAATCATGGTTTAGACGAGGTCGTGGTAGCATCCTCGTTGTTAGGGAAGTTGTGGTTGTGGAACTCGTTGTTCCAACATACAACCCATAGAAGGGCCGTTAGCTGTTCTGACCAGTTTGAATTGTTGTTTAGGTCGGTTCTTGGCTGAGTTGATGAGAGATTTAAAGTGCTTTAGTTTCTCCCAGAAAATATTTATTTTGTAAAATGATCTTGCGTTTCAGAGATGTGTGAGGTTGATTGTGTGTGGGAGGGATGGTCGGAAAAAGAAATGAGGAGGCTAAATATGTTTCTTTATGATGGCGTATTGTATTTGATAACAGATCCAGGTTGCTGTTTGGATGGTTAGTTGCCAAAGAAATATTTTTTTCTCAATGTTTCTCTATTTTCTCTCTCCTTTCAGGTCATCTACTTCGCCCAGGAGGGTGTCACCAGGAGGCTCGAAGTAAAAAGAGAAGAAGGACACGGTAAGTACATATTCTTCTGTCTGAACTGGTCAGGATAGTTACCTTCACCACACCCGTGAAATCATGCAGGCTCAGCTTTGTTGTGAGGTCTTAATAAAAAAAAAGATAAGAATAAAGGGAAAGAGGAACCTTTGGAAATTATTCCTATAATTGTTCCCTGTTTCTCTTTCTGGAATTATATTCCTTAGAACAACTCTTGAGCATATTGTAATCCTTTGAAATTATTGTTGGTGTTTTATATAGGTAGTTTCCCCTTTTCTGGGTACCACCCTTCTGCCTTACTATATTATTCCTCTGGTGGTTCATATACACACAAAAACAAAATTATTCAAGGATTAGCTCTCGGGACGTCTGAGAGTCGAGTCAGCGTATTGCACATGTGGGCATACGTGGGCCCTGGGTATGGGTCAGTGCTGCAGTGTCAAAAGGGGGAAAAGGAAAAAATACAACCATACAACAAAAACAATAGAAGAAAGAAACCTCAAAGAAAGCTCCTGTGCCTTTTCTCAAAATCAACCCAACCCTCCCCTGTTCAGTTTTCCCCCGTCCCACGTACCGCATCTGACTCAACTCTGCTGAGTTGCGACGGCTTCAGAGCTTCCTTCGTTGGCATCCCCCACTCCTCACTCCATTCTTCGGGTACCTCCTCGGGTCCTGCGTCTTCGGGTCTGGACTCGCCTGGATAGTTTCCTCTGAAATCCTCCGGCCACTCGTACACGGCCTCCGTGTTCTCTGCGTCTTCCGTGTTCCCATGCGCTGCTCCTCGGATCCTCCTCTTCCTCTCTTTTTGGTCTGTGATTGGCGGCTGAAAACTCCGCAATTGGAGTCCAAAACCAATGTTTTAACTGTCTCTCTGGCCTCCTTGATGAGCTTGATCTGCTTCGGAGCAAAAGAAAAGACCATAACCTTTGGCTTCCTGCTGTAACAAGGCTCTGGTTGAGGAAACAAGAGCCCTAAGAATACAAAAAAAACCATAAGGAGACAATTGCTTACCACAATGTGAAGAAAGTCAGGGAGACTCCGAGGATCTTACCTCCAGATCCATCGTTGTCTCTCTCAACGCCGTCCCGTCGATCTCGAACTGATGGTTGTCCCTAGCTGATGAAATAGCCAGAATTCTGTGTTTTTTATATCAAGAGTAGGAGGAGATCAAGGAGTTGAGTAGGGTGAGTGTATAGAGGCATCATAACTTGTAAGTAAGTTGCCAATATCTCCCTGGGAGCACACAGAGAGAGATATAGCTTACAAATGAAGACAATCAGAAGCACCCCCATGAGTATGTGGAGGGTGAAAATGGAGTTGTGCTGTTCAATAGAAAAACCTACATATAAAGCCTGGGGGGGCCCTAAAAACACAAGAGCATGTGAGTGGAATGGCAGCTATTCTGTAGGGAGGTTTGAAGATGTTACTTTTTATTAGAAGAATGCTCTTACTAGCTGTTATGTACATTTCAATTCAATATCAATGAACAGATACTGTGTGGGCAATGATACTTATTTACATTGATGTTAGGTAGACACAAAGGGGTCGATTCCGATTCGGGCCGGAAAAAGCACCGACCGACTCGGATCCGGAAAAAATACCGACCGACACGTACCAGTGGCGCCCGACACGCCAAGTACGATGCAAGCCGCGATAAATCCGACCGACACGTCAGGAAACCAAGCCGACCGACCGAGCCGCTCGGAAAATAGCAATCCGGCCGGAAAAACACGCGAATCCAACCGACCGACACGCACCCGGAACAAATCCGACCGAATCGTACCCGCCAACTCCAACCTGCAAAGTACGATGCAAGGCGCGAAAACACGACCGAGTCGGACGGAGGACAAGCCGTACGACCGACACGCATACAAAACCGAGCCGAAGCAACACAATACACCGCGACCGACGCGTACGCAGCATACAAAACTGCACAAACACAGCGTGAACGAAACGGAAAACACCGTACGAGACCAATGCAGGGTCCGACTCGGTCACAAGAACGTTTCCAACATACACAAACAGCACAAAGGAAAAATCAACCAAAAAAAGGCCAAACAAGCAATTACCAAGCCAATAAATACTGGGGGGGTGGGGACAGAGAACAAAGACACACCAACAACTCCACCTATATAAAGGACACAAATCACTACCATGAGCCTTTGCAAATGCCATTCCACTGCCAGCACCCAAGAGAAAGCAACCACACACCCACAGCTCATCCCTCACACAAGCCACACACCAGCAGCACACCAACAAATACCTACCTCACATACACCCAGCACAACACACACCCACACACCCTCACCTGCACACCAACACACACATCACCCACTATCACCACCCATCACCATGCCCCCCAAGAAGAATCCCAAGTTCCTAGATAGTGAATTGGAAGTCATGGTAGACGAGATCCTCAGGGTGGAGCCACAGCTGTTTGGCACTCTGGTCCAACAGACCCCCATGTCGCAGAAAACCAAGATGTGGGAGAGGATCATCAACAGGGTGAACGCCCAATCACCATGTCGGCGCACAAAGACCGACATCCAGAACAGGTGGTATGACGTGCGCAGGAGGGTCCGGGAGCTGCTCAAGAAAGACTACCACCTGAGCCAATACACCGGCAGTGGCCCTCCTGCCAAGCCAGTATACCTCAGGCCCTGGGAGGAGAAGGTGCGGGCCATCCTTCCGCCAGTGAGCGTATATGGACTAGAGGACATCCCAGAGCCTGGTGAGTACACAACAAATGTACACAATAAACTGCCACAAAACACACACATCACTGTCAAGGGGAGAGTCAAACCATGCACTCATAGCAATTACACAGCAACTAGAACAGAATCATCCCAAAATGTGTATGTCAGTCAGATAAACACAACACATGCCATCAAAAAAGTCACATCCAACTGTGCCAACACATGTACAAACACAACCACAACTACAGCTAGGCAGTGGCACAAATAGAACTAACACACACATCCACACATGTAGCCACCACAACAACACCAACACACAGTGAAGACCACTCAAAGGAAGGAATTCTGTGTATGCTGGCCAAGTCAGTGTAGCCAATAGCATCATGGGAGTCGCAGTCACACATATTGCCCCCCCCACAACTGTCCCATCAACACCACCCTGAACCATGCTCACATCACAGGGAGTGGAGAAGGACTCACAAGATGGCTGACACTGGCTACTGCTGTGGGGAGCACAAGGCCCTGCTGCCAACTGTGCACCAACAAACAGCAGGACACCACTGACTGACATCCTGAGAGACAACTTACACTCCCTGCAATGCAAGCACGTTCCATGGTGGGATATCTGGCTGGCTGGCTGGGTGGGAAGGGGGACTTGCAGCACTGACCATAGTCACCAGCACCTCCCCTCACACCCCCCCCCAACACAAACTCCACAGTACCCACCTGGTAGAATGCAATGCCCTCCATCCTAACACAAGATCCCACAAAGCATCACCACCCTGGGTTATGTTGTGTGAAGCACAGGGACACTCTTGGGACTCTTAGCCAAACAACTGCCAGGACAACACTCCCAGCCATCCTGTCAGCACAGCCAGCCCACCCCACAGGGAAGCAGAGTCAAAAGGAAGGAAGCATGGGCATGCTGGGAAGGGGGTGGAGGCAATAGCATGATGGGAGTCGTAGTCACAGACATTGCTCAGCCTCACAACTGGCCCATCAACACCACCCTGAACCATGCTCACATCACAGGGAGTGGAGAAGGACTCACAAGATGGCTGACACTGGCTACTGCTGTGGGGAGCACAAGGCCCTGCTGCCAACTGTGCACCAACAAACAGCAGGACACCACTGACTGACATCCTGAGAGACAACTTACACTCCCTGCAATGCAAGCACGTTCCATGGTGGGATATCCGGCTGGCTGGGTGGGAAGGGGGACTTGCAGCACTGACCATAGTCACCAGCACCTCCCCTCACACCCCCCCCCAACACAAACTCCACAGTACCCACCTGGTAGAATGCAATGCCCTCCATCCTAACACAAGATCCCACAAAGCACCACCACCCTGGGTTATGTTGTGTGAAGCACAGGGACACTCTTGGGACTCTTAGCCAAACAACTGCCAGGACAACACTCCCAGCCATCCTGTCAGCACAGCCAGCCCACCCCACAGGGAAGCAGAGTCAAAAGGAAGGAAGCATGGGCATGCTGGGAAGGGGGTGGAGGCAATAGCATGATGGGAGTCGTAGTCACAGACATTGCTCAGCCTCACAACTGGCCCATCAACACCACCCTGAACCATGCTCACATCACAGGGAGTGGAGAAGGACTCACAAGATGGCTGACACTGGCTACTGCTGTGGGGAGCACAAGGCCCTGCTGCCAACTGTGCACCAACAAACAGCAGGACACCACTGACTGACATCCTGAGAGACAACTTACACTCCCTGCAATGCAAGCACGTTCCATGGTGGGATATCCGGCTGGCTGGGTGGGAAGGGGGACTTGCAGCACTGACCATAGTCACCAGCACCTCCCCTCACACCCCCCCCCCAACACAAACTCCACAGTACCCACCTGGTAGAATGCAATGCCCTCCATCCTAACACAAGATCCCACAAAGCACCACCACCCTGGGTTATGTTGTGTGAAGCACAGGGACACTCTTGGGACTCTTAGCCAAACAACTGCCAGGACAACACTCCCAGCCATCCTGTCAGCACAGCCAGCCCACCCCACAGGGAAGCAGAGTCAAAAGGAAGGAAGCATGGGCATGCTGGGAAGGGGGTGGAGGCAATAGCATGATGGGAGTGGTAGTCACAGACATTGCTCAGCCTCACAACTGGCCCATCAACACCACCCTGAACCATGCTCACATCACAGGGAGTGGAGAAGGACTCACAAGATGGCTGACACTGGCTACTGCTGCGGGGAGCACAAGGCCCTGCTGGGAACTGTGCACCAACAAACAGCAGGACACCACTGACTGACATCCTGAGAGACAACTTACACTCCCTGCAATGCAAGCACGTTCCATGGTGGGATATCCGGCTGGCTGGGTGGGAAGGGGGACTTGCAGCACTGACCATAGTCACCAGCACCTCCCCTCACACCCCCCCCCAACACAAACTCCACAGTACCCACCTGGTAGAATGCAATGCCCTCCATCCTAACACAAGATCCCACAAAGCACCACCACCCTGGGTTATGTTGTGTGAAGCACAGGGACACTCTTGGGACTCTTAGCCAAACAACTGCCAGGACAACACTCCCAGCCATCCTGTCAGCACAGCCAGCCCACCCCACAGGGAAGCAGAGTCAAAAGGAAGGAAGCATGGGCATGCTGGGAAGGGGGTGGAGGCAATAGCATGATGGGAGTGGTAGTCACAGACATTGCTCAGCCTCACAACTGTCCCATCAACACCACCCTGAACCATGCTCACATCACAGGGAGTGGAGAAGGACTCACAAGATGGCTGACACTGGCTACTGCTGTGGGGAGCACAAGGCCCTGCTGCCAACTGTGCACCAACAAACAGCAGGACACCTCTGACTGACATCCTGAGAGACAACTTACACTCCCTGCAATGCAAGCACGTTCCATGGTGGGATAACTGACTGGGTGGGTGGGTGGGTGGGAAGGAGGTCTGGCTGTCAACCAAACACAATCAATGCAGACCATGTTCACACCCCAGAGAATACATAGAAATGCCCAAATAATGCAGGACAATGTGCCACACCAATATCAACCCCTGACTGTGACGACTTAGGACAATACAATGTACAGGCCCGCACCCCGAGGCACAGTCACAACTGTCAGGTGTGTCAACCACTGATGCCTGCAGAAACATGACATACATTGTTTGTGTCTCCCAAAAACAGGTGATGATAGGGACACAGCAGCAGACGCTGAGGAGTCCCAGTCCCAGGCTCAAGAGGATGCCGAGCTCACTGGCGTCGTACAGCCTCTGTCCTCCTCGGACGATGAAGAACAACCTGGCACATCCGGTGCAAGTCAACATGCTGCACCAGCAGGACCACCAGCTGCAGCACCAGCAGGTCCACCAGCTGCACCCCCTGCACCCACCCCTCCAACGACTGTCACCACGAATACCATCCCTGCCGACATGGACAGAATAAGGAACAACACCAGCGCAGTGACCCTGGACCAACCTGGGGCCATGGACACCACCACCACCACCAACCCCCAAGGTGGACCAGGGTTATCTGTGCGTGCAACTGCACACACTGCACATGTCAGCAGGGGTGGTGGGAGGGGTGGGAGACAGAGGTCGCTGCTTGCAGACGTTGCTGGTGTGCATGAAGACCCACAACTGGTACGCATAGCTGATGCGTACCAGTCCAGCACCGGAGAGCTCAGCCAGGTAGTGGGGCTCCTCAGAGACATCAAACAGCAGCAGGCTGCCCATCATGCCCGCTTGGACTCCCACATGTCCCATGTGGAGTCACACATGTCACGTGTGGACTCCCACATGTCACGTGTGGACTCCCACATGACCCGCGTGGAGTCCAAGTGGGATGTACTACATGAGATGACGGCGGTGCACAGGGACATTTTACAATGCCTCCGCCAGATGAACAGCAACCAGTCCACACCTCCCTGTGTGCCAACAACATCTGGTACCGAACAAACTGCAACTGCCACAGGGAGGGAGGAGGACTCTGGCGGAGAGTCCCCTGCACCGCAGCAGCCTGCACTTGAGGGCCCCCCCCCAAGAAGAGGGGTCGTCCGAGGAGGGGAAAGTGAGAGGCTGATGGCCAAGCGCAACTCCCAGGAAGCCTGAACCTGTTCTGGATTTTCGCCTTTGTGCACAGACTGTTCACCCTGTTGATGGCAACACTACTCCCACACATTGCATGGGGAGTACAAGTTGGAACAATGTGTCAGACAACTGTGGCCCCGATACTGGGGATCCTGTCTACCTGGACTTTCTATTCATCTAGGAACTTGGGATTGCAAGATTCATGTACAGCACAATCCATCCTATGCACTATTATCACAGATGTATCACAATAAACACAATAATACACCATACTTGCCTCTGTCGTGATTCCAACGTGGGTGCTGTTATGGGGATGATGAACAACAAAATTACACTGTGTATGCGAACTGCAACAGCAAGGACAACACAGGCATGTGAGTACAGGCAACGTGACACATATGAGGGAGACACACCACCAGGGCTACACAACACATACACACCTAGGCCATCTGACTCATTGCCTACACTGATGTTGCCAGGGAAGACGGTGCAATGCACAGACACCACACCCATTCCCAGTTGTAGTCAAGTAGCCCACAGGTGCAGTAAGCAAATGGCAGTCAAATGTGTGACCACAGACAACGCACATCACTAAGTGAAGCACAGGTTTATTACACAGTAGCAACATGCCGTAACCACTACAGATGCAAGGTAACCCCACCTGGTAGCGGGCACACAGTCAACAACTGTAGACAGAAGGAAGTCCATGGGTGTGGCGCACATCACCTGTAGGGACACAACAGCTACCAGCCTGGATGTGCAATCACGTTGTCGGTGGACACAGTTGACCAAACGAATCTGAAAGTACCCTGTGAAGGACAGAAATGACACACAGTCAAAAGCAATGGAGTACAGGACAGAACAGCAAAACTCATGCACAATACATGTTACAAGATACCCACCCAGAACCAAGTTAGCATGTGAACACTGTTGGGGAGTACAGCCCACCTGTAAGCACACATCGCAACACACATCCAGTCAAGTAGCCCATGGACACACTCCAACAGCACCAGAGCACCACCCACACATCATGCCAACTCACATCATTGACATGACACCTCAGGATACTCACATTCAGCTAAAGAAGTTGGTGATGAGCTGTGTGCGGACATCACCATCACCATCATCATCATCATCGTCACTGGCATCGTGTTCCAGGCCAGGATCCTCCACAGGTGGCGGATGTTGGTCATCGTCATCCTGGATGAGAGGCAACTCCTTCCGCACTGCCAGGTTGTGGAGCATGCAGCAGACGATGATAATCTTGCACACTTTCGCAGGGGCATATGGGAGGGACCCTCCGGTCTTGTCCAGGCAGCGGAAGCGGCTCTTCAGGAGACCAAAGGTCCGCTCAATCACTCTCCTGGTCCGACCATGTGCCTCATTGTAGCGCATCTGGGCAGGTGTCACAGGGTTCCTGAGGGGTGTCAGCAACCACGGCATGTTGGGGTATCCCGAGTCACCTACGGACAGACAAGTGCACATCAGCTGACTTGGAAAAGTGGGCGGAATACTACAGATCAGATCACACACAATGGCACAAAGTCAGTACACACCGACAAGCCAGGCACGCTGGTTCTGCATCTGTGCCATCAACCTGGGGATGCGACTACTCCTCATCACAAAGGCATCGTGTGCTGAACCAGGGAAACGGGCACACACGTGTGTGATGGTCATGTCTGCAAGACACACCACCAGTGCATTGACCGAGTGGTAGTGCTTGCGGTTCCTGTAGGCCTGCTCCTGGGCCTGTGGTGGTACCAAAGCCACATGTGTCCCATCAATGGAGCCAATGACATGCGGCATCCTCCCCAGGGCATAAAAGTCACTCTTCACGTCAGTGAGTCGTCGCAGTCTAGGGAAATAGATGTACCGGTTCAGGAAGAGCAACATTGCCGCCAAGAAATCGCGGAGCACACGGCTGAACATGGTCTGTGACATCCCACCAGCAGACGCCACAGTATGTTGGAAGGTACCGGTGGCAAAGAAGTGTAGGGCTGCCATCACCTTCACCTTGGGGGTCAGCGCTGTAGGATACGGCCGGCCAGGCTGCAAATGTGGGGACAACTGCACTGCCAAATCCTCAATCAGCTGCCTGGTGAAGCGGTACCGTCGGATGCTGTCCCGTTCCACCATCGTTGCCAGGTCTGGGAATGGCCGATGGACAGCAGGAGCCCTGCAGTGCAGAGGAGAAGTAAGCAAGATCGTCAGTCACCCCACATATGCGGCATTGAACACACTCAAGATCCCAACATACATCATCATGAGGCACAACTACATGAAGTGTGCAGTACCGGAACGACATGTATGGTACATACATGGCCAACATCTGTCAACACGGTCCTACAGGTGGCATCAATTTGTCCCAGGTTGGCCCATTGGATATCATGATGCTGTGTCACAGTCACCCCCCAGTGACATGTGAGGACAGATGTGCCCCAGGCACCACAGCTCAACGACAGGCACATTCCCAGGGACCCTGTAATGCCACATGGACACTGGCATCACCTGGAGTATCATGTGTACACCACAACAAAACAAACATGACCCCCACAGGTAGTGGCCACACTTGCCATGGCAGGAGAGCCATGGACGTCTGTGACACACACGCACAACATCAGAGTCCATGCACACACAACGTGGATGTGGAGACTGTCTCCCATTGTGCACATGAAATCAGAGACATTGTAAACACTACATGCACAAAGACTGTGGAGGGCCATCACTATTGTGCCACTGGGACACCCTGGCTCAAACATACCGTCCCACATGGGACTCACGGGGTATGTGACATGACATACACAAACACCACTGTGAAATGTGACCATGGCACATGCACAGATATGAACAGTTGCACATCACAGTGGTCACGTACACGTAACACCCAGGATCCTGTCCCCATTAACACGTGCACAGCCTGGGGGTGGCTGCCCACAGGTGACACCCACAGGACAAAATGTACACCAACATACACACAATAGGAAATGCAGCCTTACATGCCTTATGATAAGGTTTGGACAGGCTGTCGTGATGTAGGTGTGCCCCTCACTCCCTGGGAGCTATCTGTGGCTGGCATATGTCCATCTGAGACAGGCATGCTGACATATGCCAGTCACATGTACAGTGATGCGTTGAACAGCAATGGACCGATCGGTGCCTCCGGCCGGCCCATTGCTTTCAATGTGTGCGGGTACGCGTTGTACCCCTGTGCGCGTTGTACTGCAATGGACCGATCGGTGCCTCCGGCCGGCCCATTGCATTCAATGTGTGCGGGTACGCGTTGTACCCCTGTGCTGTTGAACAGCAATGGACCGATCGGTGCCTCCGGCCGGCCCATTGCTTTCAATGTGTGCGGGTACGCGTTGTACCCCTGTGCGCGTTGTACTGCAATGGACCGATCGGTGCCTCCGGCCGGCCCATTGCATTCAATGTGTGCGGGTACGCGTTGTACCCCTGTGCGCGTTGTACTGCAATGGACCGATCGGTGCCTCCGGCCGGCCCATTGCATTCAATGTGTGCGGGTACGCGTTGTACCCCTGTGCGCGTTGTACTGCAATGGACCGATCGGTGCCTCCGGCCGGCCCATTGCATTCAATGTGCGGGTACGCGTTGTACCCCTGTGCGCGTTGTACTGCAATGGACCGATCGGTGCGCTCCGGCCGGCCCATTGCATTCAATGTGCGCGGTACGCGTTGTACCCCTGTGCGCGTTGTACTGCAATGGACCGATCGGTGCCTCCGGCCGGCCCATTGCATTCAATGTGTGCGGGTACGCGTTGTACCCCTGTGCGCGTTGTACTGCAATGGACCGATCGGTGCCTCCGGCCGGCCCATTGCATTCAATGTGTGCGGGTACGCGTTGTACCCCTGTGCGCTGTTGTACTGCAATGGACCGATCGGTGCCTCCGGCCGGCCCATTGCTTTCAATGTGTGCGGGTACGCGTTGTACCCCTGTGCGCGTTGTACTGCAATGGACCGATCGGTGCCTCCGGCCGGCCCATTGCTTTCAATGTGTGCGGGTACGCGTTGTACCCCTGTGCGCGTTGTACCTCAATGGACCGATCGGTGCGCACCCATTGACAATGGGCTTGCCTGGCAACGGACGCGTTTTCGAATATTCGAACGAGTCGGTTGCTGGAAAATCAGTTGGTCACCCACAACAATGTTGCAAAATCATGTATGTCATGAAGTTGAAAGTTTGAAGGATGCTGTGGGCGTGTTTTGGTGCTGCTATTCCATGGATTGGCCAGATTCAGAAGATGCAAACGACTTGGACCTATCACTTTGGACACAAGGGACAGTATCTGCCTCTCCAGCACATATATATTGCTGCATGTTCCCCTGAGAGCCCACTTGCCTGCACTACATGCTCCAGGACGACATCTGCCACTGCACTGCTGCTGTCTCTGCCCCTCTGGACCCTGCAATGGCACGTACTGTGGAGAGAGCCCCAGCCTTCAGCCTTGAAGAGAACCAGGCCCTGCTGGACAGCCTACTTCCACAGTACAGCAAGCTGTATGGGACACCAGGGGAGCAGGTGAGTGTTCTGTGCACTGCCTTTCTGAATGTGCATTTTGTCTGACTAGCAAGGCTGAGAGTCAGCACACCACTGGCTAGCAGGCTCACTGAGTAGTTGTCACCCCCCATAGTGTGTAGTGACTTGCACTGGACAGGTATGGTGCAGTGACAGTGCTTCTGAACAGGGTTTTACTCCCCATGCTATGATACCATGTAGTGACTTCTGGAAAACTGTCCATGGGCAGCCGTGCACTGCCTGGGTACACCATGTGCCCCTGTGATTGCGACATGTATATGCAACTGTGTCATGCACGGATATGTTGCATGTGTAGTAATGTCCTTATCACTTTGTCATCCTGACAGGCTTCTGCCCATCGGAAGCATGAGATCTGGAAGGACATCGTCCGGGCTGTCCGGTCCGTGGGGGTCTACAAGCGCCGGATCCGCAACTGCCAAAAGAGGTGGCAGGACCTTCGGGGCTGGACCCGGAGGATTGCACGGGTCCAGCTGAAGCTGTCGCCTCCTCGCAGGAGGGGCGGAACACGGACCCTGACCCCCCACATGCTCAGGATCCTGGCGGTGGTCTTTCCAGACCTGGATGGGCAGCTGAAGGCCAGAGAGCAGCAAGGAGGGGGTGAGTCAAAGACTGCACTGTGTACTCTGTCTAACATGTTATGTGCCCTCCTCGGGCCAGGTTGAACTGCCACAGTACAGCAGTCATGTTGTCCAGGAGCCATGTCCCTCTATTGTGCACTGCCCACTCCTCATCTGATACCCAGGTGTGGCCCTTACATGCAGGGAATTCTGTCACTTAGGACTGTGTCCTTGCAGTTTGCTTGACTCAAGGTGGGAGACAGCATCTGTTTCCCTGACTCTGTGGTGGGCATCATGGGTGGGTCCATTGCTTACACAATGCCTGTATTCTGACATGTATTCAGCGTGTTACTTTGATCTGTGGTCCAATTGCTGAGCTGATCCACCACATGTGGCTGGGGTACCTGGCACACACCCATGCTGCGGGTGGGAACAATGTTTGGGCCCCAGGAGTATGTATATGACGTGTGTCACACATACTTAGCCAGCTGCCTACAGTCCAGGGCTCATCCCTCATTCATGTGGGGCTGGACAGTCATGCCTACTCCAGGCCATACAATACACTCTGTACTCCCACTCCCGTGTATCAGAGGACACATTGTGCACAGTGATTTGACCCCTCAGGTGTCTGCCTCTGTGTCAGTGTGCTGTGGATTAGTCGCCAGGACTGCTGTGGAGTTTCTTGGTAGGGGCTCAGCATGCCACTGGAGATGTGACCATAGGAGACGATACTTGTGTGACACATAGGTGTCTGATCAGCTGCCCATGCAGACTGGGGCATGTAAATGTGAAGTTCAGGCAGCTGTTCCCCATGCACAGCAGAGTGTGAGGGGCTCAGGTTCAGAGGGTAGTGTCACAGGTCTCCCATATGTCCAATAGGTATGACCTGGACAGATGAGGGTTAAGAGGATGTGTTGTGGGGGATGTACATGTGCACTTGTGCAGCTCCAGGACTTGCATTCCCCATGACCTACTATTGTGACACAGTGCAGAGTGTTGTTGTCTGGCTGCAAAGTCATACATCACTGAGACAGTGATGTATGACTTTGCAGTCATGCCTCCGCCATGGCATGTGTCTACTGATTGGTGATCCTGCAGGGGAGTGACATGTGCTACATGCACACCATAGTGGCGCTGGCTATCAGGACATGGGTGCATCATGGTGTCTGTCGCTGGTATGCATCACATGCATTTCCTATTTGACTCTGGGCATCCCTTACATCCGTAAACCTGTACTGACTCAGTGGCAAGAGCTGTGATGTGTCCACACCGTGTCCTCTGCACTGTCCAACTACTGTGTACTTGGTGCATGTGTCAACACTGGGGTGTTGCAATCCAACAGACACCAGACAGATGGGTGCAAGGCCATGTGGGATGTGAGTGCCATGCTTGGCATCAGACTGACAATTGACTTCTCCTGTTCAATTAGGGCACTTTTAGCAATGTACAACTAATGATGCCAGGGCTTGCTCTGTAATGTGCTGTGCTCACAGTGGTGTGTGCGTTTGGTGCAGGTGACTGATGTCTGTCTGTTTCCCCATTGTTTGCAGATACATCCACGGCCACGGAAGGGGACAGCTCCACGGACCAGGAGGAGCCGGAGAGCCAGACTGGGTCAGCAGCCGAGGAGTGGTCGGAGGGACCCAGTGGCACGGAGGGCGAGGGGAGCCACACCGAGGAGTCCTCAGCAGCATCCACCTCAGCTGAGGACCAGAGCAACTCGGAGGATGACTCCCTTGTGGAGGCGGGTGTCAGCAGCCACCACACCCCAGCTAGTGTTGCTGTCCCCGCCACCACCAGCACCACCACCGCCCTCCCATCGGCTCCCATTCCCCAGGTCCGTGGAGGCTCCCATGTCCGGGAGCGTGTCTCCTTTGGGCCAGGCACCGCACCCCCTGCCCCTGTGTCCCCTGCTGCCCTGAGTGAGGAGTCTGTGTACCTCCTTCGCCAGCTCCATGTAGGGCAGACAGCCATGCTGAGTGTCCTCCATGCGCACACCGCGCTGTTGACTCAGCTGGTGTCGTTCATGGAGGGCATCTCATCGGGCATGTCTGACCTACAGAGGGGCAATAGGTCCATGGACTCCTCCCTGACGGCAGCAGTGTCCCTCCTCAAACGGTCCCTCACCCCTCCTGCCTCTGCTCCATCCACACTCCCCAGCACCTTACCCATCCCAGGCACACACACACTGGCACAGGCACACACCAGCACACACACATCCAGCACACTGACACACACGCCAATGACAAAACGCACACGCACGCACATTCAGGGGACTGAAGCCAGACTCACAGGGGATGGGGCCCTGGAACACACACACGCATCCACATGCACTGCGCAGTCCTCAGTTCCCTCTCCCTCCAAAGCACCCTCCCTTGCCTCACCTGCAACCCCAAAGTCACAGCAGCTCTTCCTCTGTGACCTCGGCCTCTTCCCCACCGATGAAGCTGCTCCAGCATCCCGGGGGAAGAGGAAGCCCACCCACACGGAGCAGAGTGCCCCTCGCCCCCGGACACCCTCCCCCAGGCGCAGACGGACTGAGGCCCCCACCCGCAAGTCCCCCCGGAGTGCTAAGAGCAAGACCCCGCCACCGCCCTGCAGCTCAGGCACAAGGTCTCCGTCCTCCATCCCTCAGGCCCCCACTGCACAGGTGCCCCCACCACACCCTGCCCCAGGTTCCCCCACCCACAGATATACCATCCCCAAGATGCTCCGGCCTTCTCCCCTGCCACTTGCTCTCCCAGCACCACACCCCCCGCTGCGCTTGTCTGTGCCACTGATGTGGTGAGGGTGTCCCCCCTCTGTCCAACCCACCTTGCCTGTTCCCCATTCTCCTCCCCTGGAGGTAGGCACTGCAGTGGAGTCCACTACCGCCCTGTCTGACTTGGGCACTGCAGTGGCGGACCTGTCCACCCCATCTGCAGGGTCCACTGCAGTTGTGCCGGCACCCACGACATCTGTGTCATGCCCCCAGTTGTGCCGGCACACACCATGTCAGACACCTCCACTGCAGTTGTCAGTGGCTCTCCTGCACCCACCACCCCTTCCCTGACTCCCCTGGTGAGCCCTGATCCTGTCCCTGCGGTGCCTGGCCTGCCCCCCGGTTGCCCCTCCTAGTGGATTGTCCCTGGTATTGTGCAGGCATGCGTAGGGTGACATCTGCCAGTGTCACCCTGTTTGAACTTTGACAATGGACTGGCCATTGGCCTTTGCTCTTTTTTCAGGACTTCGTTTGGCCTCAACACATATGCTGAATAAAGCAACTTTCTTTTCTCTAGTGCTCATGCTTCAGATGTACATGTTGTTGGTGCAGCTAACCATGCCCTTGCTGCAGTGATGGTGATATCTGGTCTCATGATTATGAAGTGTTACTGTGCAGGAACCCATGTGGTCCAGGGGGAATGTGTCCTATCATGTGGTGTATCCATGTCATCAATAGCAGCATCTGAGGGTGTCATGTGTTCAGTATTTGGCAATGGGTTTCCTACTTACATTGGCAATTTCATATCTGTGGCTTCCACCCCTGCACATCTGTTGTGCCTGCCATCGTTGCATTTGTCTACTTCCCTGACCGTGTTGCCATCTCCAGTGGACATGCAGGTTTGGGCATCAATGGGGAGGGACTCATCCGTGTAGTCAGTGCAACATTGCTATACAAGTGTGTTGGATCTGTGCTGATGATTCCGTTGGCACATCCATGACCAGGCTGATGTGATGGGAGCCCTCATTTGGTGCTAATTGTTGATTGTGTGACCAAGTGCTCAGCTGACATGATGGGGCCCTACTGAGGCAACATATGGCACAGCTTTCCTCACACAGGAGTGGAGTCCCCTCATGGCAGTGTGTACACGTGTGACATTGCCTGCGCCCAAGGTGTGTGTTGTATGTGCATGTCTGTGTGTTCACTTCCATTCATCTGCGCATGCTGTGATCCCTAGTGTTGTACCTGTTTGTGATGCTTGCTGACTTGAGCTATGTTCCCCCAAAGTCTTCTCCCTGTGTTCTCTGTGATGTGGGTGCATGGCACATTACTGGTCATCAGGGTGTCACCCATAGGTGTGTTTGCTGTCAGGGCAGAGTTTGTGTGCTGACGCAGATGGGTCACAGTCAGGTTTCCCTTTGGCACTTGTTGTTTGCCCCTGTCATGTGATTTCCAGTTTGTGTTATCTTTCAGTGATTGTGACACGTTGTGTGTGTGACTGCTGGCACTCCTTAGGGTCCGGGCTGCAATGTTGGTTGTTGTCTATGTGTGTTCTTTGTGGGTGACCTTGGCTTCTTCATTGGTGTGTGACTGTGGCTGGGATCCCATTGGTCGGTGTGGTATTGCCGTCATGTCCATGTACAGAGTAGTGTGCAGTGTGTCAGACATTCAGGAGTCTTGTTGAGTGTCCATGTGTGATGTGTTTCTACACCTTGGTTCCCACCCACCACCCTGGAATAGTCATGGGTGCATGTGCAATGTCACCAGTGCATGTGTACTTCACTGCTGCACATTGTTGGAGGTCGAGGGGTGTGGTCTTGAGTGTGTGCAGATGAGAGTTGTTGCCCGGCTAGTCCCCTGCCTCCATGTTGGCCTTGGCTTACTGGCCATGCTGATTGATTTGTGCTTGTGTAGGTGTGATGGTAGTTAGTTGCTCAGGACACCTGACTGTGGTTCACAGTGTGAACGACATTTAGCTTTGTCATCACAGTGGTATTTTTCTTCAGCCCAGGGTCACCACATTGTGGGGGCCCTGGGGGTGGTGCTGTAGTGTGTCTGTGTCTTGGTGTGTCAGTTGCTGTCCCTACGTGCCTGTGTGACATGTGTGATTTGTGCTCCCTCTCATCTGACAATGCCTGCTTGCCCACATAGGGGATTTGGATCCATGAGTTACCTTTGTGTGGCACTGTATGCACATCTGTATGATTGGTATTCAGGTCTCCTCATGTGTTGTGTGGTTGCCTGGGGACACTGGCACCCCCCCCTCACCTGTTGTGTATGATGTGCAGTGTGGGTCTGCCTGTTTGTGTTTGTGCATCTGCACCACTGCATTGGCATATCTTGGGTGTGCCATTGGCTGTATGTAGTTTGGTGGGTTTCCCCTGCTGTCCCTGGGACTCCTAGGTCATCGGTCAGCACAATGATCATGGTTTGTGTGTCCCATTGCTGCCATGGTATGGTATCTGTTCACCTCACATCTGCTGTCTCCACAGGGTATCTGCATTTGTGTGCCCATTGGTGCAAATATGTGGTTCTGCATTCTGATGGTCACTTCTGTCATTGTGTCATTGATGACTGTTGACGGTCTCAGCCCCCATGGGTGTTGTTTGTCTGCACATGGCCAAAGGAATGTTTCATTTGCACTGCAGTATTTGGCTCCCCCAATTTATGTTGCAATGGGACACATACACTACTTTGCCACAGATGAGTTTTTGGTTCTGTGACCAGGAATGATCCATGCAGTTTGGCAGTTGCAGCTCTTTCTTTGTTAACAATTACCTTTTGGTCACTGTGATGATGAGGGTGTAGACCCCATTGCCACAATGGTCAAAATGTGCTTCAGCTATGGACCCCACACTTACCTTTTGGTCACTGTGATGATGGGGGTTTAGACCCCATTGCCACAATGGTCAAAATGTGCTTCAGCTATGGACCCCACACTTGCCTTTTGGTCACTGTGATGATGGGGGTTTAGACCCCATTGCCACAATGGTCAAAATGTGCTTCAGCTATGGACCCCACACTTGCCTTTTGGTCACTGTGATGATGGGGGTTTAGACCCCATTGCCACAATGGTCAAAATGTGCTTCAGCTATGGACCCCACACTTGCCTTTTGGTCACTGTGATGATGGGGGTTTAGGCCCCATTGCCACAATGGTCATGGGCTGCTTGCATTGTGGGTGCCACACACATATATGTGTGGCACATGTGCTAGGGGGTCACATTGTATGTTCAATGTCATGTTCGGTGTTGTAGGCATTTGACACAGCCTGCTCACACGCTTGTCATGGTGGTGGGGGGATGTCTTAATCTTGCATTCCCTAGGTTGTGGTGTGCTTGTTGTGTCATGCATTGTCCATCCTATGAGTGGGGGTGGTAGTAGTGGTAGGCATCCAGCCCCCCTGGCTAAGGGTGGTAGTAGTGGTAGGCTTCCTGCCCCCTGGCTAAGGGTGGTAGTAGTGGTGGGCATCCTGCCCCCCTGGGTGAGGGTGGTAGTAGTGGTAGGCATCCTGCCCCCTGGCTAAGGGTGGTAGTAGTGGTAGGCATCCAGCCCCCTGGCTAAGGGTGGTAGTAGTGGTGGGCATCCTGCCCCCTGGCTAAGGGTGGTAGTAGTGGTGGGCATCCTGCCCCCCTGGGTGAGGGTGGTAGTAGTGGTGGGCATCCTGCCCCCTGGCTAAGGGTGGTAGTAGTGGTAGGCATCCAGCCCCCTGGCTAAGGGTGGTAGTAGTGGTGGGCATCCTGCCCCCCTGGGTGAGGGTGGTAGTAGTGGTGGGCATCCTGCCCCCTGGCTAAGGGTGGTAGTAGTGGTGGGCATCCTGCCCCCCTGGGTGAGGGTGGTAGTAGTGGTGGGCATCCTGCCCCCCTGGGTGAGGGTGGTAGTAGTGGTGGGCATCCTGCCCCCTGGCTAAGGGTGGTAGTAGTGGTGGGCATCCTGCCCCCTGGGTGAGGGTGGTAGTAGTGGTGGGCATCCTGCCCCCCTGGGTGAGGGTGGTAGTAGTGGTGGGCATCCTGCCCCCTGGCTAAGGGTGGTAGTAGTGGTAGGCATCCTGCCCCCTGGCTAAGGGTGGTAGTAGTGGTAGGCATCCTGCCCCCTGGCTAAGGGTGGTAGTAGTGGTAGGCATCCTGCCCCCTGGCTAAGGGTGGTAGTAGTGGTAGGCATCCTGCCACCCTGGCTAAGGGTGGTAGTAGTGGTAGGCATCCTGCCACCCTGGCTAAGGGTGGTAGTAGTGGTAGGCATCCTGCCCCCTGGCTAAGGGTGGTAGTAGTGGTAGGCATCCTGCCACCCTGGCTAAGGGTGGTAGTAGTGGTGGGCATCCTGCCCCCCTGGGTGAGGGTGGTAGTAGTGGTAGGCATCCTGCCCCCTGGCTAAGGGTGGTAGTAGTGGTAGGCATCCAGCCCCCTGGCTAAGGGTGGTAGTAGTGGTGGGCATCCTGCCCCCCTGGGTGAGGGTGGTAGTAGTGGTAGGCATCCTGCCCCCTGGCTAAGGGTGGTAGTGGTGGTGGGCATTTGGCACCCCCTGGCTAAGGGTGGTTGTGGTGGTTGGCATCCTGCCCCCCTGGGTGAGGGTGGTAGTAGTGGTGGGCATCCTGCCCCCTGGCTAAGGGTGGTAGTAGTGGTGGGCATCCTGCCCCCCTGGGTGAGGGTGGTAGTAGTGGTGGGCATCCTGCCCCCCTGGGTGAGGGTGGTAGTAGTGGTGGGCATCCAGCCCCCTGGGTTGGGGTGGTGGCGCGCATTCAGGCCCCTGTGTGCATATGTGGCATTGGTGATGGGCATCCCGCCCCTATGGTGCTGCTGGTGTAAGTATATTCAGATTCCCAGTGTATGTGTGTGATGTGTCGTGTACGTGTTGTATGTGTTTTGTGGTTGGTGTCTGACTTACCTTCTGCGCCGTACGCGTCCGTGCCTGTTCCGGTAGTAGATGTAGAATATTGGTATGATCGGGACGAAGGGATTCATGGTTGGTTCGTGTCGTTCGTCCTTCTCGTTGCTTCGCGTCGTCCTCGCCGCTTGGCTTCGTCCTCGTCGCTCGCTTCGTCCCTCGCCGCTCGCGTCGTCCTCGTCTGTGCTGTGTTCGCCTCGTAGCCGTGGATCGTGTTGTGGCGCGATTCGGAGCTTATGTGCGCCTCTCCCGGATGCTTTGACGTGCCGTGCGTAGCGACGGGTTCGGCGCGTACGGAAAGCGCATCGTACTTGTCCGGCCGGACGGGGCTGCATTTTCCCTTCCGTGCGACTCGATTCGGCGTTTCCGGATTCGCCTCGGTCGGAGAACAGGACCTGGTTTGGGTGAGTACGGCTCGGCCGGAATTTTTGCTGTTGTGCGCATCGTACTTGCTCGTTCGGTGTGCTGTACGGATCGGTCGGGAAACTGGCTTTCGCATGGCTTTTTTCCCGACCGAATAGTATTGGGTGCGCCTCCGACCGAGATCGGAATCGGCCCCAAAGATGGATGTATGCACTATTGTTGGTCTTTGTGACATCTCTTTTGTATTCTCTGGCATTAAAATCAATGAAAAGAATGTTTTAGAAAATATCTCCCTGGGAGAGATCAGACAGGAATCTCTTAGGACAAGGTAAACAATTGCTTCTTGGTTTTGAGTGTTCTGAATACTGGAAGTGTAAGGAAAGGAGGTGCATATGAGGAGGTTGTTAGAGAGTAGTGTATGGGAAGATGAGGGAAGCATCAAAGAGTAGTGAAGGGGATAGGGTTTGTGTAGTAAGTTGTGAGCAGTGTTTGTAAAATGTATGAGACTGAGGTGGGAATGGAGGGGAATGTGAATATTGTGAGGGCTTTGTGACGTTAAGTTTGGCTGGTCATTTATGTATGTGGTTATAGATAGGGTGTTGGGGGACTATGAGGAGGTGTAGCAAGGTGTCATATTGTATGATGGAGTGTTCGGTTCAATATCAGTGGGATTGCAGTAGGAGGAATTGAGGGGGAAGAGAGTGTTGCAGGAGTTAAGAGGTATAAGATGTGACTGTTCATTTAGGTATGTAGGTGCCGGGAAAGCATAGGAAGAATAGAGTTGCCCAGGTGTGCTTAGAGTGTGTATGGAGCATTTTCTTTGAGTGATGGATTATGTTGATGGGGGGGTGGTGAAGTGTGCTGGAGTAAGGTATCCAATCATGGGATGGAGTGTACTCTGTGGCCTCAGGATGGGTGGTGGAGTTTTATTGTGGTATGGTTGGGGGCATGGCATGTTCTAAGACATCCCAAGTTGGGACACAGGAGAGCTGAACATCGATACCGCTAGCTAGCTGGGGTGGAGGTTTGAATAGGAAAATCTTAGAGGGTATAGGACTCCTAGATCCTGAGTGTGATTCAGTTGGGAGAGGTGTTCTATAGCATAAGGAAGGTCAGCGGATCGGGTTTAGTTGATTGACTGATTGTTGGGATCTTGCGGTAGGTACTATTCTGCATCAGGGGTACACACATTTCTATGACCTAGTGAAGTGTGGAGGGATGGAGAAGTAGTATATGTGTTTCTGTGAGTGCTGGCTGATGTAGGAGCAAGGGGGTAGTTGTTTTTCAGAAATATTAGAGTAGGTGTTGAGCTGTGCATGAGGAGAAGTGGTGGTGGAGACTTGTGATACCTTCCTGAGTAAAGCTGGGTATAGGTGGTCTAATAAAGATAGACATACGGCCATTGGCTGAACCATTATCTTTCAATTTTTGTAAATTGAGATAGTGATTGATACATTGAATAGAGAGAAGGGGGCAATTCTGAGCTGGCAGCCATTGGGAAGATGATGCAACAATAAGTTCGCAGTGGAAAAGCTTCCCATAACACCCTCTACAGTATTGATCAGCAAACAGGGTGCACGGAAACTCTACCAAGGTACTGTGTTAGAAATCTTTTGCAGATGTTTTGGAGGGCTTTGGAGGGTAGTGAATTTTGAATGAGCTGGCTCCTGCTTTCTCCAACTTGATCAACATCATTGAGTATTGTTGATTAGAGTAACTGCAAGGTGAGGATTGGGCCTCGAAACCCTGGACTTGTGCTACTAAAAGGGGCCCCACAGAGAGGGGTCACTTGTGGAGGGTTTTGGTGGGTTGGAACATGCTCAAACTAGTGCGTGGTCGATCAATCAATCAATCAATCATGTCACTTATAAAGCGCACAACATACCCGCGAGGGTCTCAAGGCGCTGGGGGAAGAGGGGGGTGGTGCTGCTACTGATCGAAGAGCCAGGTCTTGAGGAGTCTTCTGAAGGCCAGTAGGTCTTGGGTCTGTCGGAGGGGTTGTTTAGGACCGCACATAGGATGAAAAGGGCAGACTACAGTGAGAGCAGGTGAGGCACTAGAGTGGCCATGGCCTGATTTTATGGGTGTACTGTAGACCATGCAGGAGCTTGAGAGTCTGGTAAGGTCATGAAAAGAAGCATAGGAATCTGGTGAGCAGCTAACCTCCAGAGCGTCCTGCTCCCCGGCATCAGAGAAGCCATACATGCCAACAGGCCCGATTCAGGCTGGGGGCTCCCAATTTATTAAGCCAAAAAAAGCTTGATATCAGCAGTCTCCTTACTAAAATTGCCAATGCTTCAATAAAGTTAAAGAGGAAAATAGAGTACCCTGATTTTTTTCAACTCTCCCTCTTTCCAATTTCAAAATGTTGGCATGTGTGCAGAAGCATACACACAGAGTGTAAACCAATCCTCCAGTAATCAGAGTCTCCAGTTAGGGCCCACAGCTGGGATCAGTTTATCAGCTTGTGTGCCAATAGACATGGAAAATGATGAGTCACAGAGAATTGACCATGATCCAGGGCCTTGTAGCAATGCATTATATGTACACAGTTTGCCTTCTTTTATAATGAGTGGGTCTTGATGTAATCATCCTTGTTAAGTAAACAATTAGGGGCCAGATGTATCAAAGGGTTTTACCCATTTTGTGTCTATGGGAAAATGTGTTCATACATATGGCCCTAGCCCTCTTTCTAAGGTGAGGGCCTTATTAGTCCTCTTCCAGATTCTGTTTATGAAGTACAGAAATAGAAATGGAGCAGTCATATTTCTGTGTCTTTGCCAGCTAGCAAGATGGATTGCCAGTCCTCATTCTGTTTCTGAGCCCGGCCCAACAAAAATAAGTTCTCCTCCCCTGTGCACCAAGCCCTCAAAGCATGCTCAGTGGTGTGCAGGGAAAAGGGGAAGCTCTGCCACTATGGCATTTCTGAATATGTCTCCGTCTGTCCTGCTAGTGCGATTCACGTTGCACTCCTGTGCGATCCAACAAGAAGAGAGTATGCTGCAGCACAGCATCTCTGGAGGTCAGCATTACATACATCTGAGTACTGAAGAAGACAGACGGTTAGCTCGAACCTCGACCCCAGAGGGCAGCGCCTGCAGTGCAGACAAGTCGACGAGGGACCAGGGGGCTGCTGCGCAGGCAAGCTAGGGCCCCTGTGGAGCAACAAGCCAGAAAATAATGCCCTTCTTAAGGAAGCTTTGACCTAACTATAACTACACTGTAGCTACAGCCACTGTGTCACATACACAGTGGTGGTTGCCCCTGTGTAGTTATTTGTGAGCCAGAGTTTCCATAGGAAGAAAAATATTTGGTTTGCTAATAACTTTGGTGCTGTTTGACGAATCTTCACAAAACTTTCCCCAAAAAATGTTTGGTCCCCTGTGTTGTCCACTGGGACTCCAGAAGGTTCGGGGAGGAGGGCCACAGCCCCTTCCCTAAAAAATAAGATTGTGCCAACCCCCAGAGCCCTGACCCACTCCAGGGGGATTTATATTTTAAAAGGGCGGAAGCCTGCATTATGTTTTTTTATTGGCACCTTAGATCTTTATAGGACCCCCATACCATGCCTATGGGAGCAGACAATCCCCTTCCTGTTCCCCTATATTGAAAAAAAATCTTTTCACAGGACAGCGGGACTGAGTCCCTAAGTCCTAAAATAGCTCCCGCCACATCTTTGTTAATGTAGGCAGTTCTTACCTTTTGATCTGTCGGTTCAGCTGACCCTCCACGGCATGATATATACATACTTTTTTAATCTTTATCTCTCAAACACTACTGAACAGATTTACACAAAATCACCAGAAACTCACTTTCTGGGTAAAGCTCTAACTTTCTGCCAAATTTGGTGTAATTCCATTCTGCC
Organism: Calotriton arnoldi; assembly: GCA_963921515.1. Classification (NCBI taxonomy): domain Eukaryota; kingdom Metazoa; phylum Chordata; class Amphibia; order Caudata; family Salamandridae; genus Calotriton; species Calotriton arnoldi. Next base: position 1,230,494 of record CAWUFW010004765.1, read on the forward strand.
GTTTTGGCTGTAGCTGTGTCTAATTTTCCCTTGAAAAATTGCATTTGGTAAATAAGTTTGAGGACCCCCCCTTTTTTCTTGGCCCCTGATTGACAGATCTCCCCAAAGCATTCCAAAAAGAAGCTGAGGTGAATGAGACTTTTTTTGGGGAAAGTTTTGTGAAGATTTGTTAAACGCTGTCAAAGTTATTAGCAAAATAAAAAATCAATTTTCTATGGAAATGCGGTCCTAGCTATAATTATCGAGAGGTGAGAGCCACAGAGTAATGTGTGTCACAGAGACACTAAGATGACATGTGTTAGAAACAGTATCGCTCATTAGTAGTATAGAAAGACTAGTAATTTAACTAATGCTGTAGCTTAGTTTATGTCTTTCTCTATGAAAGGTTTATGAAACACTCACTGGATGATGTCATCAGTCATGTCATTTGAGATGTCATCAGGGATGTCACTAACCATATCATGAGTGATGTAATATGCGAGGTCATAAGCAGTACATTGCGGGAGGCGCAAGTTATAGTTAGCTCAGGTAACTATAACAGCTTAATTTCATTGGTTTTGTACAAGTGAAATCGGAGCCTAACTAAAACGTCCCTGTAACCATTGTTTTTTTCAGTGAATTTCTAAGGTTTTTTTAATACTATTTCCTAACTATAACATCTGTGTAACCTTTGTTTTGTTTCAGTGAAATTCCAAATTTTTTAAATTTAATTTCCTAACTGTAACCTGTAACCTTTGAGAGTGGGTGGGGGAGTGGCTGTATGGGTCTGCGAGTAGGTTCGTGAGTGGTAATGTGGATGTGTTGGTGGGTGCGTGAGTGGCTGTTTTGATGTGTCAGTGGGTGTGTTAGTGGTTTGGCGGGTGTGTATGCGCGTGTGTCTGTGAGTGTATGTGAGAGTGGCTGAATGAGTGTCTGTGTGGGTGTTTGAGTAGCTGTGTGAGTGACTAGGCCAGAACGGAACCTCACGTGCCCCTTTATCCAATACGAGTCCACAGTTTTGACCAAAATGTATACCCAACTAGAGTGCCTTCTACTGCCTAATTAGTAAGTGCTACCTCGGTGGGTGATAACTGGTGCATATTCTACACTCTAGCTGTATAATGGACCATGAGGAAAGGCCTCCAGTGACCTTGGAAGCATGTTATTTCGGCAGTGTGATTGTTCCTCGAGTTTCGTGATCCACAAATCTGTGATAACATGAATCCTCGTTTACAGAACAGGATTAGACTACAAAGAGGGAAATCTCCACCAAACAAGGGTACTTCCCCCTAACTATATGAACTAAGTGCTTCTTTGTTTGCTGGAGATGTCCTCAAAATTCCTCTGCATCAAGAACGTGTCACTAAAATCGACGAGAAACGCGCTCGGAGGGAGGCCTTTTGGTAAGCTGTGGGGTCGGGAAGACCTATGCATGCTATTAATAAAAACGGGGCAAGGCCAGATGGGCGGACCTTGCAGATGATTTTGGGCATTTGCATAGGGTAATTAAAAGGGAGAACCGTGGACTCTGCTCTCAAGACAAGAAAGAAACCACTTATCACACACACTACAGATCAGATTGCGCTCCAATATATCAATGATGCATTCATCTCCATTAAGGATTTCAGATTATTTTTCAAGCCCAAGAAGTTAGGATTATTTGTGCTTCACAGAAGTGGAGCTTCAACTGGGGCACCAGCTGTGTTTATATCTGTAAGTGCTTCCCGTTGAGGTTTAGTTTCTGTGAAATGAGCATCAGGGCCAGAATGGAACCTCATTTTTTCCAAGAAGAGTCCATAGTTTTGCTGAACATGTCTACCCAATTGGAGTACTTTCTACTGGTTTCTTAGTAAATGCTACCTCGTTGGGTAAATGTCTAGTGCATATTCTCCACTACAGCTGCGTAAAGGACCAGGAGGTAATGTCTCCAGAACCTTGTGTGCATGTAATTTCAGCAATATGATTGTTCCTGCAGCGTCTTCATCCACAAATCTGTGATAACGTGATTCCTCGTCAAGAAAACACGACGAGACTACAAAGAGAGGAATCTCCACCAAACAGAGGTACTTACTCTTAACTATATGAAGTTAGTGCTTGTTTGTTTGGTGGAGATGTCCTCGTATAACTCTGCATCAAGAAAGCATCAACAAAAGCGGCGGGAAATGCACTCAGGGGCCTTTTGGTAAACTGTCCATCAACGTGGGAAAAGGCGGGAAGACCTTTGCATACTACTATTGAAAATGGGGCGGGCCGTATGAGCGGAGCTTGCAGGTGATTTTAAGCATTTGCATACTCGGGGCAACTAAAAGGGAGAACCATGCTCTCTGTTTTGCAATTATGCAATGTGAGAGGGACCGCGCCGTTCCCCTCCCCGGGCCGATTTCGGCCCTTGGGAACCCATCCCCTAGGGCCTGGATCCTTGGTGTGCAACATTGGGGACTGCAGGGGACCCTCAATGCCAGCAGGAGCTGGCATTGCTCCCGCAAGCAGGCAGCCAAAAATGCTGCTCCCTGCGTGTGGCAACAATTTTTTCATCTGTTTTCCTGCCCACTTGACAGCAAGCAAGAAAACAGATTAAAAGTCCGCTCCCAGGAGGAGGAACAATTTTCCTGTTCCCGCCCACTGGGAGTGGCTTATAGCTTGCTCTGGCTTGGGGGGAACTGTGAAAGCTCCAGCCAAGCGAAAGCAAACAGCTTTCTCCCAAGGGAGGGCACCTCGGGAGATAGGAAGTTGGCCCTGGTGGGTGGCAGTTCCCAGGGCCATTAATGGCTCCAGGAGAGGGTCTGTGGTGCCCCTCTCCTTTCATTTTGAAGGGCCTGCTGCACCTGGGGAGGTGGTGGTCCTTGGGGCCGTGCATCCTCCTTACTCTTTAGTTTCTGTTTTTGGTCCCAGGTAGGTGGTGCTCGCAAGGCTCCTACTTGGCCAAGGAGGGGGGTCCGTACTGCCCCCCTCCACTTTACTTTTCTAGCCTCCGGGAGATGGTGGTCCCCGGGGCTCCTCTGATCTCTATGACAGGGTCCTTGCGGCCTGCCTCTTTTTGTATTATGAAGCCCCAGGGAGGGGGTGGTCCCCAGGGCCTTTAAAGGCCAAAGGAGGAGGGCTGCGCTGCCCCCCACTATTTGGACATTTGAGGTGAGCAGATCTAGAGTGTCGCTGGTGTTGAGAGTGCTCTATACAGGAGCTGCTTTCCACCTAAACTTGAGAACTACCCAGAGTTCCCTGCTTCTTTTTTGTATATATATATATATATATATATGTGTATATGTGTATATATATATATATATATTTTATATATATATATATATATATATATATATATATATATATATATATATATATATATATTACCTATTGGCGGTTGCCAGTAGATAGTTAGGACCCTAGTTTTCAAAGGAAGAGCATTTTTTCATTTGCCAATAACTTTGGCGCTGTTTGCCGAATCTTCACAAAATTTTCAAAACTGATATGACGCTCACTTCAGCCGCTGTCGTGAAAGTTTCAGGGTCATCCGTCAAGCCGGGGCGAAAACCAGGGGGTGCTTAAAGACACGTTTTCCCCATGTTTATTCCCATAGGACCTTTAGACACGGCTACAGCCCGAACTGCTGAACGAAATTACATGAAATTTTGCAGGAAGGTAGATGTTGGTCGAAGGAAGTGCCTTTTTGTTATTTGTTGTAAATCCATTCAGTAGTTTTTGAAATATTAAAAATCAAACAAATATAGATATATAGGGACAAGGATCCAACAGTCCAGGTGCAGCAATGTGATTGGCTGCCAACACTTCAAACCAGCCATCTTAGGACTCGGCTTGAAGCCGAGTCCAAGAAAAGACATAAAAAATAAAGAAAGGGGGCATGGCCCCCGAAAACCTCTCAGCAGCTTCCCCTCCTGTTATCTCCAGTAAGTCCCACACAGCAGGATTGCTAAGAAGTCTTCAGAGGCCATGCCCCCTTTCTCCACCACTCTGCAAACGTGCCTACTGGTGCATTACTGGTTGGGAGATAAAGTCCACTTTACTCCTGAGGGACCTTGGGGGCCAAGAAGCCCTCCTGGTACCTCCTGTAAGTCCTACACAGCAGGATTCCTGAGTGCTGGTCGGAGGCCCGCACCCTTTTCTCCACCACTCTGCAAATGTGACTAGTGCTGAAAAAACCAAAGGCTAAAGGGACGTTATAGTTAGGAATTAGCATTTAAAAAACCTTAGAAATTCACTGAAAAAAACGGACGTTATAGTTAGGAAACGGAAATTAAAAGAAAAGCCTTAGAGATACACTGAAAAAGGTTACAGGGACCTTATAGTTAAGCTCCTGAATGATGTAATATGTGACGTCATGAGGTGTGCATTGCGGGTGCGCGAGTTATAGTTGGCTCAACTAACTATAACGGTGGAATTTCTACGGTTTTGTAAGAGTGAAATGTCCAACTAACTATAACGTCCCTGAAACCTATGTTTTTTTCTGTGAATTTCTAAGGTTTTTAAATGCTAATTTCTAACTATAACGTCCCTGAAACCTATGGTTTTTCAGTGAATTTCTAAGGTTTTTTAAATGCTAATTTCTAACTATAACGTACCTGAAACCTATGGTTTTTTCAGTGAATTTCAAAGGTTTTTAAATGCTAATTTCTAACTATGACATCCCTATTAACTATTAAGTCCCCTTGAATCCTGAAGGTCCCTGGTGGCCAAGTAGCCCACCAGGTACATCCAGTAAGCGCCACAGACCTGCGTTTCAGAGAGGTGTTCTGAGGCCACGCCCCTTTTTACACCACGCTGCAAACGCTGCTTCTGGCGCACTGCTGCTCAGAGGATGAAGTCCACTTGTGTCTTGAGGTCCTCAGGACACAAGAGGACCTCATCGCCCCACCAGCAGTGCACCAGAAGCCGCGTTTGCAGAGTGGTGTAAAAAGGGGCATGGCCTCGGAGCACCTCTCTGCAACGCAGCCCTGTGGCATTTACAAGAGGTACCTGGTGGACTAGTTGGCCCCAGGGACCCTCAGGATTGAAGGGGAATTAATCCCCCAACTTAAAACGCGCCACAGGGCGCATTTGCACTGTGGTGCAGGGAGGGGGGCGGGGCCTGATGTGATAAGTGTGCAAACGCGCCCTGTGGCACGTTTTAAGTTGGGTGATTAAGTCTCCTTGAATCCTGAGGGTCCCTGAGGGCCAACTAGCCCACCAGCTACCTCCAGTAAGCGCCACAGAGCTGCGTTGCAGAGTGGTATAAAAAGGGGGCGTGGCCTTGGACCACCACTCTGCAACGCAGCTCCCTGGCGCTTACTGGAGGTACCTGGTGGGCTAGTTGGCCCCCAAGGACCCTTAGGATTGAAGGGGACTTAATCCTCCAACTTAAAAAGCGCCACAGGGCGCGTTTTCACACTTGTCAAATCAGGCCACGCCCCCTCCCTGCACCACTGTGCAAACGCGTCCCCTAGTGCGTTGTAAATTGGGGGATTAAATCCCCATGAGTCCTGAGGGTCCCTGGGGTCCAACTAGCCCACCAGGTACCTCCGGTAAGCGCCACAGAGCTGCGTTGCAGAGAGGTGTAAAAAAGGGGCGTGGCCTCAGACCATTTCTCTGCAAGGCAGCCCTGTGGCGCATACTGGAGGTCCCTGGTGGGCTAGTTGTCCCCCAGGGACCCCCAGTATTGAAGGGGAATTAATTCCCCATCTTAAAACGCGCCACAGGGCGCGTTTGCAGACTGTTGCTGGGAGGGGGCGGGGCCTCCGGCACGATGCCGGTCTTTTTAAAAAAAAAAAAAACTTTTTAGAAGGGGGGCTGGGTGGCCCCCCTTCTTTTTTCTTTTTTTGGGCCCTGGGGACTCCATCCCCCAGGGCCTGACCCCTTTTTAAAAAAAAAAATCAAAAATCTAAATGGGAAGGGGGCCGCGTGGGCCCCCCTCCCGTGGCCAAATCCGGCCCCAGGGACCCCATCCCCCGGGGCATGGCCACATATATGTATTTATTTAAGGAGGGGGCTCCGAGGCCCCCCTCCTGAGGCCTCTATTGGCCCCAGGGACCCCATCCCCCGGGCCGGCCTTTATTTTTTTATTTTTGGGGAGGGGGGCCCGCGTGGCCCCCCTCCCGGGCCACTTCTAGCCCCGGGGACCCCATCCCTCGGGGCCGGCCCTATCCGTTGGGGACCGTGGGGGGAGCCTCAATGCCCCCACGGTCCCGCCGGCTCCCCGCCTCCTGCGGGAGCCGGCATTGCTTTTCCACACAGGAAGCTGCTGACATGCAGCTCCCCGTGTGGAAAAGCAATCTGCTTTGGATTTTGGAAGAGAGAGCAGGTTTCCTGCTCTCTCTTCCAAAATCCAAAGCAAGTTTGCTATGACAGGGCGGGAGCCGCACGGCTCCCTCCCTGTCATAGCAAGCAGCAGTGTCCCGGGGTGGGCACCCCGGGACACTGCAGGAGCCGGCCCTGGGGGTGGCTGTCCCCAGGGCCATGGATGGCTCCAGGAAGGGGGCCACGCGGCCCCCTCCCTACTATTTAAAGCCCCGGGGAGGTGGTTGTCCCCGGGGCGTGTGGGGGGGCTCGAGCCCCCCACACAGGTTTTTTTTAAAAGCCCCGGGGGTGGCGGTCCCCGGGGCAGCGGGGGGCCGTGTGCCCCCGTGAAAAATTAAGAAAAGCCCCGGGGGTGGCGGTCCCCGGGGCTTGGGGTGCCTTGGAGGCCCCACCACACATTAAAAAGGAAAACCCGGGGGGTGGCGGTCCCCGGGGCTGCGGGAGGGCCGAGTGCCCTCCTGCACATTATTTAAAGCAAGCCCCAGGGGGTGGCGGTCCCTGGGGCTGCGGGAGGGCCGCGTGCCCTCCCGCACATTATTTAAAACAAACCCCGGGGGTGGCGGTCCCCGGGGTTGCGGGGGCCCCCGCATACATTTTTTGGCAATGCCCCCGGGACCTGGCCCATCCGGGGGCCTCAATTAAATGAAGCGCGGGAGCCCGCACTTCATTTTTAAAAAAAAATTTGGCGGTATTCGCGACCCCAGCGCGAATTTCGCCTAAATTTTAAAAAAAAATGCTTTTTTGGGCCCTGGGGGTCCTTGTGGGACCCCCTGAGCAGGCCTGGCCCCTGCCCCCTTTTCTTTTTTTTCACCTTTGTTTTACTGTTTTCTTGTGACTCGGTTCTACCAAGTCACAAGATGGCTGCCAACACTTCCTGGTTTGGAGTGTTGGCAGCCAATCACAGTGAAGCTCATGGTCGGGAGGGTTCGCAAATCCACCGCGTCCCTATATATCGAAACTTTTTTTTTCCAATTTCTCAGCAACTACTGAATGGATTTACACCATTTAAAAAAAAGGACGCTTTCTGAACCAAGCACTACCTTTTTGCCAAATTTGGTGTAATTCCGTTCAGCAGTTCGGGCTGTAGCCTTGGCTAATGTTTCCTATGGGAAATTGATTTTCCGACCTCTATTTTTTGAATTTCTCAGGAACTACTGAACGGATTTACACCATTTAACAAAAAGGACTCTTTCTGAACCAAGGGCTACCTTTTGCAAAATTTGGTGTAATTCCGTTCAGCAGTTCGGGCTGTAGCCGTGTCTAAAGTTTCCTATGGAAAATAACATGGAGAAAACACGTTTTGGGACCCCCTTTTTCTCGGCTCCGCTTGACGAATCACCCCGAAACTTTCAAGACAGGAGCTGACCGGAGCGCCCCACTAGTTTTGAAAATTTCGCGATGATTCGTCAAACGACGCCAAAGTTATTGAGAAAACAAAAATGCTTTTCCTATGGAAAATAGGTCCTAACTATAACTACCTACTGGCGACCGCCAGTAGGTAAGCCAGTAGGTAATATATATATATATATATGAATATATATATATACAAAGCAGATCCCTGCAGTCCTGGCAGGAAAAACGAGCCACTCCAGTTTCAAGGCTTCAAAGTATTACAGGTTTATTACGGCAACAGAAACTATGCGTTTCGATCTCTAGCGAGATCTTGGTCACATGAATATATATATATGTATATCTTCACTGAAAAAACCACAGGTTTCAGGGACGTTATAGTTAGTTGGACATTTCACTCGTACAAAACCAGAGAAATTCGGCCGTTATACTTAGTTGAGCTAACTATAACTCACGCCCCCGCAATGCACTGCTGATGACGTCACATATTACATCATTCATGACATGGTCAGTGACATCACTGATGACATCACTGATGACATCTCAAATGACATCAGTGATGACATCATCCAGTGACTGTGTGTTTCTGTAAAGTTTAAATATGTTTTATATATATAAATGCCAAGGTGTATTGAAGAATGAGTGACTGTATGAGTGTCTGTATGGATGACTTTGGGGGTGCGTGACTGAGTGTATAAGTGAGTGATTAAACGTGTCTTACTGAATGCATGGGTTAGTGACTAAACTGTGTGAATCTCTCTATCAGTCTGTTAGTTGGTGTGTAAGCGGCTGCATGGGTTGGTGAGTAGCTACATGAGTGTCTATATGGGTTATTGATTGGTTGTCTGAGTATCTGTATGGGTGCCTGAGTGTCTGTGTGGGTGGGGCGGGAGTGTGTGACTCTGTGCATAGTTGTGTGAGTGGGTGATTCACTGGATGTATGGGTTCAATACTGCATGTGTGAAGGGCTGTATGGGTGGGTGAGTGTGTGTATGGGTGTGTTGGTGAGTGAATAGATGTCTCTGGTACATGTGTAACTACATATGTGAAAGGCAGTATATGTGAGTTTTGGAGTATATAAATCACTATATGTGAGAGAGTGATTGTGAGAGTGGCTGTATGGATGAGTGTGTGCTTGTATCAGTGATTGTATAAGAGAGTAAGTATGTGTTAGTATCTGTATGAATAAGTGAGGTGGTGTGTGTATAACTGTATAGGTGAGTAAATGGGAGTGTGATTGATTCTTTGCATGACTGACTAGGTGTGTGAGTAACTCTATGGATGAGTGGCGGTGTATGAGTGTCTGTATAGGTGTATGAGTGATTATGATAATGCTATATTGATGAGTGACTGCATGTTTGAGTGACTGTATGGGTGAATGAGTGGATGTGTGTGTAGACCTAGGAATCAGTGAGTGGGTATGTAGTAACTGGTATTGGTGTGTCTATGGCTTCGAAAATGGTAGTCTGTATTTAGAGTGGGTGTATCAAAGGTTATATTAGGGTGTGAGGAGGTGCATCAGATTATCACGTGGATGATGTCATCAATGATGTCATCAGAGATGTCATTTGAGATGTCACTGACCATGTCATGAATGATGTAATATGTGACGTCATCAGCAGTGCATTGCGGGGGCGCGAGTTATAGTTAGCTCACCTAACTATAACGGCCGAATTTCTCTGGTTTTGTACGAGTGAAATGTCCAACTAACTATAACGTCCCTGAAACCTGTGGTTTTTTCAGTGAATTTCTAAGGTTTTTTAAATGCTAATTTCTAACTATAACCTCCCTGAAACCTATGGTTTTTTCAGTGAATTTCAAAGGTTTTTTAAATGCTAATTTCTAACTATAACGTCCCTGAAACCTATGGTTTTTTCAGTGAATTTCAAAGGTTTTTAATGCTAATTTCTAACTATAACGTCCCTGAAACCTATGGTTTTTTCAGTGAATTTCAAAGATTTTTTTAAATGCTAATTTCTAACTATTCCTACAGAGGTAGGACAAGTGCAGAAAGAGGAAGAAACGCGCAGAAAGAAGCAAGAGAAATGCAGAAAGAGGCAACAGAAGTCCAGAAAGACGGAGAAAGGTGCAGAAAGATGCAAGAGATATGCAGAAAGAACCAACAGAGGTGCAGAAAGAGGCCTTGTTGCAAAGTCATCCTGTGCCCCTAACTTTTTGCTGACTGGTACTGGTGGTAACTGACTCTGACTAACCAGGCCCGGAGCCAGTGCTATCCTGAAAGACACTTAGAATACATTGAAAACACCTACATATACTAGGGTATACTATGGGTTGTGGTATCCCTGTGATTGGCATGACCTCCCCTGTAAGGCCCTAGTACATAATAGGGCAGGGGGATTAAAACTACCGCTAAGTCAGAGGTGCAGAAAGAGGCAAGAGAACTGCAGAAAGAAGCAACAGAGGTGCAGAAAGAGGCAAGAGAGGTGCAGAAAGAAGCAAGTGAAGTGCAGAAAGAGGCAAGAGAGGTGCAGAAAGAGGCAAGGGGGGTGCAGAAAGAAGGAAGAAAAGTGGAGAAAGAAGCAACAGAGGTGCTGAAAGAGGCGTGAAGGGTGCAGAAAGAGCAAGAGAAGTGCAGAAAGAACCAACAGAGGTACAGAAAGAGGCAAGAGAAGTTCAGAAAGAAACAAGAGAAGTGCAGAAAGAAGCAAAAGAGGTGGAGAAATAGGGAAGAGGGTGTAGAAATAGGCAAGAGGGATACAGAAATTTGCAAAAGAGGTGCAGAAAGAAGCAAGAGAAGTGCACAAAGAGGCAAGAGAATTGCTGAAAGAAGCAACAGAGGTGTAGAAAGAAGCAAGAGAAGTGCAGAAAGAGGCAAGTGAGGTGCAGAAAGAAGCAAGAGCAGTGCAGAATGAACCAACAGAGGTGCAAAAAGAGGCAAGAGAGGTGCAAAAAGAAGGAAGAGAAGTGGAGAAAGAGGCAAGAGGCAAGAGAATTGCTGAAAGAAGCAACAGAGGTGTAGAAAGAAGCAAGAGAAGTGCAGAAAGAGACAAGTGAGGTGCAGAAAGAAGCAAGAGCAGTGTAGGAGAGTAGGATCTGCTTCTTATAGTTACCCCCACTTTTTGCTGATGTCTCACTGTTTTTGGCCTAGTCTGACTGGGATCCTGCTATTCAGGACCCCAGTCTTTCTGCTTTCTCCTGTAAATTGCATACATGTACTTTAGGTACACCTCAGATTGGATACTGGGGTACCCTTATAAGTCCCTAGTATATGGTACACCATGTACCCAGGGCATAGGTACCCCAGAGGCATCCCAAGGGCTGAAGCATGTATTGTGCCACCCCTGAGAGGCCATTCAAAATGGCACCACAGGTCTGCTACTGCAGCCTGTGTAAGGTGGTGCATGCACCCCTTACTGGACATATAGGTTCACTATATCCCTTCTAAATCACTACACATATAAACCTATCAGTCACCCCTATGGCAGGCCTTATTAATCCTGAAGGCAGGGTGCTGGGTTGTATGTGAGAGGGTGCCCCTGCATGAGTAGGGCCCCTCTGCAGCCTTCGGAATCCATTCCCCGGGGTTGTCTGTGATGCAGCCAAACCATATATACTTAAGTGCATTATAACCTCGCTGTAAATGCTAACTTTAAAATGGCTGCTTAGAAACATGTTGTGTTTGGTGTCAAACACCTTGGAATCATACCTGCACACCAGTAACTGGTGTGGGAGGTATGATTCCTCCCTTGTAGAACCACTACTATGGGTCACCGGTCTACCCGGTACCAGCTTTCTCAACCTGGCCAGCACAAAATGGATGCTGCCAGCCACAGACACGAGTCTGCCCTCCTGCTGCTGAGCCAAGCTCGAGCATTGGAAGGCCTGACAATAGGTTTCCTGTCGCAGGGAGGTGTGACCACCTCCCAGACAGGGTTTAGTGTATTGGGGCTGGGTGGGTGCTCTCTTAGAGTGCCAGAAAGTATGCACTGGGGGCACATTTGGTGTCCCCGTGCATAGTCCAGCTCAAACAAGTTCTGGGTGCCACTTGGCTCCTGCTCTGGTGCGAAACTGGACAAAGGACATGGGTGTAGCCACCCCTCTGTCCTGCCCCTCCCCTAGGAGGGTCCCCAGAGTCAGTCCAAACTCTTCCCTGGGTATAAAGTGGGAAACCTGATCACAGGACTTTAGATTATACCTGGACAAGACTCTGCAAAGAAACCAAGTACTTCGACGGTCTACACTTTGCTGGACGACAGAAGAATCTCCCTTGGAGTAAAGGAGTTACTCCCCTGCAGCAGCAGGCACCTAAGCGCACCTGACTGGTTTGCATCTCCAGAGCTCCTGCGGACTCCGAAGATTTCTGCAACACTGGAGGTGGGTTCCCTAATGTCCCTGAGGTTGATCTGACCTCTCAGCAACTCTGAGACCAGTATCCCTCGTGGGGACCGTGCAACCCCAACCCCTGTGCACCGTGTACATTTGCAGCAGCATATGCTTTTTGGCGATCCCTGAGGCTGTGCTTTGAACTACATGTAGTCCCAACCCGAGTATCAATTGCACCAAAGATCTCCGGCCTCCACTCCACGAGTGCTCTGTGGGCTGGCACTTTGTACATTCGCTCGAGGTCACCTCGCGATCCCTGGTCCGTTGACTGGTGGGTCCTGGCGAGGGTCACCTTGATTGTTCTTGGGCTTCCCTGGTTGCTCCAGACGTGCCCTGACTCTCCATTGCTTGGAGAGTCCCCTGGACCTTGCTGGTCCACACCGTAACCTGTTTCCTCTGTCTGCATGGGTTGCCGCTGCCAAGGCTTGTTGGTGCTCCAGCCGGACACTGACCCCTCAGCTCTCGACTTCCTTCGTGGGACAGCTCACCTCCGGACCCTGGTCGTCGACGTCTCCTGGTCCCCGTGGCTGCAGAGACAAACACCCTTTCTCTTCACCTGAAGCACCCGACATCGGTGGGCATTTGACTATCGAGCCCCGGGTCACCTGAAGTGACCCAGACTTTCTCCCGTCTGCTTTCAGGTTCTTCACATCACGAATCCAGGCTTGGATTCCACCGGACACTCTTCGCCTTCCTGGCAGCAGTACTTTCTTGCAGGTCGCCATTGAAAATAACTGAGGTTTCCGACACCACTTGACCCCTATGCACCTGGCTCCTCTATGATAGGTAACACGGGTACCTCGGTACTCACAAGGGTGCTGGCCATAGAACCTCTTATGTTCCAAAGGGTTTGCTTGAAGTCCTCCTAGAAGTGTCCTTAAACTGTAATTTTCCAACCGCGACTTTCCCATAGAGTTGCACGGAACACGCGGTCGTGTTCCCACACTGCACCCGTCCTCCGTGGGCTCCCTGTGTCACTCCTCTGGGTGGTTCCTTGGGGTCCCAGCGATTCTACGTGCTCTAGGCACTGTGTCTATTGAAGTCGTTGTTGTTATACCATTTTTTTAGTATATGGTTCGGTCTCCCCCTGGAGCCCGTTGTATATTTTGCTACTTACGTACGTTCTATTGATTAAGTATTGTGTGCTGTATGTTCTAATCTCGTGTCGAATTTAGTAGAGAGTGTTTTAGTAATAAATACATATTTTTACATAACACTTGTGTGGTTCTCCTTTCACTTGGTCATTCAAGAGTGAGATTCTGGTAAAACCAGCTGCTTTACATTCCTTCAAGATTAAGCCTGAAGGCTGCTCTCCATAGCTACCAGTAGGATAGCTTTCATAAAGGTTATCTTTGACCTCATACATCATAAGGGTCGTTTGGACTGGTGCAAGGTGCCCACTTTAATTAGTGGACAGCATATACCAGGCCAACTTCTCACATTGGTGTGCAGCGGTTGGGATTCAAGCTTGCTATTGTTTTACCAGAAAAATCTCATTGAGTGATTAACTGAAAACCACTAAAGTACTTAGGTACATATAATACATCAAGATTGAATAAGTAAGTTCTACTGAACTTGGAGTTGGGTAAGTCAAGGGCCTAGCAAACCCTTTCTCCAACTCAAGAGAGTTTAGTCTCCACTAGGTTAGGTAGGTGCCTACACCACATAACACTAGTATGTCTTCTAGAGGAGAAGCCAGTGGCTCTCTGCCAACTAGGTATGACCATCTCTCATTCCAAGAATTGAGAAATATGTGTACATCTAGGAAGCTGATGACAGGGAGAAGTGCAAGCACCCAACGTCTAATAGAGATGTTGTTCTTAGATGACCTCAGAAAGACCCCAGCGTCTGATGAAGTAGAAAGAGTCGGTGGGACAGGAGATGAGGAAAGGCCAGGAAGTGAACACTTCTTTGATCTGGACTCAAACCCTGGCCAGGAGGATCAAAATGATTCTAACCTGGAAAATCCAACTCTTCCTTCAGGTGGGGGAGAAGGCCCCAGTGGCCCTCTCTTTTCTCCACCAAAAAGAGTACAGAGTTTGCCTAGAAGATCCAGAACTCCCTCTGTGGAGTCTAATCATTCAGGTACTTCTGTAGGGACTTCCATATCAAATAAGAGGGAATCCTCTTATGATAGACAGTGCCAACTTCTGGAGCTTGAGAGAATCAAGCTTAGGCTCAAGAAGGAGCAGTTGGCCCTAGACAGGGAATCCCTAGAGCTCCAAAGAGCTACAAAAAGATTGGGACTAGAGTCCCATGGTGGCAGCAACAGTGTTCCTAGAAGTAGGGAGTATACTCATGAACATAGGAACCTGAACAAGATAGTCCCTCCCTACCAGAGTGGGGCTGACATGCACAAGTGGATAACTGCACTAGAGAGGGCCTGTAAGGTACAGAGGGTCCCTCATGAGCAGTGGGCAGCTATCCTGTGGCTATCCTTTGCTGACAAAGGTAGGGACAAGCTCCTCACTGTTAGAGAAGAGGATGCTGACAATTACTCAGTCTTGAAGAGTGCTCTCATTGATGGGTTTGGCTTAACCACTGAGCAATACAGGATTAAGTTCAGAGACACCCAGAAGGCACAGACTCAGGACTGGGTAGACTTTGTAGATTGTGCTACTAAGGCTCTGGAAGGCTGGTTACTTGGCAGTAAAGTGAATGATTTTAAAGGATTGTACAATTTAATTATGAGGGAGCAGATCCTTAATAATTGCCAAAATCAGTTGTTGCATCAGTACCTGGTGGACTCTGATCTGACCTCTCCCCAAGAATTGGGAAAGAAGGCAGACAAATGGGTCAGAACCAGGGTGAAGCAGAAAGCTCAGAACCAAGGTGGTGACTCTAAGAAGCAAGATGCTAAGACCTCAGATAAGGGTGGGGAGAAGGGTAAAGACCAGAAGTCTTCACAAGGGCCCCAAAACCTGCATCTGGGGGGAGTCACAATCAAACAAGGGTAAAGGCAAAAAGAAACCTTGGTGTCATATCTGTAAAGAGAAGACCCATTGGACAAAGGATGCCAATTGTCCAAGGGCCAAGGATTCTACTCCTACCACCACTGCCCCTAAGGCAACTGTTCCCCCTAGCTCAGTTCCAAGTGGTGGTACACAGAACAAGGGTATAGTAGGGTTAACCTTGGGATCTGAGATGGGTTCTGGCCTAGTCAGAACTCCAACTCAGGCTGTGTTAGTCTGTGATGGAGGCATGGATATTGCCTCCTTATTTGTAAGTCCCAGTAACTTGGGCAAGTACAGACAACAGCCTTTGATCAATGGTAAGGAGGCCATGGCATACAGGGACACAGGTGCAAGTGTCATAATGGTGACAAAGGAACTTGTGGGCCCTGACCAGATCATACTTGGTGAGATGTACCAAGTGACCAATGCAAGCAATGTCAGGACAGACCATTCCTTGGCAGTTGTGAATTTCACCTGGGGAGGGGTAACTGGCCCTAAGAAGGTTGTGGTAAGTTCAGACCTCCCTGTAGAATGCTTATTGGGCAATGATTTGGAAACTTCAGCTTGGGCTGAAGTGTAACTCAGGACACATGCAGAAATGCTGGGCATCCCTGCAGATGTGTTTGCCATGACTAGGTCACAGGCAAACATGTCTTCCACTGAACAGGCCCTGGATCCTGGAATAATGGACCAGGTGCCTTCCAAGAGAAGGAGCAGTAAGGGTAAGGCAGTGTCTTCCCCCCTGCCTCAGAGTGAGGATCAGACTCTTGAGGGAGCTGATCTTAGTCCTGAAGAAGGAACTGTCCCAGAGGAACTTGAACCTGACCAGGTTGAGTTCTTGGGGACAGGGGCCCTTCCAGGGCAGATCTGAGTCAGGAGCAGCTGAACTGTCCCTCTCTTGAACCCCTCAGACAGCAAGCTGCTGCTGAGGCTGCTGGGAGTGCCAGTGGGTCCCATAGGATCTACTGGGATGATGGACTTTTATACTCAGAGGGTAGAGACCCCAAGCCTGGTGCCACCAGGAGGTTGGTTATACCTCTGAAGTTTAGAGGCTTCCTATTGACACTGGCACATGATATCCCATTAGCAGGACACTTAGGCCAAAACAAGACCTGGGACAGAATTGTCCCTCACTTTCATTGGCCTCACATGTCTGAGGACACAAAGGAGTTTTGTCGCTCCTGTATCACTTGCCAAGCCAGTGGTAAGGCAGGTAGTACTACAAAGGCCCCCCTGATACCATTACCTGTGGTGGGGGTTCCCTTTGAGAGGGTTGGGATTTACATAGTTGGTCCCATGGATCCTTAAACTGCATCTGGGCACAGATTTATACTAGTGGTGGTGGACCATGCCACTAGGTATCCAGAGGCAATCCCCCTAAGGACTACCACAGCTCCTGTTGTGGCTAGAGCCCTGCTGGGAATTTTTTCCAGAGTGGGTTTCCCTAAGGAGGTAGTATCAGACAGAGGTACAAACTTTATGTCTGGGTACTTGACTGCAATGTGGAAGGAGTGTGGTGTGAATTACAAATTCACCACCCCTTATCACCCACAATGCAATGGGTTAGTTGAGAGATTCAACAAAACCCTCAAGGGCATGATAAAAGGTCTCCCTGAAAAGCTTAGGCGCAGATGGGACATCCTTTGGCCCTGCCTTCTCTTTGCCTACAGAGAGGTTCCTCAGAAGGGGGTTGGTTACAGCCCTTTTGAACTTCTGTTTGGACATCCAGTTAGGGGTCCTTTATGTCTAGTGAAGGAGGGATGGGAGTTACCTCTCAAACCCCCTAAACAGGATATTGTGGACTATGTACTTGGTCTCCGCTCCAGGATGGCTGAGTACATGAAGAAGGTATCCAAAAACCTTGAGACTAGCCAGGAATTGCAAAAGGCCTGGCATGACCAAAAGGCTGTTTTGACTGTGTATCAGTCAGGACAGAAAGTATGGGTGTTGGAGCCTGTGGCCCCGTAGCTCTCCAGGACAAGTGGAGTGGGCCCCATACTATACTTGAGCAGAAGGGAGAGGTTACCTACCTGGTGGACCTTGCAACTCCCAGGAGCCCCCACAGGGTGCTCCATGTGAACAGGCTCAAGCCATATATGGACAGGGCAGACATGGGCTTGCTCATGGCTACTGATGAGGGACAGGAGGAAGAGAGTGATCCACTCCCTGACCTGCTCTCACAGAACCCTGATGATGGTTCAGTTGATGGTGTAGCCTTGGCAGGCAGCCTCACTGACCAGCAGCAAACTGATTGCAGGAAGATCCTCAATCAGTACAGACACATGTTTTCCCTGACTCCAAGTCAGACTACCTGGTGCACCCATGAGGTGGACACAGGTGACAGTCTGCCTGTTAAAAATAAGATTTACAGGCAACCTGACCATGTCAGAGACTGTATCAGGACTGAAGTCCAGAAAATGTTGGAACTGGGAGTAATTGAACCCTCAGATAGCCCTTGGGCTAGTCCAGTGGTCCTTGTACCTAAACCTCACACCCAGGGTGGTAAGAGAGAGATGAGGTTCTGTGTGGACTACAGGGGTCTCAATGCAGTCACGAAGACTGATGCCCATCCAATACCCAGGGCAGATGAACTTATAGATACTTTGGCCTCTGCCAAGTTTCTGAGTACATTTGACCTGACAGCTGGTTACTGGGAAATCAGAGTTAGCTGAGGATGCAAAACCAAAAACAGCATTTTCAACCCCTAGTGGGCACTACCAATTTGTGGTGATGCCCTTTGGCTTGAAGAATACACCTGCCACTTTTCAAAGGTTGGTGAACAAAGTCCTTACAGGTCTGGAAGCCTATAGTGCAGCTTATCTAGATGATATTGCTGTCTTTAGCTCCACCTGGGAGGATCACCTGGTCCACCTGAGAAATGTTTTAGAGGCCCTGCAAAAAGCAGGCCTCACTATCAAGGCCACCAAGTGCCAGATAGGGCAGAGTAAGGTTGTGTACCTAGGCCACCTTGTGGGTGGAGGTCAGGTTCAACCATTGGAGAGCAAAATCCAGACCATCATGGAGTGGGTTGCTCCCACCACCCAGACTCAGGTCAGAGCTTTCTTGGGCCTGACTGAGTACTACAGGAGGTTTGTCAAAGGATATGGATCCATAGTGATCCCTTTAAATGACTTAACTTCCAAAAGAATGCCTAAGAAAGTTCAGTGGACAGTTAGCTGTCAAAAGGCATTTGATGACCTGACGCAGGCCATGTGCACTGCTCCCATTCTGCAAAGTCCTGATTATTCCAAACAATTCATTGTTCAAACTGATGCATCTGAATTGGGGGTAGGGGCTGTGTTATCACAATTGAATGAAGAGGGTCAGGATCAGCCAGTAGCTTTCATAAGCAGAAGGCTGACCCCCAGAGAGAAACGTTGGTCAGCTATTGAGAGGGAAGCCTTTGCTGTGGTTTGGGCCTTGAAGAAGCTGAGGCCATACTTGTTTGGCACTCACTTCATTGTTCAGACAGACCATAAGCCCCTCTTATGGCTAAAACAGATGAAGGGTGAAAACCCCAAACTTTTGAGGTGGTCCATTTCCTTTCAGGGGATGGACTATACAGTGGAACATAGACCTGGGAGTAACCATGCCAATGCAGATGGACTCTCCAGATATTTCCACTTAGAACATGAAGACTCAACTGGTCAAGGTTAGTTTAATGTCCTTACGTTTGGGGGGGGGGTTGTGTAGGAGAGTAGGATCTGCTTATAGTTACCCCCACTTTTTGCTGATGTCTCACTGTTTTTGGCCTAGTCTGACTGGGATCCTGCTATTCAGGACCCCAGTCTATCTGCTTTCTCCTGTAAATTGCATACATGTACTTAAGGTACACCTCAGATTGGATACTGGGGTACCCTTATAAGTCCCTAGTATATGGTACACCATTTACCCAGGGCATAGGTACCCCAGAGGCCTCCCAAGGGCTGAAGCATGTATTGTGCCACCCCTGAGAGGCCATTCAAAATGGCACCACAGGTCTGCTACTGCAGCCTGTGTAAGGTGGTGCATGCACCCCTTACTGGACATATAGGTTCACTATATCCCTTCTAAATCACTACACATATAAAACTATCAGTCACCCCTATGGCAGGCCTTATCAATTCTGAAGGCAGGGTGCTGGCTTTTATGTGAGAGGGTGCCCCTGCATGAGTCGGGCCCCTCTGCAGTCTTCGGAATCCATTCCCCGGGGTTGTCAGTGATGCAGCCAAACCATATATACTTAAGTGCATTATAACCTCGCGGTAAATGCTAACTTTAAAACGGCTGCTTAGAAACATGTCGTGTTTGGTGTCAAACACCTTGGAATCATACCTCCACACCAGTAACTGGTGTGGGAGGTATGATTCCTCCCTTGTAAAACCACTACTATGCGTCACCGATCTACCCGGTACCAGCTTTCTCGACCTGGGCAGCACAAAATGGATGCTGCCAGCCACAGACACGAGTCTGCCCTCCTGCTGCTGAGCCAAGCTTGAGCAGGGGAAGGCCTGACAATAGGTTTCCTGTCGCAGGGAGGTGTGACCACCTCCCAGACAGGGTTTAGTGTATTGGGGCTGGGTGGGTGCACTCTTAGAGTGCCAGAAAGTCTGCACTGGGGGCACATTTGGTGTCCCCGTGCATAGTCCAGCTCAAACCAGTTCTGGGCGCCACTTGGCTCCTGCTCTGGTGCGAAACTGGACAAAGGACATGGGTGTAGCCATCCCTCTGTCCTGCCCCTCCCCTAGGACTTTAGATTATACCTGTCCCCTCAGCTCTCGACTTCCTTCGTGGGACAGCTCACCTCCGGACCCTGGTCGTCGTCGACGTCTCCTGGTCCCCGTGGCTGCAGAGACAAACACCCTTTCTCTTCACCTGAAGCACCCGACATCAGTGGGCATTCGACTATCGAGCCCCGGGTCACCTGAAGTGACCCAGACTTTGTCCCATCTGCTTTCAGGTTCTTCACATCACGAATCCAGGCTTGGACTCCACCGGACACTCTTCGCCTTCCTGGCAGCAGTACTTTCTTGCAGGTCGCCATTGAAAACGACGGAGGTTTCCGACACCACTTGACCCCTATGCACCCGGCTCTTCTGGGATAGGTAACATGGGTACCTCGGTACTCACAAGGGTGCTGGCCTTAGAACCTCTTATGTTCCAAAGGGTTTGCTTGAAGTCCTCCTAGAAGTGTCCTTAAACTGTAATTTTCCAAACGCTACTTTCCCATAGAGTTGCACGGAACACGCGGTCGTGTTCCCACACTGCACCCGTCCTCCGTGGGCTCCCTGTGTCACTCCTCTGAGTGGTTCCTTGGGGTCCCAGCGATTCTACGTGCTCTAGGCACTGTGTCTATTGAAGTCGTTGTTGTTATACCATTTTTTTAGTATATGGTTCGGTCTCCCCCTGGAGCCCGTTATATATTTTGCTACTTACGTACGTTCTATTGATTAAGTATTGTGTGCTGTATGTTCTAATCTCGTGTCGAGATTAGTAGAAAGTGTTTTAGTAATAAATACATATTTTTACATAACACTTGTGTGGTTCTCCTTTCATTTGGTCATTCAAGAGTGAGATTCTGGTAAAACCAGCTGCTTTACATTCCTTCAAGATTAAGCCTGAAGGCAGCTCTCCATAGCTACCACTAGGATAGCTTTCATAAAGTTATCTTTGATCTCATACATCATAAGTGTCGTTTGGACTGGTGCAAGGTGCCCACTTTAATTAGTGGACAGCATATACTAGGCCAACTTCTCACAAGCAGTGCAGAAAGAACCAACAGAGGTGCAAAAAGAGGCAAGAGGGGTGCAGAAAAAGGTAGGAGGGGTGCACAAAGAGGCAAGAGAGGTAAAGAAAGAGGCCAGAGGGGTGCAGAAAGAAGGTAGAGAAGTGCAGAAAGAGGCAAGAGAATTGCTGAAAGAAGCAACAGAGGTGTAGAAAGAAGCAAGAAAAGTGCAGAAAGAGATAAGTGAGGTGCATAAAATAGCAAGAGCAGCGCAGAAAGAACCAACAAAGGTGCAAAAAGAGGCAAGAGGGGTGCAGAAAAAGGTAGGAGGGGTGCACAGAGGCAAGAGAGGTACAGAAAGAGGCCGGAGGGGTGCAGAAAGAGGCAAGAGAATTGCTGAAATAAGCAACAGAGGTGTAGAAAGAAGCAAGAGAAGTGCAGAAAAAGGCAAGTGAGGTGCAGAAAAAAGCAAGAGCAGTGCAGAAAGAACCAACAGAGGTGCTGAAAGAGGCGCGAAGGGTGCAGAAAGAGCAAGAGAAGTGCAGAAAGAGGCAACCGAGGTACAGAAAGAAGCAAGAGATGTGCAGAAACAGGCAGGAAAGGTGCAGAAACGGGACGGGTGCAGAAAAAGGCAAGAGAGGTGCAGAAAGAGAAAAGAGGGGTGCAGAAAGAGAAAAGAGGGGTGCAGAAAGAGGCAAGAGATCTGCAGAAAAGAGCAACAGACGTGCTGAAAGACGCAAGTGAGGTGCAGAAAGAAGCAAGAGAGGTGCGGAAAGAGGCAATAGAAGTGCAGAAAGAAGCAACAGAGGTGCAGAAAGAGACAAGAGGGGTGCAGAAAGAGGAGAGAGAAGTGCAGAAAGAAGCAAAAGAGGTGCTCAAACAGGCAAGAGGGATGCAGAAAGAGGCAAGAGCAGTGCAGAAAGAAGCAACAGAGGTGCAGAAGGAGGCACGAGGGGTGCAGAAAGAAGGAAGAGAAGTGCAGAAAGAAGCAGCAGAGGTGCTGAAAGAGGTACGAAGGGTGCAGAAAGAGGCAAGAGAAGTGCAGAAAGAAGCACAGGGGTACAGAAAGAGGCAAGAGTGGTGCAGAAAGAGGGAAGAGAGGTGTAGAAAGAGGCAAGAGAGTTGCACAAATAGGGAAGAGGGGTGCAGAAAGAGGCAGGAGGGGTGCAGAAAGAAGCATCATAGGTGCCGAAAGAGGCAAGAGAGGTGCAGAAAGAAGCAAGTGAAGTGCAGAAAGAAGGAAGAACAGTGCTGAAAGAAGCAACAGAGGTGTAGAAAGAAGCAAGAGAAGTGCAGAAAGAGGCAAGTGAGGTGCAGAAAGAAGCAAGAGCAGTGCAGAATGAACCAACAGAGGTGCAAAAAGAGGCAAGAGGAGTGCAGAAAGAGGTAGGAGAGGTGCACAAAGGCAAGAGAGGTACAGAAAGAGGCCAGAGGGGTGCAGAAACAAGCAAGAGAAGTGCAGAAGGAGGCAAGAGAATTGCTGAAAGAAGCAACAGAGGTTTAGAAAGAAGCAAGAGAAGTGCAGAAAGAGGCAAGTGAGGTACAGAAAGAAGCAAGAGCAGTGCAGAAAGAACCAACAGAGGTGCTGAAAGAGGCAACATAGGTGCAGAAGGAGGCATGAGGGGTGCAGAAAGAAGGAAGAGGAGTGCAGAAAGAAGCAACAGAGGTACTGAAAGAGGCACGAGGGGTGCAGAAAAAAGGAAGAGAAGTGCAGAAAGAGGCAAGAGTGGTGCAGAAAGAGGGAAGAGAGGTGTAGAAAGAGGCAAGAGAGTTGCACAAAGAGGGAAGAGGGGTGCAGAAAGAGGCAGGAGGGGTGCAGAAAGAAGGAAGAGAAGTGCAGAAAGAAGTAACAGGTGCTGAAAGAGGCATGAAAGGTGCAGAAAGAGCAAGAGAAGTACAGAAAGGCAAGAGTGGTGCAGAAAGAGGGAAGAGAAGTGTAGAAAGAGGCAAGAGAGTTGCACAAAGAGGGAAGAGGGGTGCAGAAAGAGGCAGGAGGGGTGCAGAAAGAAGCAACAGAGGTGCCGAAAGAGGCAAGAGAGGTGCAGAAAGAAGCAAGTTAAGTGCAGAAAGAGGCAACAGAGGTGCAGAAAGACGCAAGAGAGGTGCAGAAACAAGCAAGAGAAGTGCAGCAAGAGTCAAGAGAATTGCTGAAAGAAGCAACAGAGGTTTAGAAAGAAGCAAGAGAAGTGCAGAAAGAGGCAAGTGAGATGCAGAAAGAAGAAAGAGCAGTGCAGAAAGAACAACTAGAGGTGCAAAAAGACGCAAGAGGGGTGCAGCAAGAGGTAGGAGAGGTGCACAAAGAGGCAAGAGAGGTACAGAAAGAGGCAGGAAGGGTGCAGAAAGAAGGAAGAGAAGTGCAGAAAGAGGCAAGAGAATTGCTGAAAGAAGCAACAGGTGTAGAAAGAGCAAGAGAAGTGCAGAAAGAGGCAAGAGAGGTACAGAAAGAGGCAACAGAGTTGCACAAAGAGAAGAGTGGTGCAGAAATAGGCAACAGGGGTGCAGAAAGAAGCAAGTGAGGTGCAGAAACAGGCAAGAGAGGTACAGAAACAGGCAAGAGAAGTGCACAGAGTCAAGAGAATTGCTGAAAGAAGCAACAGAGGTGTAGAAAGAAGCAAGAGAAGTGCAGAAAGAGGCAAGTGAGATGCAGAAATAGGCAAGAAAGTTACATAAAGAGGGAAGACGAATGCAGAAAGAGGCAACAGGGGTGCAGAAAAAAGCAAGACAGGTGTAGAAAGAAGCATGGGAAGTAACAGAGGTGCAGAAGGAGGCAAGAGAACTGCAGAAAGAGGCAAGAGAGTTGCAGCAACAGGCAAAAGAGGTAAAGAAAGAGGGAACAGAGGTGCAGACAGAGGCAAGAGAGGTGCAAAAAAGGTAAAAGGGGTGCAGAAAGAGGTAATAGGGGTGCAGAAATTTGCAAGAGAGGTGCAGAAAGAAGCAAGAGCAGTGCAAAAGAACCAACAGAGGTGCAAAAAGAGGCAAGTGAGGTGCAGAAGGAGGCAAGAGAACGGCAGAAAGATGCAAGAGAGTTGCAGAAACAGGCAAAAGGGGTGCAGAAAGAGGGAACAGGTGGGCAGACTGAGGCAAGAGAGGTGTAGAAAGAGGGAAGAGGGGTGCAGGAAAAGGCAAGAGGGATGCAGAAATGTGGAACAGAGGTGCAGGAAGAAGCCAGAGCAGTGCAGAAAGAACCAACAGAGGTGCAGAAAGTGGCAAGAGGGGTACAGAAAGAGGCAAGTGAAGTGCAGAACGAAGATAAAGAGGTGCAGAAAGAACCAACAGAGGTGGAAAAAGAGGCAAGAGGGGTGCAGAAAGGGGTAGGAGAGGTGCACAAAGAGGCAAGAGGGGTACAGAGAGAGGCAGGAGGTGTGCAGAGAGGAAGAGAACTGCAGAAAGAAGCAACAGAGGTGCTGAAAGAGGCACGAAGGGTGCAGAAAGAGACAAGACAGGTGAAAGGAACAGAGGTACAGAAAGAGGCAAGAGTGGTGCAGAAAGAGGGAAGAGATGTGTAGAAAGAGGCAAGAGAGTTGCACAAAGAGGAAAGAGAGTTACAGAAAGAGGCAAGTGAAGTGCAGAAGGAGGCAATAGAGGTGCAGAAAAAGGCAAGTGAGGTGTAGAAAGAAGCAAGATAAGTGCAGAAAAAAGCAACAGAAGTGCAGAAAGAGGGAAGAGGGGTGGAGAGAGAGGCAAGAGGGGTACAGAAAGAACCAAAAAAGGTGCAGAAAGAAACAAAAGCAGTGCAGAAAGAAGGAACAGGTGCAGAAAGAGGCAAAAAAGGTGCAGAAAGACATAAGAGGGGTACAGAAAAAGGCAAGAGAGGTGCAGAAAGAGGGAAGAAGGGTGCAGAAAGAGGCAAGAGGGTACAGAAAGAAGCAAATGAGGAGCAGAAAGAGGCAACAGAAATGCAGAAAGAGGCAAGAGAGATGCAGAAAGTAGAAGAGATTTGCAGAAAGAGGCAAGAGAAGTGCAGAAAAAGAAAGAAATGTGCAGAAAGAAGCAAGAGAAATGCAGAAAGAGGCAAGAGAGGCGCAGAGAGAGGGGCAGAAGGAAGCAAGAGTGGCTTGCACACCATTAGTACCAATTTAACACCCACATTTCGCAATAAGTAACAGGTGACCATTCTAGGTTTGCAAAGGACCTTCCACCACACTGTAACACTTGTCGCTGCATTTTTGGTAACGTTTGAGGCGTTTGAGCTAGAAACAAGGCTTTTTTTTTTCAAATCTGCAGACTAGGGAGCAGATGATGAATTATGCGGCTAATGCGGAAAATGTATATTTGTGCGAAAGTCGGTGCATCCAAACAGTCGCATAATTCCAGTGGCCCTGCTCATACCTCTGACTAGGTCCACAAGTGCTCCTGAGTAATTCCTTCTTTTTTTGTCTCACTGAGTTCATAGTTGAGCTTCTATGGAAACGAGGAAGACTAAACCTGACGTTACCACTCCACAACACAGACTACCATACCTCATAATTACTCTCCATAACACATAATCCCACTCTACATAATTCCTATAAAATAAATACCACATACTTTCTATCCACATAATTTTACTGCACAACTTACCACATAATTCCACCAATATACTTTTATTGCTGCCCCCAACTGCAGCCCTTTAAAGAACACATTACATCATGAATGCATTACATCATGAATAACAAAGTTCCAAACAATAGCATATAGCGTCATAGCAACAAGTCAACATCCTCTTAGAGCTGCGACGGACAATCTTAAATGTATAGATGAGGAGACGTATTTCACAGAGATGAAGAATCTGAAAGAAAAAAAAAATCAAATTGGTAGTTCCGTTTCAAACGGATTAAAAGCTTGTAAACAAGGAAGGAAAAAGTAAGGATTTAAAATTGAATATAAGATACATAAAATATCTTAATCTGAAACCTGTAAAGAATGTTAGAACACAAGAACAAATGCAAATTTAATAAAATGCTTAAAAACCAAATAGTTAGACTTCCACCAGGGTGTGGTGGGTGGGATAATGTTAGCCCGTTGTCTTTAATGAAATCAAGATTCTCTCTGTATGATAATTGGAGAATCGTCATTTCATTACAAGACCGAAGGCTACCATTATGCATGTTTAAAGCTTTTTAACGCTGAATTGCTCACATGTTCCACAGGTCTAAGGTAAAATTGAGAAAAAGTGGAAACACTTGACCAATCAGCAGTTTTGATGATATCAGTAAGTGAACCTCCAGCCCAGAACACTTTACTGGCCATAGCTCCACGAGAAGAGTGAGCCCCAAACTTAGATAAATCTATTCCTGCTTGTGACATTATAAACTTAACCCAACTAGCAATGGTAGCTGTGGAAACTGCTTTGAAAGGTTTTACAAAAGAAATTAAAAGTTGTTTTTCATCAATAGGTCTAAGGGTTTGCATTAAAGTATCATAAGATTTCATGCAGTCAACTACACATAATTTCTTACAATCTGGGAAACAGGGATAAAAGATGTTTTCTTTCATAGTTTTAGTTCTTTTCCAAATTTCAAAATGTACTCCGTCTGGGGAATAAAATCTACTAGATATATCTAAAGCCTTAACGTCTGAAACCCTTTTAAATGATATTAAACAGAGTAAGGTTGCTAGTTTAGTCGTTAGTTGTTTTCTTGAAAGGGAATGATTATCTGGACATGAAGAGAAAAGTTCAAAAACAAGGTTAACATTCCATAAGGAATCATACCTTGACTTGGGGGACGTTTGAGTCTAATTCCTTTCATTACTCTACGGATCAGAGGGTCTGAACCAATTGAACAGTCATTAATTAAGGAGTGTCCTGCAGATATGCCCGATCTATAACAGTTGATTGTTCTATAGCATAGACCTGAATTAAATAAACCAGCAAGGAAGTTTGCCAAATCCACTATAGGAGCTTCCACGGGATCCAGATCCCATTCCAGGCACCAACTACACCATTTTTTCCAAACTCCGATGTATCTTCTCCTTGTGCCTGGTGCCCAGGACTCATCCAGAAGCTCTTTAGCCTCTCCTGAAAGGCCTGAGTATCTTTTGGATCTCCTGAAATCTTCCAGGCAAGAAGGTTCATGTTGCCTTCTAGGAGAAGAGGATATTCTTCTCCGTCTTGTCCCTGAAGAAGACCACTGTTCCCGGGGATAAAACGTGGAACATCCATTGCTAGTTCCATCGCTCCCGGGAACCAAACTTGTGTATTCCAAAAGGGAGTAATTAGGACTATCGTGCACTGTTCTGTTCTGACTTTCAGGAGAACTCTCTGAATTAGGGTAAAAGGGGGAAAGGCATAACAATTCAGATTGTTCCAAGATTGGGCTAGGGCAGCCACTGCTTGTGCGTTGGGATCTGGTCTCCAACTGTAATAAGTTTCGATCTGAAAGGTAAGTCTGCTGGCTAAAAGGTCTACCTGAAAAGGACCCCTCAGGTTCTGGATCTTTCTGAAGACAAATGGATTCAATTTCCAATCGCTCGAGTCTTTCAGGAACCTTGAGTTCCAGTCGGCTCTTGTATTCTGATGACCAGGGATAAAATCTGCTTTTAAAATAATTTTCTGTTTCCAACAGAAGTACCAAATCCTTTTGGCTAGATCTGCAAGGATCTTTGATCTTGCACCCCCCAAGCGGTTGATATAAGAAACTGCTGTGAAATTGTCTAATTTGATCAGAACAACGCTGTTCCTCAGGGTGGTTTTGAAACTCATAAGAGCGTTTAGGCAAGCTAACATCTCCAAACAGTTTATGTGGAGAGGGAGTTCTTCTCGGGACCACTTCCCACCTCTTTTATTCGCTGCTCCTGGACAGTTAAGTATACCTTCCTTTACTCTCTTACTTAATGACCTTTGAGAGCCTTTTTTCTTGACTCATGACTACTAATTTTGAATTTACATCGCTTACAAGTAAGTAACCTTACTGTTTATATCCATTTACAGCCTTCTGTGTAGTTGTTTTCTACTTATAAGTAACCTTACTGTTTATATCCATTTACAGCCTTCTGTGTAGTTGTTTTTTACACCTTGTAGTTATCATTATTATTACTTCCCTTTTCAGGTAAGTCTTTCCTCTTCTCACTACCCTTCCAATTTATGGTCGGGTTACCCCCCTCCTCTCTTATTTCAATCTATCTTAATCTGCTCACCTTCGCAATGCTCACACGCTCTCCCCTGCGTTGAGCCGAGCCGCGTTGTGAGTCTAGCTCTGCCCGTATCCTGCCGGGAGCCTCACGCTGTCGGGGAGAGCGGCCCCTTCCTCCAACTCTCCCCGGTTCCGCGGGCACTCTCCGGGGCATACGGCATCACAAGAGGTCCGGAGGCTCTCAAGTGAAGCCTCCGGAGAAGACGGCTCAGCGCAGGTCACGTTACAACGTGACCCCGCCCGAGTGATTTTAACTACAATTTCCCGTCAAAGCAAGACGGAAGGGGGCATTGAAGTCAAAACGATGACGAGGGCGTTTAAGCCGAAAATTGACTCGCTCTGTGTGTTACCATAGTAACGCACAGCGCGAGATTCTAACGGTCTCAAAACACACGGAGAAAAGCAGTAAGAGCTCCTTTGCCTCCGCCATTATAGAGATATCGTTTTTGCCCATAAAAAATAAAAAAATGGAGAATGGCTCAGAATCTCACGAGGAAGATGATAATGCCTTCCCCAACGAGACCAGCCTAATGATTTACTTGGAAAATCACCTTAAAACCTCCCTAAAAGAGGCTGTTGACTCCATTATGAATAAAAGAAAAAGGGATTTTGTGACTGAAGAGGACTCAGTGATCCTCTCTGAAGAAAGTGAACCCTCACCCAAAAAGGGAGGCAAGGCTTCTAAAAAAAACTAAACATATGGAACCCCATGGTAGCCTATGCGCTACAAAGGACCAAGTCTTTCCACTAGGTAGCCTAAGCGCTACAAAAGACCGTATTTTAATACAAGGTAGCCTACGCGCTACGAAAGATCGTGACCTCCCCCAACCTAGCCTACGGGCTACTCAGAGACCAGGTGCCCTAAGCGACACAACTAGAAAGAGCAGCCTTATTGGCGCAACAAGTACGGTTGCCCCTCGTGGCACAAAAAGGCAGACTGATAATGATGATTTCCCATGTGCTACTATGTTTGATGGGGACGATGACGAATATATCTTCGAGCCCTTTGAGACCTTGGACATTAACATTCTTGACGAGGATCTAGTCCAGTCATCCAATAGCAATACAATTAAGGACCCCTCAGGAGAAGAGATGTTAAATCCTACTTGTATTACACACCCTAGGGGGTCTGACTGGTGTCCAATGGACCACGTATCCAACTTTATCAAATTATGGATCCGCAAACCACTTGAAAGGGAAACCAGAAACCTAATGAGGGCTGAGTGCCCCAGACCCTTTCTAGACAATAAATGCGCTATAACTCCTAACCTGGATCCTGAACACCTAACTTTTCTTTTCAAATCAGGCCGGGACCCTAGGAAGGGTCTTGAACGTTGCCTCAAGCAGTGCCAAGATAATGTACTCGACACTCTTGGCCCATTAGCCAAAATTTTAGACCTGGCAGAGGAAGCATCCCTAAAAGGCACCCCAGTAGACGTGGAACTACTGAGGGGATGGAGTCAGTGTGCACTATGCATGCTTGGCAATGCTAATGCGGGCCTAACATCAGAACGAAGAAGGGCAATTCTAATGAGAATTAACCCCAAGCTGGGGGACCTCGCCACTAAAGAGGTCCAGGGTGACCCAAAGGGTCTCCTCTTTGGCAAAAATTTTGCAAAACTCCTAGGGAAGTATGTTGCCACCTTCTCGGCCTTTAGCAAGGCACAATCAAACATGAGACGGATGTTCGGAGGCAATAGAGTTTTTGGACGGGCTGACAGGAGGGGATTGGATGCCAGCCGAGGTCAATACAGGGCCCAGTATTACCAAAACCAGCGTGGCTATGGAAGACCCTTCAGAGGTCACAATCCCTCCTTCTTCCCACAAAGAGGCAGAAACTCCCGTACCCACGGTGGTGGCAGAAGCAGATCCCAAAGCTTTGGAGAACAAGGTAAGAACTCCTCCTCCTCCTGTTTTTTCCCATGCAAGGGTAGGGGGATGACTACGACAATTCAGTCAAAATTGGTTTTCAATAACGAACGACCCTTGGGTTCTAGAAACCGTAAAGGGGTTCAAAATAGATTTCATCACAACACCCTTCCAATCACGTCAGCCCAGGAAATTAGTCTTAAATCAAGAACAATCGATTTTAGTAGACACAGAAATGAACCATATGCTATTAAAGAATGCTATTTGCAGGGTGACGGGTTCAGAACAGGGCTTCGTGAGCACGATTTTCTTAGTAAAGAAGAAAGAAAAGGGTTGGCGTCCAGTTATAAACTTAAAAGACCTGAATTCATTCCTAGTTTACAGACATTTCAAAATGGAGGGTATTCACCTCCTAAGAGACATCCTACAAGAGAAGGACTGGCTTGTGAAACTGGACTTAAAGGACGCCTATTTCACAATTCCTATGCACAAAGACTCTCAGAAGTTTCTAAGATTTTCATGGAAAGGTATAACGTACCAATTTCGGTGCCTTCCCTTTGGACTCTCCTCAGCTCCTTGGTGTTTCACCAAGGTCCTAAGACCAGTAGTAGTGGCCTTGAGAAGAAAGGGTGTTCGTTTAATAATCTACCTAGACGACATCCTTTTGATGTCGCAAAATCAGGAAGACTTGTAATGGACAGTAGATCTCTTGGAGAGATTGGGCTTCATCATCAATATAGAGAAATCTATAATGACGCCTACTTAGAATTTAGAATTCTTAGGTTTCCAGGTAGATACAATTGCAAGCCAACTACAACTCCCTACCAAGAAACTCTCCAAGATAAAGAAGGAGGTTTCTTATGTTATGTCCAAAGAGATAGTCAGTTTACGCAATTTAGAGAGAGTAGTTGGGCTCCTATCCTCTTCTATTCAAGCAATATCTCCAGGCCCATTACACTACAGAGCTTTGCAAAGACTGAAATCTTTAGGGTTAAGGAAGGGCCTATGGTACTCAGATACACTCCCTCTATCGGAGGAGGCCCGAAGGGACCTCCTGTGGTGGTGGAACAACCTAGACAGCTGGAATGGGAAGGCAATCTTCGGGAACAGTCCCGAGAACACGCTAGAATCAGACGCGAGCAACCTAGTTTGGGGTGCCAGGATGGGTTTGTTAGAGACAGGAGGGAAGTGATCCCGAGAGGAACTCCCACTCCACATAAACTGCTTGGAGATGTTAGCATGCTTGAACGCTCTTATGAGTTTCAAGTCCACCCTGAGGAACAGTGTTGTTCTAGTCAAGTTAGACAACTTCACAGCAGTTTCCTATATCAACCCTTTGGGGGGTGCAAGATCAAAAATCCTTCCGGACCTAGCCAAGAGGATTTGGTACTTCTGTTGGAGCCAGAAAATCGTACTAAAATCAGAATTTATTCCTGGTCATCAAAACACAAGAGCTGATTGGAACTCAAGGTTCCTGAAAGATTCGAGCGATTGGAAGTTGAATCCTTTAGCCTTCAGAAAGATCCAGAGTCTGTGGGGTCCCTTTCAGGTAGACCTATTTGCCAGCAGACTTACTTTTCAGGTCAAAACTTATTACAGTTGGAGACCAGATCCCAACGCTCAAGCAGTGGATGCCCTAGCCCGGTCTTGGAACAATCAGAATTGTTATGCCTTTCCCCCCCTTCGCCCTAATTCAGAGAGTTCGCCTAAAAGTCAGAACAGAACAGTGCATGATAGTTCTAGTTACTCCTTTCTGGAACACACAAGTTTGGTTCCCTGGAGTGATGGAACTAGCAATAGACGTTCCACGTTTTATCCCTGGGAACAGTGGCCTTCTTCAAGGACAAGATGGAGAAGAACATCCTCTCCTCCTAGAAGGCAACATGAACCTTCTTGCCTGGAAGATTTCAGGAAATCCAACAGATACTCAGGCATTTCAGGAGAGGCTAAAGATCTACTGGATGAGTCATGGGCACTAGGAACAAGGAGAAGATACATTGGAGTTTGGAAAAATGGTGTAGTTGGTGCGTGCAATGGGATCTGGATCCCGTGGACGCTCCTATAGTAGATTTTGCAAACTTTCTTGCTGGGTTATTTAATTCAGGCCTATGCTATAGAACAATCAACTGTAATAGATCAGGCATCTTGGCAGGACACTCATTAATTAATGACTATTCTATTGGTTCAGATCCTCTGATCCGTAGAGTAATGAAAGGAATTAGACTCAAGCGTCCCCCCAGAACAAGGTATGACTCCTTATGGAATGTTAACCTCGTTTTTGAACTTTTCTCTTCATGGCCAGACAACCATTCTCTTTCAAGAAAACAATTGTCGACTAAGTTAGCAACCTTACTATGTTTGATATCCTTTAAAAGAGTTTCAGATGTTAAAGCATTAGAGATATCTAATAGTTTCTATTCCCCAGACGGGGTACATTTTGAAATATGGAAAAGGACTAAAACTATAACGGATAACATTTTTTATCCCTGTTTTCCAGATTGTAAAAAATGATGTGTAGTGGACTGCATGAAAGCTTTTGATTATTTAATGCGACCCTTAGACCTTCCAATGAAAAGCAACTCTTAATTTCCTTTGTAAAACCCTTCAAGGCAGTTTCCACAGCTACCATTGCTAGATGGGTTAAACTAGTGATGTCAGAAGCAGGTATAGATTTGACTACGTTTGGGGCTCACTCTTCCCGTGGAGCTATGGCCAGTAAAGTGTTCTGGGCAGGGGGTTCACTTACTGATATCTTAAAAGCTGCAGACTGGTCAAGTGCATCCACATTTGCACAGTTTTACCTTAGACCTGTGGAGCATGTGAGCAATACAGCGTTAAAAAGCTTTAAACATGCATAATGGTAGCCTCCGGTCTTAGTAATGAAATGACGATTCTCCAATTATCATACAGAGAGAATCTTGATTTTATGGCAAGACCAGAGGCTAAGATTATTGCAATCTTCCTTTATTGCGCCACCCACAGCAGCACCTTTAAAGAACTCAAGAACATTAACCAAAGTTCTAAGAATTAACAAAGGGCCAGAATGACCAGCCATCTTCCTTCTTTTTGCTGCTGCCCAAACAGATAAGTCTTGTCTGCCGTCAGCTCTATATCTAATGAATGTTTAAGTCTTTAATAATGTATTTTATATTATGTGTTAAACTTTAAGTATGCTAGTATTGATCAAAATATCTGTGAGAGTGAGTTTTATATGAAAGGTTTACCTTTTGAGTCGTTTTGTTGATATATGACGTTATTTTAAGCTAAAGGTTGTTTCATTTCTTAAAACTAAATGTTACACGGGGCACTTTTAAAGGTAATGAGTGTTTTATTACCGAGTTTAGCAGTAGAAGTAAAATTGCATTTCAGTTGGTGAGGCTCGGGAATTATCGCGGGGTAGAGAGGACCCATAAATTACTTTAATTGGGTCGAGCTTCTCCAGGTTAAAGCGAGCAATACATTTTAAATAGTGTTCCAGCTTAGCTTTGTAAGCAGCGTCTGACGAAAAGAGGAAAATGTGTATTTTTAAATGCGCAATTGAACAGACCTGTCTCTAACCGTTTCCTGGCACGAGCTGGCTCATAGACGTCATAAAGATGTTTCTGTTCCGGGGAGCGTAGCGCAGAGTTATGGACACATGCGCATGAGGTATTTCCTACATCATGACGCTTAGGCGCACGCTCACGTCGGAATTGACGAGCACTAGTGTCAGTTTTCGGTCGAGAGTTTACTGACTGGAAATTGACGCGTAGGATATTTTAAATGAAGAAGGGCGTGTAATAGATTTTAGATATTAAGGTAGAACTTCATTATTTTGAGGTAGGAAACCTTTATCTCTTTGGGGGTTGTTTATTTAAAAACGGTTTGAAGAGGTTTTTGTCACGTTCTTTGAGTTGTGAATCTGGTTAGAGGAAGACTTTAGTTGTTTAGCGTGAATTTTAACGAGTATTTTTGTCAGATTTATTTAATAAATTGTTAGACAAGAATTAAATTTAGAAAATATTATAAAATGTCGGAGACTAATGTTGGTGGTTTTACTAAAAAGAGCATTGAGAATAAAATTAGCGAAATTCTGAGTAAATTCGCATCTGATTTGGATAAAAAAATGGACAAGAGATTTGAGGAGTTTATTCAAAATAAAGCGTCTTCTTCTCAGGAAGAGCATTTTTGGTCTGCAGGTGAGGGTCCTACGCAGGTTTTAAGGATGGGAGGAAAAGTGAGTAGGAAAAGGAAGAATTTAGATGACAGTGGGTTTAAAGGGAAGAAATCGAAGACTGCGCATACTGATGTAGGATTTCGTAAACGTACGAAACATGGTAGTGTCGAGGACACGCATGGGGACCTTGGTAGAGGTCAATTAATCATAGAGACTAAAGAGAAAAGTAGAAGGAGACATACTACTATTCTCTGTGATGAGTCATCTGGTAGCGCAGAAATCGAGCTGAGTTGCTCATCAGATTTTGATTCGGATTTGGAAGTTGTGGAGAAGGATAAGGGTATGGAAACAATGGTATCTGACAAGGTGGATGTATCTTGTGGAGTCATGGATCCTCTTGGAGAGTCTATCTTTGATCCTATGATGTTGAAACATCCCCTTTCACCGGAATGGAGCCCAGCTCCGCATGTGGCACAATATGTGGAACTGTGGTTAAGAAAACAGATCCCAAAGGATGTGAGATTAAGATTATGATCTGAATGCCCACGCCCCATTCTTGCCCAAAAAATTGGAATGACTCCAGATTTGGATGCTAAAATTATAGTGTTTATTAGTAAAGGAGGGAAAGATCCAAGGAAAGGATTAGACAAGGGATTGAGAATGTGCCAGGATAGACTGTTGGATCTAACTGGCCCTATCACAAAACATTTTGATATGGCTGAAGAGGCATATATAGGCAAGAGGGATCTGGATGTGAAAGAACTGAGAGAATGGGTACAAAGGGCAGTGTGTCTACTGGGCAATGCGAACACCGCTCTCTCAGTGGAAAGAAGGAAAAGCATCCTTTTAAAAATTGACCCGAAATTGGCAGAGTTAGCCAATAATGAAGGTGGCTTGGAGGCCAATGGTATGTTGTTTGGTGAAACCTTTATAAAGGAAATGTCAAAATACGTTGAGGCTTTTAGCTCTTTACAAAAGTCACAAAGAGAAATCAAGAAGGTCTTTGACCGTCGTGTTTTTGGTGGGGCCGGGCGAAATAGAGGTCGTTTCCCCGGCCGAGGACAAGGTATTACAAGGGCCTCTTTTTCAAGAGGGTTTAGAGGATACCAGTACCAGTCACAAGGTGGCTATCAACCCGGGAATTTCTACCCTCAAAGGCAGAGGGGCAACGCAAGAGGAAGTAGAAGGTCTAGAGGATCAGGTAAGTCAAGACCCTTTTGTTATCCATGTAAAGTTGGGCAGCAGACTTGCTCAATTTTATCAAAATTGGTGTGCGATATCAAAAGACCCTTGGGTTCTTCAGACTGTTATGGGCTATCACATAGATTTCATAGAGGAGCCGGTTCAACATCAGTTTCCGGTTATGATAAGATTCGATACAAAGTTAACAGAACTAGTGGATGCAGAAGTAAAAGACTTAGTAAAGAAAGGTGCGATCGTGGAAGAATTAGATCACTGTGTGGGGTTTGTAAGCAATATCTTTCTGGTGGAGAAAAAAGGGAAAGGTATGAGACCTGTCATAAATCTGAGGAAATTAAACGATTGGGTGGAATATCATCATTTCAAGATGGAAGGAATGCATTTTCTGAAGGATGTTTTACAGTTAGGGGACTGGATGACTCGATTGGATTTGAAGGATGCTTATTTAACCATCCCGATTTGCAAAGAACATCAGAGATTTCTAAGGTTCAGATGGGGAGGAAGGTTATGGAAATTTGTTTGTCTCCCCTTCGAATTATCGTCAGCCCCGTGGTGTTTCACCAAAATGCTTCGTCCAGTTGTTGCCTTTTTGAGAGAGAGAGGTATTCGTGTGATCATTTATTTAGACGATATTTTAATTATGGATCAGGAGAAATCGAGTGTGGAGGATCATACGAAATTAGCAATAGACCTTTTGGAGAGACTTGGGTTCGTAGTAAACAGAGAAAAATCTTGTTTGATTCCAAGTCAAGAGACTCCGTTTTTGGGGTTTTTGATAGACACGGTTCAAGGACAATTGAGATTACCTATGGAGAAAATAAAGAGAATAAGGAAGGAAATAAGGAGAATTTTGTTGTTGGATGTGATTTCATTGAGAATGCTAGCAAGGGTTATAGGTCTGTTGTCTTCAACTATTCAGGCTATTTTTCCAGGACTTTTGAATTATCGTGCTCTTCAGAGGTTGAAGAGCAGTCATTTAAGGCGTGGTTTAAAGTATTCAGAGCAAATTACTCTTTCAGAGGAAGCGAAATTAGAACTGCATTGGTGGCTAAGAAATATGGAGGCATGGAATGGGAAAGCTATTTTTGGAGTGAATCCGGAATTGATTATAGATTCAGATGCGAGTTTAACTGGTTGGGGAGCTCGCTGTGGTGCAACATCAACAGGGGGGTTATGGACAATGGAAGAAAGGGAAATGCACATAAATTGTCTGGAATTGCTTGCAGGGTCTTTTGCGATAAAGAGCTTTACGAAGGACAGGGCAAGGTGTTCAGTCCTCTTGAGAATGGACAATGTATCTGCTGTGAGGTATGTGAACAAGTTAGGGGACCGAGATCAAAGGATCTGGCAGATCTAGCAAGAGTATTTTGGGATT
Source organism: Calotriton arnoldi (assembly GCA_963921515.1). Lineage (NCBI taxonomy): Eukaryota > Metazoa > Chordata > Amphibia > Caudata > Salamandridae > Calotriton > Calotriton arnoldi. The sequence continues at coordinate 1,266,822 of CAWUFW010004765.1, forward strand.
ATTGTTTGAGTCAGGAAATTCAGGTTCAGGCGGAACACATACCAGGTTTGACGAATGTGGAGGCAGATTGGTGTTCAAGGAATTACAAAGATTAAAGCGATTGGAGCCTCCACAGGTCAGTGTTTTTGAGGTTGATGGAGATATGGGGTCCATGTTATGTGGATCTGTTTGCGAACAGGAGAAATACCCAGTTGGAAAAGTTTTTCAGCTGGCGTCCGGATCCGGATTCAGCAGGATAGATGCTTTCAGGCAGGATTGGAGGGGCCTTCGTCCCTATGCATTCCCTCCTTTTGTAATGATAACGAGAGTTTCCTTGTTGGTTCGGAAATGGAAGGAAACGGTAGTCTTGGTAACTCCACTTTGGAAGTCTCAGGTTTGGTATCCAATTCTTCTAGAAATGTCGATAGATTTTCCAATCTTGCTCCCATCGTTCGAAGACATTTTGAAGGGTCCATTGGGAGAATGTCACTATTTGGTGTTAACAGATCAGTTGAGACTGATGGCATGGAGAATTTCAGGCGAGTATGGGAAGTGCATGGACTTTCAGAAGAGGCTTCTAATCTTATTAGAGAATCCTGGGCTCAAGGAACAAGGAAGGTGTATAGACTGGCATGGGAGAAATGGTTTCGCTGGTGTGTGGAGGGGGATTTTGATCCCGTTTCAGTGGATGTAGTCAATGTAGTAAATTATTTAGCAGGATTGTTTAATTCTGGTTTGGCCTACAGTACTATCAATCCTCATAGATCAGCTATTGCTGCTTGTCATGATCTGGTTAATGGAGTTTCTGTGGGCCAGAATGTGTTGGTGAGAAGACTTATGAGAAGTGTAAGAGTTTCTAAACCTCCTGTGGACAGATATTCTTCTGTTTGGGATGTGAGTACAGTTTTATCGTATTTGGAAAATTTAGGGAGCAACTGTGGATTGGATTTGAGGATGTTAAGTGGAAAATTGACTATGTTGTTATGTTTGCTCTCTTTAGAAGAGTCTCTGATGTGAGAGCATTGGATGTTTGTACTAGGATTTTTAACCCAGAAGGTGTATGTTTCTACTTGCGTAGAAGAACGAAGACGAATTCAGAAACCATTTTTTATCCTTATTTTGATGATCATGAATGTTTATGTGTTGTGCGTTGTCTGAAAGAGTATGAAAGGAGAACTTCAAGTATTCGTTCTTCAAATGAGAAGCAGCTTTTAATATCTTATAGCAGACCGCACAAGGCTGTGTCTAGTCCTACCCTAGCAAGATGGGTGAAAGAAGTGATGAAGAATGCTGGTGTTGATGTGAGCAAATTTGGTGCACATTCGGTGAGAGGTGCTTCTGCTTCAAAAGCTTTTATGCTTGGTGGTGCTTTGTCTGATATTTTAAGATGTGCAGATTGGTCTAATGACTCTGTTTTTCGTAAGTTTTATTTTAAGCCTGTGATTAATGCAACTTCTTGTTTGTTAGAGAAGCTTTGAACTTGCAATAATCTTAGCCTCCGGTCTTGCCATAAAATGTAGATTTTCATCAGCTTTGATGGACAGAAAATCTGGATTTTATTAAAGACACGGAGGCTAATATTATCCCTCCCTTTCTCCCTACCCTTGTAATTGTTGTTTGTTCTTTCATAGGACGTGGTCAACAATGAAATGAAATGAAATGAAATGAAATGAAATGAAATTTGTACTTGTTAAAGCGCACCCATACCCCCAAAGGGGTGTCCAGGCGCTGTACGCATACCGCTGTGGAACCCTTCCTGGCTTTTCCCTGTGAAATGTCCACTCCTGGGCACCCCCAGGGTGAAGCCAGGCATCCCAGCGCTGTTGGGGCCGTTGTGGAGATTAAGCAAGCTATTGCCCAGAGTTGCAGAGTGGGACCCTTGATTAGAATAGGCACCGAGGCGAGAATTATCAGGTCCAAGGAAATTGAGCCCAAGACCCGCCGAGGCGGGAATTGAACCCTGGTCCCGGGCCAGATCTCTGCATCAGGGTCTGCCGCTCTAACCATTGAGCCACACTTCTCCAGAATGAGAGAGGAAGAGGATCTCAAGCTGAAGTGGATTACTTTTGGCATGGATTTATTAAGATATTGTTTTAAAGGACTTATGTTTGAGTTTGTTACAGTATTCAAAAAAGAAGGAAGATGGCTGGTGATTCTGGCCCTTTGTTAATTCTTAGAACTTTGGTTAATGTTCTTGAGTTCTTTAAAGGTGCTGCTGTGGGTGGCGCAATAAAGGAAGATTGCAATAATATTAGCCTCCGTGTCTTTAATAAAATCCAGATTTTCTGTCCATCAAAGCTGATGAAAATCTACATTTCATTAAAGACAACGGAGGCTAACATCATCCCACCCACCACTCCCTGGTGGAGTCTATCTGATTGGTTTTCGATTAAATTTGGTGTTGGACTGAATTTGTTCCTCTCATTTGTTAACAAACCTTGCTCAAGCTTCAGGTTATAAAGCTTTAAGTACTTTGCATTGTTCTATAACTCTATACATTTGATTTCCGTGATTGTAGGTTATTAATCCGTTTGAAACGGTATTACCAATTTGAATTTTCTTTTTTCTTTCAGATTCCTCTTCTTTCTGAGAAATGTTTCATCGCCTATACATTAAAGATTGTCCTTCGCAGTTCTAAGAGGATGATGACTAGTTGCCATGGCGCTATATACTATTGTTTGGAATTTTTGTTATTCATGATGTAATGCATTCATGATGTAATGTGTTCTTTAAAGGGCTGCATGTTGGGGCAGCAATAAAAGTTATTGCATAATGTTAGCCTCCGTTGTCTTTAATGAAATCAAGATTCTCTCTGTATGATAATTGGAGAATCGTCATTCCACTACACACAACGTACATCCACTCCACTAAGAAAAACATTAAATAACTTTTACATTTACATTGCCAATAGCTCTAACTCTCGCAAATGCGAAACCTATAACATTGCAAACACTTCTTTAACTAGTTGTCGCGTTTGCAGAGTGGTGGAGAAAGGGTGCTGGGTCTCCGACCAGCATTCAGGAATTCCGCTGCGTTGGACTTACAGGAGGTACCAGGAGGGTCTTGGCCCCCAAAGTCCCTCAAGAGTAAATTGGATTTCTTCCCCCATCCCATACTCTGCCAGGAGGCGCGTTTGCAGAGTGGTGGAGAAAGGGGGACATGGCCTCCGAAGACGTCTTAGCAATCCCACTGTGTGGGACTTACTGGAGGTAACAAGAGGGGTAGTTGGCCCCAAGGACATCCTTGGGGGCCAACTACTCCTCCTATTACCTCCAGTAAGTCCCACACAGCGGGATTGCTAAGTTGTCATAGCAGGCCACGCCCCTTTTCCCCACCACTCTGCAAACGCACTTCCTGGCGCGCTCTTGGATGGGGATTGAAGTCCCCTTCGCTGCTGGCGGTCCTTAGGGGCCAACTAGCCTACCTGAAACCTCCAGTATGTCCCAGATAGTGGGATTGCTGAAAGATGGACACAGGCCACGCCCCCCTTTCTCCACCACTCTGCAAACGCCCCTCCTGGCGCGTTCTAAGTTGGGGGATTAAGTCCCCTTGAATACTGAGGGTCCCTGGGGGCCAACTAGCCCACCTGTTACCTCCAGTAAGCCCCATACAGCTAGATTGCGGAGTGTGCTCAAAGGCCACGCCCCCTTTTTACACGACTCTGCAAACGCGACTCGTGGCGCACTGCTGCTCGGGGGTTGAAGTCCACTTGTGTCCTGAGATCCTCAGGACACAAGACCACCTTATCGCCCCACCAGCAGTGCACCAGAAGCCGCGTTTGCAGAGTGATGTAAAAAGGGGCGTGGCCTCGGACCACCTCTCTGCAACGCAGCTCTGTGGCGCTTACTGAAGGTACCTGGTGGGCTAGTTGGCCCCCAGTGACCCTCAGGATTCAAGGGGACTTAATCCCCCAACTTACAACGCGCCAGGGGTTTGCAGAGTGGTGCAAGGAGGGGGCGGGGCCTTCCGCGAGATGCCAGCTTTTAAAAAAATTATTTTTGTTAGAAGGAGGGCTGTGTGGCCCCCTTCTTTTAATCTATTTTTGGGCCCTGGGGACCCCATCCCCCAAGGCCTGCCACATTAAAAAAAAAAAACGGGAAGGGGGCATTGCGGCCCCCCCTCCCGAGGCCGATTTGTTCCCCGGGGACCCCATCCCCCGGGACCTGTCCTTGTTTTTTATTTTATTTTTTATGTTATACGGGAGGGGGGCCGCCTTGGCCACCTTTGGCCCCGGGGACCCCATCCCCGGGGCCTGGCCTTCCGTTTAAAAAATATAAATAAAAAATTAATGTTAAAGGAGGGGGCCGAGTGGCCCACTCCCGGGCCACTTCTGGCCCCGGGGACCCCATCCCCCGGGGCCGGCCCTTAAGTTGGGGACCATAGGGGGAGCTCCAATGCCCCCAGAGTTCCGCCGGCTCCCCGCCTCCTGCGGGAGCTTGCATTGCTTTTGGGCAAGGGGAGCTGCTAACATGCAGCTCCCCTTGCCCAAAAGCAATTCTGCTTTGGTTTTTGGAAGCGAGAGCAGGTTTCCTGCTCTCGCTTCCAAAAAGCAAAGAAGGGTTTGCTATGACAGGGCGGAAGCCATGCTCCTGCTCTGTCCTAGCAAACAGCAACGTCCCGGGGGTGGGCACCCTGGGACATTGCAGGAGCCGGCCCTGGGGGGTGGCGGTCCCCAGGGCCATCAAGGCTCCAGGAGGGGACCGCGCGGCCCCCTCCCAAAGCTTCTAAAGCCCCGGGGAGGTGGTGGTCCTCGGGGCCTGGGGGTCCGTAACGGACCCCCGTATTGAAATACAGAGTGCCCCGGGGAGGTGGTGGTCCCCGGGGCAGTGTGGGCGGGCTCAAGCCCCCTCATACTATTTATTTGTTATAGCCCCGGGGAGGTGGCGGCCCCCGGGGCTTGGGGGGGCTGTGAGGCCCCCACGCCCTTGTTGTAATGAAGCCCCAGGGAGGTGGCGGGGCTTGGGGGGCCCCTGAGGCCCCCCACCCAATTATACATGTCTGAACATCTATAGGTAATTTATAATATATCTTACAATTAAAATGTACCACAAGGCGCCACGAAATGATTGTATAGGTTTATTTATTTATGTTGCAGTTATATGTACGAACAGGACGACATTTTGTGTCATCCGTAAATGTCCACTTGATACAAAAATGAGGGATTGTCTTGTATAGGGCACTGCTGCAAAACACTTGTTTCGAGACGCTATTTTTTCCGTATATGACGTAAATGAACCACAGAGGCATAAAGTGATGTGCGCAAGGTCACAGTGTTTGGTTAGAGGGAAAGCGGTTTCCTGCGCTGTGAGTTCTGTGATGGTCCAAAGTCAGCTGTCCTACACTCCTCAACAAAAGCTTGACGCTTTGCTTTTGGGGCCAAAGGTAGTTGGCCCGATGCATTTGATGGTACAGCTGCGGTTCATTAACTATCATACGAGTATTAATACTTACCCTAGCGCACTCTTAAACACTTTTTGTCATTGCTTTATTTCCGGTAGCCCAAACGGCGCGATTTATCGGAAACGAGCAGGGGATAGTTTTGCAAAAACCTGTTTGTAGTAACAGGAGCATTACAGAGGGCAATGCTGTAATTTGCAGCGCAATATAAAACACATACTATCTGGAGTACGAGCGTCTTGTAGATCAATCTATGAAAAGTCTTGTGAACAGAAGGAATGATGTGATAAAGAGGGGTTGAACTTGGGGCAGCCTTAGGGGCCATGGTTGGCGTTTATGTTTTAAACAGACCCAAAGGGACAAGCAGGAATTTGGTCATAATCACACAATTTGTAATGCCTTCCGGAGCCGGGATTACATCCCACGCCTCCAATTCGGCTGTTTAATCTCTATTCCAGTTCCCCTCTTGCCCAGTGCATACCAATGCAGTTCGTCCTCTGAACACCCTATAGCTGACTGCCTTTCGAAAGGCGCACGCTGCAGAACTGCCTTTTAATTATAAAGTATGTCTTCAAAACTCAAAATATGATGAAATGCTAAATTTGCGTTAGCAGTGCATTATGTATACTCCATCATGCCTGGTCTGTTGTACAACTGTTCTTCGTAGGACTGACTCACTGTAGCCCAATACCGGATCTTCAAAAGGATCAGGAGATTTGAAAGAAGTGAGAAAAGAAAAACACTAGCACAAAAAACGTTTTCCTTCCTTCAATCGTTTGGCTACGACGTCGCCTTCTTCACGGAAACCTGGACCAACGCCACCTCCGGTCCCGACATCGCCACCGCCATCCCTGACGTCTACAAGATCCAGAAAAAGGACCGTCCGCACCGCCCAGGAGGAGGACTCGCCATCGCACACAAGACCCCCCTCCGACTCTCCACAACCAGCACGAGTGACCCCCACTCCAACACAGAACACCTCCACTTCCAGATCCAGACAAGCCGCAGGACCACGCTACGCGGCACCCTCATCTACAGACCGCCAGGACCTCGCACCCACCTCGCAACTACCATCGCCGAGCTCGCCGCACCCCACGCCATCACCTCCACGGACTACATTCTACTCGGGGACCTGAACTTCCACCTCGACAACGGCAACGACCCCGACACCACTACTCTCCTCGACAACCTCGCCATCCTAGGGTTGAAGCAGCACGTCAACACACCCACCCACAGAGAGGGTCACACCCTCGACCCCATCTTTGCAGGAGGAACAAACATCCGCTTCTGCCACACCACCCAGCCCCTCTGGACTGACCACCACTGCGTCCACTTCACCTTCAACACCACCACCGCACCCAAACCCGCCCTTCTCCCGCCACGACGGAACTGGAGCAAGGTCACAGAGGAGCACCTCAACACCACCCTCCGTCAATACCCCCCCCATCGCCGCGACCGACACCAACTCCGCAGCCAGGGAATTTCACCGCTGGGACTTCTGCTGCGCCGACAAGCTCGCACCCCTCCGCCCCCGCTAAACAACGCCTGCTGAAAGCCGCCTGGTTCACCACAGAACTTCAAGAAGCCAGACGCTCCTGCAGATGCCTAGAGAAAACCTGGCGAAACCTGAAAACCACGGAAGCACGTAACGACCACAAGAGCGCCCTGAAGGAATACCACCAGCGCATAAGAGACACCAAACGGACCTTCATAAGAGACAAAGTCCAGACCAACGTGACCAACGCCAAGGAACTGTTCAACGTCATACAGCAGTTCGCAAAACCCACCTGCGAAGCCACGGACGTCACACCTTCCCAGGAACTCTGCGACAAGCTCAACTCCTACTTCCATCTGAAGATCAAGGCCCTCTACGACAACTTCAGCGAACCAAAGACGAGCACCACCCCCTTACCCACCGCTGCCGATAAGCCGACCATCACGTCTTGGGATCCCGCTACCGTCGAACTCATCACCGCGACCATGAAGAAAACCCACTCAGGAGCCCCAACGGACCCTTGCCCACCACACATCTTCCACAGGGCCGCCACCGTCATCGCACCCGAACTAGGACGCACCATCAACGCCTCCCTCAAATCAGGCATCTGCCCAGATGACTGGAAACGGGCGGAGGTAAAACCCCTCCTCAAGAAACCATCGGCCGACCCAACGGACCTGAAAAACTACCGGCCCATCACTCTCCTCCCCTTTGCGGCCAAAATCACCGAGAGACTCGTAAACGCCCAGCTGACCGCCTTCATAGAAGAGAACTCCATCCTGGACGCCTCCCAGTCTGGATTCCGCAGCAACCACAGCACCGAGACCGCCCTCCTCGCCGCCACTGACGACATCCGCATGCTACTCGACCAGGGACACACCGCGGCCCTCATCCTTCTAGACCTCTCCGCACCCTTCGACACCGTGTCACATCGCACTCTCGCAGCCAGACTGCACGACGCGGGAATACAAGGAGCCGCCCTCCACTGGATCCAATCCTTCCTCTCCGGCAGAACCCAGAGGATCCAACTCCCTCCCTTCCTCTCCAAACCCACGGAAATCAACTGCGGAGTACCCCAGGGACCATCACTCAGCCCCACGCTCTTCAACATCTACATGGCCCCCCTCGCAGCCATCGTCAGACAACATGGGCTCAGCATCGTATCCTACGCCGACGACACCCAGCTCATCCTCTCGCTCACGAAGAATCCCGAAGACACCAGACTCTGTTTCCAGGAAGGTATGAAGAACGTGGCAGCCTGGATGAAGGACAGCTGCCTGAAGCTAAACTCAGAGAAGACCGAGGTCCTCATCCTCGGTCCCTGCACCTCCGCCTGGGACAACACCTGGTGGCCCTCCGCCCTAGGGAGCCCACCCATCCCTACAGACCACGCACGGAACCTCGGCATCATCCTTGACTCCTCCCTCTCCATGAACCGCCAGATCAATGCCGTCGCCTCCACTAGTTTCAACTGCCTTTGCATCCTCCGTAAGACCTTCAAATGGATCCCCCCCGACTGCAGAAGGACCGTCACCCACAGACTCATTACCAGCAGACTGGACTATGGCAACGCCCTCTACGCCGGAATCAACAAAACTCTTCTACACAAACTCCAAACCATCCAGAACACCGCAGCCAGACTCGTCCTCGGGACACCGCGCCATGAGCACATGACCCAACACCTACAAGGCCTCCACTGGCTCCCCGTCGAGAAGAGGGTCACCTTCAAACTCCTCACCCACGCCTACAAATCCCTCCACAGCATCGGACCCAAATACCTCAACGAGAGAGTATCCTTCCACGTACCCAAGAGGAACCTCTGCTCCGCCGACCTCGCCCTGGCAGAGGTCCCTCGCATCCGCAGAAACAGAACCGGCGGGAGAGCTTTCTCCTACATTGCAGCCAAAACCTGGAACAAACTCCCTGTGAACATCAGACGCTCCCCGACCCTGCACACGTTCAGGAAGGACCTCAAGACCTGGCTCTTCGACTGATCCCGAGCCCCCCCCACCCCCCCCCCACCCACCCCCCCAGCGCCTTGAGACCCTCACGGGTGAGTAGCGTGCTATATAAACCCCTGATTGACTGATAAATATCGATGTAGCTATACAAAACTTGAATATTTCTCTTTGGAGCAGACGTTTGGTCCCCGAGTTATATACACTACCAAAGAGCAGGACACCCCAGGACTGTCACCCAACGCCCTTGAGGGGCTTAGTTACAAGACCCTCGCGCCGCCGGTACCTCACTTTTTCCCATTTTAAAAATGAGGCACAGAGGACACAAGGGGCTTGTAAATAAGCGCGAGTCACATCTGTAAACTGCTCCATGTTGGTGGGGGAGTCAAAGCTGAGACATCCTCACATTCACTGTTCAGTTTGATTCCTGGTTCGAACCTTTAGCCTTCAGTCGAAAGACACATCGAAAGTTCTAGATACTATCATGGGTGCAGAGATACTCAGTTTAATTACTTTAATGCAGATTAGAGAAAGAGTTCTCATCGAATCCTTACATCAATTTCTGCTCCTTTCTAAGTGTAATTGTCGGGTTCCTTGATTACTCCATGTTCGTAGGATTCGACAGGCAACCTACGTTAATTAGTTCAAACTGGTAAATGCAACTCCAGAAACGCATACTATTTGGTTATTTTTTATTAGTATTTTGGTATTGGCGAACTGTTGTACTTAGATGTGCTTATTTAAGGTTCTTACTAGAACCTTCATGTGTTGCCATAGTACCCTTGTGTAGGGTATTCCAGGAATGTCAGTTGGTGCCTCTTGCCTGTCGTGAGAGGAGCGGTGGCTCGTTGTTCCCACAATTAAACTACAGAAACTTACCTGCTGTGTCCTGTGATGATATCCTGTGTCTGGGGGCACAACACCATTTTTGGCGACGAGCGGGCGAGCCATCGCAACATTTTTGAAAGAAGCAGAGTGCTGACAGACCAACGCTGTTATTGAAGAACAATTGATGGCATTGAAGATGTTAATTTTAAGGCATCCCAGCACAAGCCTCCTCCAGCGGCTGAATTGATGTCTGATGAGAAGGTGATTTTTTTCTCTTCTCCTGCGGCAGTAAGCAGCGGTGTAAAGTGCACAGAAGGGAAGATTCTGGTGAGGAGGTGCGCTTTAGGGGATGTGATTTTGACTGAGTTTTGAGCTGATCGTCTAGATGCTTCACGTTTGATGTCATCCCGGCGTGCCTGCATTCCGTTGTGCTTCGGATCGCGTGCCAGGGTTGAGCGTGATCGTTGGGAAACGGAGCTCATTCTACAAGCTGTGCATGGTTACAAATGATGACGCATTCGAATGCAGAAAGGGTATTGGTGATTCTGCAGCGTCATCGTCATCATTGCTTTCAAGCGTCAGTGTCATCTCTGCTTTCATCTCCTTCTGCCTGTAGCAACTGATGACGCACTGTCACGCTGCAGTGCTATTGGTCAATCTCCTGCCTGGAAGTAGTTTCATGTACGAAAGGGCAATATAAAATTTTGTTTTGCAGCTAGTGGTTTAAAGTGAAGATAACGCTTCTGAGCCTGACGGTAACTTGTTTTTTTTTAAAGGTATTTCTCATGAACGTTCTGGAAATCCTTTTTTCACTGATATTGGAATTTTCACAAGTTAAGACTATTTATAAATCTGCCTCCACTCAAGGTCGGGATGTGGTGAGGAATAGACATTTAGGACATCTTAATGTGTAGTATACGCTTTATTCAGCAACTCCAAGTGTGTATGCATTATTTAGTTCATGTGCTTTATTTTTTTTTTTATTCTGTATTCAAAACCTGTGAAGATTTGGTTGTAGTACATATACTCTGTCATACTTATAGTATTAGAATATATGTTATTGTTTTAGAGAATTGTTTAGGTAGACGTAATTTTCATTTTTGATAAAAAATATGCAATCTGTTAATCCTCCACCACCATTCTTAGAAAGTCCTGGTGCCCCACAGATTCAATGGAGGCAGTGGTTTGACGCATTTGAAACATATTTGGGTGCCATTGGGGCTTCACGTTTTAGGGCAGAAAGGAAGAAGTGTCTTCTCCTTCACTCCTTAAGTTGTGAGGGAAGAGAAGTCTTTAAACATCTCCCAGATATTGTGTTGGGGGAGGGCGAAGTCATTGATGAATATCAAGAAGCGGTTAGAAAATTAGTGATCAAATTTGATGTGCAACCCAGTATAGTTGTGTTAAGGCACAAATTTTTTAAACGCACGCAGCTGCAAAGTGAAAATGTTGATACATATTTAAGTGCTTTGCGTAAATTGTGTTCTGAATGTCATTTTGGGGAATATCGTGACCAGCTCGTCAGAGACCAATTTATTGCACATTGTTGGGACAAGCAGATTCAACAGAAATTGCTCACTATGGGCAATTCTAGTTTGGAAGAGGTTATAAAGGTCGCAAAGAGTGTTGAACTAGCACAGTTATTGGTGAAAGAGCTTAATGTGAATAACACCCCAAAGGAATCTGTTAATGCGATGGCTGCAGCAAATGCCACTAGCAAAACTGTGCGTAAAGACAAGCCAATTGAGAAAGGGTTATTCAAAAGGACGAACATTTGCTATAGATGTGGATATGCTCCACATGGTAAAGATAACAGATTTTGTCCTGGTAAAAATGCCAAGTGCCACAAATGTGGTAGAGTAGGACACCTTGCTAAAGTGTGTCAGTCTAATGTTAGTAAATCTGACAAAGTTAACTGTGTTATTCAGGATGAACAGTCATGTGAAAATGATCTGGTCCAGAATTTTCAAGACATGACTGTGGCGGTCACGGATGAAGGGGTAGTCTCTGGTGATCCGTCTGATTGTGTAGACCCCTATGTAGATGTGTTAGTGGGTGGAGTTTGTTTGAAGTTACTGGTAGACTCTGGTGCCCGCATAACAAAGATTACATATGATTTGTTCAAGAAATCTTGGGGGGACAGGCCTCTTTTTCCTCCTGATAGAGCGCCCGTCTCTTACGAGGGACGTAGAATTGATGTGGAGGGGTTCATTGAGGATGTGTTAGAATTCAGGGGACGCAAGATACAGGGGAAAATTTATGTGGCGGTTCGTGGACTAAACATCCTTGGACGGTATCATCAGGGGCTATTCGGAATGGTTTTAAGACCTGGTACCAGCGAACAGGTTCTGGTTATTAAAGACAATCCTGATTCTATGTGTGTAGAACATGAGTTTCCCAAAGTGTTTTCAGATTCTCTTGGAAAGATAGTGGGATTCAAGCACAAGATAAAAGTTAAAAAAGACGCCATACCAGTGAAACACAAGGTCAGCTCTGTGCCATTTAGCCTTAGGGGAGATCTTAAAACGAAATTGGAAAATTTGCAAAATTGTGGGGTCATTGAATCTGTAGAGTCTATGGTTAAGTTCTTTGGTCGTCGCAAGAAAACGGATTGGCGATATTTGTTTGTGCATCGACCTGAGAAGTCTTAACAAAGAAATTTGGGTCGACTCACATCCTCTTCCTAAAATTGGTGATCTGTTGGAAGAATTGAGGGATGCAGAATGGTTTTCAAAGATAGATCTTGCCTCTGCATACCATCAAGTTTCGTTGGAGGATGAATCTCGCCATTATACAGCTTTTAACTCCCCTTTTGGTACATTTCAGTTTTGTAGGATGCCCTTTGGACTTGCCTCTGCGGCTTCCGTTTTCCAACGCATAATGCAGACAGTGCTTCAGGATGTAAGGGGTGTTGTCATCTTTCAAGATGATGTGCTTATCTTTTCTAAGCATTTAGATGAACATGATAAGGTTTTGAGGACAGTGCTTGGTATTTTTGAGAAGAAGGGAATTGTTGTTAAAAAAAATAAATGTGAGTTCTGGAAGAGAGAAATAGAATTTCTGGGACATCTTGTTTCTTCTAAAGGTGTCAGCCCGAGGCCAGGTTTGGTGAAAGCAGTTGTGGAATGTCCATGTCCAAAAAACAAGGATGAGTTACGTTCCTTTTTGGGGCTGTGTGAGTTCTACTCACGTTTCATACCTGATTATGCCAGTAAAATGAAGGTCCTGTCTAATATGTTAAGGACGAATGTCACTTTTGAGTGGGATGTGAACTGTCAAGAGACATTTGATTTGGTCAAGTCAGAAATGGTTAATGCAAAAACCCTTAGTGCATATGATCCGGCTGTTCCCTGCACCATTACAGTAGATGCCAGTAATTATGGTTTAGGGGCAGTTTTGACTCAATTTTCAGGTGTGAGTGAAGTTACCATTAGTTACGCTTCCAGAGTACTGCGTGATCCAGAGCTAAATTACTCTGTGATTGAAAAGGAGCTTTTGGCGTGCTATTGGGCTTGTGAAAAGTTCAGGACTTACATTTGGGGCAGGAAATTTGTCATCCAAACTGACCATAAGCCCCTTGTATACATTCTGGGGGGGAACGTCTCAAATATGCCACGCCTCGTATTGCACGGCTGACTACTAAACTGTTACAGTATGATTTTGTTGTTAAGCATATCCCAGGGAAGGAAAATGTCAGAGCTGATTTGCTGTCAAGACTTCCCATAAGTGAGGATGATGTACTTGATGTGGATGAGGACAAGGAGGACTGTTTTATTGCTTTTGTTGATGCGGTTGAAAATAAGGCTTGCAGTGAGAGTGAATGGAAAAAGGCGTTGAGTGAAGATTCTATTCTTGAAAGAGTAAAACAATATATTGTCAAAGGTTGGCCTAGAGAGAGGTGTGTGTCTCATGAATTGCAGCCTTTCTGGAAAATTGCAGACAAACTGTCCATTGAAGATGGGTCGTCATGAGGGATGGTAGGTGCATTCCTCCTCTTAATGTACACACCAAGTTAGTTGACTGTGCACATGATGGACATCTAGGAGCAACTATGACAAAAAAAGGCATGTCAGACTGCACTATTGGTGGCCTTCTATGGACAAGGACATCGAGCTAAGAGTTAAAGAGTGTGTTGTCTGTTGTGGAGCTGAAAAGGGTTTAAAAGTTGTCACACCTCCTTTACAGCCTATTTCTTTTCCAGAAAAGCCATGGCTTAAGGTGGGAATTGATTTGGTGGGTCCGTTCAATTCTCTTCCTTACAACTTACGTTTTGCGTTCGTGTTGATGAACTTTCACAGCAAGTGGCCTGAACTCCAGTTTTGTGCTTCGACCACGGCAAGCAGTGCAATTCTTTTCCTTAAAGAGATTTTTATGAGGGAAGGATTTCCAGAAGCGCTTGTTTCTGATAATGGTGTGCAGTTCGTGAATCAGGAAATGAGTGGGTTTTTGAATGAATCTGGTGTGAAACATTTAAGAAGCTCGGTTGGACATCCTCAAACCAATGGTATGGTTGAGAGGATGAACAGGGTTGTTGTGGAGTGTATTAAGTGGGCAAAACACAATGGTTATGATGTGAAAGGTGCTGTCAGGTCCATGCTGTGGTTTTACCGCACAACGCCACATTCTCTCACAAAGGTGACACCCTTTGTATCACTCAGAGGTCGAGTACCCACTTCTGCTTTATACCCGGCTTGGCTTTTAAGAACTGTTTGTGACAAAGTGTCGTGCTGGGTGGATCATGTTGCCTTGGAATCCAGGGTTGAAGTTGCACAGAGGAAGATGTCCGACAGGTATAATAAAAAGAAGTCGACGAAGCCTGTTGATTTGCACCCTGGGGACATGGTCCGTATCAAAAACACCAATTTTGTTAAAAAAGGGGGTGCGTCCTTTGGTGATCCTGTTTGTGTTGAAAAAGTATCTGGGGGTGCTGTTATGGTACGAGGTGGGCATTGGTGGAATGCTTCCAAGGTAGTGAGAGTTCAAGCTGCAGCCAATAGAGATCTTGGCTCTTTGAACTGTTCTTGGAGAAATGTTGGTGTGCCATCTTACCCAACTTCTGAATCTTCTGTGCCAAGTGAAGAAGCGCCAAGGAGGTCTAGTCGAGTTAGACGTGTCCCATGGAAGCTACGATAATTTATTATAGTTTTTATTCATTCCTGCATTTCTTGTATTTTCTTAGATAGTATTTTTGTACACTTATTGTCAGTTGTTCTCACTTGTAAGTTTTCTTTCTTTTTGTTGTTTTTTGTTTGCATTGCTGTTGCTCCTCATCTGGGGAGTTGTTCTAACAGCAACTTTTATATTTTGCATTTTCGTGTAAAAAAAAAAAAGAGGTAATATGTTGTACTTAGATGTGCTTATTTAAGGTTCTTACTAGAACCTTCATGTGTTGCCATAGTACCCTTGTGTAGGGTATTCCAGGAATGTCAGTTGGTGCCTCTTGCCTGTCGTGAGAGGAGCGGTGGCTCATTGTTCCCACAATTAAACTACAGAAACTTACCTGCTGTGTCCTGTGATGATATCCTGTGTCTGGGGGCACAACACAAACGAAGAAAACAAGAATTTTTTTACATTTTTTCATGAAAATGTACATAACTCAATGGCAGTCTGCTTTGTTAAAATAAAATAATTTGTGGCATAGAAAAGTAAAAAAAGAAAAAAGCGAAAAACAGACATCTCATCAAACAATAATAAATACTTTGTGTAACATCGAAATGATTAATTGACAAAACATTGACAGGAGAAAAGTGTTGTTTTTTTCTGTCTCAAGCTTTTTGTATTTAGAAATACGAGGCTAAATTCATCTTGGATTGGTAGTGTCTTTTTTCCCTTTAAATCTCATTCCTCCTTTTGCCATCCCTGGTTCTTAAAGTGCATGCGCCATTTCATAGGACGCTATATATTATGGGAAAACACAGTAAAAAAGTAGCATTTCTCTCAGTTATTTACACGCAATTCACATATTTACACACATCCCCTATTAAAAATCTGGGTTACAAATGCGACGCACAGGAAGTCTTATTTTTGCCCAGCACTTTCATTTGACTCAGAACTGAAACTTAAAATATATTAAAAATGCGGTTATCAGAAAAGGTCTCAACGGAAACAAGGAAACCGTGCAGTGGTTCACAGGCAACATGTCGCTTGGCAGGGTGCTAAGGGTACAAATTCAAAACAAACTTTATGGTATTGTACTTGCAATGAACGTGAAAATTAACATAAGTCTAAATCTTATTTTAAAAAGCAACTGACAATTTGATTGGATACGAAAGAAAACAGTGTATACAAAGTTCATGGCAGCTCTGAAAGGTGTTTGCATATTCTCAGCTTCTTGTGAATCGTCACCACACTAAATGTGTGCAGCAATGCAGGCGCAGTCTCGTGGTATGGGGTGGGCAAGGTGCCAGCGTCCCACGATGCCTTTCTGATGTACAGTTGTCGGCAATAGTCTCTGAATCATACACACGTTTTGGGTGGTTCGGATAGCAGTTTTAGGCACCTGCCCTGTTGGTGAGTCAGCCGGTGCCGCTGTGGGAATCTGTGGCACGGACAGTGCTTGTGTTGTGGCACAGGCTTCCAGTGCTTGCTGTGGTGGCATGAGCAGCCAGTACTTGTCGTGGCAGAGGTGCCAAGTGTCTGCTACTCGTCTAGCCTCGCTCGTTTCTTTATCATTCTGGCTCTTACCATCCTGCTTTTATTATTCAGAATTTAAACATCAAGTGCCAGAATGCAAATAAACATGAGCACAGTGCTGTCTGCTGACATCTCAAACAGGGCAACCGGAGATTTTGGTGGCGGTGGTGCAGACGTGCTAGATGCAGTCAGTGCTGGCTGTGGCGGTACAGACAGTGGTCGGTGTCTGTGGTGCTGAGCGCAAAGCCTGAACCGGGCTGCCTGGAGCTGCTGGGGTCAGTCCTGCTCTAGGAGGCCGGTCCTGCCCCCGTGTGGGGCTCTAGCTGGCCTCGTCAGAGTCACTGAACTGCGACCAGGGGCTGAACTCACCGTCGCTGCGGTGTGATCGGGCGAGGGCTTGCCCTCGGAGCTAGACAGGCCATGCTGTGCGGCCAGCATGGCCTCCTGGAAGGAGTAGTGCTGCAAGGACGGGTAGGCGGGCGAGGTCCCCGCCACACTTCTTTTATATCATTGGAGCCCCGGGAGGTGGCGGTCCCCGGGGATTGGGGGGTCCGCGAGGCCCCCCCACCCTATTATAATAAAGCCCCGGGGAGGTGGCGGTCCCCGGGCAGCGTGGGGGGTTTGGGACCCCCCCACGCATTTATTATTGAAGCCCGGGGGAGGTGGCGGGCCCCCGCAAATTAATTATGCAT
This sequence comes from Calotriton arnoldi, assembly GCA_963921515.1. Taxonomy (NCBI): domain Eukaryota; kingdom Metazoa; phylum Chordata; class Amphibia; order Caudata; family Salamandridae; genus Calotriton; species Calotriton arnoldi. The sequence goes on from CAWUFW010004765.1 coordinate 1,283,804, forward strand.
TGCCCCCAGGACCTGGCCCACCCAGGGGCTTGAGTACAAGGAAGCGCGGGAGTCCGCGCTTCGTTTTTTAAAAATTTTGTTGGCCGAATTCGTGCACCCAGCGCGAATTCGGCCGATTTGTTTAAAAAGAAAATGCTTTCTTTGGCCCTGGGGGTCCTTGTGGGACCCTCTGAGCAGGCCTAGGGGGTCAGGGTGTTTGTACCCTGCCCCCTTTTCTTGTTTTTCACCTTTTTTTTTACTCTTTTCTTGTGACTCGGTTACCGAGTCCCGAGTCTCAAGATGGCTGCCAACACTTCCTGGTTTGGAGTGTTGGCAGCCAATCAGAGTGAAACTAGTGCTCGGGAGGAGTCGCGACTCCTCGGTGCTCAGATATCGAACGTTTTATTTTTTAAATTGCTTAGCAACCACTGAACGGATTTACACCATTTAAAAAAAAGGGCTCTTTCTGAACCAAGACCTACCTTTTTGCCAAATTTGGTGTGATTCCGTTCAGCAGTTCGGGCTGTAGCTTTGTCTAAAGTTCTTATGGAAATTCACATGGGGAAAACGCTTTTTGGGACCCCCCTTTTTTCTCGGCCCCCGCTTGATGAATCACCCCGAAACTTTCAAGACAGAAGCTGACCGGAGCGCCCCATTAGTTTTGAAAATTTCGCGAAGAGTCGTCAAACAGTGCCAAAGATATTGGCAAATCAAAAAACGCTTTTTGAATAGAAACGAGGTCCTAACTATAACTACCTACTGGCGACCGCCAGTAGGTAATATATATATCCACACAAACAGGTTACCCCAAGGAAGAGCCACACAGGTAGGTGATACTTCACTTCTTCAATGGAGGCTGCAGTCAGGTTTATCGGAAAACTGGTCATCCGTATCTCATCGCCAAACGCGTTTCGGGCTCCCTGGCCTTAATCATTGGCATTTCCACACGTAAAACAAGACAAGATTGTGCATCTAATTTATACTGATGAAACCCGCCTCAGTGGGCGTAGCCGCTCGCATAGCCTTATGGTTATCGTAGTTGCACATTAATAATCTCAAGTGAGTCTGTCTTGTGATCTGCCAATAAAGGTTAAATAAATACCACAGTGGGTTGATGCTCAGTCCCGCATATACACAGCTGTCCTCTTGTGCCATCCACTACGAACTACCTCCCGCTGCACTGGTAACACCGGTTGGCGTTACAACGGGTCCGCACACACGCGGCAGGGCTCTTCCGAGGCTGGGCCAGCCGCTAATATCCACACAAACAGGTTACCCCAAGGTGTGAGAAAAATTATATATATATATATATATATATATATATATATATATATATATACATACATATATGTGACCAAGACCACGGACGTGGTCGAAACGCGTCGTCCTTGTCTGTCTTAAAGAAATAAACTGCCTTGACCGACCGAGTGGGCTCACCTGGATTTCTGTTCTTCTTAGATCCTCTCTGTGTGACATATATATATATATATATATATATATATATATATATATATATTCACTGAAAAAACCATAGGTTTCAGGAACGTTATAGTTAGTTGGACATTTCACTTGTACAAAACCATAGAAATTCCGGCGTTATAGTTAGTTCAGCTAACTATAACTCGCGCCCCCGCAATGCACTGCTGATGACGTCACATATTACATCATTCACTTCCACATCACTTTCCGGTCCTGATGAAACGCCAGGGATCTTTTTGACCAGCAAGGCGTGAAACATGTCGACCTTTTAAGTTATCAGGGCACATTACGCTCCATTTGGTAACTCTAACCTACGGGTTTTTTATTCTGCCATGGGTACCTCTCCATTAAAATATCCATGTTGGTAACCCTTAGACAGTTTTAAAACGCACTGCACGCACGATATCACTCTTCACCTAGGACTCTATCCACACACCCCCATGCACCAAACGGCAGTTCTCAAAAGATCTCCGCTAAAGAGACCCTTCGGGGGACCCGTAGGGCATTGCACCGCCGGCCCGACGAGGAGCAACTGCCCAATGATGAAGCATGACATCCTTCGGGGTGTGTGAGGGCATCAAGAGACAAGACTTGTCTTCCCCCTCTTCTCACTGAGTCCCAGACCTAACACGCTATCTTTTCTTGTTTCCATTTTGTTTCCCCTCCTTTCCTTGGAGTGAGTGCTCAACGTTTGACGCCACTCTCTCTGGAACAGTGCCCCCCCTTTTGTTTGTCTTCATGGTTAGTTTGGAGCACGGGCACTGGACCATTAACGAGCTGCTGGTCCCCCCCCTCTTCCCTTTTTTGACGTTGTATTTAGCACGGCGGCTCAGCCGAGGGACCCATTCTCTATACTTTCTTATCTTACTCTCCCTCCACCTACATTGAGACATGACTACCTCTACCATGGGGGACAACCTAGGACTAAGCTTTGGCGAAGATATTGTGGCAGAAATATTGAGAACACCTTCATTACTTGACAGTGATGGTAATGCAGCAACGGCTAGCATCCAAGGGGACTGGAACTCATTAGGTTCCTTAAAAAAATTACAAGTTAAAATTGCCCTTCATGGTTCTGTTATGACGGAATACCTCAGAGCCAACTCAGCACCTAACGGTCTCCTGGTCCGAACGGCACCTAGGTTCTTTCTCAATGACCTGATTTTTAGGCGAGAATGGAGCCAAATCGCGTGGAAGTGCACCCGCGATTGGATCATCCTTATCATTAGCACAGCAAAACATCTCTCCGAAGCTTTGATCATAAGAATCAACATAGCGGAAAATGGTCTAAAAACTGGAATTAGCATCTCAGCATACAAAACTCGCCTGGCAGAGATTAATGCAGAAATGACCGACCATCGTGACTATCTCCTTAATCAAAAGATCACCAAACTACAGAAAGATCTTAAAAGATTCGATAGGGAGAAAATTTACCCCTACACAAAAGATGATTTCCAACCGACCGACAATGACGTTCTGTCGGACGATGGCTCGTCCACATCAAACCAATCGGGACGCTCATCCAACAGCAACTCTAGCAACCAGAGCTGGGGAAAACACCCCAAACAACAGGGCCTTCTACCCCCCCCCCCCGGCAATGCCACCGATGTACGGATATCCAGCCCAACCCTATCCGCAGCCAGGACCGATGTGGTACCCTCCCTATCCTGGTCCACAGCTAGGTTTCCAACAGCCATTCTTCCACAACCCTCCACCTCCTTTTCAGAACAGAGGCAGGGGCAGAGGAAGAAGATGAGGGAACAAGCAGGTACAGTGGCAGGACACAGAAAAACAGCTGAGAACAGCAAGGAGCATGACGCACCAAAAAAACTGATCGTCAACCTATCAACCAGGGAGCTCAACACCGATGAGACGACAGTACTGGAGTTGGGGCTAGGCTTTGTTCCCACCCCAAAAGAAGACAACTTCAGGCTTAACGAAGAATTACACCAGCTATTTCGCAAAGTCAGACTCAGGGCCTTTTTCAAGGACACCATCACACCTGAGCAGGATGATACAGGCCTCAGACCACCCTCCAAGTTCACCCCCACAGCAGGCATGGTCCCCTACGAGGTCCTCACTTTCGAGAAGGCTGTTCTCAAGGAGGCCAACTTCTTAAAGACGAGACCCACTTACAACAATATGTCGAACAATTTACGGGATGCCGTGAACTCCTTGAAGGACGACACGACCATCATAATCAAGCCCGCGGACAAAGGGGGTGCGACGGTCATATTGAATATAGAAGACTATGAACGCGAATGCACTCGGCAATTGAACAATGCCCAATACTATGAAGCACTTGAGACCGACTCGACGACACACCTGTTAGGACAGATCCGTATCATGGTGAATGAAGCATCCACGGAGGGTTGGATAACACCCAAAGAAGCGGCATTCCTTGTGAATGAAACTCCTAGGATGCCCTACTTCTATCTCCTCCCCAAGATTCACAAGGGAATCACCCCCCCACCGGGGCGCCCCATAGTATCTGGCATTGGTTCCCTCCTTGAACCATTAAGTCAATTTAGCGACCATTTCCTACGCCCTTTGGTTCAAGCGACGCCAGCCTATCTTAAAGACACACGGGATGTCCTCAATTTGATTCAACAAATCAATGACGACAACATGGAAGAGATCAACCTACTCCTCACACTCGATGTCGAGGCACTGTATACTAACATTCCCCAGGATGCCACCATCAAAGTCGTGGAGAATCTCCTTAATGAGGCAGATCTCACTACCAACACTCCAGCGGACTTCATTGTCGCACTTATCACAATGGCACTAACCAACAATTTCTTCATGTATAAAACTACGACATACCACCAAACACAGGGCACCAGCACCTTCGCTCCAAGTCTGGCGGGCCTGTATATGTCCCATTTTGAAGCCACCCACATCTTCACAGATTCCAACCCCTTCCATAAGAACCTGGTGACCTGGAAGAGGTATATAGATGACATCATGATCCTCTGGAGTGGAACAGAGAGAGCAGCTAACACATTTCATGAGTGGATCAACAACCTGGACCCCCATTTACGCTTCACCATGACAACCAGTAATAAGGAGATCCCTTTCCTGGACCTACTGATTAGCCTTGAAGATGGTCTCCTACACACTACAACTTACAGGAAGAGCACGGATTGCAACAGCCTCCTGAGTTTCAAGAGCTACCACCCTAAAGCCCTCAGAGAGAATCTACCCTACGGTCAGTTTTTGAGGATCCGCCGCAACAGCAGCAGACTACATGAGTTCGAATCCCAAGCGAACGTACTGGCAAACAACCTCACAGAGAGGCACTACCCGAGAGAAGTAATCTCAAAAGCGAGAAACAACACCCGACAAGGTCTCCTGGAAACTAGAGAACCAAAAACCAACGAACTGATCACATGTGTCACGACTTTTACCCCACTATCCAATCATATAAAGAAAGTAATCAACCGTAATTGGAAGATCCTCAACAGCGACTCTCTAGATCTTCCACCACCCCGCTTTGCGTTCAAAAGAATGACGAACCTGAGGGATCAACTAGTGAACACACGTCCACGGTGCCCCAAGATACCCAAGGAATCCACACTGTGGAATCTCCCTGCAGTCACAGGCCATTACCCATGCGGTACATGTGGAGCATGCTCCTCAACGAGACATACCAAAACTCTACAATTGGGCGACTTCGTGTGGGAACAGCGAAAACACACGAATTGCAACACTACCAACTGCGTATACCTTATCACATGTCCATGCTCCCTTAGATATGTCGGGATGACAACACGAGCTATCAAGGTGAGGATCAGTGAACATAAAAGTACTGTGAGACGGGGACGCACTGCGACTAAACTAACAAACCATTTCATTGAAAAAGGTCATTCATGTGAAGCAATACACTGGACTGTACTTGAGGCAAACCCTAGATGGACCAGCCATTCACTACTACGACGAGAGCAACGGTGGGTTCATCGCCTTCGAACGAATACACAAGGCCTGAATGATGAAATCCCGTGGTCAGAGCTGTGACCACATTTCTCTTGCTCTTCCCATAACCCTTGGGATTAGCCACATGAACACATTGTGCTTTAATTACTCCCCCTCCACAAGATAAGCACATTCATGTACCTGTTCTACCCTAATGGTACATGCGCTCAGACGCATCACTGTCGAGATGTGTCCCTTCTCTCCTTCTCTCTAGCTCCCCTTCTCTCTTCCCCCCAACGTCCCCCTTCTGTCCTTATGCCCGCTCAAGCAACCACTACTCTTGCGGGCATACTCCTGGACCTGAGACTGATCACTTACGGGTCCAAGGACTTCTATGGGTGGTGGGAAACTACTCACGTACACACCGGTACCCGGGCGGGTACCGGATAACCTTAAGCCATTTTTCTTAAGTGAGACAGTGTGACTGTCTCACCGACATCGACAAACTGCCACATGTGTTTGCGCTAATTCACTACCTCTCCCCACGCACATGCGCATACTGACATCTGACCCCCTACGCGCATGCGCGCCACTGAGACAGCGCGCTGATTTTGACACGCAGACGCACAGAAACCGGGGCTGACGGGGCATTCCGGAAATAGGAACCTCCTGCACCCGTGATTGATGACAGTACATTAGCACGCCCAGAAGCCACAGTCCTCCACCTTCAGGCAGGCGGCAGGACCGGGCAGGTATTCTGGAGCCGACACCCGAGCCAAATCGTGAGTACATCGGCGAGCGCTAAGGAGACAATTTGTTTTGAAGTAAGTCCATGTACTTAGCTGTCCACGTGAGACATGTAACTCACCGGAGCTCTGCATATGCTTTCCCTTTATTTTTTCTTTACAGCACAGTAAGGTGTGGGCACCCTACGCCTTAAGCCTATGGAGCATTGTTAGCTCCCCTTTATGTAAGCACGAGAGATAGCATATTGTGCGCATAACGAGTGGTGTGTTAACCATGTACCAAGATTTTGTGCGCATACCGAGTGGTGTGATTACAATGTACCAAGATTTTAGCAGGGTAACTATTGAGGCGCGTTGCTAAGCTGTTCACAGTGGCCCCTACAGCATAGTGGTATAGTGGAACAGTGGGGTCACTGTGAGGCAGCTCGGCGGGCAGATCTTTCGCATAGCCTGCTTTTATCCATTAACATAACCCCCACTCACTACGAACACCTGTGACCCAGGTGGCATCTTGGGGTTTGTTTGGACGGGGAGCCGTTTTGGTCGACCGCATTTCATAGGCGGTCGACCTGCGGTTCTCCTCCATCCACGCTCCTTCAAGCTACCACACAGGGTTCGTGCAGCAGAGAGGTGCAGTGTACCTCTATAGCCATGTCTCGTTTCTTAAGCTTAATGCTATATATTCCACCAGAATACACACTGAGTGGAAGACCGTTTTGCATTTGGCAAACAAGCACTTAAGACTTGTATTTCTTTCTTCTTTTTTCTCCCCTATATTTACTTTCTAGGTCATGATCAGGAGGGTAGATCGGACTATTTAGTCAAAGCCACTACCCAAAAACTCAAGGGAATGGCACCCACTGATCACTCAGAGGACTAATGTGACTCCTCTATTTTTACCACCTTCGTGCACACACATCACTTCCACATCACTTTCCGGTCCTGATGAAACGCCAGGGATCTTTTTGACCAGCAAAGCGTGAAACATGTCGACCTTTTAAGTTATCAGGGCACATTACGCTCCATTTGGTAACTCTTTAACCTACGGGTTTTTTATTCTGCCAAGGGTACCTCTCCATTAAAATATCCCTGTTGGTAACCCTTAGACAGTTTTAAAATGCACTGCACGCACGATATCACTCTTCACCTAGGACTCTATCCACACACCCCCATGCACCAAACAGCAGTTCTCAAAAGATCTCCGCTAAAGAGACCCTTCGGGGGACCCGTAGGGCATTGCACCGCCGGCCCGACGAGGAGCAACTGCCCAATGATGAAGCATGACATCCTTCGGGGTGTGTGAGGGCATCAAGAGACAAGACTTGTCTTCCCCCTCTTCTCACTGAGTCCCAGACCTAGCACGCTATCTTTTCTTGTTTCCATTTTGTTTCCCTTCCTTTCCTTGGAGTGAGTGCTCGACGTTTGACGCCACTCTCTCTGGAACAGTGCCCCCCCTTTTGTTTGTCTTCATGGTTAGTTTGGAGCACGGGCACTGGACCATTAACTAGCTCCTGGCCCCCCCCCTCTTCCCTTTTTTGACGTTAAATTTCTTTATTCACATTTTTGAAAGGTTACAAACAGGGTTAACTTATATGCAGCCATAGAGTAAGATGTAAGTAGGAGACATGTGTGCGAAGCTACAACATGTCGAGGATATAGGTGCGAGGTCTGGCCCGTTTGTTGTGGGTTGAGGTTGTGGCCGTGGGATGGCAGCCCAGGTCGAGAGAAGACTGATGTGTAATTAAGGGACCATGTTATAAGCATGAATGATCTCGAACTGGCTCAGGTGTGCATAAGGGAAGGATTTAGGATGTTATTGGTTATTTATATGCGCACGTTCACCAAAAGGTCTCTTGGCGCTAATATAGGAGCCGTCATCAGGTCGAATAATTAGCTACTATATGCCCGAGAAAAGAGCCAGGTTTTTAGCATTCTTCTAAAACTCATGTAGTTGTCTGCTGGCCAAATTGCAGTAGGCAATGACTTACAGACCTGAGGAACTTGAACTGAGAAGCGAAGCCCTCCTAGTCTCTTTCGTTTGAACCTTGGGATCATGAGAAGGTTCATTTGAGAAGACCTAAGGTTGAGTTTCGGAGAATATTTACGGATTTTGGTAATTATGAACTTAGGGCATTTGTTATGGAGGGCTTTGAATATAATACAGCCTGTTTTGAACATGGTACGTTGGGTCACTGGAAGCCAGTGTATCCTCTTCATTAATGGTTTGATGCGGCAGTGTCGCGGTTGTTGGAAAATAATTCTAGCTGCTTAGTTTTGCACCAGTTGGAGTCTATAGTTTAGATTTTCTGGAAGCCCCAAATATAAGGTGTTTGCGTAGTTGATTCTGGACAGGATTATTGCAATGACGATTTAGATACTAGCCTCCATCGAAAAAAATCTCTTGATTTTCCTAAGTTGGTGGAAACAGGAGGACGTCACTGTGCCTGTCTGAGATTTCATGGATAGGTTATTATCGATCTGGACGCCTAAGCTTTTTACAGCAGTCCTAGGGACAGGGGGTGGAGCCATATCTGTTGGCCAATAGGCGGGGTTCCAATGGTTTACTTTATTATTGGTTACGACTATCTCCATTTTATCCGGGTTGAGCTTTAACTGATTGTCGTTCATCCAGTCTCTGATGTAGGTCATGGTGTTTTGAAAGAACTCTCTCGAGTCACGTGTCTCATCGATGGTGAAAATCAGTTGCATGTCGTCGGCATAATTATATATTTTTACCTTCTTCTGCTGGAGGGTGTTTATCAAGGGACGTATATATAGATTAAAAAGGTGTTGGGAAAGGGAGGAACTCTGAGGTACTCAGCAGTTCACGTGAGCTAAAGATGAGCAATATGGGGCGAGAGGGACCGACTGGGTTTGGTCTTTCAGAAAGGATTTCATCCATTGTAGGGCTGGGCCTTTTAGGCCAGCATTGGCGATTCGGTCCACCAGAATGCCATGATTCACGGTGTCAAATGCCGCGGATAGATCCCTCAGGATCAGCGCTTGAGTACTGCTTTCATCAGCCCCATGCCTCATATCGTCTACCACTGAAAGAATCCCTGATTCGGTAGAGTGGGAAGGGCGAAACCCTGCCTGGTGGGGGTTGAGGTAATTTGTCTCTTCTAGAAAAGAACAAAGGTGTTTTGCTACATGTGTTTCTAAACTCTTAGCTGGATATGGGAGGAGGGAGATAGGTCTATAATTCTTTAGCATCTGTGTGACCTCTCCATATGTTTTTTGTAGCGGGATTATCACAGCTTCTTTGAACGATTGGGGAACATATCCTTGCGTGAGAGAAGAATTTAAAAGGGAGAGAATCACTTACAGAGAAATCTGTAGGGATCCACAAAATTCTTAACATCTAGCATTTTTCCCCACTTGTCCTGATAAAAACTCAACCCCCCTTGTGTAGCTGGGCCTAATGCTGGCAACAGCAAAGGATCAAAACAGAGTCAATGGGAGTACTGTTGCTGATTTGTCCAAGTTGTGTTTTGGGGCCTTTTGTGTAGTGGGTGCTTCGCCCACCTACCAAGTGGGGTAGTGTTTTATTGGGCTAAGAGGGGGAACACTTGGTGATAGGAATGTTGTGGATCCCTGTGCATTCAGAAGTTTATACCACAGAAATACAAGAATAATGCACAATTTTAGGCAATGTTTGAGGATTGCTGGGCATTGTGAATAACATAACATCGAGGGGTCCAGGTGAGGAACATCACCCCGGACGTCCCTCTGTATCTAGTTTTCAGAAATGTCTGGGTTTGGTATGTTTTCCCTGGGTGGTGTTAAACATGTAGACAAACATTTCATAAATAAAGAATAAAATGCATATCTGTATACTTAGAGGGACTTTGGGCCAGCCCCGTTCATGCCATTGATCTACCGCCCACCACATCATACAGCATGGGGCAATGAGTCAGCCCAATTCAGACATTGTCTCTCTTGCACTGTGAGTGAGCAGCATTTACCTAGTTATGTGTGCTCGGTTGACCAAAAAACAGAATGCATTTCAGTACTAAGTCTGCTGAACCAATACTTTACTTTCTCACTGATTTTTTTCTTTCCATTTGTTTCCCCTTTTTAGGTCTTGCCTGAGTGTGCATGCACTGTCGCTTGCAGAGTTACAGTTTGTATCTAAAAAAAAAAAAGCTTCAAGCCCGCCCACTGCATACATTTGTTTGGCTTCATCATCACTCTCATTTCTTCCCTTCTGTGTGGTCAGTGGCAGCTGGTTTTATTTTGCCCATCTTGCTCCAGACAGCTTTGAAAGATTTGGGTTGCACCTTCTTTAGATTCGACACACACACACCAAAGCACTGCACATAATCGGCTGCATATGCTTTGTAACTCTCCAGCCCTCCTGCGTCATTGCTTTTTTTTTTATAATCCCTTCACCCTTACTCCTAATGGCAGCTGCTTTTCTGCTTGCAGATATAGGGCCAGATATACGACCCATTTTTGCATGCGAAAACGGGTTTGCGACCCGTTTGCGCATGCAAAAACCTACAGGGCCATGTACAAACCTTATTTAGCGAGTCGCAATTTATTTGCGACTCGCTAAATAGGATTTGCGACTGGCTATTAGGAAGGGGCGTTCCCTTCCTAATAGCGACCCCACATGCCATGTATGAATGTTTTGCGACCGCAATTGTGGTCGCAAAACAGTTGCAGTTTACCACCCTTCACAGAAGGGTGGTAAACCACTTGCAAACGGGAAGGGGCCCCCATGGGACCCCTTCCCCTTTGTGACTGGCTCTAAAAATATTTTTTAAGGGCAGGCAGTGGTCCCAGGGACCACTACCTGCCCTTAAAAAATGAAACGAAAACGTTTCATTTTTCTTTTTTTAAACGCATCATTTAAGGAAAACGGGCTGCATTAAAAAAACTGCTTTATTTAAAAGCAGTCCTAGACATGGAGGTCTGCTGAGCCCAGCAGGCCACCATACCTGGGAGGGCCAGCCATTCCAAATGGGGTCGCAAATTGCGAGTGCCTCATGAATATTCATGAAGCATGCAATTTGCGACCCCATTGGGAATCGCAAACAGTGTCTCTGACACTGTTGTACATTGGCATTAGCGGCTCGCAAATTGCGACTCGCAATTTTTCGCAATTTGCGAGTCGCTAATGCCAATGGTCGTACATCTGGCCCTTAGTCTGTAAAATAACAGTCTCGTTTTTCATCCCAAAGACACACCAGAAATCTCTTTTATGCGCTGTTTACCCTTCGGAGCATGCAGTTTCTTTATTTTATTTCTTTTATTGTTTCTAAATCAGAAGCAATTAAATTATGTAGATTGAAAGCTGAGGCATTGATTGTGCACAAATATCAAAAGCGTGAAAAACAAACTAATTCACTCAAGTCACAATGCATGAACTGGTAAGAATAGTTCTTGTGGCATACTTATATAACATTTATTGACAAAGACTGTCTTACAGCTTGTTCTATTTTCCATGGCCCTTTGCCCTTTTCCCCGTTTTAGACTTCTTTTGCCCTTCCTGTAAACTTTTCTTACCCCCTCTCTGTTTTAGCATGTAAAGCTCGTCCTCTTTAGCCCAATCTTCTATACAGATATTTTGTTTTTAGGGGTCTACTGGTACTGTTTCTATACAAGTTATGCTGAAGTTACTTGTTATCTGTAATCCGAGACGCTTGTGTCCAAGGTTCCTCAAAGTTTAAAATGGCTAGCGCCTAGTGCAGTGTAGAAAAATGTAACAGCCCTGCCAATTACCACGCATCAGGGGTTAGACTAACGCATTATAGTGCTGGTGTTCTCATCACCGCACTAAAATGCATTAGTCACGCATTAGCGCACCCTCCAACTACCCCGAGGTGCGCTAAGAGAAGCTGCAGCAAGTGCATGACTGGCAGAGTGGCTATAGAGACAGAGTGTGTGTGCTCAAGCTAACCTAAATACACAATAAATGAACTCTGGGTGCCTCGGGGAAATCTCCCTCATCAGGCAAGCCCAGCTGCCAACTACATGCTTTCATTGGGACACACATGGTGGTCATAAACAATAAAAGACAGACTGTCCGATGCCACACGTGGATATGTGTGGGCATGCTGCCTTGCTTATTGATCCAATAAACTCTTGCGCTCTGCAGGCTAACTAATTCCCAACAGCGGGTGACAGTGCCCCATGTGGATACGGGGATGGTGCCCAGCTTGTTGTTATTTGCTGACCAGGCACCTGCCCCACTGCACTCACCATGCAGGGTGATTGACTCCAGAGGCAAACAATGATGTGGCACCTGCTTTGCTGTTTATTGCCCATGTCTCACGCCACCAGAGTGCTGCCTTTTTGTCCATGCGCGACCAGGAGGAGGTTGCACTTACTGACTGGCACGGTCGACCCGCGTGTGACCTGTGAATACACCACTTACTAGTGATGGCAGGAGGAAGAGCAGGACGTGCCAGAGGGCACACAATGCTGTTTAACAGCACCAGCGAGAGTCATGTGATTCTATGTCAGGAACGGAGGCTTCGGATTATGCTTCTCTTTCTTTACTGTTAAATTCACAGCAGCTAATCAAAACACTTAAAACTTTAAACTGCATATCCCATACGCCCCCACAGCCCAATGTCCCATCCGATCACATGGGTCACGCTTCCCCATATATGTAAAGCTGTGTAGGGTTTTTTGTACATCAGGGAGTAGGCGCTCAGACTCGTACGCGTCTATGTAACAAGGTTATTGTGTGTATACGGTGCTGCCAGGTCGGGGGAAGTACCCAATAACCCCCGTGATATGTGTGAGTCAACAACCCACACTGGTAATACGGACACTATCCTGGGCACACGTGGTTGGGATAATAGTTCAGAAAAAGTCTCGAAAGTTGCCCAATTTAAGATCGACATCAGTTATGTAAGTCAAGATTATTTTAATGATGCACAAAGAAAAGCGACCAGCCGACACGTGTTTCGTCACAGTGGGAAGAAATCCCGTGACTCTTCAGGGCCGAACGGGTAGTGGCAAAGTAAGGGAAGGTGAGAAAAGGGCGTCCCAGGACGGGAAGGTGTACAATCTCGAAGTCCTCGCCAGAGCAGGGTGACCAGGAACGGTATCCGGGTCCGGGTGGTGACGGAGGGCAGGGCCCAGTGAGGGCACACTAATAAATTGGTCGGGAAAAGCGGACAATGAGTGGCAGGCGGGTGCGCCCGGCAGTCACGTGATCAACGGACATCGCTTCCACTCCAACCTCAATGCGGCTCCTGGGCGAACCCGCCTGCCACTCATTGTCCGCTTTTCCCGACCAATTTATTAGTGTGCCCTCACTGGGCCCTGCCCTCCGTCACCACCCGGACCCGGATACCGTTCCTGGTCACCCTGCTCTGGCGAGGACTTCGAGATTGTACACCTTCCCGTCCTGGGACGCCCATTTCTCACCTTCCCTTACTTTGCCACTACCCGTTCGGCCCTGAAGAGTCACGGGATTACTTCCCACTGTGACGAAACACGTGTCGGCTGGTCGCTTTCCTTTGTGCATCATTAAAATAATCTTGACTTACATAACTGATGTCGATCTTAAATTGGGCAACTTTCGAGACTTTTTTCTGAACTATTATCCCAACCACGTGTGCCCAGGATAGTGTCCGCTTCCCCATATATGTCGACATCACCATGGTCTTTCCTCTTTCTTTGCTGCTGCAGCTGCCGAGCTAAGTGACTCCATTTATATTGATTGCTTATTTGCATGAGTGCTACTTATTCATAATTGCTTGTGGTATTTCGTTATCGAGTGGTGACTGAGCGGGTTCCGCTCTTCAGGGCTCATTGTTTTCTCACTGGCCATTGCCTTCCAGCGTGGAGCAGGAGCGGGGAATCAGAGAGGGCGGTCCGCTCGGTGCGAGGACACAGTCCTCTTTTTAGGTCTTGCCTGAGCCAGCGTGCATGCGCTGCTCTGCGAGGCTTTTAGTAAGGGCTTTAAAACTCTAAACACACGCTTGTGCGTGTGCTTTTTTTTTATCACCCGCAATTGGCCTTTGCAAGCGTCTTTCTAAGAAAGACAGCACGCAATTGGTCCAAGGCGGGTGCATGTCCCGCCTTCTCTGTCCCCTGGCCTAGGGTGCTCGGGAGCGAGTAGCAGCAGCCATCTGTTTCCAATTATCGCGCCCGCGTTTCGCGGTTGCGTTAATTGGAAACAGATGGCGGTCAGCGCTGGTCGCGCTGGTTATCTTTTTCTTAGACAAACCTGTTTTTATTGAGCTCACTAAAATAGACATGCGACCCATCACGGCTTCCACGTTAGCCCGCTCTCACAGACAAATCGGGCTTTTGTTTGAATTAATGTGCTCACTAAAATATACATTTAACTCCAGTCACGGCTTCCCGTGTCTCCCCCCTCCCATCCTGCAGTCCCTGACTTCTCGGCCCCCCGCACCCTTCCCGTTTGTGCCTTTTTGCCCGCCCGCAGTCCAGCAAAAATGCGCTTGCTCTCCCGCTCTTTAAAAAAGCCCTCTAAAGGCAGCGCGAGCGCAAAGTGGCTCTATGCGTGCTAGGTGCCCCTTGAAGCGATAACTGAAAGTTGTGAACCCTATTCCGAAAGTAATACGTGAGGATACATTTTCACTCAGGAACGACAAAAATGTATTAAACTAACGGTTAATTTTCCAGTACTCTGTCTGCCGTTGACTATTGCATCTTTACTAGCAGTACGGACAGTTCTTTTAGCCGGCACCAGTAATCGGACCACCAGAGAGATTATATTTCCAAAACTCACATAGTCAATGAAAGCAGTAATAAGTAATCTTCTACTACACATACAGCCTTGAATCACTGAACTACCGGTTCTCAGGCGCCTGGAACATTTGTTTCTGTAATAGCGAATGTGATCACTTCTGAGTTGACTGGGCTGTCTTTTCACTCTATTGGCAGTTAGAAAGCTACAACTCTCGCGATACCAACAACACTTCCGCGGTTGCACCCACTTGCCCTTCAGCGCATTCAGAAACAGCTCGCTGCGTGTGAAGTGTTAGTGGCTACAACTGAACAAACACCACAAGAATGGGGTCCCATTCGGGTGTAAGAGGTAGGCGATTTCGTCACCCCTCCTTCCAGTTAACGATTCATTGCACCTGTTTCTGAAACACCCTAAGGCTTGTTTTCCATGGGTTGGGGCATTTCAGAGGTTGTAACTTAGTGCATTGATTGATGCGGCTAAACCTAACATGGCTTGTGTTAGAATGCTTGAGACTTACTTTAGAAAGTTCGCGGAAAAGTGGGTGAGTACTAGTCTCTTTCTAATGTAAATGTGGTACTCGTACTGAAAAATATTTTGGAACCCAAGGTCAGGTGTTACTGGGAAAAGAGTATGGAGTCTTGAAAAGGGGGTCCGACAGTTAACGTATACATTTATTAAAAAACAAAACTGTTGTAAAGAAATTAGCAACTGGGACAATTGTGACAGAAAGTGTGTTCTGGCTTACTTGTTCGGTAAAACAGAGGCTGCATTTTTAAAATATCTTATGCGATTAAGAAACCTGCTACAGCGATCTTGGTGTGCCCAGTTATTTTCAAGGGCTAACAATAACAGTAAGGTAATTCTCGTGGTTAATGCACCTTCTGGAGTGATCTGTGTATTGGCTAGGCACAGTTTGACTCCTAAAGGAACATAGAGAATTAATGTGCTGCTGCAGAGCACATCGAGTAACATGCTGATCACCGATTTGCATTTTATGTAGATAAATGCGTTACTGCTTTTGATACACATCATTTTGTTAGTTGTAGTTCATAAATTGTAATCCTTCTAACCGGGGCCAAGTCCTAAACAAGCATTGGCATAGCCAATAGGTCTCGCTTTTGGGACCTTATAAGTGATTAGTTATCCAGCACAATATCCTTGGTGCAACAACATCAAGTGTTGCATGGCTAAATACTTATAAGGTCCCAAAGGCGAGACCTATTGGCTATGCCAATGCTTGTTTACTCTGGAGTATTGGTGACACTGTCCGTGCTTCAACTGTAGAGTCCGAGTAAGGGAGAAGTCTAGTCCATGAAGGAATTTCGGTTTAACAAAAATTGTTCACCAGCGAAGGGAGTTCATATCAACGAGGAAAACTTCTAATGTTAGGCATTGCATTTGGTGGTTAGTAAAGGATAGGTAGATGAGGCTGCTGCTGAAATAGAGGAGCTAATGCTGATTTTAGACACTCGTGATTTTCAGAAAGGCGAGGAGGGGGTACATATACTTTGGAACTTCCTGGTGAGAAATGAGGTCCCAACGATGTAAATAGTTAACGGCCTGGGAAAATACGAAAACCTTGGAGGGTGGTGTACTCATACCTTACAATAGTAAAGTAGGAAGATACAGTGGCTTCATATTGGCTGTGCTCAGATCCTGGAGTACTAACAGCTGCACCTTGCCTTCGCCTGCCCTTTTCTATTTTCAGAGTAATGTTACTGCTCCGTGCCTTGGGCAGAACACAGGCTGTGGGAGTCCGCCATTAATCAGCCGAGGTAGTATATTTCTAATTAATACGCATACATACACACGCACATACACACACGCATACACACACACGCACGCACACACACACACGCATACACACACACACACGCATACACACACACACACGCATACACACACATGCACACGCATACACACACACGCATACACACACTAAACATGAAGACGAGCAGGAGGTAATAAAGAGCATGGGTGGCGTAATTCACAATCGCATGCTGCGATTGCTGCAAAAGTAAAGAAATAGAAAAAAACATCTATTTCTTTACTTTTGCTACAATCGCGGCACCTGCGCTTTACTTTTAATTTTAAAAGTATAGCGCGGGTGCCGCGATTATGCAAAAGGGAAACAAAAAAAGAAAGTTAAACAAAACAAGCACGCGAGTGGTGCGCGCGCTTGCGAGCAGCAGGCGTGACCACACGCTCGTGCACCATGGCCTTTTGCTTGCGGGTAACCGCACGAAAAAGGCCATGACGCACGAGCGTCTGGTCAGCTTTCAAAAGCCCCTACATAATGCTTCGCCAGGGCAGCGCTTGCGCGCTACACGAGGCTCGACCTAAAAAAGAAGTGAGGGGACTAACCAAGCTAGGCATTATGCAAATGACATCACAGCGCGTGACATCGCATGTAGCATCACAGGAAGAGGCATCACAACCCTTGACCTCACAGGAATTGACATCAGATCCGAGCAGCTAAATTTGGGTTAATATTAGGTTTTGTTTAATTGTGGCAGCAGCATTATTTCTATTTAATCTACTTTGCTTTTTCGTTTTGCGCCCAAAAAACAGATACTTTAAAAATATTAGACACTGTATTAATACTAAATTGGATAGCTTTTGCAAATTTTAGGAACACTTACGTATTATCTTTGAGAAAATCGTTCCACAAATATCTGTGATTTTTATGGGGGCTGAGGCGCTATTTTATGTTTTACACCAGCACACGCATCATTTTTAATAAATAAATACGCTTTAGCAACCACGCAGTTATTTTATTTGCAAATATTTGATAAACAGTATCTATGCTTTCTCAGTAGAGTGCTACATTTTTGATGTTGGGGCTGAGTTATTTATGTTGTGCCCTAGTTATTTGTTTATTTAAGCGAAAGTGGTGCTTACCTGCAACATTCAGTGCGCCATGCGCGCTTTCACTTTCCAAGCAGCCCGGGACAATGGTGGCCGCTTTTTTGGAAGGAAATAGGTTTCGCATTTACAAGAGTTTGAGCTATTGGCATTGTAAATGACAATGCCTTTTATTTATGTGTTAATTAGCAAAACAGATAAATAAAAGGCATTATCATTTACAATGCCAGTAGCTTAAACTCTCGCAAATGCGAGACCTATTGCATTGCAAATGCTTGTTGTTGTTGTGCTAGCGCATGCGCGAAGCCGATCCAGGTCCTCGGAGTATCTGCTCAGCTTTGCACGCTGCGTGCAGCACTTTCAAATGCTCCAGGCCCCTGAGAACGCCCGACAGGTTGAATAAATGCTAATTTAGGGCTCTGCCCAGGGATACAAGCAGGTGGCTCCCTCCACTTAAATTTGGCTGGTTTTGGGCCATTTTTTGCCCGATTTTTGCCTATTAGGCTTTCTTACACCTGCTCTGGGGCTCATATCCCCCTTAAACTTCTCCAACCCCTCGCTCCATTTTCCCTGAAAGTAGAATGGTGTACTACACTGATGAGGAAGAAGGATATATGGAATAGACAGAAGTGCTTTATGAGCACCAGGTGGAAGAGAGGTTCAATCAATCAAGGATTTTGAAGCGCGCTACCCACCCGTGAGGGTCTCAAGGTGCTAGGGTGGGGGGGTAAGAGCAGCTCCGTAGGTCATCCGAAGAGCCAGGTCTTGAAATCCTTTCTGAATTGGTGCATTGTCGGGCTTCATCTGATGGGGAGGGGGAGTTCGTTCCAGGTCTTGGCCACGATGTAGGAGAAGTATCTGCCACCTGCTCTGGCCCTTTGGATGCGGGGGACCGTGGCTAGGGCTAGGTCGGCAGAGCAGAGGTTTCTCTTGGGGGCGTGGAAGGAGATTCGTTCGTTGAGGTATTGGGGTCCGGTGTTATGGGGGGCTTTGAAGGTGTGAGTGAGCAGTTTTGAAGGTCATTCTTTTTTTGATGGGGAGCCAGTGAAGGTCGCAGAGGTGTTGCGTGATGTGGTCATGTCGTGGGATGTCGAGGAGAAGTCTGGCTGCATCATTCTGGACGGTCTGGAGTTTGCAGAGGAGTTTTTTGTTGACTCTGGTGTAGAGAGCGTTTCCGTAGTCCAGTCTGCTGGTGATGAGTGCGAGGGTGAAGGTCTTCCTGGAGTCGGGGGGGATCCATTTGCAGGTCTTGCGGAGTATGCGGAGGGTGTTGAAGCATGTGGAGGACACAGCGTTGATCTGGCGGTTCATTGTGAGTGAAGAGTCGAGTATGATGCCGAGGTTGCGAGCATGATCGTAGGCATGGGTGGGTTTCCGAGGGCGGGGGGCCACCAGGTGTTGTCCCATTCGGACGGGGTGGAGCAGAGGATGAGGATTTCTGTTTTCTCCAAGTTGAGCTTCAGGCAGCTGCTGCTCATCCAGGTTGCGATGTCCTTCATCCCTTCTTGGAAACTGCGCCTGGTGATGTCGGGTTCCTTGGTGAGGGAGAGGATGAGCTGGGTGTTGTTGGAGTATGAGACTATGTTGAGTCAGAGTTTTCTGACGATGGTTGCGAGGGGGCCATGTAGACATTGAAGAGTGTGGGGCCGAGGGAGGATCCTTGGGGTACTCCGCATCTGATCTCTGTAGGTTCGGAGAGGAAGGGCGGGAGTCCTATTCTTTGTGTTCTGTCTGAGAGGACAGATCAAATCCAGTCTAAGGCTGTTCCCTGGATGCCGGCGTCGTGGAGTCTGGCAGCTAGTGTGAGGTGGGAGGCGGTGTCGAAGACTGCTGAGAGGTCCAGGAGGATGAGGGCTGCTGTGTGGCCTTGGTCGAAGAGGGAGCGGATATTGTCGGTGGCGGCTATGAGGGCGATCTTGGTGCTGTGGTTGCTGTGGAATCCGGATTGAGAGGTGTCGAGGATGTTGTTGGTTTCTATGAAGTGCGCTAGCTGGGTGTTGACGACTTTCTCGATGACTTTGGCGGCAAAGGGGAGAAGAGAGATGGGCCTGAAGTTCTTGAGATCTGTCGGGTCTGCGGAGGGCTACTTGAGGAGGGGTTTGAGTTCTGCGCATTTCCAGTTGTCGGGGAATGTGGCGGTCTCGAGGGAGTAGTTAATCGTTCGTCGTAGTTCGGGTGCAATGGCGGTGGCGGCCCTGTGGAAGATGTTCCGCGGGCAGGGGTCAGTAGGTGCTCCAGAGTGGACGCTTTTCATAGTCTTTGCGGTGTCTTCTGTGGTGAGCGGGGTCCAGGTGAGGAGGGTCTGCTGGATGGCGTCGCTAGTGAGGGGTGTTGGGTCGGTGCCGTGGTCTTGGTCATCGAAGTTGTCGCAGAGCGTCTTGATCTTGTGGTGGAAGAAGGAGCTGAGTTTGTTGCAGAGGTCTTGGGAGGGAGGGACGTCAGTAGTTTCGCTGTTGGGTCTACTGAATTCTTGTATGATGGTGAAGAGTTCCTTGGAGTTGTGGGAGTTGGAAAGGATTCTGTCTTGGATGAAGTTTCTCTTTGTTGATTTGATGAGTTGGTGGTGTGCTGTGGTGGCGGCCCTGTAGGCGTAGTGTGCTTCCGTGGTTTTGCTGTTTCTCCATGTTTTCTCCAGTCGTCGGCAAGATCGCTTGGATTCTCGGAGGTCCTTGGTGAACCAGGTGGCTTTCTCGTTGTGTCGTCTAGTGGAGTTCTGGAGGGGGCGAGAGTGTTGGCTCAGTTGGCGATCCATTGGTAGAGGTTGTTTGCTGCTGTTTTGGCATCTGTCGTAGTAGGGGAAGGAGTGCAGCTGAGGGCGGAGGTGAGGTGTTCTTCTGTGATTTTGTTCCAGTTTCTGCGTGGGAGGCGTGGTGTGTGCTTGTGTGCAGTGGGTTTCAAGAAGGCGAAATGGACGCAGTGGTGGTCCATCCAGAGCGGTTCCGTGGCTGAAGCAAATGTTGTTTTCTCCGGCAAAGATGGGGTCGAGAGTGTGTCCTACCGTGTGTGTGGGGGTGGAGATAAGTTGCTTCAAGGACTCTTATTTAGCAATCCTCATCTTTCCCCCCATCGGAGGTTTCTCCAGTTTTGGTGGCACTGCCTTTGGTACGAGTTCACCGCCCTGCCCTTTGGTCTGTCCTTGGCTCTCTGGTATTTCACCAAGTTGCTTCGACCAGTGGTCCAGTATCTCTGTGAGTGGAAAGTACGTTAAATTATTTATCTAGACATCATTTTCTTCATGGCACAGAGCAGGGACATGGTTCTTCTTCATCTCTCTTGGGCAGTCCAGCTCCTTTAGAATCTGGAATTTGTCATCAATTCAGAGAAGTCAGTTATGGTTCCTTCCCAGACTCTAGAGTTTCTAGGTTTTCAAGTAGATTCTGTCAAGGCCCAACTCCTGTTACCGCTGAAGAAAAGAATGTTTATCAAGAAAGAGTTGAAGAGAGCGCTTGCCTCTCTGACTATATCATTGAGGATCCTGGCTCGCCGTGCGGGCCTTTTAGTGTCTTCCATCCAAGCGATAGTCCTGGGTCCCCTGCATTACTGGGCCCTTCAGAGATTGAAGATCTTGCATCTCCAGAAGGTATTGCCCTATTCGGAGCTAATAGAGCTATCGGACAAGGCCAGGACTGAGATGTCCTGATGGCTGGATCACATAGATGCCTGGAATGGCAAAGCAATCTTTGCTTTGATTCCGGAGGTGATTATAGAATCCGATGCCAAACGATGGGGCTGGGGGGCCAGGTGTGGCCTGGTGGAGATAGGGGCAGGTGGTCCCCGGACGAGCTTCATCTCAATTGTCTGGAGCTATTGGCGGGGTCATTTGCAGTTTGCACTCTATCCCCACGCAAGACGAGTTGCTGCATTCTTCTCTGAAAGGACAATGATTCGACGGTGTGGTATATCAACCGTCTGAGCGGGATGACATCCTGTCTTCTGGTACAGACGGTCAAAGACTTCTGGTTTTATTGTCTCCAACACCAAATCTCGTGATGGCGGAATATATTCTGGGCCAGTCCAATGTGATTGCGGACTGGAACTCTTGCTTCCTACGTGATTCCAGCGATTGGCAACTTCATCCACGAGTCTTTCAAAAGTTGAATCAGCTCTGGGGTCTGTGCTTGATTGATCTCTTTGCATCATGTCTGAATGCGCATCTCCCGATCTTTTACTCTTGGAGGCTGGACCCTCTTGCGGCCGCCTCTGACGTTTTTCTCCACTCATGGACAACGGGTCTTCTGTACACGCTTCCCCCCTTCTCGATGATCCAGAGGGTACTCTCACAGGTGAGTCGACAGACGGCGGATCTGGTCTTAGTAATCCCTTGTTCAAAGGCCCAGTCTTGGTTTCCGATAGCGATGTCGCTATGTTGCCCACTGCCGGTGTGGATTCTCCCCTTTCCGGATCTCGTCTCTGACCCGATGGGTCTTCCACAGTCATTGGTGCCTCAAGGGCTCTTATTCCTCATGGCGTGAAGACTTTCAGGCGACGTTGACAAGTGCCAAGAGTTTCTCAGGACTCAATGTTCTTCTTGTCACAATCTTGGGCTCCTTCTACACACAAGCGATATGAGACAGCTTGGCGCTGATGGGTATGTTGGTGTAATGAACAAAGTGTTGATTCCTTGGGGGCAGGTGTCCACATGATTGTGAATTTTTTATCTGATTTGACCAGCCAGAGTCTTGCTTATAGGACAGTTAACAACTTCTGTTCTGCTATTTCTGCTGGTCACCCCCATTTAGATGGTAAACCTGTAGGTTAGCATCCATTGGTATGCAAGTTACTTAGCGGTATTCGGATGGTCAGCCCCCCTCAACCAAAGTTATGGGGCGTTGAGTGGTTATGCGTTTTCTTAGGTCTTGGCCCGCTAACAAGGATCTTTCTTGTAAACAGTTGTCTGCAAAGCTAACGCTTCTTTTATGTTTAGTTTCCTGCAGACATGTTTCGGATGTAAGAGCTCTGAACTTAACAGGTAGAGTATTTACTCCCTCCGGGGTGTCTTATACTATTTCAAGACGTACAAAAACTGCATCACGATGTATCAGCTATTTTGCTTTTCCTCACCATTAGATATTGTGTCGTTAGATGCGTCAAGGCATATGAAGAATGTACCAGTGAACTGCAGAGGGATTCTGCGGGTCAATTACTTATTTCTTTACAGAAACCTTTCCGCCCGGTCTCTTAAGCAACCCTGGCCAGATGGGTTAAGGCAGAGGGATTCTGCTGGTCAATTACTTATTTCATTATAGAAACCTTTCCGCACGGTCTCTTCAACAACCCTGGCCAGATGGGTTAAAGGGTTGTTGGGTGAAGCTGGTATAGATGTATCCATTTTTGGAGCTCATTCTGTGAGAGGAGCTATGGCCTGTAAAGCCTTTTCTGTGGGTTCTTGCTTAGAGGACATTATGGCTACGGTGGACTGGTCTTCTGATTCCACCTTTAAGGTCTTCTATCACAAGCCTATTGTGGATCTGGCATTGATGGTGGTGGCTCAACTTTAAACTAGCATAATCCAAAGCCTCCGTTTCTGACATAGAATGAAAACTTTTCTAGCTAACGCACCAAGAATTTTCAATTCTATTAAGGACACGGAGGTGGGGATTATCCCACCCTGAGACTTTAGAATATCTTTAAATGGGGATGGTTTTCTTTTGTATGTTCAATATACATGATGTTTCCATTTTATGATGCATTGTTGCTGTACCCCATTTTGTCCAGCTGTAATTCATTGAACTATCTTTATGGAATGTCTATTACCTTGATGTTTTCATTTCAGGTACGGATGTTAAATCGGCTTGAAGCTGATTAACATGTTGCTGGTGGTTGATCAGCTGTTGATGAGAAAGGAATTCACCTTTGCCTTTTGGAGAACAGATGTTAAATCGGCTTGCAGCTGGATACTGAGTTGCTGATGGTTGACCACTTGTATCGCTGCAACAGAAGTTCATCTTCATTTGCTGTGTTCAGTTACTTCTGTGGATTGGACATGTTGGTTTGATCAAAGTTTCATGTTAGACTCAGGTTTTGTGGCTTTATGTTGAGGTTTGCAAAGAAAGAGGAAGGACTATGGTGATGTAGACATATAAGGAGAATCAAGACCCCTGTGATTGGATGGGACATTGGGCTGTTGGGGCTCATGGGATATGCAGTTTAAAGTTTTACGTGTTTTGATTGGCTGATGTGAATTTAACAGTAAAGAAAGAAAAGTATAATACTCGCCCTGTGTCCTTCATAAAATTGAAAATTCTTGGCACATTAGCTAGAAACATTTTCATTGCTCTCTACACTGTCTTCTGGCCCATATTGAACCCGGGTGCATCATTTATTATTTTATTATTCACACACTAGTGAGGAGAAAAGAGGACAGCTGATGCCTGTGACTCTCAGTATGGTAGGACACAAACTGCAACCCGCAGCCCCCTGTCCATTCCAGCTGAAGAACTCCAGCCCCAAGGCATTTCTAGCAGAAGATAAAGCTAGCGGGCGAAGCGCTCAGCCTGGAAGATGCTCCCAAGGCACTTGTGGAATGGCAGCAGTTCATGTGAGTCATGACTGCACTGTCTTCAAGTTATCTCTGCACCATGTGCTTAAGCATACTAGGCAGCAATTCCTGTTAGTTTACACTGCTCATAGGCATGTTTTTCTTTTTTTATATTTCAAGCTGGGAGCACAGAAATGCCAGGGGATGAAGGGGGGTTATTTTGTATTTCACACAGAGAATGCTTGGCATTTATGTACTAATTTCCAAAATGGTGTGTGGCAATTTCCAGCTCCATGTAGCATACGTGCCAACATTATGGAAGAGGAAAGTGGGAGATTGAAAGAAATAATCGGGAGAATGTATTTTCCGCCATTGACTTCTATTGAAGGAGAGGCAATTTCAGGTGGGAGACGGGTAAAAGAAATACATTTTTGGCTTGAAAAATCGGTAGTCTCCCGCCTGAATCTGGTCTATTGGCATGTATGATGTAGCTGTAAAAGCCAAGCTGTCAGTATCCTATGAAATATGCTGCTCCGATGCCATGCTCTGAAGCCAGATGTAAATATCTGCTGAAATTTGAAACTGCAAAGGTGATAATGCGTAAATGGGCTTGCACTCTGACTGCTCCATCAGTCAATGTGGCCTAGGTCTCACAATAAACAGAATCTAGGAAAAAATATTCTAAAGCTGTTTTTTTCATCTTTCATTTTATGTAACTGCATACACAATAACCACACACCTAAATGAAAGATGATAAATCATACAAGTTAAAGAAATTGATGAGAAATGCATTATTTTAGGTTAACGTTATGAAACCCCATTTGGTTAATGCAATTACAGAAGATGATTTGTATGTGACCAGAGAGAAGCATATTTTTTTCCTGGTTGGCACAGTGGGGTGTAGTGACTTCTACATTATAGTTCTACAAAATCCCAGCCTGTGATTGAAAGCACTGTAGATATACGTTGTTTTCAAATTGTATTGCATACACTATAACATAGGCGCCGCAAAATATGCAGAGATTTTGTGTTAATTATAAAGCAAGTTTTAACCTTCCATTTCAGGGTTTTTCCTTGAGTTTCAAGATATTTTAGAACTTTTAATTTCTCAAGAAGGTGCAATTTGTGATATTTTGCTCTTTTCATGCACTTTATTGCTCGATTTTACTCATGAAAAAGTGTCACTCTATGTGTCACATATTTTGCAGCTGAATGTCACTCGGAAGCGCACTAAAACCATGGAAATGTCACACAGGAATCTGAAAACTTGGCAGCTATGTCATATATATATATATATATATATATATATATATATATATTCTCCAAACAAAAGTCTCCAAGCACACGGAGCCTCCAACCCTACAGGGCGGCCTCTTTACAACAACAGGCATGGAGCAGCCCATCAATCGTCAACGCTCAAGACAAGAAAAACACAGAGGCCCGTTTCTGGAAGCGGAGCTTTAATCTCAGAGATGTTTAAGCAGCACACTTCTTCGTTTCCCTTACGCGTTTCGGCAACAGCCTTGGTCACAGGTGAGAAAATTATTAAAGTGCAAAGTGCATTGTGTCCGTTTTTTGTATTGAAAGTCACATGACCAACAGTTAAAAATACTAGTCCCAGAATGCATTGTACTGCTGCATGTATTACATGGAATCACAATTAATTCTCTATGTTCCTCAGTATTAATGGAATTATCCTTTGTACTTGCATTCAAGTTGTGGCAATACTTTCCTGGTCGTGCGCTCTCTGATCTTGTGCGCATTTTGCATTTCCGATCGTCTCTGAAATTATGCTCGTTTTTCCAAAATGGTCAGAGGGGGATGTCATCCCCTCCAACTCCCTTCCTCCAGCAGTCATCAGTTTTCGCTATGTTAGCATCTCCCCAATGGGCTGGTGACTGCAAGTGGGTCATGCTCCTGAATTGAATTCCAAACAAAAGTCTCCAAGCACACGGAGCCTCCAACCCTACAGGGCAGCCTCTTTACAACAACAGGCATGGAGCAGCCCATCAATCGTCAACGTCAAGACAAGAAAAACACAGAGGCCCGTTTCTGGAAGCGGAGCTTTAATCTCAGAGATGTTTAAGCAGCACACTTCTTCGTTTCCCTTACGCGTTTCGGCAACAGCCTTGGTCACAGGTGAGAAAATTATTAAAGTGCAAAGTGCATTGTGTCCGCTTTTTGTATTGAAAGTCACATGACCAACAGTTAAAAATACTAGTCCCAGAATGCATTGTACTGCTGCATGTATTCCATGGAATCACAATTAATTCTCTCTGTTCCTCAGTATTAATGGAATTATCCTTTGTACTTGCATTCAAGTTGTGGCAATACTTTCCTGGTCGTGCGCTCTCTGATCTTGTGCGCATTTTGCATTTCCGATCGTCTCTGAAATTATGCTCGTTTTTCCAAAATGGTCAGAGGGGGATGTCATATTATTTTTATTTTTTTTACACATTTCTGGTCTGCAGTTGTGCTTGCAATATATATGTACACACATAAATGTATATATATATATATATATATATATATATATATATATATATATATATATATATATATATATATATATCTACTGGCGGTCGCCAGTAGATAGTTATAGTTACAACCTATTATCCATAGGAAATCCGCGACATTCTATTTGAAATAACTCTCTTGCCGGTTGACGTATCTTCGCGAAATTTTCAAACTTCGTGGGCGCTCCGGTCCGCTCCTACCCTGAAAGTCTCGGGGTGATACGTTAAGTGGGGGCCGAGAAAAAAGGGGGGTCCCAAAACGCGTTTTCCCCATGCATTTTTCCATAGGAAACTTTAGACACGGCTACAGCCCGAACTGCTGAACGGAATTACACCAAATTTGGCAAAGAGGTAGTTCTTGGTTCAGAAAGAACCCTTTTTGTTAAATGGTGTAAATCCGTTCAGTAGTTGCTGAGAAAATGAAAAGTAAAAAGTTAGTGATATCTATGGGCACGGAGGATTCGCGCACCCTCAGCGCACCCTGCGCGCACCGTCCCGATCACGAGCTGCATTTTAATTGGCTGTCAACATTCCGATTCAGGAAATGTTGGCAGCCATTTTATCCCTCGGTAGAACCGAGGACAGAAACAAATGCGCAAAGCGCACAAAGGGGGCAGGGTAGAAACACCCTGACCCCTAGGTTTGCTCAGGGGTCCCACAAGGGCAAAAAAAAAAAAAATTTGTAAAAAAATCGGCAGGGTGCGCGAATCCTGCCGAAAAAAAATCGAAGCGCGGTCTCCGCGCTCGATGTTAATTGGCCTCGGGTGGCCCAAGTCCCGGGGGCATGGTGGGGGATAATTTAATGTGTGGGGGCCTCAAAGGGCCCCCAAGCCCGAGGACCGCCACCCCCGGGGCTTTTTTAAAATTAATGACAACCTGTGTGGGGGGGGCTCCAGCCCCCCCACACGCCCCGGGGACCGCCACCTCCCCGGGGCACTAAACATTTAGAGCCCCGGGGACCACCACCTCCCCGGGGCTTTGAACTGAATTGGAGGGGGCCGCGCGCCCCCTCCTGGAGCCCTTGATGGCCCTGGGGACCACCACCCCCAGGGCCGGCTCCTGCAGTGTCCCGGGGTGCCTACCCCGGGACACTGTAGTTTGCTATGGCAGGACGGGAGCCTCGCGGCTCCCGTCCTGCCATAGCAAACTGCTTTGGATATTGGAAGAGAGAGCAGGAAACCTGCTCTCTCTTCCAATATCCAAAGCACATAGCTTTCCACATGGGGAGCAGCATGTCAGCTGCTCCCCATGTGGAAAGCAATGCCGGCTCCCAAGGGACGCGGGGAGCCGGCGGGACTGTGGGGATTGGGGACCCCCACAGTCCCCAACGGAGAGGGCCAGCCCCGGGGATGGGGTCCCGGGGCAAGTAGTGGCCCGGGAGGAGGCCACGCGGCCCCCTCCCCAAAAAAGAAAAAAAAAAATTAAAAAAATAGAAAGGCCAGCCCGGGGGATGGGGTCCCCGGGGCCTTAAAATGGCCAGAGGAGGGGGGCCACGCTGCCCCCTCAAAATAATAAATAAAGAGGCCATGCCCCGGGGATGGGGTCCCGGGGCCAATACAGGCCAAGAAAGGGGGCCACGCGGCCCCTTCCCGTTTTTTTTTTTTGGTAATTGAAAAAGGGGTAAGGCCCTGGGGATGGGGTCCCCAGGGCCCAAAAATAGAAAAAAAGGAAGGGGGCCACACAGCCCCCTTCAGGAGACAAAAAAAAAAACGATCGGGCCCGCAGACCCCGCCCCTTACTTCACCACTCTGCAAACGCGCCCCTGGCGCGTTTGCAGAGGGGAACAAATTCACCTTGAATACTGGGGGTCCCTGGGGGCCAACTAGCCCACCAGGAACCTCCAGTATGCGCCAGGGGCTGCCTTGCAGAGACGTGTAGAGAGGCCACACCCCTTTACACCTCTCTGCAACGCAGCTCTGTGGCGCTTTTGGAGGTATATGGTGGGCTAGTTGGACTCCGGGGACCCTCAGGATTCAAGGGGACTTAATCCCCCAACTTAAAACGCGCCACGTGGCGCGTTTGCACAGTGGTGAAGGGAGGGGCGGGCTTCAGGTGACATGTGTGCAAACAGGCCCGTGGCGCGTTTTAAGATGGGAATTAAATCCTCTTCAATCCTGAGGGTCCCTGGGGGCCAACTAGCCCAACAGGTACATCCAGAAAGCGCCACAGTGCTGCGTTGCAGAGAGTGTAAAGGGGTGTGGCCTCTCTACACGTCTCTGCAACGCAGCCTCTGGCGCATATTGGAGGTTCCTGGTGGTCTAGTTGGCCCCTAGGGACCCTCAGGATTCAAGGGGACTTAATCCCCCAACTTAAAACGCGCCACGGGCGCGTTTGCAAAGATGTCACCTCAGGCCCCGCCCCTCCCTTCACCATTGTGCAAATATTCCTCTAAAATCAGCCGAAATAGGAATTCCGATTTACTCACCTGTTATAAGGAGAGACCTCAGTGCTGTATCTTTCAGCCCAGTACTGGTCCTGAAAAGTAATTTTAACCGTACTTACCAGTAACTTGAATTTCCTTCCATAGGCTAACATTGACTGGTTTCACTTGGAAATTCTTCTAAGTGTGGAGTTTTGGAACTTTAAAATATTCCTCTAAAATCAGCTGAAATACGAATTCCGATTTACTCACCTGTTATCAGGAGAGACCTCAGTGCTGCATCTTTCAGCCCAGTACTGGTCCTGAAAAGTAATTTTAACCGTACTTACCGGTAACTTGAATTTCCTTCATAGGCTAACATTGACTGGTTTCACTTGGAAATTCTTCTAAGTGTGGAGTTTTGGAACTTTAAAATATTCCTCTAAAATCAGCAGAAATACGAATTCCGATTTACTCACCTGTTATCAGGAGAGACCTCAGTGCTGCATCTTTCAGCCCAGTACTGATCCTGAAAAGTAATTTTAACCGTACTTACCGGTAACTTGAATTTCCTTCATAGGCTAACATTGACTGGTTTCACTTGGAAATTCTTCTAAGTGTGGAGTTTTGGAACTTTAAAATATTCCTCTAAAATCAGCCGAAATCGAATTCTGATTTACTCACCTGTTATCAGGAGAGACCTCAGTGCTGCATCTTTCAGCCCAGTACTGGTCCTGAAAAGTAATTTTAACCGTACTTACCAGTAACTTGAATTTCCTTCCATAGGCTAACATTGACTGGTTTCACTTGGAAATTCTTCTAAGTGTGGAGTTTTGGAACTTTAAAATATTCCTCTAAAATCAGCCGAAATACGAATTCCGATTTACTCACCTGTTATCAGGAGAGACCTCAGTGCTGCATCTTTCAGCCCAGTACTGGTCCTGAAAAGTAATTTTAACCGTACTTACCGGTAACTTGAATTTCCTTCATAGGCTAACATTGACTGGTTTCACTTGGAAATTCTTCTAAGTGTGGAGTTTTGGAACTTTAAAATATTCCTCTAAAATCAGCAGAAATACGAATTCCGATTTACTCACCTGTTATCAGGAGAGACCTCAGTGCTGCATCTTTCAGCCCAGTACTGATCCTGAAAAGTAATTTTAACCGTACTTACCGGTAACTTGAATTTCCTTCATAGGCTAACATTGACTGGTTTCACTTGGAAATTCTTCTAAGTGTGGAGTTTTGGAACTTTAAAATATTCCTCTAAAATCAGCCGAAATCCGAATTCTGATTTACTCACCTGTTATCAGGAGAGACCTCAGTGCTGCATCTTTCAGCCCAGTACTGGTCCTGAAAAGTAATTTTAACCGTACTTACCAGTAGCTTGAATTTCCTTCCATAGGCTAACATTGACTGGTTTTCAGCAAAAAGTTTCAAAGTGTTGATTTTCACAAACTACAAATATTCCTTAAAAATCGCCTGTATGACTTAAACGCATTCTTTCAACTGTTTACAGGAGATGCACCAGTGCTGGATCCAGGATCCAACACTGAGTAAGAAAAAGTAACGATAACAGTTTTTACCTGCTAAGTGAATTTCCTTCCATAGGATAACATTGGTGATTCTATGATAAAAAGTTTCTAAGTGTCAACTTTTAAAATACAATAATATTCCTTAAAAATCACGACTGTAACCAAAACGCTTTTACTCAACTGTTTACAGGAGATGTACCAGGACTGAATCTAGGATCCAGTCCTGTGGTTAGAAAAGTAATCCATAAAGTAACTAATTGCATTTAACTAGAAATTCACATTGAGCTGAATGTTGCATTGTGTTTGAAAATGTGTTGCCCATTGCAACAACTGTAACTACTGTACTTAAAAGTCTATTGCCTATCTGCAAAGTATTTAAACTAAAGTAATTCATTAAGAGAAAGTATTTTTTGTAATGTAATGTATAATGTAATTACAATGTAATTTAAAAATAAAATATGTAAAAAAAAATTGTTTCTAAAAATGTACTAAATCAGTATGAAAAAAATTAATATAACAATTAATACATTTAAAAATTGTCATTTACAAAACCTTTGAAATTCACTAAAAAAACGTAGGTTTCAGGCACGTTATAGTTAGAAATTAGCATTTAAAAACCTTTGAAATTCACTGAAAAAACCATAGGTTTCAGACACGTTATAGTTACAAATTAGCATTTAAAAACGTTTGAAATTCACTGAAAAAACCATAGGTTTCAGACACGTTATAGTTACAAATTAGCATTTAAAAAACCTTTGAAATTCACTGAAAAAACCATAGGTTTTAGGGACAGTTATAGTTACTTGGACATTGCACTCTTACAAAACCCGTGAAATTCCCCGTTATAGTTAGTTCAGCTAACTATAACTCGCGCCCCGCAATGCACTGCTGATGACGTCACATATTACATCACTCATGACATGGTCAGTGACATCACTGATGACATCACTGATGACATCTCAAATGACATCACTGATGACATCATCCACGTGATAATCTGATGCACCTCCTCACACCCTAATATAATCTTTGATACACCCACTCTAAATTACAGACTGCCATTCGCAAAACCATAGACACTCCAACACCAATAACCACATACCCACTCACTGATTCTTAGGTCTACACACACACATCCACTCACTCACCCGTACAGTCACTCATACTTACGGTCACTCAGTACAGGACTATCATATGCACTCTTACTCCTATATAGACACTCAAACAACGCCACTCATCCATAGAGGTACTCACACACCTAGTCAGTCATGCAAATAATTAAACACACTGCCATTTACTCACCTATACAGTTATACACACACCAGCTCACTTACTCATACAAATAGTAGCACATTGTTACGCTCTTATACAATCACTGATACAAGCACACACTCATCCATACAGCCACTATCACAATCACTCACTCTGCTTATAGCTATTTATATACTCCAACACACATATATACTGCCTTTCACATATGTAGTTACTCACACATGTACCACTGGGACATACATTCACTCACTAACACACTCTTACACACACTTACCCACCCATACAGTCTATCACAGATGCACTCTTGAAACCATCCACCCAGTGAATCACCCACTCACACATCTATGCACAGAGTCGCACACACCCCTCCCACACAAACACTCAGGCACCCATACAGATACTCACACAAGCATTCAATAACTCAAATAGACACTCATGTAGCTATTCACAAACACATGCAGCCACTTACACAGCAACAGACAGACGGATACAGACATTCACCCAGTTTAGTCACTAACCCATGCATTCAGTACGATACGTTAAATCACTCACTTATACAGTCAGTCACGCACCTACTAAATCATCCATACAGACACTTACACACCCACTCATTCTTCAATACGTCTTTTCCTATATATATTAAAAATATTTAAACTTTAGAGAAACACACAGTCACTGGATGATGTCATCAGTGATGTCATTTGAGATGTCATCAGTGATGTCATCAGTGATGTCACTGACCATGTCATGAGTGATGTAATATGTGACGTCATCAGCAGTGCATTACGGGCGCGAGTTATAGTTAGCTGAACTAACTATAACGGGGAATTTCACGGGTTTTGTACGAGTGCAATGTCCAAGTAACTATAACTGTCCCTAAAACCTATGGTTTTTTCAGTGAATTTCAAAGGTTTTTAAATGCTAATTTGTAACTATAACGTGTCTGAAACCTATGGTTTTTCAGTGAATATATATATATACACACACAAGATTCTCCTCCCAAAGAGCAAGAAATACTCAGACTCTCCTGCATGCTAAATATTCAATTTAATGACAAAAAGACGCGTTTCGGCATTACGCCTTGCTCACGGTCATCAGTTACACACTACAAACTTCTGTATTAAATTAGATACAGAAAGTAAAAACGGACTTCACCCCACATTACCGTGCATTGACAGAGAAAAGGCGTCGGCCATCTTAGCACAGTCAAATGTTACCTCACGTATTGCACAAATTTCAATGTAAACAAATAAATACATATAATTCATAAAGTGCTGTATAGTGCTTAACAATTGATGCTCAATATTTAGCGAGAGAGAACAACACCGTTCTATCTCGCCGAACAAATTTACTTAGGAACCTTAAACGTATGGTAACCAGAGGCAAACATTCAATAACCCTCTTTGCCAAACTACGGTTATTACTCTCACAGGTATCGTGAATATATATACATGGTCCATTGAAAAAATATCAACTGCAACGTCTCAAAAGTCAAAACCCCATCAAGCCCAAGTGGGCAAACCATACAAAATTGACATTTCCTAATTAACTCATGGTTCCCCTCACTTTGTCACAGAATTGTAATTTATCAATAATATAATATTGCTTGTTATATTACTCCAATGACCAGTTCTTGAGGTGTGTGAAGACAGAAGATTCCACGCTAATCTCTATCAAAAAAGTGCCTGCACCTGTATGAAAAATAGAAATATAAAAATATTGCAATAAAACCATTAAAACCATCAGAAAAAACTGCATAAATATAGCAACAACTACATTAGTTTTCCTTTACTTTTCAACCCAAATGGATGGCTAGTTCCTCACTTGAATTCAGGCCCTGAGGAATCGGAGTTTCAAAATCCACAATATACTTGGATTCCAACTTCCGCAACTCTAGTTTGCGGTTTCCACCCCTCACATTAACTCCTACTGCATCAATTACAATCATTCTAAGTAGCTTTTCATTTTGGTAATGACAATCAAAGAAATGTTGTGCCACTGGATAGTGTTTGTCATTATGTCTAATGGCTCGAACATGTTCAAGAACTCGCTTCTTAGCTCGATGTATTGTACTCCCAATGTACATTTTGTTACATGGGCAAAACAAACCATATACGCAGTATGTGGTGTTACAAGTTAAAGATTTTTTATCACAAATTCTCTTCTTGAGTGGGGTATTTGGAATTTTGTGCAGTCAACACTATTACTGCATGCCTTGCAGTTTCTACAGCACCAAAATCCTGCTCGCCCAGCACTTACATTCACATTATTGCTGGTGATCATATTACGACTGAGCTCATCTCGCAAAGATCTACTTTTTTTTAAAAGTGATCTGAGGATTACAGTTCAAACACTTGCGCAAACTGTCATCCGTTCTCAGTACATGCCAGTATTTGTTCAAGACCTTCCGTACCTCTTGTGCTTGATGTGAGAAGGTGGTTATAAATCTCATCTTACCAGTCTCCTCCACTTTTGCCTGTGTGTGTAGCAACTCATTTCTTGAAACTGCTTCAGCTCTCTTACTGGCTTGATCAACAACCTTTTGGCTATATCCCCTCTCAATAAATCTCCTGCACATAATCTTTTTCTCCTTAGCAAATGCTTTCTCTGTGCTACAATTCCGTTTCGCATGCAGCAATTCCCCATATGGGATGCTGTATATGAGATTAGGGGGATGTGCACTCTTGGCACTCAACAAGCTGTTGCCTGCCGTTTCTTTTCTGAACAGCTCAGTTTCCAATACTCCATCCTTCACAAATACTCTCACATCTAAAAAATCAATTGATGTTTTACTAATGTGTTCAGTGAAGGTCAAATTGTAAGGGTTTATATTCAGTTTTTCTACAAATAGTTTGGCAGATTATTCATCCTCTTTCCAAATGCAGAAAATGTCGTCTATAAAACGTAACCACAAAACAACACAACTTTCGAATTCCTCCAGCTGTGCGGCCATCTGCTCCTCCCACCAGCCCATGAACAAATTCGCATAGTTGGGGGCGAAGCAGGTGCCCATTGCGGTTCCTTGTTTCTGCCTGTAAATACAATTGTCAAAGATGAAGAAGTTGTTGCTCAAACAAAAATAAATCATGTCAAGAAGCATCTCAGAGTGAAACAAAAGGGAAATCGAACGAGTTTTCAGAAAATGTCTTACAGCTTGCAATCCCAAATCATGCACAATGCTGGTGTACAGACTGCTGACATCCAAAGTGATGAGTGTATAACTTCTTTCCCAATGGATGCCATCAATCACAGTTAAAAAGTGAGTGGTATCACGTATATATGCAGGCAATCCTACCACAAAAGGTCTTAAATAATGATCTATAAATCGTGAAGTATTTTCCAATAGAGATCCTATGGAGGAAACAATAGGTCTACCCGGGGGGTTTTGTTCATCCTTATGCAATTTGGGTAAGAGATACAGCACCGGAATTTTGGGATGGGTGCATCTTAGATAGTTGTATTCTTCCCATTCCATTAAACCTTTATCTCTCCAATCAACCAGCATCTCCCCAAATCTGACATTTGCTTTCATCACCTCATTTCTATCAGAAATGCAGTAACAATTGGAATCATTCACCTGCCTCGCTCCTTCAGCTAGATATTTCTCCTTAGCCAGTATAACTACATTCCCTCCTTTGTCTGATTGACGTATTACAATAGAGTTGTCTGATTTTAGATTTTCTATGGCTTTACTTTGGGCAACAGTTATGTTTCTCTTATTCGTATGTACTGCCTTATATCTGATCTTTTTAAGGTCCTTCAATATACCCTTCTCAAAAACTTCTATAGCATCACATTGAATATTGGGTAGGAACACAGATTTCAGTTTGAATGAACTCCCTGGATTTAAATTCAACTCAAAATTCTCAAGGTTCAAAACAGCATTATCATGATTATCACAGTTCGCGTCCAATGTTGACAATGTATGCAATTCCTCAATATCATCAATATTCAGATTACTGCATACTGGTACCATACTCCTAGCAGATGGTTTTGCATGCTGACTGTCAAACCATTTCTTCAATTTCAGCTTCCTTGAAAAATAAAATAAATCAATTCTTGTCTGTGCATAGTTCAAGTTAGCTGAAGGACAAAATGACAGACCTAGGGAAAGAAGCTCAATTTCTTCTACAGATAGAATACGATTGGACAAATGTACCACATTCATGATTTCGCTTGTTTGCCCCTTGTCGTCATTCCCATAGGTGCCTTTTCTACGTTTTTTCCTTCTTTCTTTTGCTTGTGTATTCCTCAAGTTTTTCCTCTGCTTCCTCGTCCTCTGCCCCTTTGTACCTTCTGTTCCTGAAAGTGCTCTGTCCTTCCCTGATTTAATAATTGGAACTGTCTTAAAAAATTATTTTTCTGATGGTCCTGGTTCACATCCTGATTCAATGCAGACACTGATACGTCTGACATGCTCCCATCCGAAATATCACTCTCACTGGCCTTCAGAGTGGTTGTAGGTAATACATTTCTCACTGCTGTGCCACAATCCTTGTTTTTAAACATGTGATCATACTTCTTGTGGAACGTTAAGGTTCTTCCCGCCTGATAATCTTTGAAGTCCCGGATGAATTTGCGCTGTTTCTTCGCAGTAATTTCCTCCTCAATTTTGCCAAGTCGCCCCATTAAATTCTTCATACATTCATCCAAAGATTCTTTCGATACTAATTTGCTCAATTCAATTAGTATTCCATCGATTTCGGCAAGAAGTTTGCTCCTATCCTTGAGGGCATATTTGACCAGAAATCTCATCATTGTTAAGGAGCAGGCAGCAGAATTATTAGACCACTCCTCCAACATATCCGGATCTGGATCTTCATATGTGGGAATTGTGAATATTCTTAATCCCGCGGTACTCACCCTACATCGATATATCATTGGAGCGATTCCGCTTCCCACCATTTAGACAGTACTTTCTTGTGTAGCTTCTCTAATTGATGGTATAATGTTTGTACTTTAATTTCCTCATTAATGTGTTGTGTGGCAATAGTTGTGCTGCTCCCTGCCACCATTTGGGTGAAGAATAATTTATTCGCAGTTTCTTTCCTTTTGGCTTCTAGACCTGCAGCCATTATCTCTAAGAGTCAATTACTTAGTTAGCATGCACAACCCGAGGCCCCTCGGTCTCGAAATCAAGTCAGCTCCAAACCCTTCGTCCCGCAAATTACGCGCCCGGTAGCGACGAGAACAGACAAAAGAGCCAACCTTACCGACACTCCAGATGCCCTCCGCATCCTCCAAAGCGGTCCCGACAGCCTTCTGTGCCAGCAAGGAGTCCCTACAGTCAAATCCCAGCAACACCGCGCACGGTACTTTGCATCAAGATCCGATATGTATCGTCGTGCATTTTACTGCGCTTTTCCACATCCACATGCGCAGCCGTCAAATACTTCGCAGGCTGTAGATGAAACACGCCTCTTCTCACACGACGTACTGGACAATGGGGTCAGCCTCCTCACTTTTTGAAAATCCATACACCCAGTTCCGGTGAGTGCGAGGCTGTCTTCTGGCGGTCTGAGTCGGGTCACCGGATTTCCCTCAATATACACAAGTCTGTTTTTACTTTCTGTATCTAATTTAATACGGAAGTTTGTAGTGTGTAACTGATGACCGTGAGCAAGGCGTAATGCCGAAACGCGTCTTTTTGTCATTAAATTTAATATTTAGCATGCAGGAGAGTCTGAGTATTTCTTGCTCTTTGGGAGGAGAATCTTGTGTATATTGAGGGAAATCCGGTGACCCGACTCAGACCGCCAGAAGACAGCCTCGCACTCACCGGAACTGGCTCCGTTTGTCGGTAAAAAGGAAGTCAAGCGCAAGACATATTCACTGAAAAAACCACAGGTTTCAGGGACATTATAGTTAGTTGGACATTTCACTCGTACAAAACCAGAGAAATTCGTCCGTTATAGTTAGTTCAGCTAACTATAACTCGCGCCCCCGCAATGCACTGCTGATGACGTCACATATTACATCATTCATGACATGGTCAGTGACATCACTGATGACATCACTGATGACATCTCAAATGACATCACTGATGACATCACTGATGACATCATCCAGTGACTGTGTGTTTCTGTAAAGTTTAAATATGTTTTATATATATATATAGGCCAAGGTGTATTGAAGAATGAGTGGGTGTATAAGTGTCTGAATGGATGATTTAGTAGGTGCGTGACTGACTGTATAAGTGAGTGATTAAATATGTCTTACTGAATGCATGGGTTAGTGACTGATACAGACATTCACACAGTTTAGTTTGTCAGTTGGTGTGTAAGCGGTTGCATGGGTTGGTGAGTAGCTAAATGAGGGTCTATATGGGTTATTGATTGGTTGTCTGAGTATCTGTATGGGTGCCTGAGTGTCTGTGTGGGTGTGTGGGGGGTGTGACTCTGTGCATAGATGTGTGAGTGGGTGATTCACTGGGTGTATGGGTTCAAGAGTGTATCTGTGAAGGGCTGTATGGGTGGGTGAGTGTGTGTATGGGTGTGTTGGTAAGTGAATGGATGTCTTAGTGGTACATGTGTGAGTAACTGCATATGTGAAAGGCAGTATATGTGAGTGTTGGAGTAAATAAATGACTATATGTGAGAGTGAGTGATTGTGAGAGTGGCTGTATGGATGAGTGTGTGCTTGTATTAGTTATTGTATAAGAGTGTAAGTATGTGTTAGTATATGTTTGAATAAGTGAGGTGGTGTGTGTATAACAGGATAGGTGAGTAAATGGGAGTGTGATTGATTCTTTGCATGACTGACTAGGTGTGTGAGTAACTCTATGGATGAGTGGCGGTGTATGAGTGTCTGTATAGGTGTATGAGTGATTATGATAATGCTATATTGATGAGTGACTGCATGTTTGAGTGACTGTATGGGTGAATGAGTGGATGTGTGTGTAGACCTAGGAATCAGTGAGTGGGTATGTAGTAACTGGTATTGGTGTGTCTATGGCTTCGAAAATGGTAGTCTGTATTTACAGTGGGTGTATCAAAGGTTATATTAGGGTGTGAGGAGGTGCATCAGATTATCACGTGGATGATGTCATCAATGATGTCATCAGAGATGTCATTTGAGATGTCACTGACCATGTCATGAATGATGTAATATGTGACGTCATCAGCAGTGCATTGCGAGGCGCGAGTTATAGTTAGCTCACCTAACTATAACGGCCGAATTTCTCTGGTTTTGTACGAGTGAAATGTCCAACTAACTATAACGTCCCTGAAACCTGTGGTTTTTTCAGTGAATTTCTAAGGTTTTTAAATGCTAATTTCTAACTATAACCTCCCTGAAACCTATGGTTTTTTCAGTGAATTTCAAAGGTTTTTTAAATGCTAATTTCTAACTATAACGTCCCTGAAACCTGTGGTTTTTTCAGTGAATTTCAAAGGTTTTGTAAATGCTAATTTCTAACTATGCCTACAGAGGTAGGACATGTGCAGAAAGAGGAAGAAAGAAGCAAGAGAAATGCAGAAAGAGGCAACAGAAGTCCAGAAAGACGAAGAAAGTTGCAGAAAGAAGCAAGAGATGTGCACAAAGAACCAACAGAGGAGCAGAAAGAGGCCTTAATGCAAAGTCATCCTATGCCCCCAACTTTTTGCTGACGGGTACTGGTGGTAACTGACCCTGACTAGCCAGGCAGTGAAAACCCCTACATACACAAGGGTACACTATGGGTTGG
The DNA here is from genome assembly GCA_963921515.1 of Calotriton arnoldi. NCBI lineage: Eukaryota > Metazoa > Chordata > Amphibia > Caudata > Salamandridae > Calotriton > Calotriton arnoldi. The sequence goes on from CAWUFW010004765.1 coordinate 1,323,312, forward strand.
GCTACCCCTGTGATTGGCATGACCTCCCCTGTAAGGCCCTAGTACATAATAGGGCAGGGGATTAAAACTACCTCTAACTAAGAGGTGCAGAAGGAGGCAAGAGAAGTGCAGAAAGAAGCAACAGAGGTGCCGAAAGAGGCAAGAGAGGTGCAAAAAAAGCAAGTGAAGTGCAGAAAGGCAAAAGAGGTACATAAAGAGACAACAGGGGTGCAGAAAGAAGCAAGACAGGTGCAGAAAGAAGCATGGAAAGTGTAGAATGAAGCAACAGGGGTGCTGAAAGAGGCAAGAGAAGTGTAGAAAGGAGCAAGTGAGGTGCAGAAAGAGCCAACAGAGGTGCAAAAAGAGGCAAGAGAGGTGCAGAAACAGGCAAGAGAAGTGCACAAAGAGGCAAGAGAATTGCTGAAAGAAGCAACAGAGGTGTAGAAAGAAGCAAGAAAAGTGCAGAAAAAGGCAAGTGAGATGCAAAAACAGGCAGGAAAGGTACAGAAAGAGGGAAGACGAGTGCAGAAAGAGACAACGGGTGCAGAAAGCAATGAGGTGCAGAAAGAGGCAACAGATGTGCAGAAAGAGGGAGGAGAGGTGCAGAAAAAGGCAAGAAAAGTGCAGAAAGAGGCAAAAGAGGTACATAAAGAGACAACAGGGGTGCAGAAAGAAGCAAGACAGGTGCAGAAAGAAGCATGGAAAGTGCACAATGAAGCAACAGGGATGCAGAAAGAGGCAAGAGAGGTGCACAAAGAGGCGAGAGAGTTACAGAAAGAGGCTAGTGAAGTGCAGAAGGAGGCAAGAGAGCTGCAGAAAGAGGCAATAGAGGTGCAGAAAGACGCAAATGAGATGCAAAAACAGGCAGGAAAGGTACAGAAAGAGGGAAGACGAGTGCAGAAAGAGACAACAGGGTGCAGAAAGAAGCAAATGAGGTGCAGAAAGAGGCAACAGACATGCAAAAAGAGGGAAGAGAGGTGCAGAAAAAGGCAAGAAGAGTGCAGAAAGAGGCAAAAGAGGTACATAAAGAGACAACAGGGGTGCAGAAAGAAGCAAGACAGGTGCAGAAAGAAGCATGGAAAGTGCAGAATGAAGCAAAAGGGGTGCAGAAAGAGGCACGAAAAGTGTAGAAAGGAGCAAGTGAGGTGCAGAAAGAGCCAACAGAGGTACAAAAAGAGGCAAGAGAGGTGCAGAAACAGGCAAGAGAAGTGCACAAAGAGGCAAGAGAATTGCTGAAAGAAGCAACAGAGGTGTAGAAAGAAGCAAGAAAAGTGCAGAAAGAGGCAAGTGAGATGCAAAAACAGGCAGAAAAGGTACAGAAAGAGGGAACAGGGATGCAGAAAGAAGCAAATGAGGTGCAGAAAGAAGCAACAGACGTGCAGAAAGGGCGAAGAGAGGTGCAGAAAAAGGCAAGAAAAGTGCAGAAAGAGGCAAAGAGGTACATAAAGAGACAACAGGGGTGCAGAAACAACCAAGACAGGTGCAGAAAGAAGCGTGGAAAGTGCAGAATGAAGCAACAGGGGTGCAGAAAGAGGCAAGAGAAGTGTAGAAAGGAGCAAGTGAGGTGCAGAAAGAGCCAACAGAGGTGCAAAAAGAGGCAAGAGAGGTGCAGAAACAGGCAAGAGAAGTGCACAAAGAGGCAAGAGAATTGCTGAAAGAAGCAACAGAGGTGTAGAAAGAAGCAAGAAAAGTGCAGAAAGAGGCAAGTGAGATGCAAAAACAGGCAGGAAAGGTACAGAAAGAGGGAACAGGGATGCAGAAAGAAGCAAATGAGGTGCAGAAAGAAGCAACAGACGGGCAGAAAGGGCAAAGAGAGGTGCAGAAAAAGGCAAGAAAAGTGCAGAAAGAGGCAAAAGAGGTACATAAAGAGACAACAGGGGTGCAGAAACAACCAAGACAGGTGCAGAAAGAAGCATGGAAAGTGCAGAATGAAGCAACAGGGGTGCAGAAAGAGGCAAGAGAAGTGTAGAAAGGAGCAAGTGAGGTGCAGAAAGAGCCAACAGAGGTGCAAAAAGAGGCAAGAGAGGTGCAGAAACAGGCAAGAGAAGTGCACAAAGAGGCAAGAGAATTGCTGAAAGAAGCAACAGAGGTGTAGAAAGAAGCAAGAAAAGTGCAGAAAGAGGCAAGTGAGATGCAAAAGCAGACAGGAAAGGTACAGAAAGAGGGAAGACGAGTGCAGAAAGAGACAACAGGGGTGCAGAAAGAAGCAAATGAGGTGCAGAAAGAGGCAACAGATGTGCAGAAAGGGCGAAGAGAGGTGCAGAAAAAGGCAAGAAAAGTGCAGAAAGAGACAAAAGAGGTACATAAAGAGACAACAGGGGTTCAGAAAGAAGCAAGACAGGTGCAGAAAGAAGCATGGAAAGTGCAGAATGAAGCAACGGGTGCAGAAAGAGGCAAGAGAGGCGCAGAGGGAAGCAAGAGTGGCTTGCACACCATTAGTACCAATTTAACACCCACATTTAGCAATAAGTAACAGGTGACCATTCTAGGTTTGCAAAGGGCCATCCACCACGCTGTAACACTTGTCGCTGCATTTTTGGTAACGTTTGACCCGTTTCAGCTAGAAACAAGGCTTTTTTTGTTTAAATCTGCAGATTAGGGTGCAGATGATGAATTATGTGGCTAATGTAGAAAATGTATAATTGTGCGAAAATCGGTGCAGCCAAACAGTCACATAATTCCAGTGGCCCTGCTTATACCTCTAACTAGGTCCACAAGTGCTCCTCAGTGATTCCATCTTTTTTTGTCTCACTGAGTTCATAGTTGAGCTTCTATGGAAACGAGGAAGACTAAACCTGAGGTTACCACTCCACAACTACCATACCACATAATTACTCTCCATTACACATAATCCCACTCTACATAATTCCTATACACTAAATACCACATACTTTCTATCCACATAATTTCACTGCACAACATACCACATAATTCCACTACACACAACGTACATCCACTCCACTCCAAAAAACATTAGTAAAAAACGTTTGCATTTACAACGCCAATAGCTCTAATTCTCACAAATGCGAAACCTATTACATTGCAAACACTTTTTTAACTAGTAGTCGCGTTTGCAGAGTGGTGGAGAAAGGGTGCTGGGCCTCCGACCAGCACTCAGGAATTCCGGTGCGTAGGGCTTACAGGAGGTACCAGTAGGGCTTCTTGGCCCCCAAAGTCCCTCAGTAGTAAATTGGACTTCATCCCCCATCCCGTAGTCTGCCAGGAGGCACGTTTGCAGAATGGTGGGGAAAGGGGGGCATGGCCTCCGAAGACGTCTTAGCAATCCCACTGTGCAGGACTTACTGGAGGTAACAAGAGGGGTAGTTGGCCCCCAAGGACATCCTTGGGGGCCAACTACCCCTCCTATTACCTCCAGTAAGTCCCACAAAGCAGCATTGCTAAGTTCGAAGAACAGGCCATGCCCCCTCTTCCCACCACTCTACAAACGCGCTCCCTGGTGCGCTCTTGGATGGGGATTGAAGTCCCCTTCACTGCTGGGGGTCCTTTAGGGGCCAACTAGCCTACCTCTTACCTCTAGTAAGCCCCACACAGTGGGATTGCTGAGAGGTGGACAAAGGCCACGCCCCCTTTCTCCACCACTCTGCAAACTCCGCCCCTGGCGCGTTCTAGTTGGGGATTAAGTCCCCTTGAATACTGAGGGTCCCTGGGGCCAACTAGCCCACCAGGTACCTCCAGTAAGCACCACACAGCTGGATTGCAGAGAGGTGGTCCGAGGCCATGCTCCCTTTTTACACCACGCTGCAAACGCTGCTTCTGGCGCACTGCTGCTCGGAGGATGATGTCCACTTGTGTCCTGACGTCCTCAGGACACAAGAGGACCTCATCGCCCCACCAGCAGTGCACCAGAAGTCGCGTTTGCAGAGTGGTGTAAAAAGGGGCGTGGCCTCGGACCACCTCTCTGCAACGCAGCTCTGTGGCGCTTACTGGAGGTACCTGATGGGCTAGTTGGCCCCCCAGTGACCCTCAGGATTGAAGGGGACTTAATCCCCCAATTTACAACATGCCAGGGGGTGCGTTTGCACACTTGTTATGTCAGGCCCCGCCCCCTCCCTGCACCACTGTGCAAACGCGCCCCCTGGGGCATTGTATGTTGGGGGATTAAGTCCCCTTGAATCCTGAGGGTCCCTGGGGTCCAACTAGCCCACCAGGTACCTCCAGTAAGCGCCACAGAGCTGCGTTGCAAAGAGGTGGTCCGAGGCCACGCCCCTTTTTACACCTCTCTGCAACGCAGCTCTGTGGCGCTTACTGGAGGTATCTGGTGGGCTAGTTGGCCCCCAGAGACCCTCAGGATTCAAGGGTACTTAATCCCCCAACTTAAAACGCGCCACAGGGCGTGTTTGCACACTTGTCACATCAGGCCCCGCCCCCTGCCTGCACCACTGTGCAAACGCGCCCCCTGGCGCGTTGTAAATTGGGGGATTAAGTCCCCTTGAGTCCTGAGGGTCCCTGGGGGCCAACTAGCCCACCAGCTACCTCCAGTAAGCGCCAGAGAGCTGCGTTGCAGAGAGGTGTAAAAAGGGGGTGTGGCCTTGGACCGCCAGTAGGTAATATATATATATTACCTACTGGCGGTCGCCAGTAGGTAGATATAGTTAGAACCTATTATCCATAGGAAAAGCGTTTTTTGTTTTCCCAAAAACGTTGGCGTCGTTTGACGAATCTTCGCGAAATTTTCAAAACTAGTGGGGCGCCCCGGTCAGCTCCTGTCTTGAAAGTTTTGGGGGGATTCGTCAAGCGGGGGCCGAGAAAAAAGGGGGGTCCCAAAACGCGTTTTCCCCATGTTAATTTCCATAGGAAACTTTAGACAAAGCTACAGCCCGAACTGCTGAACGGAATTACACAAAATTTAGCAAAAAGGTAGGTCTTGGTTCAGAAAGAGCCCTTTTTGTTAAATGGTGTAAATCCGTTCAGTAGTTCCTGAGAAATTAAAAAAATAAAAAGTTTCGATATCTGGGCGGAGCCTAACCTCCCGAGCACGAGCTTGCCTCTGATTGGCTGTCAACACTTCAAACCAGGAAGTGTTGGCAGCCATCTTGTGCCTCGGAGGGAAGGAGAAAGAAAAAGGTAAAAATAAGATAAATAAACGAGAAAAGGGGGCAGGGTAAAAACACCCTGACACCCCAGGCCTGCTCAGGGGTCCCACAGTAACCCCCAGGCCCAAAAAAAGCATTTTTTAAATAAAAAAATCGGCCGAATTTGCGCTAGGTGCGCGAATCCGGCCGACAAAAAAAAAAACGAAGAGCGTCTCCCGTTGTATTTAAGCCCCCGGGGGCATGCTAATTTATGTTGCGGGGGCTACGGATTACCGCCCGGGAGCGCATCACTGCATGATTGAGGAACAGAGAGAGGGGGGACGCTCTCTGAGACGGGCAACTCCCTGCCAGTGCCTTGGACTGCAGAGGCGGACAGGGGCTCCCGACCCTGGACCATTGCAGGCTCACTCAGCTGACTTCAAGGAGAAAGGGTCACGCTTCCCCCAGACCTGCCTCCCCGGGAGAAGCCCGGCTGCAGTGGACGGTTCTGCACGGGAAAGACACCAGGCTGCGGTTTAAAGGGCAGCTGTGCGCTAACCGCCCGACTTGCTGATCCAGCAGCTGGGAAGTGGCACCGAGGCGTAGGGATCTTCTGTGGATAATATCTGCCGGGCTAACCCTTTCACTGCAGGGAAGCATTTGAATATTTCCAATTGAAGCCCATCACTGAATCTTTTTCTGGCCAGGATGGTCCTATGCCCGTGTTTTCTGCATGCGTTGCGTGTCTTGTGATGTATTTGCAGGAGGTCGGAGCCCTCGCAGCTGAATCTTCAAAGAGAGCAGACCACCTCTGAGGAGGACATGTGTCGGTCCACCCGAGAAAGTGACCTGACATACACCCACCCCAGTGCCAGCGTTCTGTGGATTACAGAGACCCGAGTTCTAATCCTGGCTTCAGCGTTTAGTTGCGCTGTGTGATCCTGGAAGCACTGTTTCGTTGGCTTGTGTATCCGATGCACTTGGGAGCGCTCTGAAGCTGCAAGTGCCCTTAAGGAAAGAGACGATAGTCCTTGGAAGGAGATGGTCAAATCTGTCAGTCCTATGAAGGATGTGCGAGGTCGTAGATCGATCATTACATATTTATTTATGATCTAATATAGCCACTCTTCTCTCATAGGACGACCCCTCACAAAAACCGAAAATCCCCGCCGCCTAGGACGTGCTGACTGCACCTAAAGCGCTATCATGCTTTGCAATCGAAGTTAAGCGCTATACAAGGACCATTTGCCATAACATAGACCTGACAGACCCCACTCAAAAGCCCAACAGCCCCTCACTTGACTAACATTTTGATCATTCATAGTTGCACACCCTTCCAACACGCCTGATAACTTCCCACAAAAGATGAGTTTTTACACTAACGGATCTGACACCCCCCCACATGACTCACACCCCCTCGGTCTCCGACGCCCATACCCACCCCCCAACAGACCTGACAGCCCACTCCCTCACAAACAATTCACCAAAAGAATCGAAAGGCCAGTCCACCCCCTTGCACCGACCCAGAGGCCCCGAACACTGGAATGACAGGGTTCCGTTCTCTCTAACAAACAAGCATTGGCATAGCCAATAGGTCTCACCTTTGGGACCGTATAAGTGTTTAGCCATGCAACACTTGATGTTGCACCAAGGATATTGTGCTGCATAACTAAATACTTATAAGGTCCCAAAGGCGAGACCTATTGGCTATGCCAATGCTTGTTTTACATGGATTTCACTGAACTACGTGATAAAACCACGTGTTGCACTGAGGGAAGTGCGTTTACTTCACTTGCTGACTTCAAAGCCTAGTGAAGCAGGTAACAAAATAAAGAAATTAAAATCCCCTTATTATGTTGCACGTCGGAATACTGTTTTTCTCACGTGCAACATAATAAGGGGATTTTAATTTCTTTTATTTCCAAACAAAGTATTTGCTTGCTAAACGGCAACGTTGCGTTTATGTTTCTAATTTTTTTAAAACATTGATAGATTTAGTCTGTAAATGTGTTCATCTAGGAGACAGCTATTTTCGAACAAAAAGATAATTTATATAGTCCTACAGAATGGTATCTTTGTTGTGACCAGTATCTGTGAATGTTCTTTTGTCAGAGAGTGAGTGAAGTGGTCTAAATGTAGGGATGCTAAGCTTCACACAGAAACACAACGCTACTTCCCAAGCATTCAAGTTTTGTTTGCTTGTATTACGTCATATTTGCAGGGCTTTTTGCACGTTTTGCAATGATAAGTTTAAAACAGGAGAAAACGTATGCAAATATTTGCATTCTTTAAATAGCTGGTATAGCGGACGTAAAACTATATATTATTGAAACGCCTAAGCGCGACCTTACCATAAACAAATATTACACTTTGTAGGATTGCACTGCAGAGTAGTAGGTTGGCTGGCTGGAAAAATTGATGAAAATAGTAAATGGTGGCTACATAAATAAACCTATGGATGAAATAATGAATGGATGGATAAACAGACACATAATAGATGGCTGAATTGACTGTTGAATGGGTGGGTGGGTGGACAGGTGGCTGAACGGGTTAATAGATAGGTAGGCAGATTTTTTTTTCACCCTGTTGTGATAGGCTCATTAACAATTGTTACGGTACCTGCGAGATGGACATGCACTTTACGCGTATCTCACGTTGTGTAATCTGGTGTACACGGGGCTTTAAGTGGGCTGAAAAAAGTGGGGAGTCCCTGAAAGGAGCGTGGCTTAAACATATACACTAAAATCGAGCACCACTCTGCCCACGTATTTGCACAGAATCCCAACTGCATCTGGCACAAGTGATCACTGCTCTGTGCTATTTGCTGAGAGGCCAAGGATTCAAAGGCTACGTATTCTGAACACCTTTTTGACCTACAGGCACTGACTTCCACAGCTCATTTGTGCCATTTATGAACACCTGGTTATGACTGAATTCAAATTATGCACTAGGCAAGAGTAATGTGCTGCCTGGAAAAAAAAAGTAATACAACATCCAGGAAAAATCAAACACTCGTAGGGAATGCAAGATTAAGCAAAGCTTGTGAAATATAAGCAGCAACAACATAGATCACCTTAACGTTTTTACACCCATCGTTCACAATTAGATGAGTGTTTTTGAATGAAAAGTTAAGGACATGAATACAGGGCCTGAAAGACACCCGTTTAAGTGTCCGGTTTATATTACTAAAGCCCTGGGTGTACGTGTCACTGAATTGATGTTTGTGGATTGAAGCACGAGTTTAATGAGACAGGCAAGGGTGAAGCGAAAAACAAGTTGCGGGCGATAAAAAAGTATTGCGACGCTTTACATAATAAAGGTATTAAAAACTCCTTTTATTTCCAAAGAAAGCATTTGCTTTTTAAATGGCAATATTGCGTTTGTGTGTTTTGAATTGTTTTCTGTTTTAAAACATTGAATGATTTATCTCCTTTGTAGCAGGATGATAGATTAACTTTAGTTTGAGGTTTTTTTATACTGTTCGGGTTGAAGTTCTAAAGGCTGCATTTCCAGAAGAGGAGAGAGAGAAACTGAATGACGACGATGTAGTTAAGAGGTGCGCGATTACCCTCTCCCTGGTAATTGTGTCCAGAGTCCATGTCTGGCAGGGCTCTCTCTGCTCTGAAGCGGTGGGATGGGGTTAGGCGCACAGAGAGGGGTGAACAGCAGTCTGGAGTGAGATCATTTAAGTCATTATAAAATTGCATGTAAAAGGAAACACGCAGAGGGCAGATTTCACAGCTGCTGAAAAAGCGGTTCGTGAAAGTTGGACTGTATTAGCCGAGAGTGAGGACCCGAAGAATGAAGAATCTGCAGAAAGGAAATGTGGACGCCAGGTGGTGGGAAAAGTGGAGCGGCGCAGAACAGTCTCCATGTTCAGTGGGGATACTTTGAGGGGACTGTGCGCTCTCTTTCTGGCAGAAGAGACGGCTGGCTGAGTCACTGATCCCGGAATTCGGATATGCTGATGGAAGGCGAGATTCATGTAAAACAAGCAGGATTAGCCTTCGAAAGACGCCCAAACACGCGTGAATCCTACCAAAGAAGCCCAACAATAAGAAGCGCGAGCAAGACGGAGAGGTGGAGTGAGGCGCGCACGCTTGGGAGAGCAGTCTGCTCTTTTTCGAAGCACACACTCGTGCTTGTGGCGCGCCCCTGCGCGCTCCCGCAAGGTGTATGCCGCCACAAGCACGAGTATGTGCTTCGAAAAAGAGCTGAATGACGGCTAAAGGTCTCCTATGCAGCGCATGCGCGCTGCGTAGGCGAGACCTAAAAAACACTACTGCCCCGCCCCGTGCCCCCGGAGGACTTAGAGAGCCCCTACTTTCTCTCCCAAGGCTTGTTCATTTAAAATGTGTGTGGGGGTGCACATACCTAAGCGCCTCTCCCCTCAAACACACTTTCTGAGAAATGAACGAAGAGAATTGTGTGCGAGTGTGTGTGGGTGGGGGTCTTAGGTAATTATGTGAAACAGAGATTGTGTTTTAGGGCGATATGCGGGGGCTGGTGTGGTGGAGGGCTGATATGGTACAGCCGGCAAACTGAGGCCGGATGTGTTGCTGGGGTTGGGGGGGAGTTGTGGGCAAGCTGAGGCGCTGGTGAGCGGCATATAATGCGGGGTCTGGGTGGGTAGTTACAGTGGGCAGCTCCTCTCAGGGTAGCTGTTCTGGTACTGGTGGTGGCGCTCTGCGGCTGAAGTGGTTCTTGGGGGGCAGATGTGATGAGAAATAATGCTATACCATGAGTACAGGCGTGGCGTGGAGGGGGCTTTTGATGTTCTGTGCCAGATATGCTGGTCGTGAAGGGCGTTTTGGGAGTATGTGTGTGTGGGGGGGGGGTTATTAGCTTGCTTTGAGGACAGATGTGACCGAGCAGATATTTTGATATGGTAGGGAGATGTGTACGGTTAAGAGCAATGTGCTAGGGACCCAGTACAGGCGCAACGTAAAATGTTTGCCCCCACGGATATTCATCAGCCTTGGGATTAATGGGAACCAGGTGATGGGTTAGGAGCCTGATTATCGGTTGGGGCCCGTTGCTCCGCAGGGGCTGCAGACAGTGGCCTGCGTTACGCCCCTGAGTACAGATGTGTTGGTCTGTGGGAGTGCTGGGTAGCGTGAAGGCGTTGAGAGACGAGGTGCGAAGGCGGTTGTGGAGTGCGTGGGAAGAAGAGCTAAAGGTGATGCTGTGTGAGGCAGATGTGCTGAGCCGATTAGAATTTTGTGTGGGTGCAAAGGCTGGTGTGTGTCTGTGTTTGGGAATAACAAGGGGGTGGGGAGTTCACGTTCCACTGTGTGTGTCTGTGTGCGTTTTTGAGGTGCGGACCTATGTGTCGTCCTGAGCGGTAATGTACATGTGTACATGAATCCCTCCCGTGTTTGTGAGTGAGTTTTGGTGGTGTTGCTGTGTGACAAGGCATGAAGTTTGACGTATGCGTGTTTGTGTAATGAGGGTTTGGTATATATATATATATATATATATACAGTGCTTTAAATGGGCCGGTACTCACCGGTACTGAGTACCGGCACTTCTCAGTTTTCTCGCCCTGAGTACCGGAACTTATTTTCGGGCAAGGAGAGTACCGGTACTCCATGAAGCAGCAGGGCTCAGGCCCTGAAGTACGGGTCGTGCAACGCAAAAACTGAAAATTACCCTTTCAGATGGTGCGTGTTTATGTGCTGCTCTGGCTGGCAACAGCCTGTGTATTTCTGCGCTGGGTTGCTCCTGCAGTGTTAGGTTCTCATCAGGCTCGCAATGCCCATTGGGATCAAAGGGCTTCAGACACCCCTCATCCCCCATCGTGTGTGTCAGCCCGGCTGAGACAGCTTCCTGGGCACACACACAGCCGCACCCGAGTACTTCACAGGTCTTTAAAAGACCAATTGCTTTTTAACGAGGCTTTGTTGTTTCTCACCCCTTCTTAGATCCCCCTGCATCTCCAATCTGCATATTGCTGAAAGAATTAGCCCCAACCCCCCCCTGAAATTTGACTCTAGTTGCGCCTCTGGTTCTCATTGGCATCCCAACAAGAATGAGGATATGGTCAGAGGTGCCGAGAGTGGAACTGAAGAACCAGGGTCGAATCCCAACGTCGGCTCATCATCCTGTGATTCTGGCAACTCCCTTAACCAGGGGTCTTAAAAAAAGTAAGCTTTAATGCAAATGTTCTGATTGTCATGTAAAGCGCATAAATGCCAAACGCAAATTCGCGCAATCTCAAACTGCCAAAAATTAGGCTCTGCACGTATGACATAGAAGCTGATGCTTGCCATGTCTCTTATGTAAGGAGGCAATTTGATTTTGCGCAAATTTGGCCCATGGGCGTTCAAGTGCTTTATATGACTATCAGAACATTTGCATTAAAGCTTACTTATGTGGCTATTGTTAAATTCCTGGCTCACAGCCACGCCCACAGACACGCCCCTAACTACCCACCCAGTCTAATTAGTGAGTACCGGCACTTCTATTTTCCCATTTAAAGCACTGTATATATATATATATATATATATATATATATATATATATATATATATTGTAAACTTGTAAGGGAGCGAGGACTGGTGCACCTGCCAGGTGAGGTGTGAAAGTAGGGACCGGTGTGCCTGTGTGTGGCATGGGGTGTGTATGTGGCTGGACAGATGTGCTCGTAGGGATATGTGTGCACACATGGAGCGCGGCATTGCGTGTGAACGGGTGAGAGAATCCTGAGTGTGTGCGTGACGGAGCGCTTGTGCGGGGACAGACGGGCATACCTTCGCGAGAGGCGCGTGTGCGGCTGTGGGTTCGCTTTTAGGGCTGGTGTGTACGCGCTTGAGCGGCTGGGGCCTGTGTGTGTATGTGTGCGAGTCGTCTGGGGAGGGTAGTGACATGCCTGTGTGAAGGGAGGGGATGTGTGTGTGACTGGAGCTACAGGATGATGGACCTATGTGTGTATGCACGCGAGTGTGAGGAGGGAGGTGTTGCTCTTGTGTGTTCGTGTGCATGAGTGTTAGGAGGGAAAAGGTGGCGATGGGCCGCTCTGAGGATGCCTGGCTTTTGCGCCAAATCTGCCGGAGCGCCGAGGGGTAGGGAGCTTAGATACTCACGGTTGTGGCATAAAAATGCCACAATGGAGGAGGAGCGCGGCCGCCTCCTGCAGCACATCCGCCTGCCCCGGGGGTCCGTGTCCGCCCGGCGCCCTGATGGTCCTCCCGGGCGGGGAGCGGAGGGCAGCAGCACCGGGAGGAGGCAGCATTGGCAGCAGCCGCCCCCACTCACTTTCTAAAGCAGCCACTGCAGCTCCCGCGCTCCGGCACACGTCAACCAGCATCCAGGCGAGGCACGAGCAAAGAGCGTGCGAACACACTTGAGCGCTGAATGGCTGTGCGTGCACACAGAAAAGTGCACACACTTCAGAGAGATAATCTCGAAAGTGTGCACAAAGGCAGGCACTTCTGAGCAGAGAGCGTGCACCCGCGAGCAAAGAGCATGCAAACATAAGTAACACACAGAGGATACACACCTTCCAAAGAGAGAGCATGTGAAGTGTGCACATACCGACGTTAGCATGCCTAGACAGGCGAGGCGAATGCATGCACGTGCTCAGTGACCGTGCCTGCACCAAGTAGGGTGACCAACTGGCATGGGTGCAAATTCAGGACGGTGAGTATAAAAATTCAGGACAAAAATTCAGGACAGGAGGTCAAAATTCAGGACAAAACATCGGGACAAAAGGTAAGTTTTACAGACACATCAGAGGAGGTTGCAGAATAGTATATAAGTAAGCCCATCCATATCCAAACATATTCAACCATTTGCAAACCAATCCATCATGTATCCTTCCATCCATCATTTCACACATCCATCCCTCCATCCACCCTTTCACTCATCCATCCACTCTTTCACCCTATCCATTCGTACACTCATCCATCAACTCTTCCACCCATCCATCCACTCATCCATCCAGCCATTTACCCTTTCACCCATCCAGCCATCCTTTCACTTACTCATCCATCCACCCAGTCACTCATCCTTCCACCCACTCATCCTTTCTGTCATCCATCCATCCTCCCTTTCTCTCTCCATCGATCCTTTCACTTAGCTATCCTTCCTTCCATCCATCCACCCACCCATCCATCTACTCATCCACTCATGAATCCATCCATTGACCCTATCACTCATCCACTCTTTCACTTCTTCACTCATCTATCCATCCTTTTGCCCATCTATCCTCTCTTTCACTCACTCATCCATCCTTACATCCACCCTTTCACTCATCCGTCCATCCATTCACCCTTTCACTTATCAATGCATCAATCCATCCATCATTTCACTCATCCATCCACCCATTCACCTGCCCATCATCCACCCTTTTACTCATCCATCCATCCTTTAACTTATCCATCCACACTTTTACCCAGCCATCTACCCTTCCACCCATACATCCATCTATTTACCTTTTCTCTCATCTATCCTTCCACTCATTCATCCATACATATATCCTTTCTCTCATTATCCATCCATTCACCCTTTCATTCATCCATTCACCCTTTCACTAATCCACCCAGCCATCCATCCCTCCCTTCATTTACTCACTCGCCCAGCTTTTCATATTAATTATGAGCTGAGCCTTTGTCTGCTGAGTTGCAGACAGAAGAGGCCCATCAAGAATTTCACCCTTGCTGTAGTTCCTAAAGCAAGGGGTGGGGTGGGGGTAGGGTTCACTATGCCCCTGCACATAGGCAATCTGAGAAAGTGGAAGTCATGAGTCATGCATGATGCACAGTGCCTTGCCATGTGGTGGCTGTGACATGGTGGTGTTTCCAGGGCTTTAAGTGGAATGAAAAAACTGGGGTTGGGTCTCTCCAAAGGGGGTATTTGATGTAATTAAGGGAATAGCTTAAAACACCCAAGCCAAAAATCTGTGCTTAGTATAGTGTGCCTCCCGACTGGTATTTTGCCTCTTCTGTCATTCTATCCAGATATATAACACAACAAGTAACGTTACACCTACAACAAGCGAGAACTTTTGGCTTTGTCAATGGTTGTTAGTTGCAGAAAATAAAAAAGCAGCAACCATGGCTTCGTTTAATATAATATTGAAAATGCATCAGTTGTAAGATGATGAGACTGTGAAAGAACTCTAGACCCATCTTTTTAACTTCTTTCACCGTCTTCCATCTGACAGAATGCCCTGCCCTAGGCCAAGGCTGGGGGAGGCCCATCACATGCTTTGCAGCCCACACTGGCCCATTGTCATTCTGTATGTGGCAATCAGCCGCATACAGAATGACAAAGGGCAGGTGGGGCTGCTCTTGTGCTCCGAGGATGAGTGCAGGCAGCCCCATCAAGGAGTTGAGGCTTCATGCAGGGGAACAGTGCTGTTCCCTGCAATGCTTAAAATTACGGACAAAAGGCGTGGGTAAAAGGGATCATCATGGACAACGGACATGAGATCCAAATTACGGACGGTCCATGAAATTTGCGGACGGTTGGTCACCCTAGCACCAAGGTGAGTGCACACCTTCAAAAGAGATGACGTCAAGAGTGTGCACATCACGAAGTTAGATTTCATGCACCGACGATCTGAGTGCGTGCACACGAGATCAGTGAGTGTGTGCACCAAGTTCAGTAGTACACAGCTGGCAATAAGATGATGTCAAGCATTTACACATATCTATCTACAAGACCATGCACACAAGGACAGAGAGCTACCCATAAGCTAGCATTGAATGCGTATATACTCACACATGTACTCCAAGAAGATCTCAAGAGTGCACTGTGAACAATACGAAGAGAACGTACACGTGCACAGGAGCAGCGAATGGGCACACACACTGCAGAGTACATACTCTGGTATGTCAAATCCCGAGAAAGGGTACTGAAATGCGAATGTACGCAACAGCAGCGCACGTGCACATAGGAGTGGTGAATCTGGATGCATCCTACGGAGTGCAAGACACCGGTGAAATGATTTTAAGTGTGTGTATACCAGGAGAGCAAACACTTTTTCGAGAGTGTGCACACAACTAAATGGACGTGAAAAGTTTTATCCATAAGCTCACACGAGGCATACTAGTTAAAGAAGTGTTTGCAATGTAATAGGTTTCGCATTTGCGAGAATTAGAGCTATTGGCGTTGTAAATGCAAAAGTTTTTTACTAATGTTTTTTGGAGTGGAGTGGATGTACGTTGTCTGTAGTGGAATTATGTGGTATGTTGTGCAGTGAAATTATGTGGATAGAAAGTATGTGGTATTTAGTGTATAGGAATTATGTAGAGTGGGATTGTGTGTTATGGAGAGTAATTATGTGGCATTTCTGTTGCTTCTTTCTGCACGTTTCTTTCTTTTTCTGCACTTCTCTTGACCTCATTCTGCAAATCTCATGTACTATCTGCACCTCTCTTCCCTCTTTCTGCACATCTGTTGCATCTTTCTGCACCTCATTTGCTTCTTTCTGCACCCATGTTGTCTCTTTCTGCACTCGTCTTCCCTCTTTCTGTACCTTTCCAGCCTGTTTTTGCATCTCACTTGCTTCTTTCTGCACTTTTCTTGCTTCTTTCTACACCTCTGTTGCTTCTTTCAGTAATTCTCTTGCCTCTTTGTGCACTTCTCTTGCCTGTGTCTGCACTTCTCTTGCCTCTTTCTGCACCCCTGTTGCTTCATTCTGCACTTTCCATGCTTGCATCTGTCTTGCTTCTTTCTGCACCCCTGTTGTCTCTTTATGTACCTCTTTTGCCTCTTTCTGCACTTTTCTTGCCTTTTTCTGCACCTCTCTTCCCTCTTTCTGCACGTTGTTTGCCTCTTTCTGCACCTCATTTGCTTCTTTCTGCACCCCTTTTGTCTCTTTTTGCACTCGTCTTCCCTCTTTCTGTACCTTTCCTGCCTGTTTTTGCATCTCACTTGCCTCTTTCTTCACTTTGATTGCTTCTTTCTACACCTCTGTTGCTACTTTCAGCAATTATCTTGCCTCTTTGTGCACTTCTCTTGCCTGTATCTGCACCTCTCTTGCCTCTTTTTGCACATCTGTTGGCTCTTTCTGCACCTCACTTGCTCCTTTCTCGACTTCTCTTGCCTCTTTCTGCACCCTTGTTGCTTCATTCTGCACTTTCCATGCTTCTTTCTGCACCTGTCTTGCTTCTTTCAGCACACCTGTTGTCTCTTTATGTACCTCATTTGCCTCTTTCTGCACTTTTCTTGCGTTTTTCTGCACTTCTCTTCCCTCTTTCTGCACATCTGTTGCCTCTTTCTGCACCTCATTTACTTCTTTCTGCACCCCTGTTGTCTCTTTCTGCACTCGTCTTACCTCTTTCTGTACATTTCCTGCTTGTTTTTGCATCCCACTTGCCTCTTTCTGCGCTTTTCTTGCTTCTTTCTACACCTCTGTTGCTTCTTTCAGCAATTCTCTTGCCTCTTTGTGCACTTGTCTTGCCTGTTTCTGCACATCTCTTGCCTCTTTCCGCACCCCTGTTGCTTCATTCTGCACTTCCCATGCTTCTTTCTGCACCTGTCTTGCTTCTTTCTGCACCCATGTTCTCTCTTTATGTATCTCATTTGCCTCTTTCTCCACTTTTCTTGCCTTTTTCTGCACCTCTCTTCCTTCTTTCTGCACGTCTGTTGCCTCTTTCTGCACCTCATGTGCTTCTTTCTGCACCCCTGTTGTCTCTTTCTGTACTCGTCTTCCCTCTTTCTGTACCATTCCTGCCTGTTTTTGCATCTCACTTGCCTCTTTCTGCACTTTTCTTGCTTCTTTCTCCACCTCTGTTGCTTCTTTCAGCAATTCCCTTGCCTGTTTCTGCACCTCTCTTTGCTTCTTTTTGCACATCTGTTGGCTCTTTCTGCACCTCACTTGCTCCTTTCTACACTTCTCTTGCCTCTTTCTGCACCCCTGTTGCTTCATTCTGCACTTTCCATGCTTCTTTCTGCACCTGTCTTGCTTCTTTCTGCACCCCTGTTGTCTCTTTATGTACCTCTTTTGACTCTTTCTGCACTTTTCTTGCCTTTTTCTGCACCTCTCTTCCCACATTCTGCACATCTGTTGCCTCTTTCTACACCCCATTTGCTTCTTTCTGCACCCCTGTTGTATCTTTCTGCACTTGTCTTCCCTCTTTCTGTACCTTTCCTGCCTGTTTTTCTCCTCACTTGCCTCTTTCTGCACTTTTCTTGCTTCTTCCTACACCTCTGTTGCTTCTTTCAGCAATTCTCTTGCCTCTTTGTGCGCATCTCTTGCCTGTTTCTGCACTTCTCTTGCCTCTTTCTGCACCCCTGTTGCTTCATTCTGCACATTCCATGCTTCTTTCTGCACCTGTCTTGCTTCTTTCAGCACACCTGTTGTCTCTTTATGTACCTCATTTGCCTCTTTCTGCACTTTTCTTGCGTTTTTCTGCACCTCTCTTCCCTCTTTCTGCACATCTGTTGCCTCTTTCTGCACCTCATTTACTTCTTTCTGCACCCCTGTTGTCTCTTTCTGCACTCGTCTTCCCTCTTTCTGTACATTTCCTGCCTGTTTTTGCATCCCACTTGCCTCTTTCTGCACTTTTCTTGCTTCTTTTTCACCTCTGTTGCTTCTTTCAGCAATTCTCTTGCCTCTTTGTGCACTTGTCTTGCCTGTTTCTGCACATCTCTTGCCTCTTTCCGCACCCCTGTTGCTTCATTCTGCACTTCCCATGCTTCTTTCTGCACCTGTCTTGCTTCTTTCTGCACCCATGTTCTCTCTTTATGTATCTCATTTGCCTCTTTCTCCACTTTTCTTGCCTTTTTCTGCACCTCTCTTCCCTCTTTCTGCACGTCTGTTGCCTCTTTCTGCACCTCATGTGCTTGTTTCTGCACCCCTGTTGTCTCTTTCTGAACTCGTCTTCCCTCTTTCTGTACCATTCCTGCCTGTTTTTGCATCTCACTTGCCTCTTTCTGCACTTTTCTTGCTTCTTTCTCCACCTCTGTTGCTTCTTTCAGCAATTCCCTTGCCTGTTTCTGCACCTCTCTTTGCTTCTTTTTGCACATCTGTTGGCTCTTTCTGCACCTCACTTGCTCCTTTCTACACTTCTCTTGCCTCTTTCTGCACCCCTGTTGCTTCATTCTGCACTTTCCATGCTTCTTTCTGCACCTGTCTTGCTTCTTTCTGCACCCCTGTTGTCTCTTTATGTACCTCTTTTGACTCTTTCTGCACTTTTCTTGCCTTTTTCTGCACCTCTCTTCCCACATTCTGCACGTCTGTTGCCTCTTTCTACACCCCATTTGCTTCTTTCTGCACCCCTGTTGTATCTTTCTGCACTTGTCTTCCCTCTTTCTGTACCTTTCCTGCCTGTTTTTCTCCTCACTTGCCTCTTTCTGCACTTTTCTTGCTTCTTCCTACACCTCTGTTGCTTCTTTCAGCAATTCTCTTGCCTCTTTGTGCGCATCTCTTGCCTGTTTCTGCACTTCTCTTGCCTCTTTCTGCACCCCTGTTGCTTCATTCTGCACATTCCATGCTTCTTTCTGCACCTGTCTTGCTTCTTTCAGCACACCTGTTGTCTCTTTATGTACCTCATTTGCCTCTTTCTGCACTTTTCTTGCGTTTTTCTGCACCTCTCTTCCCTCTTTCTGCACATCTGTTGCCTCTTTCTGCACCTCATTTACTTCTTTCTGCACCCCTGTTGTCTCTTTCTGCACTCGTCTTCCCTCTTTCTGTACATTTCCTGCCTGTTTTTGCATCCCACTTGCCTCTTTCTGCACTTTTCTTGCTTCTTTTTCACCTCTGTTGCTTCTTTCAGCAATTCTCTTGCCTCTTTGTGCACTTGTCTTGCCTGTTTCTGCACATATCTTGCCTCTTTCCGCACCCTTGTTGCTTCATTCTGCACTTTCCATGCTTCTTTCTGCACCTGTCTTGCTTCTTTCTGCACCCCTGTTGTCTCTATATGTACCTCTTTTGTCTCTTTCTGCACTTTTCTTGCCTTTATCTGCACCTTTCTTCCCTCTTTCTGCATGTCTGTTGCCTCTTTCTGCACCTCATGTGCTTCTTTCTGCATCCCTGTTGTTTCTTTCTGTACTCGTCTTCCCTCTTTCTGTACCTTTCCTGCCTGTTTTTGAATCTCACTTGCCTATTTCTGCACTTTTCTTGCTTCTTTCTACACCTCTGTTGCTTCTTTCAGCAATTCTCTTGCCTGTTTCTGCACCTCTCTTGCCTCTTTTTGCACCTCTGTTGGCTCTTTCTGCACCTCACTTGCTCCTTTTTAAACTTCTCTTGCCTCTTTCTGCACCCCTGTTGCTTCATTCTGCACTTTCCATGCTTCTTTCTGCACCTGTCTTGCTTCTTTCTGCACCCCTGTTGTCTCTTTATGTACCTCTTTTGACTCTTTCTGCATTTTTCTTGCCTTTTTCTGCACCTCTCTTCTCTCATTCTGCACGTCTGTTGCCTCTTTCTACACCCCATTTGCTTCTTTCTGCACCCCTGTTGTCTCTTTCTGCACTTGTCTTCCCTCTTTCTGTACCTTTCCTGCCTGTTTTTCTCCTCACTTGCCTCTTTCTGCACTTTTCTTGCTTCTTCCTACACCTCTGTTGCTTCTTTCAGCAATTCTCTTGCCTCTTTGTGCGCATCTCTTGCCTGTTTCTGCACTTCTCTTGCCTCTTTCTGCACCCCTGTTGCTTCATTCTGCACTTTCCATGCTTCTTTCTGCACCTGTCTTGCTTCTTTCTGCACCCCTGTTGTCTCTTTATGTACCTCTTTTGACTCTTTCTGCACCTCTCTTCCCTCTTTATGCACGTCTGTTGCCTCTTTCTGCACCTCATTTGCTTCTTTCTGCACCTCATTTGCTTCTTTCTGCACCCCTGTTGTCTCTTTCTGCACTCGTCTTCCCTCTTTATGTACCTTTCCTGCCTGTTTTTGCATCTCACTTGCCTCTTTCTACACTTTTCTTGCTTCTTTCTACACCTCTGTTGCTTCTTTCAGCAATTCTCTTGCCTCTTTGTGCACTTCTCTTGCCTGTTTCTGCACTTCTCTTGCCTCTTTCTGCACCCCTGTTGCTTCATTCTGCACTTTCCATGCTTCTTTCTGCACCGGTCTTGCTTCTTTCTGCACCCCTGTTGTCTCTCTATGTACCTCTTTTGCCTCTTTCTGCACTTTTCTTGCCTTTTTCTGCACCTCTCTTCCCTCTTTCTGCACGTCTGTTGCCTCTTTCTGCACCTAATTTGCTTCTTTGTACACCCCTGTTGTCTCTTTCAGCACTCGTCTTCCCTCTTTCTGTACCTTTGCTGCCTGTTTTTGCATCTCACTTGCCTCTTTCTGCACTTTTCTTGCTTCTTTCTACACCTCTGTTGCTTCTTTCAGCAATTCTTTTGCCTCTTTGTGGACTTCTCTTGCCGGTTTCTGCACCTCTCTTGCCTCTTTTTGCACCTCTGTTGGCTCTTTCTGCACCTCACTTGCTCCTTTCTACACTTCTCTTGCCTCTTTCTGCACCCCTGTTGCTTCATTCTGCACTTTCTATGCTTCTTTCTGCACCTGTCTTGCTTCTTTCTGCACCCCTGTTGTCTCTTAATGTACCTCTTTTGCCTCTTTCTGTACTTTTCTTGCCTTTGTCTGCACATCTCTTCCCTCTGTCTGCACGTCTGTTGCCTCATTCTGCACCTCATTTGCTTCTTTCTGCACCCCTGTTGTCTCTTTATGCACTTGTCTTCCCTCTTTCTGTACCTTTCCTGCCTGTTTTTGCATCCCACTTGCCTCTTTCTGCACTTTTCTTCCTTCTTTCTACACCTCTGTTGCTTCTTTCACCAATTCTCTTGCCTCTTTGTGTACTTCTCTCGCCTGTTTCTACACTTCTCTTACCTCTTTCTGCACCCCGTTGCTTCATTCTGCACTTTCCATGCTTCTTTCTGCACCTGTCTTGCTTCTTTCTGTACCCCTGTTGTTTATTTATGTACCTCTTTTGCCTCTTTCTGCACTTTTCTTGGCTTTTTCTGCACTTCTCATCCCTCTTTCTGCATGTCTGTTTCCTCTTTCTTCACCTCATTTGCTTCTTTCTGCACCCCTGTTGTCTCTTTCTGTACTCGTCTTCCCTCTTTCTGTACCTTTCCTGCCTGCTTTTGCATCTCACTTGCCTCTTTCTGCACTGTTCTTGCTTCTTTCTACACCTCTGTTGCTTCTTTCAGTGATTCTCTTGCCTCTTTATGCACTTCTCTTGCCTGTTTCTGGACCTCTCTTGCTTCTTTTTGCACCTCTGTTGGCTCTTTCTGCACCTCACTTGCTCCTTTCTACACTTCTCTTGCCTCTTTCTGCACCCCTGTTGCTTCATTCTGCACTTTCCATGCTTCTTTCTGCACGTGTCTTGCTTCTTTCTGCACCCCTGTTGTCTCTTTATGTACCTCTTTTGCCTCTTTCTGCACTTTTCTTGCTTTTTTCTACACCTCTGTTGCTTCTTTCAGCAATTCTCTTGCCTCTTTGTGCACTTGTCTTGCCTGTTTCTGCACATCTCTTGCCTCTTTCCGCACCCATGTTGCTTCATTCTGCACTTTCCATGCTTCTTTCTGCACCTGTCTTGCTTCTTTCTGCACCCCTGTTGTCTCTATATGTACCTCTTTTGTCTCTTTCTGCACTTTTCTTGCCTTTATGTGCACCTCTCTTCCCTCTTTCTGCATGTCTGTTGCCTCTTTCTGCACCTCATGTGCTTCTTTCTGCATCCCTGTTGTTTCTTTCTGTACTCGTCTTCCCTCTTTCTGTACCTTTCCTGCCTGTTTTTGAATCTCACTTGCCTATTTCTGCACTTTTCTTGCTTCTTTCTACACCTCTGTTGCTTCTTTCAGCAATTCTCTTGCCTGTTTCTGCACCTCTCTTGCCTCTTTTTGCACCTCTGTTGGCTCTTTCTGCACCTCACTTGCTCCTTTTTAAACTTCTCTTGCCTCTTTCTGCACCCCTGTTGCTTCATTCTGCACTTTCCATGCTTCTTTCTGCACCTGTCTTGCTTCTTTCTGCACCCCTGTTGTCTCTTTATGTACCTCTTTTGACTCTTTCTGCACTTTTCTTGCCTTTTTCTGCACCTCTCTTCCTTCATTCTGCACGTCTGTTGCCTCCTTCTTCACCCCATTTGCTTCTTTCTGCACCCCTGTTGTCTCTTTCTGCACTTGTCTTCCCTCTTTCTGTACCTTTCCTGCCTGTTTTTCTCCTCACTTGCCTCTTTCTGCACTTTTCTTGCTTCTTCCTACACCTCTGTTGCTTCTTTCAGCAATTCTCTTGCCTCTTTGTGCGCATCTCTTGCCTGTTTCTGCACTTCTCTTGCCTCTTTCTGTACCCCTGTTGCTTCATTCTGCACTTTCCATGCTTCTTTCTGCACCTGTCTTGCTTCTTTCTGCACCCCTGTTGTCTCTTTATGTACCTCTTTTGACTCTTTCTGCACCTCTCTTCCCTCTTTATGCACGTCTGTTGCCTCTTTCTGCACCTCATTTGCTTCTTTCTGCACCTCATTTGCTTCTTTCTGCACCCCTGTTGTATCTTTCTGCACTCGTCTTCCCTCTTTCTGTACCTTTCCTGCCTGTTTTTGCATCTCACTTGCCTCTTTCTTCACTTTTCTTGCTTCTTTCTACACCTCTGTTGCTTCTTTCAGCAATTCTCTTGCCTCTTTGTGCACTTCTCTTGCCTGTTTCTGCACTTCTCTTGCCTCTTTCTGCACCCCTGTTGCTTTATTCTGCACTTTCCATGCTTCTTTCTGCACCGGTCTTGCTTCTTTCTGCACCCCTGTTGTCTCTCTATGTACCTCTTTTGCCTCTTTCTGCACTTTTCTTGCCTTTTTCTGCACCTCTCTTCCCTCTTTCTGCACGTCTGTTCCCTCTTTCTGCACCTCATTTGCTTCTTTGTACACCCCTGTTGTCTCTTTCAGCACTCGTCGTCCCTCTTTCTGTACCTTTGCTGCCTGTTTTTGTATCTCACTTGCCTCTTTCTGCACTTTTCTTGCTTCTTTCTACACCTCTGTTGCTTCTTTCAGCAATTCTCTTGCCTCTTTGTGGAATTCTCTTGCCGGTTTCTTCACCTCTCTTGCCTCTTTTTGCACCTCTGTTGGCTCTTTCTGCACCTCACTTGCTCCTTTCTACACTTCTCTTGCCTCTTTCTGCACCCCTGTTGCTTCATTCTGCACTTTCTATGCTTCTTTCTGCACCTGTCTTGCTTCTTTCTGCACCCCTGTTGTCTCTTAATGTACCTCTTTTGCCGCTTTCTGCACTTTTCTTGCCTTTGTCTGCACCTCTCTTCCCTCTGTCTGCACGTCTGTTGCCTCATTCTGCACCTCATTTGCTTCTTTCTGCACCCCTGTTGTCTCTTTATGCACTCGTCTTCCCTCTTTCTGTACCTTTCCTGCCTGTTTTTGCATCCCACTTGCCTCTTTCTGCACTTTTCTTGCTTCTTTCTACACCTCTGTTGCTTCTTTCACCAATTCTCTTGCCTCTTTGTGTACTTCTCTCGCCTGTTTCTGCACTTCTCTTGCCTCTTTCTGCACCCCTGTTGCTTCATTCTGCACTTTCCATGCTTCTTTCTGCACCTGTCTTGCTTCTTTCTGTACCCCTGTTGTTTATTTATGTACCTCTTTTGCCTCTTTCTGCACTTTTCTTGGCTTTTTCTGCACCTCTCATCCCTCTTTCTGCACTTCTGTTTCCTCTTTCTTCACCTCATTTGCTTCTTTCTGCACCCGTTGTCTCTTTCTGTACTCGTCTACCCTCTTTCTGTACCATTCCTGCCTGTTTTTGCATCTCACTTGCCTCTTTCTGCATTTTTCTTGCTTCTTTCTACACCTCTGTTGCTTCTTTCACCAATTCTCTTGCCTCTTTGTGTACTTCTCTCGCCTGTTTCTGCACTTCTCTTGCCTCTTTCTGCACCCCTGTTGCTTCATTCTGCACTTTCCATGCTTCTTTCTGCACCTGTCTTGCTTCTTTCTGTACCCCTGTTGTTTATTTATGTACCTCTTTTGCCTCTTTCTGCACTTTTCTTGGCTTTTTATGCACCTCTCATCCCTCTTTCTGCACTTCTGTTTCCTCTTTCTTCACCTCATTTGCTTCTTTCTGCACCCGTTGTCTCTTTCTGTACTCGTCTACCCTCTTTCTGTACCATTCCTGCCTGTTTTTGCATCCCACTTGCCTCTTTCTGCACTTTCCATGCTTCTTTCTGCACCGGTCTTGCTTCTTTCTGCACCCCTGTTGTCTCTCTATGTACCTCTTTTGCCTCTTTCTGCACTTTTCTTGCCTTTTTCTGCACCTCTCTTCCCTCTTTCTGCACGTCTGTTGCCTCTTTCTGCACCTAATTTGCTTCTTTGTACACCCCTGTTGTCTCTTTCAGCACTCGTCTTCCCTCTTTCTGTACCTTTGCTGCCTGTTTTTGCATCTCACTTGCCTCTTTCTGCACTTTTCTTGCTTCTTTCTACACCTCTGTTGCTTCTTTCAGCAATTCTTTTGCCTCTTTGTGGACTTCTCTTGCCGGTTTCTGCACCTCTCTTGCCTCTTTTTGCACCTCTGTTGGCTCTTTCTGCACCTCACTTGCTCCTTTCTACACTTCTCTTGCCTCTTTCTGCACCCCTGTTGCTTCATTCTGCACTTTCTATGCTTCTTTCTGCACCTGTCTTGCTTCTTTCTGCACCCCTGTTGTCTCTTAATGTACCTCTTTTGCCTCTTTCTGTACTTTTCTTGCCTTTGTCTGCACATCTCTTCCCTCTGTCTGCACGTCTGTTGCCTCATTCTGCACCTCATTTGCTTCTTTCTGCACCCCTGTTGTCTCTTTATGCACTTGTCTTCCCTCTTTCTGTACCTTTCCTGCCTGTTTTTGCATCCCACTTGCCTCTTTCTGCACTTTTCTTCCTTCTTTCTACACCTCTGTTGCTTCTTTCACCAATTCTCTTGCCTCTTTGTGTACTTCTCTCGCCTGTTTCTACACTTCTCTTACCTCTTTCTGCACCCCCGTTGCTTCATTCTGCACTTTCCATGCTTCTTTCTGCACCTGTCTTGCTTCTTTCTGTACCCCTGTTGTTTATTTATGTACCTCTTTTGCCTCTTTCTGCACTTTTCTTGGCTTTTTCTGCACTTCTCATCCCTCTTTCTGCATGTCTGTTTCCTCTTTCTTCACCTCATTTGCTTCTTTCTGCACCCCTGTTGTCTCTTTCTGTACTCGTCTTCCCTCTTTCTGTACCTTTCCTGCCTGCTTTTGCATCTCACTTGCCTCTTTCTGCACTGTTCTTGCTTCTTTCTACACCTCTGTTGCTTCTTTCAGTGATTCTCTTGCCTCTTTATGCACTTCTCTTGCCTGTTTCTGGACCTCTCTTGCTTCTTTTTGCACCTCTGTTGGCTCTTTCTGCACCTCACTTGCTCCTTTCTACACTTCTCTTGCCTCTTTCTGCACCCCTGTTGCTTCATTCTGCACTTTCCATGCTTCTTTCTGCACGTGTCTTGCTTCTTTCTGCACCCCTGTTGTCTCTTTATGTACCTCTTTTGCCTCTTTCTGCACTTTTCTTGCTTTTTTCTACACCTCTGTTGCTTCTTTCAGCAATTCTCTTGCCTCTTTGTGCACTTGTCTTGCCTGTTTCTGCACATCTCTTGCCTCTTTCCGCACCCATGTTGCTTCATTCTGCACTTTCCATGCTTCTTTCTGCACCTGTCTTGCTTCTTTCTGCACCCCTGTTGTCTCTATATGTACCTCTTTTGTCTCTTTCTGCACTTTTCTTGCCTTTATGTGCACCTCTCTTCCCTCTTTCTGCATGTCTGTTGCCTCTTTCTGCACCTCATGTGCTTCTTTCTGCATCCCTGTTGTTTCTTTCTGTACTCGTCTTCCCTCTTTCTGTACCTTTCCTGCCTGTTTTTGAATCTCACTTGCCTATTTCTGCACTTTTCTTGCTTCTTTCTACACCTCTGTTGCTTCTTTCAGCAATTCTCTTGCCTGTTTCTGCACCTCTCTTGCCTCTTTTTGCACCTCTGTTGGCTCTTTCTGCACCTCACTTGCTCCTTTTAAACTTCTCTTGCCTCTTTCTGCACCCCTGTTGCTTCATTCTGCACTTTCCATGCTTCTTTCTGCACCTGTCTTGCTTCTTTCTGCACCCCTGTTGTCTCTTTATGTACCTCTTTTGACTCTTTCTGCACTTTTCTTGCCTTTTTCTGCACCTCTCTTCCTTCATTCTGCACGTCTGTTGCCTCCTTCTTCACCCCATTTGCTTCTTTCTGCACCCCTGTTGTCTCTTTCTGCACTTGTCTTCCCTCTTTCTGTACCTTTCCTGCCTGTTTTTCTCCTCACTTGCCTCTTTCTGCACTTTTCTTGCTTCTTCCTACACCTCTGTTGCTTCTTTCAGCAATTCTCTTGCCTCTTTGTGCGCATCTCTTGCCTGTTTCTGCACTTCTCTTGCCTCTTTCTGTACCCCTGTTGCTTCATTCTGCACTTTCCATGCTTCTTTCTGCACCTGTCTTGCTTCTTTCTGCACCCCTGTTGTCTCTTTATGTACCTCTTTTGACTCTTTCTGCACCTCTCTTCCCTCTTTATGCACGTCTGTTGCCTCTTTCTGCACCTCATTTGCTTCTTTCTGCACCTCATTTGCTTCTTTCTGCACCCCTGTTGTATCTTTCTGCACTCGTCTTCCCTCTTTCTGTACCTTTCCTGCCTGTTTTTGCATCTCACTTGCCTCTTTCTTCACTTTTCTTGCTTCTTTCTACACCTCTGTTGCTTCTTTCAGCAATTCTCTTGCCTCTTTGTGCACTTCTCTTGCCTGTTTCTGCACTTCTCTTGCCTCTTTCTGCACCCCTGTTGCTTTATTCTGCACTTTCCATGCTTCTTTCTGCACCGGTCTTGCTTCTTTCTGCACCCCTGTTGTCTCTCTATGTACCTCTTTTGCCTCTTTCTGCACTTTTCTTGCCTTTTTCTGCACCTCTCTTCCCTCTTTCTGCACGTCTGTTCCCTCTTTCTGCACCTCATTTGCTTCTTTGTACACCCCTGTTGTCTCTTTCAGCACTCGTCGTCCCTCTTTCTGTACCTTTGCTGCCTGTTTTTGTATCTCACTTGCCTCTTTCTGCACTTTTCTTGCTTCTTTCTACACCTCTGTTGCTTCTTTCAGCAATTCTCTTGCCTCTTTGTGGAATTCTCTTGCCGGTTTCTTCACCTCTCTTGCCTCTTTTTGCACCTCTGTTGGCTCTTTCTGCACCTCACTTGCTCCTTTCTACACTTCTCTTGCCTCTTTCTGCACCCCTGTTGCTTCATTCTGCACTTTCTATGCTTCTTTCTGCACCTGTCTTGCTTCTTTCTGCACCCCTGTTGTCTCTTAATGTACCTCTTTTGCCGCTTTCTGCACTTTTCTTGCCTTTGTCTGCACCTCTCTTCCCTCTGTCTGCACGTCTGTTGCCTCATTCTGCACCTCATTTGCTTCTTTCTGCACCCCTGTTGTCTCTTTATGCACTCGTCTTCCCTCTTTCTGTACCTTTCCTGCCTGTTTTTGCATCCCACTTGCCTCTTTCTGCACTTTTCTTGCTTCTTTCTACACCTCTGTTGCTTCTTTCACCAATTCTCTTGCCTCTTTGTGTACTTCTCTCGCCTGTTTCTGCACTTCTCTTGCCTCTTTCTGCACCCCTGTTGCTTCATTCTGCACTTTCCATGCTTCTTTCTGCACCTGTCTTGCTTCTTTCTGTACCCCTGTTGTTTATTTATGTACCTCTTTTGCCTCTTTCTGCACTTTTCTTGGCTTTTTCTGCACCTCTCATCCCTCTTTCTGCACTTCTGTTTCCTCTTTCTTCACCTCATTTGCTTCTTTCTGCACCCGTTGTCTCTTTCTGTACTCGTCTACCCTCTTTCTGTACCATTCCTGCCTGTTTTTGCATCTCACTTGCCTCTTTCTGCATTTTTCTTGCTTCTTTCTACACCTCTGTTGCTTCTTTCACCAATTCTCTTGCCTCTTTGTGTACTTCTCTCGCCTGTTTCTGCACTTCTCTTGCCTCTTTCTGCACCCCTGTTGCTTCATTCTGCACTTTCCATGCTTCTTTCTGCACCTGTCTTGCTTCTTTCTGTACCCCTGTTGTTTATTTATGTACCTCTTTTGCCTCTTTCTGCACTTTTCTTGGCTTTTTATGCACCTCTCATCCCTCTTTCTGCACTTCTGTTTCCTCTTTCTTCACCTCATTTGCTTCTTTCTGCACCCGTTGTCTCTTTCTGTACTCGTCTACCCTCTTTCTGTACCATTCCTGCCTGTTTTTGCATCCCACTTGCCTCTTTCTGCACTTTTCTTGCTTCTTTCTACACCTCTGTTGCTTCTTTCACCAATTCTCTTGCCTCTATGTGTACTTCTCTCGCCTGTTTCTGCACCTCTCTTTCCTCTTTTTGCACCTGTGTTGGCTCTTTCTGCACCTGTCTTGCTTCTTTCTGCACCCCTGTTGTCTCTTTATGTACTTCTTTTGCCTCTTTCTTCACTTTTCTTGCCTTTTTCTGCACCTCTCTTCCCTCTTTCGTCTGTTGCCTCTTTCTGCACCTCATTTGCTTCACTCTGCACCCCTGTTGTCTCTTTCTGCACTCGTCTTTCCTCTTTCTGTAACTTTCCTGCCTGTTTTTGCATCTCACTTGCCTCTTTCTGCACTTTTGTTGCTTCTTTCTACAGCTCTGTTGCTTCTTTCAGCGATTCTCTTGCCTCTTTGTGCACTTCCCTTGACTGTTTCTGCACTTCTCTGGCCTCTTTCTGCATCCCTGTTGCTTGATTCTGCACTTTCCATGCTTCTTTCTGCACCTGTCTTGCTTCTTTCTGCACCCCTGTGTTCTCTTTATGTACCTCTTTTGCCTCTTTCTGCACTTTTCTTGCCTTTTTCTGCACCTCTCTTCCCTCTTTCTGCAAGTCTGTTGCCTCTTTCTGCACCTCATTTGCTTCTTTCTGCCCCCCTGTTGTCTCTTTATACACTCGTCTTTCCTCTTTCTGTAACTTTCCTGCCTGTTTTTGCATCTCACTTGCCTCTTTCTGCACTTTTGTTGCTTCTTTCTACAGCTCTGTTGCTTCTTTCAGCAATTCTCTTGCCTCTTTGTGCAGATCTCTTGCCTGTTTCTGCACTTCTCTTGCCTCTTTATGCACCCTTGTTGATTCATTCTGCACTTTCCATGCTTCTTTCTGCACCCCTGTTGTCTCTTTATGTACCTCTTTTGTCTCTTTCTGTACTTTTCTAGCCTTTTTCAGCATCTCTCTACCTCTTTCTGCACGTCTGATGCCTCTTTCTGCAACTTATGTGCTTCTTTCTGCACCCCTGTTGTCTCTTTCTGTACTCGTCTTCCCTCTTTCTGTACCATTCCAGCCTGTTTTTGCATCTCACTTGCCTCTTTCTGCACTTTTCTTGCTTCTTTCTACACCTCTGTTGCTTCTTTCAGCAATTCTCTTGCCTGTTTCTGCACATCTCTTGCCTCTTTTTGCACCTCTGTTGGATCGTTCTGCCCCTCACTTGCTCCTTTCTACACTTCTCTTGCCTCTTTCTGCACCCCGTTGCTTCATTCTGCACTTTCCATGCTTCTTTCTGCACCTGTCTTGCTTCTTTCTGCACCCGTTGTCTCTTTATGTACCTCTTTTGCCTCATTTTGCACTTTTCTTGCCATTTTCTGCACCTCTCTTCCCTCTTTCTGCACGTCTGTTGCCACTTTCTGCACCTCATTTGCTTCTTTCTGCACCCCTGTTGTCTCTTTCTGCACTCGTCTTCCCTCTTTCTGTACCTTTCCTGCCTGTTTGCTCCTCACTTGCCTCTTTCTGCACTTTTCTTGCTTCTTTCTACACCTCTGTTGCTTCTTTCGGCAATTTTCTTGCCTCTTTCTGCACTTCCCTTGCCTGTTTCTGCACTTCTCTGTACTCTTTCTGCACCCCTGTTGCTTCATTCTGCACTTTCCATGTTTCTTTCTGCACCTGTCTTGCTTCTTTCTGCACCCCTGTTGTCTCTTTATGTACCTCTTTTGACTCTTTCTGCACTTTTCTTGCCTTCTTCTGCACCTCTCTTCCCTCTTTCTGCACGTCTGTTGCCTCTCTCTGCACCTTATTTGCTTCTTTCTGCACCCCTGTTGTCTCTTTCTGCACTCGTCTTCCCTCTTTCTGTACCTTTACTGCCTGTTTTTGCATCTCACATGCCTCTTTCTGCACTTTTCTTGCTTCTTTCTACACCTCTGTTGCTTCTTTCAACAATTCTCTTGCCTCTTTGTGCACTTGTCTTGCCTGTTTCTGCACTTCTCTTGGCTCTTTCTGCGCCCCTGTTGCTTCATTCTGCACTTTCCATGCTTCTTTCTGCACCTGTCTTGCTTCTTTCTGCACCCCTGTTGTCTCTATATGTACCTCTTTTGTCTCTTTCTGCACTTTTCTTGCCTTTTTCTGCACCTCTCGTCCCTCTTTCTGCATGTCTGTTGCCTCTTTCTGCACCTCATGTGCTTCTTTCTGCATCCCTGTTGTTTCTTTCTGTACTCGTTTTCCCTCTTTCTGTACCTTTCCTGCCTGTTTTTGCATCTCACTTGCCTCTTTCTGCACTTTTCTTGCTTCTTTCTACACCTCTGTTGCTTCTTTCAGCAATTCTCTTGCCTGTTTCTGCAACTCTCTTGCCTCTTTTTGCACCTCTGTTGGCTCTTTCTGCACCTCACTTGCTCCTTTTTAGGTCTCGTCTGGCGTTAGCAGTGCGCATGCGCTGCTCTCGCCATGACGAGGGCCTTTTGGAATCGATACGGATTCCAAAGCGTGCACGCGGGGAGACAGAAGAGACAGAAGATGTGCACGCGGGGATTGGATGCTTTACTGGCGGCGTGATACACTGGGGACTTTTTTTTCTCGCCGCCAGTAAAGGCAGTCCCCGCGTGCACATCTTTTGTCCGTCCCATGACGGGCCGCGCTTGTTTAGGACTTGTGCCCTGATTCAGAATATGTTGTTTGCAGTACTGCTCAGAATAGGGTCCTTTCTGGTGACAATTTACCATGTTAAGAAATATTCCCCAGAAACTTTAAGCTTCTTTTTTCGCATCCCTACGGATGTCGGATATTTTAACAATGGTTCTGGGAAGACAGGCTTGCCGGATGATTTTTTTTCCAGTCTGGGATTGCATGTTGTTCTTTTAAGTTAGTTCGTTTTACAATAAAAAAAATAATACGTCTGACCGGCAGTCAATTTCAATTTTTGCCCAGGGTGTGTACAGTTCTGCGTTTAGTTAGTGGCGACGGCAGTGGAGAAATAGTTTAATCTAATACAAAAATAAAACGGGGTTTTATATCTGAATTGTCGCGCTAGTAGAGGAGAACGCGCACTATGGAACCCTAATTTTGCTTTCACGTTATCAAGCAGAACTTCAGAAGAACAATCCTTGCACACAACAGCTCGCTGGTTCAAGTGATCGGGTTGGGACAATTGTGCACTAGGCACCCAAGTGTACGCCTCCCTTTTCGCTGTCCTGTGTCCTGTACTAATGAGGAAGTAACACGCAACAGACAAAGGGACACAAGGATAACATGGACTCTCTAGCACAGGTAAAAGCATGTTAGAAAAGGGCAGGAGCTGTCTTTTGACTCTCAGCATTATGACAGCTCTTCCCTGGCCCTCCCTGGACTGGCCTCGAAGGCAGACCCGAGAGGTGGCCTCGTTTGCACTCGTAAACCTACTCACTGCAGTCCTGTCATACAACATAAGTCACGCATTTGTTCCTGTGGCACGCTTGCATGCTCCCCTATCTAATTTAGAGGGAAAACAATTAGACAAACTACTATTTTATCGAAAGAGAGGCAGCTAATCAATTAATTGAAACGACTCAACGAACTGGATCATTCCTGTTGGTAGACTCGAAATTCACTTTTATTTCATAAGCGTGCGAAATGGAACAAACGTTCTAAAAAT
Organism: Calotriton arnoldi; assembly: GCA_963921515.1. NCBI lineage: Eukaryota > Metazoa > Chordata > Amphibia > Caudata > Salamandridae > Calotriton > Calotriton arnoldi. The sequence continues at coordinate 1,355,096 of CAWUFW010004765.1, forward strand.
ATTACAATGCTGCCCTTTAGTGCCACATTTATTAACCAAACACAGGTTGCTGGTCTTGCGAGTCAATCCCAATCTGCGGGAAAATGTGTGGCAATCTGCAATGGAAAACAGGGAGGCAAAATCTGCAGAGACTGTGGGCAAAATCTTACTAATGTTTCTTTAGCCAACCGTAAAAATTAACAAAAGGGTACATTTAAAGGCAGGGCTTTAAGTGGGATGAAAAATTGGGGGGGGTCTCTCAACGGGCGTGGCCAAAGTAATTAAGGGCATGGCTTAAAAACACCTAAACTAAAAATCTGTGCTTAGCATAGTGTGCCGCCCGACTTGTATTTTGCTGTTTCTGTCATTGAATCCAGATAATCATACAACAAGTAACATCATACCTACAAGTCAGGATTATTGGCTTTGTCAATGGTTGCTAGTTGCATTAGATAAATAAGCAGCAACTATGGCTTGTATATAATATTGAAAAAGCTTCCACTTAAAGCCCTGGTGACAACACGACGATGTTGCTGGTCCTGAGTTTCAAAAAGAGAAGGGAAATCCAGAGAGACAATGACTCTCTTTAAAGGATTTCCCTTCCCCTACAATGCTCTCCTGGCATGACATCATGCCATAACTTCTCCACAGTCCGGAAAAAAACGGACCGCCTGTGCCAGGGCACAAAACAGAGCCCGATAGAGACCCGTTTCGAGGCCCCCTTTAAAAACTGGCGGTGCTCAGCCCCGGGGAGACCCGGCCCACTGAAAGCCCTGTTTAAAGGCACTTACTTTTTGTTTCCAACAGTCCAGGATGTATAGAAATGAAGTTAATGGAGGTATTTAGGGGCTTTGTTGCCCTCACATTTATCTCTTTATCCAGACTGGAGCCCATGTATTCCATCTTTCTCAGAAATCCTCCTCACAGACATTTCTCAGTTACTTTTCTGTGTCCTAATTCCAGGACATAAATCCTCGCACTCCTTTCCGTGAACCGCGCCGCACCTCTGGCAGGGGCGTAACAAACACCCCCGCAGCCCCCGCGGTGCGGGGGGGCCCCCAGTCTTCAGTACATGAAGGGGGGCCCCCTCAGCTCATCGGTAGAGAGCTGTGAGTGGATTTCTCTCAGGCAGCTGCAGTGTGCAGCCTGCTCTGAGCTCCTCGCGCTGACCCAGGGCAGGACTGAAGAGAAACAAAGTAACAAGTTACATTGTTTCTCTTCAGTCAGAGCCACAGCCAGGCCCGGAAAAAGGATGGGGGTGGGGGCCCCAGAGAGAGCATTCACGCAGGGTACTGCTCCTATGAGGCAGCACATAGCTGACTTGGGCCAGAGAAAGTTTGCAGCTCCAGGCTTCCCTACACTTGAAGGGGCCCCCTCGGCCCCCACACTGAAGTGAGTGCTGAAGCACAGGCCTGAGCAATGCACATCAGTTCTGTTTAGCTTCAGCCTGTCTTTGGGCAGGTAGCAGTGTTCTGAAGATCTTGCACACAAAAAAGAAACCGTTGCAATTTATAGCTTTTGTTTCTTGCTTGTGTACAGAGGCCTGGAAGGGAAGGCACCCCAGGATTTATCTGTGAATCAGAGTGCTTGAGTGCAGAAAGAAACAGTCGACAGGAGCAGTGATCAGGAGAAGGTCAAAAGGAAGTTCAAAGGATGAAGCAATGCTGTGAGGTAGAGACAGATGATAGAACTCTGTGTGTGAATGTGTGTGCACGCAAAGGGGCTTAACCCCCCCACCCAGGTGCAGGAGGCCCCCCCCCCGGGATCCCTCAGCCATGCACCTTGCTTGTCCTGATATTCAGCAGACAGCAACTTGATCTGTTCTTTGTGCAGAGACAGTGTAATAGGTTGACACTGCTCTGAAGAAATGTAAGTAACACTTTATTGTTACATTTTAGGAAGCCACTGATTCTACAGGAAGCCAGGCCAGGGTTTTTGTTAATTGCAGGAGTGGGTGAAGGGCTCTTGCAGAAGGGCTGGATGGATGACTAAAGCAGGATTCAGTGTTTGACTGCGAACCCTCCCACATCCAGCCTGCACCCTCAGTAAGAGTCCATTATCAGAGTCAGACTACAGAGGTGGCAAGCAGCAAAGAGCAAAAGGGTCTCATGCGTCCTGCAGCATCCTTCTCCCCGGCCATGTTGGCATCCTTCAGCTGCTGAAGGGCTGTGATTCCTGGGGATTAAAGAAGTAGTGAGGCTAGCTAGCGCCTGACTAGCTGGTGTCCTCCAAACAGGTGAGTCCACCAACAGCCCTTTTCTTTCTACCTTGATGTAATAAAGGGAGGCATGGAGTAACTGGCAGGCCCTGGGGGTATTGGGCCGATACCATAGCATTCATTATGCCTCACCAACTGGTAACAGCAAAAGGTCAGCAGTCCCAATTACTGATATGGAGGAGTTTAGCGCGCATCCGTACCGAGTTAGACCGGTTAAGCATTACAAGCACATTTTTAAGGCCAGGGGAGAATTCAGATGCAGCCTAATCACCTGCAGTTTCCTCCTTGAAATATAAATTAAACATGCTAATATGTACATCATTGTTTGTCGGAGGCCACACAAAGTCGGCCGGCGTCTTATGTTGTCGCAGCTGTTGGCATGCATGCTTCTTCCAGAAAGACTTCATGCCTTTCAGGATAATAAGAGACTTGCTACAAAGGGCGGCAGTTTGAAGAAAGTCGTCTTAGTATGTTTTACTTTTTGAGTAAAATTACTGTGTCATAGGCCATAACATTAAGCTGAATACAGATTCAGATGAAACCACTATTCAATGAGTGCAACATGCACTGTATGAGTTGGATGTATTTGCTATTTCAGCCATTGATGTGTGCCTTTAGTGGTGAGAGCCTGTCTGCTACATCCTTTCACTGAGCTGGCACTGGCTGGATCATCTAACTGTATTTTCTATAGCTAAGGTGGAGGATGCACCTGGGGTAGAGTCCCCTGCTTCCGCACGTCTGCCGCTCTTCTGTACAGTATGAGACCATGAGCCTTAATCCAAGACCCAGCCGCACTATAACCAAGTGCCACCCCAGTGTTGACTGCTCAGTCTTAAGGAGCCGACTCCTGTGAGCCAGTCTACCTGTCCAGGACAAGTCTCTGCGACACTGCTCTCCTGCCTGTCCACACCACACGCCCTCGGCACCTTTGCTAATTGTTATCTGCCTTCGTCAGACTGCCCAGTCGTACACACACTTCAAATGAAAAACCCAAACAAAAGCAATTTAAACCAATCTATACAGTGAGGGAGACCATCTCCTTTCAACTTGAGAAAACTCAAGGTCGTCATATCAGTACTGGAACAATTCTTTTTTTAACAAAACTGTGGACATTGTTTTGATTAAATAAAAAAATGAAAAACCTTCGGAACGTTGTTCAAGATAGATCTCCGCTCCCCTCTTTTACTCTGAAATGAACAAATATACTTAGATTACACATAAAGAGTGTATCTGCAGGCAGAAAAGCGCATCCAGCACTTTCCACTAACTTTTGTGTAGGCTGCCACCTCCACTAATTACTTTTTTATCGGCTTGGGCTGCACTTCCCTGGTGCAGACCGGTTTTTCAAATGTCCATGCATCTTTTTAGCGTGGGTTATCTGTGTGCCTGTCCATGGTTGGTCATTTGGCACTGTAGCCGATTTGCTTTTAGAACTGTCAGCTCTAAAATCTACACTTGTTAAAATTCAGCAGCCACTTGAAATACAAAGCTACTCTTGCTACTTTTTCTTTCTGTGCCTCCTCGGCAAGAAATGAAAACGTTGAGTCTCTCAGGGGTGTCCAACATAGGTCTAGGAGAACTGGATCCATGCAAGATATTCAGCTATTCATGCGCTATGTAAACAAATGCAATTTAGAGTCATTTTATGTAGCTGTCTTCTATTTGGATATCCTAAATATTTGGCAAGGCCCTGGCTCTCCTGGACCTACCTTTTATGCCCCTGTATTTTCTACAGTGCAATGTCTGTCTTTCCGTCATAACGCAGTCTTGAAGTGGTCCTTGTCATTGCTACGGTGCAAAGGATTAAACAATACACAATGTAGCTATTTTGAGAACAACTGACTAAGGATGCTATGGTTTGCTACCAAGTTAGTAATATGTCAGTTCGAATACGCAAGCCACCATTGACTGTAATATTTATTAGAAAGAGATACTTTCTCCAGCATGTGTGTGTTCTTGACACCACATTAATGGCCAGTGCAGCCCATGCCATTGACAGGAAGTGTTGGTGGACCTATTTATGATCTAGTTTTACAGTGGCTGAAAGTATTGATAATGTGGTCATAATAGTAACAAGCATATTAGTAAGATGAATTTTATTGACACCTTATTAGATTTAAAAAAAAAAAACATGTGACCATTTTTCAGAAAAGCAGTTTTTTCAAAATCCTGACTGTAATGCCCTGGGTTGCATGGGTGAGGCTGCCTTATGTGTTAGTTAGCTTGGCAGGGCTTTCGGATGCCTGATTTCTTGGATGACCGTATAAGGGGCAGGACTCCATATTTCAGTGCATGCCTCAGACCAGCCCTGCTTGAGGTTGCACCATTGTGGTTTTTAACACGAGACAGAGTGTAGTAGATTGTTTGATGAAAGTGCGACTCTAAAGATGATTTTGAAAACGTTAAAAAACTGTGATCCTGCTGTTTTAAATGAAAGGTTATATTAAACATAAAACTATGAGAGCAACATTGTAAGAATCGGACCACCATATAAGAGCTGCTATGTCATGTATGTTGGGTTATGGTATAATGAAATTGCATGATATGTTATGTTGTTCCATTGTATGGTGTGCCAAGTTTTTCTATGTGTTACGTTGTTATGTTTTTATATTGTGTTATGTTACCGGGCTGTGATACGGCATACCATTGCTGATTTAAAGAGTGCTGCAGGCAGATAGAGGTCTACTTAAGTGCACTAAGACACACAAGGGAAGGGGGTGGGCACAAGAAGGTTTATAAAGCCACCTCTCTTGCGTGGGTGAAGGTTTGTTATGCCCCTGGCACCATCCGACAGTTTTCCAGCTGCATCGCCTTACTCTTCGTCTCTGAGGCATATTTCCACCTGAGCAGGAAGCGGACTCAGAACCTCTTTGCATTCTTCCTCTTTGGGGGTTCTGTATTTCTCTTCTCAGGGAGAGGTGGTGGGAAAGCGTTGCTTCTATTGGGATGTTTTCAGTGTCTGGCAGGCCGCAGTTGCGCAGGCTGCTTTCTAAATGAGGCTAGAGGGGAGGTAGGCACAGCCTGGCCTTTTTCCTCTCTCCTGATATCCTGCTTCCAGATGGGTGTTTGGCCTTGACCAGCTCCGGCACAGCAGCTAGATCGGACCCTTGTGCAGATGATTGCTCAGCTCAGCTCTTCTTGGTAGGATCCTCGGAACCAAAATAAGCCAGACTTCCATGTGGCTTCTGTCTGCCACCCACGCTCTGCCCTCAGGTGCCAAACATTACAGACAAAGCAGTGACCTTTGATGGAACACGTGCAAAAGAGATACAGATTTAGTGGTCTATTTTCTATGTTCTCTGTAAGAATGTGGGTATGACTGGGTATCCCAATGCACTGTAAGGTCTATCTTTTAAAAGTTAATACATTTAAATATACAATGAAAAATATGTTGTATAATGCACAGCTTTTGCCATAAAAAATATATTATTGGGGAGAACACCCCCCCGCCCCAAGCCCACTTGCAAGAGTCAGGCTGGCTCGCTACGTACCATAGAGCATAGAGGGACTGGTCTGACAAAATATGCCAGGGCTGCTTTGGGTTCCCAGTCTGGCCCTGGCCTGAGAGCTCCTGACTGGGTCCAGAGCATGGGGGGCCCCCTCCATGTACTTTGCAGGGTGGCCCCCTCAAGTTTCGTTACGCCACTGACCTCTGGGTGACTGAATGGCCTGCAAGTGCTTGCTGCGTTCAGTTTATAGAGGACAGGAGTCACTGGGGAGCGGAGTGACGTAGGCTTAGTGGCTTTCATCGAGGACGCGTTTTACAGGTGCATGCTCTTCAAGCCCAGGCAGTAACCACTCCGAAGCCCACTACCGGTCATGGGCCCCCATTCATCTGAAGGCCAATGAATACCTGTGAGATACGCGAGACCCGGGGCCCCATTTCACATTTTGCAGGGGCGGCCTTCACTTTGCTTTACGCCGCTCCTTAAGGGAGGTGTATGGCTACGACGTCGCAATAAAGTGCTAAATTGGTAGGTCGTAGTCATTAGAACGTGCTTATGGTAATGTTAAGCACTTTAAACGTCATTCAATTTTCCTGATTCCAACAACTTGAAGTGACTTTCAGCTTTTCATTACAGACTGAAACTCTATCAAGAAGTTATCTGTGGAAATGCTAGGGAAAGCAAGATGTAGAGAGGATCCGATAGCCACCAAAATAACTCTTGTTTGAGTGTCACTAACCCCCACCTAACTGGACTTAAAAAAAAAAAAAACTTGGTTTAGTTCAATGCAAATTTCTAAAATGACGAGACGTCTATAACTTTTGTTGTTATTGTGATGGTTTACTCTTAGGGGTATTCATATCTATCCCTGTCCGTCTGACTAACTTTGTTATTGTTTCTGTACATTTTGGGCACGGTAGGCATTTTGTGATCAAGCAGGACTTTATTCAGTCTTTTTAATGTTTTTTTTTACTAACCACACAGTAAACTAAATAATTAATTAAGTAAGACGTTTGTTTATTTAATAGTAAAAAAGAACCGCTAGACCTAGGTGTAAAAATCAAATACCTAATTTTTGTGGCTAATTCGGTGTCGGCTATTTAAACTTCCATTCATTCATGCTTTGATGATCAGCAGCCAAGTATTACATGTGATTAGTTAAGAAAAACTACACATGGCCCCAAGAGGGCAGTGTATCCAACCACATAACTCTTTACAACAGTAATTCCATACTTGCTGTATATCGAGCATAAAGGACCCAAATGTGAGTGGGGTAACTTTTTTGCTGCTCACAGCCGAGATAATGGAGCCTGGACAATGACGTGTGCCCTAACAATGTCGCCACCGTCTGTGGAAGAAGCGGGTAACGTGTCGACAAACAGTAGTATAAGCAGCAGTTTCCAGGCACAAGGTTTTACCCTTCCTAACAATTAAGGGCTGCGGAACGCTCTTCACTGGAGACGTAAGAGCGCACTATTAATCCGCCAGCTCGTAAGCGACTGCTGTTAGGTCTGGAGCCGACGCTGAACAGCAAGGCCCAGTTTGTGAGCCCCTTAACTCAAAGCGCCAGGCAGGGTTGCAGGTCAGTTGTACAACCCCAATGTTCCTCCCCACCTCTTCATAATTTTGCTAAACATATTTACATTCAAAACTTTTGACCCAGAGGGTTTGGTGTGAGACTTGGCTGCCTCAGGCAAAATAGACTTTTAATAACGATGAAAGACATGCACAGATCGACTCTCTGGGAGGAAACAAATAGCTCCTCCGCAGCAGCCAGTCCTTCTTGCTACATCAGCCAGCATCAAAGTTCGGCGAATAGGTGACGTCGGCGCTGAGCTAGGCCGACTATCCTCCTTATGTTCGTTTTTAGGTCTCGGCCTGACGTAAGCAGCGCATGCTACTTTGTTGTTATAGGTTTCTTTTTGTATGTACGCTGTTTGTGTTTGTTTTGGGTTTTTTTAACTTTGAAACTGAGTGCGGTGCCGCTTCACGGACACTGCGCTCGGATTATTTATATATTTCTTAACTTTAAGACTGAGCGCAGCACCCGCTTCAAGGACACCACGCTCAGTGTTAAAGTTAAGAAATATATATTTAAAAAAAGCAGAGCGTGGTGTCCGTGAAGCGGCGCCGCACTCAGCTTTAAACTTAAGCATTTGCAATGCAATCGGACCAATTGTCTTTTGTACCAGGTAATTAACAAGCAAGAGGCAGGGGGGCGGAGCTTGCCGGCATCGCAAATGGCCGCTTGATCGGGGGTCTCCGCGCTTCAACTTCCTATCCGGCAATAATCCTACATTACCTGGGGGAATACGCACAGTGAAGGTTGCCGCCCCGTGTCCCCGACCAGAACCGCTGCTGAAGGAGCTGTGCAGCGCGAGTGTGGGCTCTGCGTGCGCAGAGTTGCGGGCGCTCTGGAGCGAGAAGATTATTGGGCCGCTGATCCCCGGACTTGCGTCGCGGCCTAGCCGGCCGGAAGTGGTGACTGGCTGGGGTCCACTCCTGAGGCGGACCGGTCGGAGCTTTGTAGCGGAGCTGCAGGAAGTTGCGGGCGTGCGCATTGGGTGACGGTCTGTGAGGTGCGGCGCCCAGCACTGTGTCCGCTGGTCCGAGGTCGCAGCCTGCTGTTACAGGGTGAGGTACGCCAGTGACTTGCGGAGGGGTCTGGCCCCCCAGGAAGGTGAGCGCGGCGGTGTGCGGGAGCGTTGAGTTGAACTCCGGACCTCGTCCACGGCACATTGGATATTGGCTCTTCAGGGGCCTTGGCGACGGTCAAGGTCTGCAGGGTGGGTGCACTAGTCACCACAGGCCGTCCTGCATACCCCAGGATACGTACAAATTGGGTCATCCACTGCCGGATGGGGCGCGCTGTGTACTCTGCTGTGCTCTGTTGATTGAGCCATTCTACCATTGGTGCTAATAGCAGGGGCTGGACATACCTGACTCCTGGGTCTGCGGCTGTACATGCAGTAGCGGATGCGCCACGGATTGCCTAGTTGCAGTAGATTACGGTGGGGAGGCTTTCGAGTGACCACTGGTGGGGAATGGTGGAGCGCACTTCGCTGTAACGATCCTGCTGTTGAGGGGACGGGTGCCCCGCTGTTGCTATCCAGATCTATTGAAGCTTGGGTATACCAGGGCTGCTGATTTCCTTTGCTGCTCTGCCTCTGGAGCTCTACAGATTACGCTGCGTTGCTATACCTGATTCAGTTGACTGTCTCCGTGGGGGGTCGCTATGGGCAGAACAGACAAGACGCAACAGCGTCTGACTTTTGAGCAGCGCAAGCCTAGAGAGCGAGCGCAGTCTGTTGACGAACGGCAGGATGGCGGTGGATGCGAGCGTAAATCGCCTGATGGGGAACTCAAAAGCATGCTGGCTTCGATGGAGAAAGGACTGCAAGCTTCTTTAACAGTTTTGGGTACAAAGATCGATTCTCTTTCCTATCGCATGGATCGGATGTCCGAAAGGGTGGACAAACACGCAGAACGCCTGGATATGGCGGAGCGTCGCATCACAGAGGCGGAGGAGGCACAAACCGAGCTGGACACTGGGCATAAGCGTATGGACAGAGTACTACAAGTGTTACAAGATAAGACCGAAGATTTGGAGGCGCGATCTCGGAGGTGTAACTTGCGAATCACTGGCCTGCCGGAATCAACATCGACCGGAAATATGGAGCAGTTCATCGAAAAATTACTGGTATCGCTTCTGGGTACTGACATATTCTCGTCCATGTTCGTGGTTGAACGAGGCCCATCGCTCACTGGGCCCGCGTCCTATTCCAGGTGCCCCGCCGAGGCCCATCATCGCTAAGCTGCTGAACTATCGCGACAGAGACACCGCGCTGAGAGTAGCTAGGGAGAAGCAGTCGTTGCAATATGAGGGGGCCACGCTTGCTCTGTACCCGGATTTCACCGCGAGGGTGCAGGAAGCGCGCCGCCAGTTCCTGCCACTCAAGAAACAACTCAGGGATCGCAACATGGACTATGCAATGCTATACCCGGCCCGACTTCGCGTCAACTACCAGGGCAAATCTCATTTTTTACTGATCCCAAGTTGCTGCAGAAGGCCTTGAAAGACTGGAACAGGGGACATCGAAGCAGTCCGGATAAGGATGCCACACTTGGGGCAGCTGGTGGTTCATTGGAGGAGTAGGACTGATAATTACCAGCTCGCCATACAGATAAGACTTGGGTTTATGATGAAAATGTGTGGTGTCACTATTTTTGCCCTGGGGATAATCCTACTATTGTGGGGTGCGGGGTGACGGCTTTGTTCTAAGGGGGGACTCTAATCTCCTTATTTTCAGTCTTCAGGTTTGTAGTATTTGCGGACATATAGCATAGCAGTTAGCTAATTGATCCTTTGGTTTCCTGGCTGCAGGGCGGTCCTGATAGCAGAAATGATATTACCGCTTTACTTGATGTGGATTGCAAATGCCTTAGGTTAATGTTTAATATTAGCTAGTTGGGGTGCGGGGGGGCTGATCTTGGTCATCCAAGGAGGGAGCGGTGACCTGCTGGCAACCTCCGCCTACGAGTGTAACACACACGCAATTGGGTAATGGAGCTTTTTGTTGGGAAGAATTGTTGTTCCCATGTTCAGAGCAATGCTCAGTTGGTATTGTTTGTTATACGTATTTGGGGATCTTTGCGTCAAGACCTGGTTGGGGTGGGCTTGATGTGGGTGGGGGGAGGAGGGTTGTTGAGGCTCAAATGTGGTACAGTACATGTCGATAGTCAGAAACGATTGCCATGCAGCAGCACGAGTCAATACACTATTAGGATAAGGTGACACAGATCGATTCTGAAGTACGTGATCTAGGGGGGCCGGGATACTGGGGTGGACTCGATACGAGCCCTTACGTGGAATGTTAGGGGGCTGAATAACCATAGGAAAGTTCGACAGGTCCTTTCATATTTGTCGCGACATTCTATTGATGTAGCTCTACTGCAGGAAACACATCTGCCTCTTAGCTCCCCCATACTACATAGTAGAGGCCTACAAGGCAACGTCCATGCTGCCGGGTTCACAACACACGCACGTGGTGTCCTTACATGGGTCAACCCCAAGTCTGCACTCACTTTGTTCCCTTTGTGTGCTGACACTGAGGGCAGGTATGTCATCACCAGATGTTCTGGGAGGGGCATGGATCTTCTATTGGTGAATGTATATGGTCCTAATTTTGATAACCCTGCGTTTTTTGCTGCACTGGCAAATAAAGTAGGTGGTTTCAGTGATGAAGCCCAGCTATGGGGAGGTGATCTCAACTTGGTACGTGATCCCAGTCTGGATCGATCAGGTGGGCCCGAGAGACAAGTTACGGCTGCTGCCAGAGAGATTGAATGTGCGTTACTCAGGTTTGACCTGAGGGACGTGTGGCGTCTGAAATACCCGGATCTGGGGGCTATACACACTACTCTGCGTATCATAATTTACATACCCGCATTGATTATTGGCTGGCTGCACGGCACCTCTGCAGTAAGATCCGCACATGCCAGGTGCTACCGCGGACGCTGTCTGACCATTCCCCAATTTTGTTGGCGATAGACACGCCCAACAGGGTTATTCCTCCGTTCACGTGGCGGTTTCCGCCCTATTCCTTGCTTGACACTGTGTTCAGGGAGGAACTAGCAGTGGCTATTGAGACCTACTTTGACAAGAATGTTGGCTCTGTCGAGGACTATCAGGTTGTCTGGGAGGCATTTAAAGTTTATATTAGGGGGATCACTATATCCAAGCACTCGGGGTGCTCCGTACTATCCGGAATCGCCTGAAGCATCTGGAGGGTAAAATTAAGACTTTGGAACGCCGACTGTTGACGGCCGCGGACGACTCGGTCACGAGCGAACTTGCTGATTTGTTGGGAGAATATCATGCGGCTGCTGACGATGAGGTCAAGCATATGGGTAAATACGCCACTGCCAGGGTGTATGGAGAGGGTGAGCGTCCGGGGTCAGTCTTAGCGCACATGCTACGGAAGCGTAGGGAAGGAGTGCAGGCGGTGGCGGTTCGATCAGCAGAGGGTGGCCTATTGTCAGAGGCCTCTGCAGTTGCGGTCAGATTTCAACAATATTATACAGAATTGTATGCCACTAGGCACGGGGCCTCAGAAGGGGAAATTATTGAATATTTGTCACACATACGGTTACCGTGGCTCACCGATACACATCGTGAGTTCCTCATGCGACCCATTGAGAAAGATGAAATTCTTCTCGCTTTAACGGGTATGAGAGCGGGAAGTGCTCCGGGGTCAGATGGACTCACGGTCTCATTCTATAGGGCTTTTTTAGAGCTGTTACTCCCACATTTGTCCACACTTTTCGATGACATTTGTGCTGCGGGCAGTATGCCACCCTCCATGTCCGAAGCAGTGATTGTCGCACTTCTCAAGCCGGGTAAGTCCTCGGAGGACTGTGCTTCGTATCGCCCTTTGTCCCTGCTCAATGTTGACACGAAAATATTCGCGAAAATCTTGGCTAATCGTATAGTTCCCCTGGTCCCCCTGTTGGTGGCTCCAGAGCAGGCGGGGTTTGTACCGGGCAGGAACTTAACTTATAATATACGCACGGTCTTCGGTGCGTTGCAGCACATTGAACCGGGTACACCAGCGGTGGCAGTCTTTCTGGACATTGAGAAGGCGTTCGACTCTGTGGAGTGGCCGTTCATGACACAAGTCCTGACTAGGATGGGGGTGTGCCCCGTCTTTCTTCAATTAGTTGGCGCCCTTTATAGTAACCCTACGGCCAGAATAAAAATAGGAAACATAGTGTCGGACCCCATACGCATATCACGGGGCACTAGACAGGGGTGCCCACTGTCCCCGTTGCTTTATGCCTTAGTGGCGGAACCTCTTGCCTGCGCGCTCCGGGAATATCATCAACATAGGGGACTTCGTTTCCTCGCTATAATATTGTTGTGTCCACGTACGCAGATGACACGCTCTTGTATGTTAGGCGCCCGGAGACTAATCTTTCGGCGGTCCTTCGTGAGGTGGTGCGGTTTGGGGCACTTTCAGGCCTACACGTGAATTGGCCTAAGTCCATTGTATTTCCGCTTACCCCGAACACCCCTCAATTTGAACTAGACTATCCTTTGCAGTGGTCCACAGATGCAGTAAGATATCTGGGAATTCGTATCCATACGCACTCTGATACAGTTTTTAGAGAAAACTATGGGAGGGTCTTTAGTAAACTAGAGGATGACGTGGAACGATGGATTAAACTCCCGTTGTCCCTGTTAGGTAGGATATCCATCATGAAAATGGTGGTGCTGCCACGGCTGCTGTTTTTTTCACAAATATTCCGATGGTTCTTCCGCGTGTCTTTTTCAACCGTCTTACCACATTAATGGTTCGGTTGGCTTGGGCGGGAAAACAGCCAAGGGTGCAGTGGCGGATACTGGTGCTGCCTTACTCTATGGGAGGACTGGGAGCCCCCGACTTCAACCTGTATTACCGGGCTGCCCAGGCTGCACAAGCATATCACTGGGTACATGGTGCCCCCGACATACCGCATCTCCGTATAGAAACGGTGGTGGCTAGCCCGCTCCCGCTCCCTGCAATGTTGTTTAAGGCTCCAGACCGCCGGACGGGCGTTTTAGACTCTATCAATGCCACTGCTCACGCCTGGCACCATTTAATGCATCTACAGGCGGGATCGATACTTTACTCTCCGGCGACGCAGATAGAATGGTGTACATGGCTACCGCCTTGTAGGGAGAGAGGGGTCACACAGGCACTACGTGCATTGGGAGTCCACACAGTCGGGGACCTGTTTGTTGATGGGGTAGCCAGGGGGTGGGAGGACATCACTCCCGCGAATCAGGAACCTTCTATATTAACGAAATTTCAATTCCATAGAGTACGACATACCCTGCGTGAACTGCTGGGGGACGATTACCTAGAACCTCCGGAACTTCCAGCATTAACACTCATTCTTCGGGCGAAGTCTCCAAAACGCATCGTTTCGCTCATTTATAATTCCTCCATGGCATACAGAGCGAATCACTACACTAGAGCACGCTTGGCGTGGCAGCGCGACCTACAAGTGGACATAACGGACACTATGTGGACTTATTGCTGCACCAGTACAAAGCGGATCTCGGTTAACGGCAGACACCGACTGCTACATTTTAAATACCTCAACAGGGTTTATTATACGCCAGAAAGACTGTGCAGGTACGGTCTCAGGGATGATGCGTTATGTGAACGCTGTAATGCACCATTGGCCGACTTCCTACACCTGGCCTGGACATGTCCTGGCATAGCGGCTTTCTGGGCAGGGGTCTTTGGGGAAATGGGACGGATTACGCAGCTGATACTGGACCCGGATCCCCTACTTGCCCTTCTCGGCTACTCTCAGACAATCTCTAAAAGTGTACGTAGACTTGTAGACATGGGTTTGCTGACAGCCAAACGCAGGGTAGCTATGACCTGGTCGCGGGGACCTTTACCTACGATCACCCAGTGGAGGAATGACATGACTTACTGCAGCACACAAACGGAGCTTTTTAGTGAACTGCTCCCGCCACGCAGCAGACCCAAGAGCTTCTGGGAGCTATATAATGCATATCAACATACCAACATACGCAGTGCACACGGCACCCCTACGAATATACACAGCGGATGCGACCAATAGGTGGGGAAACACTGGTTCGCCCTTAGGGCGTGTCAGGGCCCCAACCACAATTGAACTCTTAAGATCATATGCTGGGTCGCCGCTGTTCTAGGTGTACGGAGGTCAGATAATGGGAATGTTCTGATTTTTTTCTGTTTGGGTACTGTGTTGCTGGCAGCATGGCTTGTTCGAAAATTTCCGTTATTGACATAAGTATATGTGTATGTACAGGGTTATTATTCACAGTAATGCTGAGTCTCGATGTTGTTTGTTTATCGAAAATCAATAAAAATAAATTCAATAAAAAAAAAAAAAAAGAATGGGAAGAGATTAGCTTAGGTTCATGATGTATACACTTTGAATGTATGAAGTGCACCATCAGGAACACAGTTTCTCCATGTAATTGACCAGCCAGGGCACATTGACACTGCTGTGGTTATGGATACTGAATATGTCTATATTACTGAATTAAAAAGAAAAGCTGGTTAAAAAAAAAAAAAAAAAAAACAAGCAAGAGGCAAGCTTTTCTTTAAATAGACCGTGCAGAGTTTTGAATTGTCGCGGGTTTTATTATGTAGATGTGGTAACGCTTCCCAAGCTGCAAAAGTTAATTATTTTGCCCTAAATCTTCACCCATGGGCCGCTTTAACCCTGCTGATCCCCAGACAATCAGAGAGGGGGAGGGGCCCTTGGCATAGAAAGGGCCTCAGGGAGGCTCAGTGTCTGGTTACAGTATTTCACCGCTGACCCCCCATTAGGAGTGGAGCACCGGCGCCTCGGAGTCATTTCCCCCTCCAGATTCCCTGCTGCTAACCCCGCCCACCTCCCCCCATCTCACTGTAAGGCCCCACAGTAAACAGAGCCTGGTGCAGGACATCTGTTAAACCCCACACAAATTGTTTAAAAGTGGGCCCTGCCTTGGGGGTTTACAAGTTACAAGGGCCAAATAAAACATGACCGAATGGCAAAGCCACGTGTGCAGTGGGCACACAGTCGCAGCCAAGAGGCTACAGGCGTGCACACGTGCATCGTGCAAAGATGGCTTGAATTTTTACATTTATCCAGAGTTACGCAGCGGGTTAAATTGTTTTTTGCTGCTGTATATAGCGCAAACTCAACTCAAAGGTACTGGAGCGCTTTACATGAGCCCCAGTTACATTACAGGGGGGGGGCCACGTTCATTTTCTGTGGGCATGGCGAGATTAAATGATTTGCCCAGAATCACAGGAGCTGACGCACAGACTCAGACATAGTTCCCCAGTTCTAAAGTCGGCAGCTCGGGCCGCTACGCCACAATGAATGTAATTTGTCAATTCATGTACCTCGAAATCATGAAATGTTGAGCTGGACCTGCATGTTACACCATAAGTCAGACTTGTTTGTTTTGTTTTTAAACCCGCCGAAGCCAACATTTTAAGTGCAGCCACGAAATGGCACCCTGGCCGGAAAGGGTCCTTTTATTTACTTTGGGTTGCCACCCCCTCAAACTCAGACAAAACGGGCCGGGACGGCAAACCACTTTCTCAGAAGTGGTGAGGTGCATTGTGGGAAGCCACAGAGTGCCCCCGTTTCTGGTGAAACGTGGAGAGCAGGATCGGATTTCAATGGTCGCAGATGTTGAGAAAGTGACGTATAAGGGTGTCCCTTGAGCTGGTGAAGGTGATACAGCTATTGAACGGACCATGAGTTTATTTATTTTGTTGCAGTTTTATATAGCGCGAACTCGACCCAAAGGTACAAGGGCGCTTTACACGAGCACCAGTTACATTACACAAGGACACATTCATTTTTTTAGTGGGCACAGGGAGATTAAGTGACTTCACAGAATCACAGGAAGTTGAGACCACACCAACACTCGAACCTGGCTCCCCAGCTCCAAAGTCAGCAGCTCTCGCCATTACGCCACAGCCTCTTGCTGGCTTGTGGATTTAGAGGGCCGGGAAGATTGGGGAGGTATTTCCCCGTGCAAGGACTCACCACTATTCCTGTATCTGTGTCCAGTAACAGGTGGCAGGAAGCGATAAGGTATCTGGTCGCCGGGGGCGTAACTGGTGCCACTGCAAACTAGCATTGAAAATCCAATAGGTCTCGCCTTTGATTAAGTTAAAGCCATTTGCTTTGCTATATAATACCATTAGCAAAGCAAATGGCTTTAACTTAATCAAAGGCGAGACCTATTGCATTTTCAATGCTTGTTAAACTTCTCTTGCCTCTTTCTGCACCTGTCCTGCTTCTTTCTGCACCCCTGTTGTCTCTTTATGTACCTCTTTTGACTCTTTCTGCACCTCTCTTCCCTCTTTCTGCACGTCTGTTGCCTCTTTCTGCACCCCATTTGCTTCTTTCTGCACCCCTGTTGTCTCTTTCTGCACTCGTCTTCCCTCTTTCTGTACCTTTCCTGCCTGTTTTTGCATCTCACTTGCCTCTTTCTGCACTTTTCTTGCTTCTTTCTACACCTCTGTTGCTTCTCTCCGCAATTCTCTTGCCTCTTTGTGCACTTCCCTTGCCTGTTTCTGCACTTCTCTTGCCTCTTTCTGCACCCGTTGCTTCAGTCTGCACTTTCCATGCTTCTTTCTGCACCTGTCTTGCTTCTTTCTGCACCCCCGTTGTCTCTTTATGTATCTCTTTTGCCTCTTGCTGCACTTTTCTTGCCTTTGTCTGCACCTTTCTTCCCTCTTTCTGCATGTCTGTTGCCTCATTCTGCACCTCATTTGCTTCTTTCTGTACCCCTGATGTCTCTTTATGCCCTCGTCTTCCCTCTTTCTGTACCTTTCCTGCCTGTTTTTGCATCCCACTTGCCTCTTTCTGCACTTTTCTTGCTTCTTTCTACACCTCTGTTGCTTCTTTCAGCAATTCTCTTGCCTCTTTGTGCACTTCTCTTGCCTGTTTCTGCACTTCTCTTGCCTCTTTCTGCACCCCTGTTGCTTCATTCTGCACTTTCCATGCTTTCTGCACCTGTCTTGCTTCTTTCTGTACCCCTGTTGTTTATTTATGTACCTCTTTTGCCTCTTTCTGCACTTTTCTTGGCTTTTTCTGCACCTCTCATCCCTCTTTCTGCACGTCTGTTGCCTCTTTCTTCACTTCATTTGCTTCTTTCTGCACCCCTGTTGTCTCTTTCTGCACTCGTCTTCCCTCTTTCTGTACCTTTCCTGCCTGTTTTTGCATCTCACTTGCCTCTTTCTGCACTGTTCTTGCTTCTTTCTACACCTCTGTTGCTTCTTTCAGCAATTCTCGGCGTGTCTTTGAGAGAAATTGCATTTCTCTCGAAGACACGCCAGTGGGATTATGCCCAAGACAATTAGATCGACTTAGGATTTCTGTATGCTTCATTTCCAGAAGACTCGTTAGCTCAATTGATCACCTGATACGCCCTGAAGAAGCCCCAGGCCGGATGGCCATGTAAGGGGGCAAAACACGTGTTGGCTGTTTTTCACCCGTTACTAAACCTACACAGAATTCCTAACTCACCTTCATATAAAGAATTTTCACCTTGATATCAGCCTACTGGAATTTTTTCCTGAATCAGTACGAACACAAAAACTTGTCCAGACATCCTTTTCTGTAACCACTGCGCTTTTAGGGGCTTAAGGGTCTCCCCCTGTCGAGGACAAGTACTCCAAATCAGAACTGCCCAAATCTACACGGCGAGTAAGGAATTGGGACCCATCCCCCTTTCTCTTCCACATTCTTCACTTTTCTTGCCTTTTTCTGCACCTCACTTGCTCCTTTCTACACTTCTCTTGCCTCTTTCTGCACCCCTGTTGCTTCCTTCTGCTCTTTCCATGATTCTTTCTGCACCTGTCTTGCTTTTTTCTGCACCCCTGTTGTCTCTTTATGTACCTCTTTTGTCTCTTTCTGCACTTTTCTTGCATTTTTCTGCACCTTTCTCCCCTCTTTCTGCACGTCTGTTGCCTCTTTCTGCACCTCATGTGCTTCTTTCTGCACCCATGTTGTCTCTTTCTGTACTCGTCTTCCCTCTTTCTGTACCATTCCTGCCTGTTTTTGCATCTCACTTGCCTCTTTCTGCACTTTTCTTGCTTCTTTCTACACCTCTGTTGCTTCTTTCAGCAATTCTCTTGCCTGTTTCTGCACCTCTCTTGCCTCTTTTCGCACCTCTGTTGGCTCTTTCTGCACCTCACTTGCTCCTTTCTACACTTCTCTTGCCTCTTTCTGCACCCCTGTTGCTTCATTCTGCACTTTCCATGCTTCTTTCTGCACCGGTCTTGCTTCTTTTTGCACCCCTGTCGTCTCTTTATGTACCTCTTCTGCCTCTTTCTGCACTTTTCTTGCCTATTTCTGCACCTCTCTTCCCTCTTTCTGCACGTCTGTTGCCTCTTTCTGCACCTCATTTGCTTCTTTCTGCACCCCTGTTGTCTCTTTCTGCACTTGTCTTCCCTCTTTCTGTACCTTTCCTGCCTGTTTTTCTCCTCACTTGCCTCTTTCTGCATTTTTCTTGCTTTTTTCTACACCTCTGTTGCTTCTTTCAACAATTCTCTTGCCTCTTTGTGCATTTCCCTTGCCTGTTTCTGCACTTCTCTTGCCTCGTTCTGCACCCGTTGCTTCATTCTGCACTTTCCATGCTTCTTTCTGCACCTGTCTTGCTTCTTTCTGCACCCCTGTTGTCTTTTTATGTACCTCTTTCTGCACTTTTCTTGGCTTTTTCTGCACTTCTCATCCTTCTTTCTGCACCCCTCCTGCCTTTTTCTGTACCTTTCTTGCCTCTTTGTGCGCCCATCCTAACTTTTTCTGCACCCCTCTTGCCTCTCTCTCCACCCCTCTTCCCTCTTTCTGCACCTCTGTTGGTTCTTTCTGCACTGCTCTTGCTACTATCTGCACATTACTTGCCTCTTTCTGCACTTCTCTTGCTTCTTTCTACACCTCTGTTGCTTCTTTCAGCAATTCTCTTGCCTCTTTCTGCACTTCTCTTCCTTCTTTCTGCACCCCTCCTGCCTCTTTCTGTACCTCTCTTGCCTCTTTGTGCACCTCTCCTACCCCTTTTGCCTTTTTTACACCTCTGTTGGTTCTTTCTGCACTGCTCTTGCTTCTTTCTGCACCTCACTTGCCTCTTTCTGTACTTCACTTGCTTTTTTCTGCACCTCTCTTGCCTCTTTCGGCACCTGTGTTGCTTCTTTCTGCACTTCTCTTGCCTCCTTCTGCACCTCTTAGTTAGAGGTAGTTTTAATCCCCCTGCCCTATTATGTACTAGGGCCATACAGGGGAGGTCATGCCAATCACAGGGGTACCCCAACCCATAGTGTACCCTAGTGTATGTAGGTGTTTTCACTGTATTCTAAGTGTCTTTCAGCATAGCACTGGCTCCGGACCTGGTTAGTCAGAGTCAGTTACCACCAGTACCCGTCAGCAAAAAGTTGGGGGCACAGGATGACTTTGCAACAAGGCCTCTTTCTGCTCCTCTGTTGGTTCTTTGTGCACATCTCTTGCTTCTTTCTGTACCTTTCTTCGTCTTTCTGGACATCTGTTGCCTCTTTCTGCATTTCTCTTGCTTCTTTCTGCGCCTTTCTTCCTCTTTCTGCACGTCCTACCTTTGTAGGCATAGTTAGAAATTAGCATTTAAAAAACCTGTGAAATTCACTGAAAAAACCATAGGTTTCAGGGACATTATAGTTAGAAATTAGCTTTTAAAAAATCTTCGAAATTCACTGAAAAAAACACAGGTTTCAGGTACGTTATAGTTAGTTGGACATTTCACTCGTACAAAACCAGAGAAATTCGGCCGTTATAGTTAGTTCAGCTAACTATAACTCGCGCCCCCGCAATGCACTGCTGATGACGTCACATATTACATCATTCATGACATGGTGAGTGACATCACTGATGACATCTCAAATGACACCACTGATGACATCACTGATGCCATCATCCACGTGATAATCTGATGCACCTCCTCATACCCTAATATAACCTTTGATACACCCACTCTAAACTACAGACTACCATTTTCGAAACCATAGACACACCAATACCAGTTAGTACATACCCACTCACTAATTCCTAGGTCTACACACACATCCACTCATTCACCCATAGTCACTCATACATGCAGTCAACCATCAATACAGCACTATCATATGCACTCACATATCTATACAGACACACACCGCCACTCATCCATAGAGTTACTCACACACCTAGTCAATCATGCAAAGAATCAATCACACTCCCATTTACTCACCTATACAGTTATACACACTCCACCTCACTTATTCAGACATATACTAACACATACTTACACTCATACAATTACTAATACAAGCACACACTCATCCATACAGCCACTCTCACAATCACTCTCTCATATATAGTCATTTATATACTCCAACGCTCACATATACTGCCTTTCACATATGCAGTTACTCACACATGTACCACTGAGGCATCCATTCACTCACCAACACACCCATACACACACTCACCCACCCATTCAGCCCTTCACAGATGCACGCTTGAACCCAAACACCCAGTGAATCACCCACTCACACATCTATGCACAGAGTCACACCCCCCACCCACACAGACACTCAGGCACCCATAAAGATACCCAGACAACCAATCAATAACCCATATAGACCCTCATTACGCTACTCACCAACCCATGCAACCGCTTATACACCAACTGACAAACTAAACTGTGTGAATGTCTGTATCAGTCACTAACCCATGCTTTCAGTAAGACACATTTAAACACTCACTTATACAGTCAGTCACGCACCTACTAAATCATCCATTCAGACACTTATACACCCACTCATTCTTCAATACACCTTGGCCTATATATATGTATATAAAACATATTTAAACTTTACAGAAACACAGTCACTGGATGATGTCATCAGTGATGTCATTTGAGATATCATCAGTGATGTCACTGACCATGTCAAGAATGATGTAATATGTGACGTCATCAGCAGTGCATTGCAGGGGCGCGAGTTATAGTTAGCTGAACTAACTATAACGGCCGAATTTCTCTGGTTTTGTACGAGTGAAATGTCCAACTAACTATAACGTCACTGAAACCTGTGTTTTTTTCAGTGAATTTCGAAGGTTTTTAAAGCTAATTTCTAACTATAACGTCCCTGAAACCTATGGTTTTTTCAGTGAATATATATATATACATTCACTGAAAAAACCATAGGTTTTAGGGACGTTATAGTTAGAAATTAGCATTTAAAAAACCTTAGAAATTCACTGAAAAAACCACAGGTTTCAGGGACGTTATAGTTAGTTGGACATTTCACTCGTACAAAACCTGAGAAATTCTGCCGTTATAGTTAGTTCAGCTAACTATAACTCGCGCCCCCGCAATGCACTACTGATGACGTCACATATTACATCATTCATGACATGGTCAGTGACATCACTGATGACATCTCAAATGACATCACTGATGACATCATCCAGTGACTGTGTGTTTCTGTAAAGTTTAAATATGTTTTATATATATAGGCCAAGGTGTATTGAAGAATGAGTGGGTGTATAAGTGTCTGTATGGATGATTTAGTAGGTGCGTGACTGACTGTATAAGTGAGTGATTAAATGTGTCTTACTGAATGCATGGGCTAGTGACTGATACAGACATTCACACAGTTTAGTTTGTCAGTTGGTGTGTAAGCGGTTGCATGGGTTGGTGAGTAGCTAAATGAGGGTCTATATGTGTTATTGATTGGTTGTCTGAGTATCTGTAAGGGTGCCTGAGTGTCTGTGTGCTGTGACTCTGTGCATAGATGTGTGAGTGGGTGATTCACTGGGTGTATGGGTTCAAGAGTGCATCTGTGAAGGGCTGTATGGGTGGGTGAGTGTGTGTATGGGTGTGTTGGTGAGTGAATGGATGCCTCAGTGGTACATGTGTAACTGCATATGTGAAAGGCAGTATATGTGAGTGTTGGAGTATATAAATGACTATATGTGAGAGTGAGTGATTGTGAGAGTGGCTGTATCGATGAGTGTGTGCTTGTATTAGTTATTGTATAAGAGTGTAAGTATGTGTTAGTATATGTTTGAATAAGTGAGATGGTGTGTGTATAACTGTATAGGTGAGTAAATGGGAGTGCGATTGATTCTTTGCATGACTGACTAGGTGTGTGAGTAACTCTATGGATGAGTGGCGGTGTGTGAGTGTCTGTATAAATATGTGAGTGCATATGATAGTGCCGTATTGATGGTTGACTGCATGTATGAGTGAATGAGTGGTGTGTGTGTAGATCTAGGAATTAGTGAGTGGGTATGTACTAACTGGTATTGGTGTGTATATGGTTTCGAAAATGATAGTCTGTATTTTAGAGTGGGTGTATCAAAGGTTATATTAGGGTATGAGGAGGTGCATCAGATTATCACGTGGATGATGTCATCAGTGATGTCATTTGAGATGTCATCGGTGATGTCACTGACCATGTCATGAATGATGTAATATGTGATGTCATCAGCAGTGCATTCCGGGGGCGCAAGTTATAGTTAGCTGAACTAACTATAACGGCCGAATTTCTCTGGTTTTGTACGAGTGAAATGTCCAACTAACTATAACGTCCCTGAAACCTGTGTTTTTTCAGTGAATTTCTAAGGTTTTTTAAATGCTAATTTCTACCTATAACGTCCCTGAAACCTATGGTTTTTTCAGTGATATATATTATATATATATATATATCCATCGAAAAATTTGCCACAACGAAGGAGCCCACACAGGTAAGTAAAGCTTATCAATTTTAATGGAAGCTGCAGCGTAAGTAGGCAGGATGCCTCACACCAATTTTCATGAAGCCAATGCGTTTCGGGCCCCCGCCCTTTGTCATAGGCATCTGTTCAGCAGAGATACATAACATTGAGCACCTGCATTTCATTCCGATACCCGTCCCCAGTGGGCTTGGCCACTCGCACGGCCTCCTGGTATCTGTAGTGCCCCAAGTATTCCTCCAGTGAGTTGACATGTACTCCGTAAGTCTAGTTCAATAAAACACCCCAGTGGGTTGATGTGCCAACCAGCGCTTACTCCGCTGGCGCCTTGGAGCCGCCATTACAAGCACCTGCCCCGCAATGATGTCCGCCGGTTGGCGTCACCACAGGTCCGCTTAGACGCAGCGGGGCTTCCTCCACGACTTGGCCAACCGTAAACATCCATCGAAACATTTGCCACAACGGAGGAGCCCACACAGGTAAGTAAAGCTTATCAATTTTAATGGAAGCTGCAGCGTAAGTAGGCAGGATGCCTCACACCAATTTTCATAAAGCTGACGCGTTTCGGGCCCCCGCCCTTTGTCATAGGCATCTGTTCAGCAGAGATACATGACATTGAGCACCTGCATTTCATTCCGATACCCGTCCCCAGTGGGCTTGGCCACTCGCACGGCCTCCTGTTCCTATTGTGAAGCGCTCTGACACCCTCGGGTAAAGTCCGCGCTATATAAAAACGCATAAATAAACATGTACTCCGTAAGTCTAGTTCAATAAAACACCCCAGTGGGTTGATGTGCCAACCTGCGCTTACTCCGCTGGCGCCTTGGAGCCGCCATTACAAGCACCGGTCCCGCAATGATGTCCGCGGGTTTTGGGAAATCCGGTGACCCGACTCAGACTGCCAGAAGACAGCCTCGCACTCACCGGAACTGGCTCCGTTTGTTGGTAAAAAGGAAGTGAAGCGCAAGACATATATATATATATATATATATATACACATATAAATATATATATATGTATATATATATATATATATACACACACACAAATATATATATATATATATATATATATATATAGACCCAAAACCTCCTTTTTAAAAGAGTCCTTGCACTCTAGAGAGGGTTGAACATAAAACTTTATTTAAAACTGTTCCCCCAGAGACGCGTTTCAGCAAGGAAATGCCTTTGTCAATCTGGAAAACATCATGCCGCCTCCTGGTTTTCATTGAGCTTGTAGCGTCCCCATCCCTGTTAGCATGGAGTGAATACCCATCTTTAAATCACTTTCAACAGCAGACTGGCGTCAGGGTAAACGAAAATGTCCCAGAGTGCATGGTGAGTATTCAAAATATCTTTGTTGTGCAGATGGAGGCAGACACGATATTAAGTTTTTGCTTTTTACAAACAGCTCTTAGGTTTCTCAGTTTTTACCTCCTTTCAGAGTCAACTCTCCCCTCTCTCCACTGACTCAGGCAGTGCCCTGCTCCGTAGTCCTGAAAAGCAATGCAAGCTGTGACGGGCTGGTTTTCAAAGTGTCAGACTTTCATGACTGCGAGTTCGTCGTCCTCTCGCAGCGCTGGCCGGCACCTCTCTCCTCATTTCACACACTTGCCAGGTACGGGGGCTGAACGGTTGCAACTGCGCTACTCCTCCTTATTAGGGAGGGGGGGGAAGAGTGGCGGAGTGGGGGTGTGTGTGTGTGTGTGTGTGTATATATATATACACACATAAATATAGATATTTGTATATGTGTATATAGCGATGGAAAAAATAGGACTGGCCATATATAGAAGACCTGTCCTTTTTTGGGCCTCGTAAAATCTGGTTACCGTTTTGCAGATCCCCTTACTACGAACTTGTTGTATGCCTGCTATGGATCAATAAAGCTTGTTTTAAAAAATGGAAACGGCTATTCAACTGTGATTGGGTTGTAGTCTTTCTTCTATTTCATTATTCTGCTGTCCTTTCTTTCTTTCCATACCCCGTTGTATTGAGTGGGAGGTGTAGTAATTTTTTTTCCTTTTACCGGAAGTGCTTGCGTGCTCGCAGTGTTTTCTGGGATTTACAACGACGCCATTAGTTCGTAGAGCGGGAGCCACGCCGGAGAGAAGAAAGATAAACGGTGAGAGTGGGCTCGGGTTCGCTGGGCGGTGTGGGCTTGTCTTTCGGGTGGTAGTAGGCTTGGTCACCGAGGCAGGCCTTTATTCAGCGCCTACCTGGTACATTGCTTGCGGGCCTAGGTGTTAACGAAGAGACGCGGTACGGTCTGCCAGTACTGCAAGAGGGGAGGGGGTTCCTGCTTCGAAAGTGGAGGGCGGTGGCTTTGTCAGGGGTACGTAGGCTCCCCTATCGGACACCAAGAATGGATCGGAGGGCTTTGGTGGGTGAGCTGGTGCTCTAGTGAACGGAGCATCCTTCCTGTGCAGTACTCCTGCCCGAAGTGGGGTTGGTTGTGAGAGTACTCAAATGACGAGGAATCGTCCGGTATAACTTTAATCGTGGACACCTGTCTGTTAGCACAACAAATAATGTTGACGCTTAGTACTTCCATTGCAGCACTCCTCGTTTCACCGGCCTTGAGCAAATTTATTTATTTATTTATTTATTTATTTATTTATGCATTTTTATATAGCGCGGACTTTACCCGAGGGTGTCAGAGCGCTTCACAACAGGATTAGCAACATTACATAAGGAGGAGGATACAAATGAGCATAATACAAAGGCAAGCGTTACATTGCATGAAGAAAAGTGACAATTGTGCAAAAACAAACAAACCAAATACAAAAAGAGGAATAAGTTCCAATAGGAAAAAGTGACAGATGTGCATGAAACAAGGGATACCAAATACAAATGGAGGTATAATGCTGCAATAAGTGGCAGTCACACATGACACACTGGGAAGGCACTTCTATAGGCTTGGAGTACAGAATTTCCTATAGTGGAAGAACTTCCTTGAGGTAGTAGAGAGGGCGTGAATTCAGCAGGGGGTACATGGGGTACAAAATATATGATACATGGGGTACAAAATACCACTAAAGGCATAATACTGTAATAAGTGGCAGTAACTCAAAGCACACTGAGAAGGCCCTTCTATAGGCTTGGAATACATAATTCCTATCATGGAAGAGCTTCCTAGAGGTAGTAGAGAGGGCGTGACTTCACAGGGGACTTAACCTGGGGGAACACGCACATAAAAACCAACACAACACACAAAGTAAGGAATGAACAGACAAAAGTACAACTTTAAACTGACGGGCGAACTTCCTAGAGGGGCCTAAGACCGAACGTATTAGTTCTGGAAGTGTCTTTGGAATAGAAGAGACTTGAGGTCAGCTTTGAAGATCCGGGTAGAGGAGGTGGCACGGAGCAGTGGGGGAAGCGAGTTCCAGATTCTTACCGCATTGCCCGAGAAGGATTGAGCCATCGATCTTTCTCTTTTGAAGACGGGGGCTCAAGCAGAAGCTTTTCCGCATTGCGAGAAGGGCGAGAGCCACCGGACAATTTCAATTTATTCGCCAGGTAACAAGGGGAGGACGTGTGTAAGGCTTTGTGTGTGATGCAGGCAGTTTTGTAAATAGATCTTGCCTCGATCGGAAGCCATCGCAGAGAGGACAGGATAGGAGTGATGTGGTCGCTTCGTTTAGACCCTGAAATGAAGCGAGCTGCTGAATGGAGGATGGATTTGAGAGGGGAGAGGTGGGATTTGGGTAGGCCAGTCAGAAGAGAATTGCAGTAATCCAGTCTTGAGAGAACCAGAGATTGTACCAAGGTTTTTAAGTCTTTCTCCGGGAAGAACCGACGGATCCCCCACAGAAGGCGCAGCTGGTACCGTGCATTCTTGGCAATAGAGTTGATGTGGGCGATTAGGTTGAGTCTTTTGTCGAGAATGACACCTAGGGATTTAGCGCTGTCAACAATGATGGGTTTGTTGTTGAGAAGGTTCAGCTGATCCATCCAAGATTGAACAGGAGGAGGTGAGAGAGAGGTAGAGAGGAGGAGGAATTCAGTTTTGGCGGGATTCAGAATGAGTTGGTGAGCTGACATCCAGTTGTGAATAGAGTTGAGGGTAGAATTGAGTAGGGAGAGATCGTGTGCAGAGGACACCTTAAGGTAGATTTGCGTGTCGTCCGCATACAGATGGTAAAGGATCCCAGATTTGCTTAGGAGGTTCCCTAAAGGTTCCAGGTAGAGATTAAACAAGGTGGGAGCCAGGATAGAACCTTGAGGGACGCCCTGACCTACGGCCATGGGAGATGAGAGACTGTTCCCTATCTTGATCATTTGGGATCTGTCCGAGAGGAAAGAGGCAAACCATTTGAGCACAGTGCCGTCCAGACCCATTCTCTGTTGAAGAGTGTTGAGGAGGGTGCTATGATTAACCGTGTCAAAGGCTGCAGAGAGGTCTAGAAGAATCAGAAGACATGAATCCCCGGCGTCGAGTATATGCAGCGCATCGTCAATCACATGCAGCAGGGCTGTTTCAGTGCTGCAATTTTGGATGAAGCCCGACTGGAAGACGTCAAGGAGGTTATTTTCCAAGATATGTGAGGAAAGTTGTTTCGCGACACATTTTTCGGTGATTTTCGACAGAAAAGGGAGGTTGGAGATAGGGCGGAAGTTGTTGAGGTCGTTCGCATCCGCGGAGGGTTTTTTAGAAGAGGGGTGACCTGACCTGATTTGAGGATAACCGGGAGGGAGCCTTGACTGAGGAAGAGATTGACTAGCCTGGTCCAGTAAGAGAGAGTATAGGTATAGAAATCGATGGCGATGTCGCTAGGGATGGGGTCGGAGGAATGGTTGGAGGGTTTAGTTTCGCGGATGCATTTGAGGAGGTCATCTTCCGAGATGACGTCAAAGTTCTGCCAGGTGACCAAGGATTTCCGCTCCTCCATGGGGTGGGGTTGGGCGACCTGATCCACCAGAGTTTTGACCTTTTCATCGAAGAATATAGCGAAATCTGCTGCTTTCTTCGAGGAATCCTCAGGCTTAATGGTTGGAGGAGAACAGTTTGGGTTTTTGAAGAGGTCAAAAAGTTTTTTGGGTCTGTTTTTAGCCGAGTCAAGGAGGGATCTGAAATGTGATGCTTTTTCAAGGAAGATGTGATTGTGATATTTGGATCTTGCTGAGCGTAGAAGAGAGAGATTGGAGGAGGAAGGAGATTTTCTCCAATGCTTCTCCAGGAATCTAAGGTTTTTCCTTTCAACGTAGAGCGCTTTATTGAACCAAGGTGCTGAGGGGTGGGTCTTTTCCTTTTGCTTTGGAGAGGAGCAACAATGTCGATTTCAGCTGCTAGTACTGAGAGGCACTGAGAAGTGAGAACGTTGACATCCACGCTAGGGTCTAGTCTGGGAAGTGCCCGCATAGCGGAATCACTGAAAGTGTCAAGATCAATGTTCTTAGTGTTACGGAACCAGGTGGTAGCTCTTTTAGGTTGGCCGAGAGTTATAATGTGCGATAGGTGAAAGCGGAAGGGAATGAGGAGGTGGTCAGACCAGTCTACATGGATGGGGGAGCAGTGGTCAGCAGGTCTTCTTTGGATATGACAAGGTCCAGAATAGAGCCCTTAGAATGTGTGGTTTCCGAGCAATGTTGGAGGAGATCATTGGCTGAGAGAAAGGAGGCAAGCTTGTTGGCAGCCGAGTCTTCCAAGGAGCCCCAGTGGAGATTAAAGTCACCCAGGAATATCTGTCTGTCACTTTGAGAGAGTTGGTCACTGATGAAGTCAGACAGTTCCTCCACAAAGGAAGAGCAGTAACCAGGCGGGTGGTAGATGGCATGGAGTCTAAAGGGTGAGCCGTGATGTATTTGAAGTTCTAGGGAAAGGCATTCGAATGTACGGAAGAGGGTGGTTGGGACCGCTTTAATTTGAAGGGAGTTTCTGAAAATGATAGCGACACCTCCTCCAATTTTGTCTGCTCTGTCATTTCTGAGGATAGAATAGTCAGTGGGTACCAACAGATCAAACAAAGTATGAGAGGAGTCATTAAACCAGGTCTCAGTGAGGAAGATCATGTCAAGATTTTGGTGAGTGATAGTATCAGAGATTTCTACTTTGTGTTTGACTGCAGATCTGCAGTTGTGGAGCAAACAGTGCAGCTCTGACGCAGATGTTTTGGTGAAGGGGGTGTTAGGGTTGTTCAGGGAGATAGGGATAAGATTCTTGAATGAGGGAGCCTGGGAAGAGGGAGGTTGGTGAGGTCTGACAGAGGAGATGACCTGAATAGGAAACTGCGTAAAATTCTTAGGAGAGGAGGGCGGAGAGGGAGTGACGTTGGTGGTCTTGAGGCTGGCCCGTAAGTTGGTGATGTCTGCAGAGGGCAGACTGTGATTGGTTTTATTGGGGCGTGCGAGCAAGGGACTCCTCGGGAGGGTGTAAGGGACAGGGGATAACTTGGCGCTTAAACGTGAGATGGACGTTACCAGCTGGGAGATGGAATAGATGAGAGAGTCCAGTTTATTTTCCAGAGAGAGGAGAGCTGAGCATGGAGTGTTAGGTGGCTCGATGGATAAAGAAGGGAGTGCAGAGGGTGAGGGAGGACAGGGAGGGGTGGGGGAACGAGTAGAGGGCGGTGGAGCAGAAGGTAAGGGAGGACAGGGCGGGCTGGAGGAGCAGGATATGAAATGGAGTGCAGAGGGTGAGGGAGGACGGGGCGGGGTGGTGGAATGGGATAAGTGAGGGAGTGCAGAGGGTGAGGGAGGGAGGGGATGACCTTCCGTCTCCCAAAACTAAACCTTTAATTTGTAATGCCTTTATTTCTCTCCACTACTGTGCGTGCTCCTGTAGACACCCGTCGAGGTTTGCAAGGGTGAGCAGTCAGTCAGTCACACCGCTTTATTTGATCATTATAAATAGACCATAAAAGCACAAGAAAAACATATAAAAAATTTCCAGATCAATAAATATTCATATATACATTAGTTAAAACATTATTAAACAAGTTTTGCTATGGTCCAATTAAAACCTTTAAAATCAGATTATATAAAAAGAACAGTTCATAATATGATTACAGGGTGCTGCTAGAAACTATGCCCACCCTTTTCCTCTTCCTGAGGCAGGCCCATAAATATGAGGCAACACAGAAACAAACGAATGGGTCACGTAGGGCTTTTAAAAAAATACATTGCGACCCGCCATTGCCTGAAATTATGATACCTTAGGATTGTCAGAATAAACAGTTTCCTTTCCTCAGAATATTTTTGACAAAAGTAGGATATGCAGATCTGTCTGCGCCGAAAGGTTGTTACAGGGGCAGCGATCAAGATCTGCTAGCCTATACTTTTTTTGTGGATATCCCAGGAGTAATGGGATCATGTTTAATCTGAAGCACAGTAGAATAAATCTGTGCTGCGCGTTGTTTATCCGTGCTAAGTAATGGAAACCATCTCCTGGTATTGATGGGACCAAGTCATACACAATAGTTGAGTGATGCATCTGTTTTTTTTC
Organism: Calotriton arnoldi; assembly: GCA_963921515.1. NCBI lineage: Eukaryota > Metazoa > Chordata > Amphibia > Caudata > Salamandridae > Calotriton > Calotriton arnoldi. Next base: position 1,385,486 of record CAWUFW010004765.1, read on the forward strand.
CCTGCGGGCGTATTCTGCTCTTTGGGAATATAGATCTTTTAACCGTTTCTTCGTGACCCCCCTTACAAGAGGCAGGGTCCTGAAAGAGTTTTTCCATCCCTATAGCCTTCAATACAGTTTCTACATGATTTAGCCACCCAATTATTTTGTAATAATCTAGATTACAGCATTCTCTTATAATGGTTTGTGTCAAGTCGACCGTAGATCTTTGCCAAATTGATAGCCTCAAGAGGACCCTGGCCATTCTTATGGTGTCACTCAGAAAGGGGAGCCCTAATTTGAAATGTAAAATATAATTTGAAGCCGATTGGGGTAAGGACACACGATTTTTAAAAAAGGAGTCTTCCATTTGCTGTAACAGGCCAACATTGGCCATCCCCCACACGCCTGCTCCATATGTTGTGGCTGATTTTATTTTGGCTTGGTAAATATTTTTTGTTACGTCCAGTGAACTTCCACCCAACTTTTTTGCAAATCTTTTAAATGCGTTTAGGCTCCTTTGCATACCCTGAGCTTGTTTTTACTAATTTGGACCAAGAATGATCCTTATCAAAGAGCACTCCTAGGTATGAAAAGGAGTCCACCACCTTAATTTCATTGCCAGCCATCTGGAAGTGCGGGAGTTTCTCTCTAGTCTCTCCGGCCACAATTATGAAAGATTTTGTTTCATTTATCTTTAAGTCAAGGGAAGCCATAAAGATGGCGTAAGCTTTAATTAATTTTTGTAAGGCCAGCCCTGTTCTTGCCATCAACACCGCATCATCGGCGTATGCCAAAATCGGAAGGGGGTTTGATCAAATTTGGGTACGTCCAAAGAGAGAGCAGACAGGGGGACTCAACCCCGTTCGTCTAGATTGAGAAAAGGAACGGGGCGAGCACACACCCCTGTCTAACTCCCTTTTCAATTTTAAAGTGACGTGTACACTCCCCCTTTCTACCATACCTTACACAGGCAGTAGCATTGGCATACAGCTGGCGGATGAACCCAATAATCGGCGGGTCTATACCCATGTCCTCCATCATGGACCATAGCCTAGAATGTGACACACAGTCAAAGGCTGATGTTAGGTCCATGAAGGCCATGTATAGTTTCCCATTTCTGGCCTTCGAATACTTCCCTATAGTTAGGGAAAGGTTTAGGCACTGGTCGACTGTCCCCATACCTCTCCGGAACCCTTATTGTTCCTTCATGATTATGTGATTCTGCCCACTCCAGTCTAGCCAATAGGACCCTGCCTAGTTTGGCAGTAGTATCGAGGAGGGATATAGGGCGATAATTCTTTGGTAAGGCCCTATCCCCTTTTTTATAAATCGGGACTATTATGCTTTGATTCCACGAAGGAGGTGGGCCTGCTAACACAATGCTGTTAAAAGTGTTTGTAAGTAAGGGGACCCACATGTCGCAATCCAATTGGAAGAGGTCAATCGGAACACCGTCCGGCCCTGGTGCCTTACCGGGGATACATGATTTTAGTGCCCTTCGGAGCTCGGGTGTGGTGAAGACTAGTCCTTCATGAGGTGTGTTTGGTGGGGAGAGTGTTTGTATGAATGCAGGAGGGGTTAACCTAAAAATCTCTTCGAAATGTCTCACCCAAGACTCTTCGTCTACATGAACATCTAGTACGGGGTCATTAATATCTTTAAAATAAGGAGCGTTTACAACTTCCCAGAAAGCTTTGCTACTACCAGAGCTGGCTGCTTGTTCAAGATCATCCCACACCTGTGTTTTTAAATCCTTCTCTCTCACCCTCCTGGCTGTTTTATATTCTAAGCGTAGTAAACGAATCTTAGGGTAATCCCTGGGGAGGTTTTTTAAGGCGTTTACAAGGTCTGTTTTGGCTTTAGTGCAGGCCGAGTCAAACCACCCCTTTTTTGCTGCGAAGTTTGATGACTTTGCCCGCGTAATTGCTATTTTTATTTTTGCCAGAAGGGCAGTGAATCTGGTGACCGTGTCTGCGGGGGTTAGGTCTTCTCCCAGGCATTCTATAATATCTTTCTTTATATGTGCCAGAATTTCGGGGACCAAATTAGATTTTATTGCCACTGTCCATTTCAGTTGGTAACCATTTTTCCTGGACAGGTTCACATCCGCAAGAACCAGATTGTTCTTTGGGTGTAGGAAGGATGTTTAGCTGAGTCAGTAGGATGGCATGATCGCTATGGGGTGAGAACCTAATGCTCTTAAGGTCTACCTTCTGAAGTAGATGTCCAGACACTAAGACGAAATCGATAGTAGTTTCCTGAGTGCCTCTTCTAAAAGTTGACCCTTGCCCTTTTTCATTAAACTCGCTTAGTATAAACAAGTTCCACTGTGATAACAAGTTGTTTAAGGCCTCTCCATACCCATTGTGCGAGAAATGCAGGAGGGGATTGCCATCGGTGGTTTCTACACCACAGACTCTAATCTCCGTAAGTTTACATAGATGGATATTAAAATCCCCCGCCCATATGAGATTCACATTTCCCCTTTCTTCCCTTTATACAATTTGTCAATCTCCACCGTTAAGGCATCCACCACAGCCCTAGAGTTTCTCCCGAATTCATTATTATAGAAGTTGACGAGAGTACAAATATTCTGTTTCATAATGTCGAACTCTAGTATCTGGAAATGGGTGTGTAGCGAGCCAACTTGTCTGACTTGGAGTGGTGTGGTATTTGAGATTAGTGTAAGTAAAACCCCCCTTTGCCCTTCCTGAAGCTGCAGGCGTAGCTGGAGAGTGGAAGGAACGAAACCCCGTAAAGAAGGGAGGGTCTATTGCCCAAGTTTCCTGGAATAGGACTAACTCCATATCTTGCCACTCATTCAGCCAATGTTGGTTCATTAATTTGGAGGCTAAGCCTGACACATTCCATGATACCATGTTTGCTCTGGAGCCCTTGATCATATTTGAGGGGGTTGGCAGGGTCTGCCCATGTCCCTGAATTCCTTGTGCCAGAGTTACATCTTCAGCGACCACTTCAAAAGGTGTTGGGTTAAATAGAGGTGGTCGTAAGCTGTTTTCTACTTTGGCCTTAATGGGAGATTTGATGGATGATTGGGATAGTGACAAGATTAGTCAATCGCAATCCTCCATATTAGACAGGGCAGTGAATCTATTTTGTAGACTAATCCCGGGATTTATATTGGAACCCCCGTTCCTGTCCGTTAATAAATTCCTAGTTTTGTCCATTTGAGCCCTCCCCCTGGGGTCATCCTGGCTGACATAAAAGTATTCCAGTGCTAGGGGTATTATTTGGGTATTCCTTAATGCAGGAATATGTAAATTAGCCAGGAGGGAGGCACTTGCGTGCGAGTTATTAAAATTGATTACCACGCAATCTCCATCATAATGTTTGCTTTGTCCCCCCACCCAGCCAACTCTCCTAGCCATAATCAATTCATGAGCCAACACCTTCCTCCCCCGATCGGTCACGTTAACATTGTGAAGTAACCAGTGCAAACATTTGTCCATTAACTGTCCAGTAGTTTCACTCTGATTTTCACGGAGGCGAGGAGTATTTGCCAGAACCAGGACCAATGGGGCAGCGGCAGGTGGAAGATGAAGGATGTGATGCCGGAAAATCTGTTGCGCTCCGACATTTTGATCTTGGATTCTTGCCTTATGTGCAACTCTCATTTGACCTTTCTGGGATAATGGTTGGGAGGTAATGGCTCTTTTCTTCAGGCCTAGAAGGCCTTGCGTGGCCCCAGTTGAATTGGATTTTTGGGGAGTGTTAGGATCTTGCATTAGATGACTGTCAAGGCCTCCAGATGGTAAACACGGTGCTAATGGTTGGTTCGAATTTGCCACTGGAGGAGTGTCCCGAGTTTCTCTTGATGGTTTTTGAGTTGTAGATGTTAATGGGTGGGGGACGTGGGTGGCAGGCGTTCTGGCAAGTAGAGTCCGATTCTGCGATTCCAACTCCGCCAAGCGGAGCTCAATTTGGATCAGTTTATCAAGAATGGGAGCCAGTACCTCACTTATTTTCCCTATAATCTCCAGCCCAGCCTCTGGTCGACTAGGGTCCGGGAGTAACAAAATGTTTGCTTGTTCTGGTAGTGATATTATCTTTAGGTTCTTGGCATGGGCCTTTGTTTGGGCAGGTTTAGGTTTCGGAGCGCGAATGATCTTTGGTTTTTTGAGTATTGCACCATTAATGGCCCCGCCTGCTCTAGTTCGTTTGGCGGGTGGTAGCGGTGAAGAATAATTCAATGGGGAGACAATCTGGGGGGAGCGGTCTAGGCCCCTTCCTGGGGCAGATTCTATAATGTGGTTTACAAGAAGACAGCCACTCTTATCTAATACCCGGTCTGTTGGGGTTACAGGGATTGCCAACATTGTAAGTGGTAAAGTGACACTTGGGAAGTGGTGTCGGGGATAGACTCTATCTTAGTGAGGTAGATTCCAGAGAAAGGCGTCTTTCGGTCAACTCTATCTCATGGGAGAGGACGCTTGCCGCTCTTACTAGGAAGGAGTCCAATGTTGCTCCGACCCTCCCTCCGCACCTCTCTTTACAACCCTTTCCTTTCGACATAGTTATGAGCCGGGATAGTAAGGGATAAACTGTACCTTAACAGGAGTGCAGATGAAAGGGTATAGCCCCAGCCTCCTCCGGGCTCCTCCGGGCGTGGACGGGCCCGCCCTTGGCCCGGGCTTCGCCCGCGCTGCGGGAGGTTACCGCAAATTAAGTAGGCGCCTCCGGGCGCGTGGTCAGCTGCAGTGGTAGCAAAGGAGCCTGGGACGTGTAGTCCGGTCCCGCTCCTGCTTCCAGACGAAATACCGGCAGTAGCAGTGTTGGCAGTGTCCTCTCAAGTGGCAAGAGGTGCTTCCCAGCTTTTACCAGGTAGCCACTGGACGCAGTCTGGACCCTCCTGCTGCTCTCGAGCTTCCCCAATTGAAGCTTGCTCCTGGAGGAAAAACACAAAGGTTTGAGACCGTTTTCTCTATTGCACCACATCTCTGGCAATAAAAGACCAATTATTTTTCAGCCAGGTAACTGGAGCAGCCAGCATTGGGATTTATAAAAGTAGCATGTGATTGCATCTAAAGAAGCCCCCAGCGCTAAAATGCAGCACTTGGGTGACCATACTCAAATTGCATACAGCCCTATAATCTGTTGTCTGAGGGTAATGGTATATCTAATGAAATGTAATTTATGCTGTGGGCTTTGGTTACTATAGCTTACCAATAAGGACACAAACTGGCAGAATACTACAGGCTACTGGCCTAAGATACTTCTGACAAATCTGGACAATTAGATGGATCCCAATGAGGCATTACCCAAAGAAGTAAAACGAGGGGGGGAATTCTCCATGCCCATTTAGGCTTCAGTTAGCTTGGCTTTGCTGTCGTGGTAAAGGAGCCTGCTACCCTCTGCATTGTGGACCATACTTAGCAGCGGGGTTTCTCCAGAGTTGTACCGCCCCTGCACTTGAGAAAAGCGGCAGCAAGCCTGTTAAGTGGGGCTTTTCTTATCCCGGTTTCCTAGAAGCTAGCCGGAACAGGTCAGTGGAATGTTTATTGCACCCCCACTCCTCCTGTTTGCGCACATCAGAGTGGGCAAACATGAGTTATGGTACTGTGGGAGACCAGCTGAATCCACTGCAGTGATGCCAAGGTGGCACAGTTTTAGCATATATGTTTCGAGGACCATTTGGTTGCTCGAATCCCATTTGCTTAAGTCGGTGTCACTGTTGCTTACCTGGTTGTGATCCTGTTGCCTATCAGTGATGCTTGAATCCACAGCTCAGCTCCCTGTTGCCAATTAATCGCCCTAATCACGTGACTCTTCATCCTATACATAACTCTTGGCATAGTAAGTCAGAAGTGGCATCCTGGCCTGAATGCAGTACTCAATGTGCTTTCTGCTAAGTGATAAAAACAGCCTCTGCTGATTGGTTATATAAAATGGCCCGAGGGCACAATTGTCGTATATTAGAACACCCATTATGCACATGTTCACAGATTGCTTCCCCTTTGATTATCAGCATCTTCTGTGGCCCGTGCTTATGTCGTTCGAGTCACAAGTTCGGACTTCCTCTGGCCCGGTCTGCCATCCGTGATTACAAAATGTATTTGGATGTATGCACAAATATCCTTCGGACACTAGTTCAGAGGAATGAGCTCCCATCAGTTTCAGTTGCTCATTTCAGTGTGCTACATCACATAGCCAGTTCTTGCATTTTGGAGCCAGGCCCTGACCCAACCTCATGGCCACTGTATGCTTAGCTAGTACTAAAGGTGACATCAATGTTTTGTTTGCGGCAGGAGAGACCTTAGTGTGTCCCAGTACCGCCATCAAAGGGGTGAGCTCCACCGGTTCTCCAACCATATTGGATATCATTTTCCTCACCTCCCTCTAGAACATGGGTACTCACAAACCTTTTCCCAGGGGCCACAAAGTATGGTCTGTGGTGTGACCGAGGGCCTTGCTGATGCCACCTGGGTGGCGGTTGGGCGATTTGGGGTTTGTAAGGTGGGTGTAAGCGAAGTACATGTAGTGGCTGAATTGCACAATGCGAAACCAGAAAACTTGGGATCAATCCCAGCTTCCCCACTTGACCATTGTGTGATCCTATGCAATTGTCTTTTTTTCCCTCCTTTTCCTTCTCTTGTGTTTGATTTAATAACCTATGGTGTCGTCCATTTACAATAGCAAGAATGGCCACCCAGAGGGTGCACATAACGGGTGACTTGCCTCTTTGTTCACTATTGGCATTGGTGGACGCATGAATGTTTCTAAATTCATGTTTGGAAACTGTCATTTAAGAAACTCTCAATGCAGTGAAATCATCAGATGTACTTGGGTGAAAACGTTCTGCATGTTAATGAAATTCATGTTTTTGAATTTTGAAGACACTCATATTTTTACACGTATGTTGTAAGATGCCTTTAAAAAATGAAGGTCTCTAAAGATAAGTGGTGCAGGACGCCTTGATTACTTCCATTCTGAATGTTAGTGCCCAGTCAAGTAAACAGCAGACCAGTGCTGTTGTTTACCAAAGGGCTGTATGGAAAGGTCAGGAGGGCCCCAAGTGGCCCCTGGGCCGTACTCAGGGTATTACTGCTCTAGAGGGTTTGCGCTGGATGGGACATCCACGCCAAGCACCTAGGTACCGGATGCCATTCTGCATCTCACAGCTGGGCACATCTCTAAGGCCTAAGTTGTCAGGTGTGTAATACATTCTATGTGGGAATTTAAAATGTAGAAGCCGAAGCTTATAGTTCGGGTAGAGCTTTCAGTCTGATTGCAACAGTAGTCCCATTGTGCACCAGAGATCTCCAATTGTAAGTCCTCTTTCCATTCCTGACGGTTCAATGGACATGGTGTGTGGGCTTTGTCCTGACTTGGGCAGTATATGCATGACACCAATCTTTGTGGTGAGGGAGAGTCCAATACATACTCTAGTGTGTTGAAGGTGGGTGGTAGAGCTGGGCATTCGTTTCCGATTTCAGTGCAGGCTTTAGTAGAGTATCTGGGGGCCTATAATTATCTCTATGGGTAAATGTGTCTGGCAGGATGAAAGTATTCCCTGGATAAGGGTCCCCAGGAGACCTGAGGTTCATAGTGTCTAGTCTTTGCCATAGGCCTCTGTTCTGGGCAATTTTCGAACTTGGGGCTAAAGTAATATAGTTCGAATTCAGGTGCTGCCACGCCACCTCTTGCATAAGGCATTACTAGTGTTACCCCCCTCCCCCCCAACTCGCAAGAGGCTACCTCACTGCCCATACTAGTAAAGTTGGGGCAGAGCGTGGTGTGTTAAAGACCGCCTCTGTAAGAGGGATTGGTATGTTATTGAATAGATAAATGTATTGCTTCAGGAGCAAGCGACAGTGGTAGTTTTATTCATCTATCAATTTGCTTCTCTTTTGGTAAGCAGTGTGCCACAGTTTGCTCTAAGTGCATGTTCCTAGATATTTGACAGGTGTAATTTCCCATCAGAGTGGGAATTCCAACTCTCTCTGCTGTCCAGTCTCTTAATGGCAGTTATTGGTGATGGCAGGTTAATCTGGCAAAGCCTAGGAACTCCCTGATCATTGCCGGCACTAACAGCTGTTTTTTCATGAATGATGTAAAATAGTGGGCAAATATCAATATCGCTAGGCGTTGAGTGGAAAATCTGAGCCTTTTCCCATGTAGTGTTGTCTTAGTCTAGAAAATGAGGGTTCCATTGCCGGGGGGGGAGACAAGCCTTGTCTGGTGCTGTAAGGTATGCGTATGGGGTCAGATCATTCCGTTCCTGCGTAGTCTCGCCTTTGGTTCCTCATACAGTAGGTGAACCTCCTATCTCCGTTTCTCCAATTCTTGGCTGCTTTGGCATGTAGAAAAAGATAACGCCACACAAGTGAATCCAGCAGCTTGGTGTCGTCTAGAAAAACTGCCCCACAGTCTATTCACGCTGCTACACGAAGTGTGACCAGAGTTCTAAAGTTGTGTGGGTGGATCTTCCTGGGACGAACCTGGTCTGGGTGGATCAATAGGGGGGAGTAATAGTTGCGTTCTGTTCGGTATAAATAACGCTAAGATTTTATTAGCTGTATTAATTAAGGATGGGGAGGTCTGTAGGAGTCCATCTTTATTGGAGGCAGAGGTGGTTGCCTGGCTTGAGGGTAATCAGGAGGGCTTCCTGCATGGAGGGGGCATTTTTCCTGCGTAAAAGCCCTCTCCTAGGCTGCCAACAGCCATGGAGACAGGATGTGTGCATATGTGCACTCCTTCTGGTGCTTTAGTGTGCTGAACAACATTTTTGTATGCATTCTTTGGCATACTAAGTCCAGACCTATTGGCTCTTCCATTGCTTGCTTCGAGAACTCAAAATCTGATAAACCAGGCTGCAATATCCTAGGGTATCTGTCTAATGCAGTCTTTTCGGAGAACACTGACCATGTGACTAGTGTAGTAGAAACTTCAACTGATGCATGCTATTAAAGTCTTTTTTTAGGCTGCATATATGTCCCTGGAAGAACTAGCAAATTAGGTTTTTCTTTGTAGACCCTTTCTCTGTCTGTAAAAAACATTCTTTTCGTTGGTCATTTATTGACTGGGCACTGAGGTGAGCTTCATTTACTGCATTCAAGTTAAAACTTCTTGCCTTTACTACCTAGACACCTAGTCCTGTGTCCTACTTGCATTGGGAATGCAATGATATTGTAGCTTTGGGACACAACTATGTTAATACAGGATACTAACCATTTAGTGCTGTCTTCCCCATGACTCTTAAACAAAAGGCCTCAAACTCAGACCTAGATAATTATTTCAGAGCGGTCTCCTTAAAGTTAGACAACTCCACATTGTGCTCCTTTGCTTGGGATTACATCAACTGGGGTTTGGGATCTATAAATACACTTCAAATCATAACACTCCTGAAGTTGTCAGAGTAAAATCTTGCACCATATATTTCTATTTCTGCAAGAGTAGTAGTAATCCTTACCATTTCTAAATGCGATCTGCTGGTTTGTAGCAATCATGCTAATACAGTTCTCATCTGTCTCAGTAAATGGTGCTAGTACTTTCGACCATTCCTTTGCTATAGGTTTTGTTTGCGTCCCTCTCCATAATGCACCCATCTTTATGCTCACATTTGTATGTGGGGTGTTTGGCAACACGTTTAAATGTCCACTGCCATAGAAGTAAACAGTGTAATTTCTAAGAACTGCTTATGTTGGTTGGTGTATCTTTGTGCCCTCGGATATATTGATTCATACCTTAATTGGCTTCAGTATTTGCTGTCTAAGTTGCACAGGCATGGTTCTAGGATGCTAGCATAATTGCTGAACAGTAGAACAATTTTTCTCCTTGTGGTGCGAGCAGTGGTTGCCTAATTTACTTTCGCAATTGACTTGGATTTTTAGGTCAAGGTTAGGTTACAAAGACATATTGTGGGTTTACCTGGACTTGAAAGCTTGCCCATTGCTTACCGTTTGTTTTATTTTCTCTCTTATTGTCTTCCTTTCCCTGTTTTCATCTGGTTTAATCCTTACTTGGAACATAGAATCTTTACCATCTTTGGTTGGCTAGTTTCTATGCTTTCACTGCTCGCTTTTAGTGAGCTACTTTGTTCTTTTAGTTTAAGCACTCCATGATATGCATGTGTTTTTTCCAGCTGTCTCCCTCGAGTGCTTTTTTTCTCTCTCTCGTCCATTTGCTTCTCGCCACCCGCACTAATGTTGCTTTCTTGTCCGTTTTCTCCCCTGCGCTCCATGTTGCTCACTTGCCCCCGTGTTTCTCCCCTCGCGTTATTTTCCTCTTGTTTATCCTCCTCCCACTGTGTGCTTCTTCTCAAGCCCAGTGTTACTTGGCTCCCCACCTGCTCTCACAGCCTGCTCTCCCATTAACGTGTTTAAGTGCTCTAATATACTTTAAAAAACAAAAATTCTTATCAGTCTCGGATCGGTAAAATTAGAAAAAAATGCCTGTGCCATTTTGTAGGCGTGTGTATGCATGTTGGGGTGCTCCACAGCATGGCTAAAACATTTGCAGCACCAAATGACCACATGATGTTTCAGCAATATTTAAACATTGCACCTCATGTCCATTAAAGCTAGGTGGATTGTGAAAGCTTGTTCTAAAAGTGAGTCGCAGTTCTAAAAATCTTGGGGAAACATTGCAGTGGCTTCAGTGGTGCACGTTTTGTTGACACAATCTTGACGACTAGACTGCGGAGTTCCGCTATGCGGAACGAAAGTGTGCCACACTGTGTTCTGCAAACTGCAGAGTTTGGTAGGTCAGGTTGATTTTTAGCGCCTGTAGTTTGCCCCTCGCTGGAAAATCAGCATGAGCTGCACCATGCGCAACGCAAGAGCGCTGCTTCTTTCTGCCACTCGAGTAGATTTTTCTCTCGAGGCAGCTTACTCGACGCGCACAGGTGGTTTCTCAACGCGAGTGGTCGCGACTGCCTGTGTTGAGAAATCTCGCTGGGGGTGGTCTAGTGTTTGGATTTTCGTTGCTTGACAACTTACCGTTGGCTAGTGCGAGTGAGGGGGGAAAACTCCGTACCGTGAAACTCCGAACTGAGCAGAGTTCATCGCCCAGGCCGAATCTTGACTGCTGTATGCATTGTATAATAGTCTAAAATGAGCTTATTTTTTAATACATCTTGTACGCTCGCATGTATTCATAACCTTGGCAATGAAGTTTGAGCCCTGGCAGCCATGGTGTTCTCGGGTGTCGAAATTTTGAACATTTTTAATTTGGACATCCTGCCCCTCCCCCTATCAACTTTATTGTGATTAAAAGGAAGAATGTGCTGTCAAACCAGAGTGGAAGCATCTAACAGCAAGTCTTGCATGCCATTGGCTGATAGAAACAAATACTGACTGACTGCAATGGGTGGGGAAACAACTGGGGAAGTGCAGGGCTTTAGCTTCATGCCTTAATGTGCATTGTGTGAGGAGCATTAGTAAAGTGTTACTGTGTATGTTTGTTTTGGTTCTTGCGGAGGAAGAGGAGGCTCTAACCTGCGTGACTTCTGTCTCTCCTTTTAGGTTTTGAATCCCATCTCTGCAGATATGTCTATTGGTGTTCCTATCAAAGTGCTGCATGAAGCAGAAGGCCACGTCATAACATGCGAGACGAATACTGGGGAGGTGTACCGCGGCAAACTCATTGAGGCAGAGGACAACATGAACTGCCAGGTATGGTTAGGTCCTGATGGTGTGCCTCTCCTATTTATTTTTGGTATGCATGGTCAGAGTCCTTCTTGAATGCAGCCTGTTGTCTTTTACCATTTGAATCTTTATTGCTGGGGTGTGGAATTTAATAAAATATCTACTTGTCCATGGGACAGGTTGCTTCATAATTCTACTTGTCCTCTAACAAAATCCACTTGCCCCTTTTGGTGCCATGTAGTACTGTGACAAATTATGGCAGCAATCTCATGATATAAGCGCTCTAATAGCCTCTCTTTTTATGCAAGAGCTCATATTAGAGTAGGGTTTGAATACTAGCAATTCCCTTATTTTGCAACCTTTCCACAGATCTACATACCCGGGATGGGGGCAACGTTAAACAATAGTTCCAAAGTTTGAATGCTCTTTTGAGTCTGTGCTCACCTACCTACTTGCATGTTTTAGGGGTTTTCACCAGCTCTTTAATCTTTTCCCATACTGAGAGGTTGGAAATTTACTCTTGACATGGGCAGAAGTAAGACTTCTTTCAGTGTTTTGGTGGGGGGGGGGGAGTGGTTGGAGAGAAAGCGAACTTGTAAACGCTCAATACATTTTTGCATGAGCAATTCCACACCTGCATATTTGCTTGTGCTAACATGTAGTTCACAAATTTTTTAGGAGTGCGATTTTGTGGCCTACGTCTGTAATTTCTTGTGAATACATGAATGCTGTAAATCTGCACGAGTGTAAGGACATACTATGGGTGCACCTTTGTGACTTTCTTTAAGAATTGGGCTACTAATTAGGTCTTGGTTAAAGCCAGACCTTTTTGTTTTTTATTAAAATTCTATCTCTCAAGTGACTGGCTTTACTGTGAGTGACCACATTGTGTTTCACAAGGAGCGTATGTATTGGCACAAAGTTTTGTTCAGTGCCAGTAACTATGGTGGCAATGTGTGCTTTTTTGAGACCCAAAAATATTTTGATTTTTGCCAATGTTTGTTATAACGGTGAGACCCTGGCAGCTCCCAAAGCAAAGTTTTACAAAAACTGTCGGAATAGGACACACATTGACAAAACCAAAAGGCTGACCACCAATTTAATCTCTATTGACTTTGTCCGTGCTTATTTTCAAGTTTCTTATAATATTGAAACTGGTTACAACATTTTTTTCTCTTGTGGCTGTTTTTGGGAAATTTTACTAAATTATGCTTAAAAGAAATGGTACGTAATATTTCACAGTAGTTTAGCAAAACTTTTTTCCCTGGGGCATTTTTTCAGGAACCTTATTTGGAAAGCAAAGAATCCTCAATCTTGCTTTCAAGTTTCTGTAAATGTTTGCATCTGATCAGAGTATTCTGGGAGCATTCTATGTAGCCTCATATTAAACTTTGCAAACATGTGTATACATTTTTGTACTAGAACCACTGTCAGTAGTGACGTCCGAGTTTACAACAGTTCTGTAGAGCGCTCACCCTAAAAAAGGCTTTGCATTAATGAACTATAAATACAAGTTTGAACTTTATTAACCAATGAACATAAATATTACCTTCCCTGATCCATAATGTGGCACTGTAAGCTGGTAGCCATAGGGTTTGTGCTGCATGGGGTTGTGCCTACTTGTCCCAAGGACAAAATAAACATGAAAACTTGTTGTCTTTGACCACCCACAATGTCCTGGGCGTCAGGCTATAGGAATTCCACACCCTGATTATTGCATGTAAACAGGATAAAATCAATTAAAATGCTTGTGGAGGCGTACACAAGGACAAAATCCCATGAAAGCGATCCTGCGCTTTTGACCAAATATGTTCAAGTGCAGGTAAAGCATCATAGCTCCTGCTTCCTTATGTCTCCCAGCCAATCATTATTGAGATGAAGTTCAATAGAACAACTTTTTGCTGTTTTCACCCATCCCTAAATTCCAAGAAACCAAGCCATTTAGGCTACTTTATCTGCACCTTCTATAATCACCAGTGAATAGCTTATCTTTGCTTTTAAGTGAACAGCACCAGCCTTTGTAAGATTAGACTAAGCTCATCTGTTGTAATAGGATTGATCCCATATTGGGAGAACTACATACTGTGTATGATGTAATGAACCTATAGCTCTATAGTGTTGTATACGCAGTGCACACCTCAAGTTGAGTAGTATGATCCTCTGTGAACCGGTTGCAGCTGTCCTTCAAACGCTTTCTTGTTAATCAGTTTGCTCTCCTTCGGGTGTATCAGTGTGCAGCGACTAACCTCAGTCCTGCAGGTTTTCTGCAATTTTTGGTAATATTTCTAAATGATTTGAGTTAATCTGTGCGTTCGCATTAACAGTGCGAATTTTTGAAACCAACACTCTCAAATTTGCTACTGCAGCCATTTTTGTGGAGAACTTTTTGGTAGCTTATGCTTCATGCTCTTCTGTTGGGCTTCTTCAACTTGTTTGAGTCTCTACACCTGGCAATGTCTTCTAATATTGTTGTCTTGCTTTCCAGATGTCCAATATTACAGTTACATACAGAGATGGCAGAGTAGCACAACTTGAACAGGTCTACATTCGAGGCAGCAAAATTCGATTCTTGATTCTACCGGACATGTTAAAAAATGCGCCCATGTTAAAGAGCATGAAAAACAAAAACCAGGGCTCTGGTGCGGGGCGAGGGAAGGCTGCCATCCTCAAAGCTCAAGGTGAGTGCTTTCTGTTCAGTGGAGGATTTGGGCGCAACTGTAGAAATCTCATTAGCTTTATCTGTCCACTCTTAAAAGCTTTTCCTGAACTCCCTCCTGCTTAGTGGCACAGTTTACAGAGCCTTGCTTCTATTAAATATGTAGTGTATATTTACACACATGGATCATTGATACTGAGGTGCAACAGTTGGTATTTGTAATGTCCTTGGTAGTACAGAAAGGTAAATACTGGGAGAGCCGACACTAGGCTGCAGTATAATGTTGCTCTTAAAAGCTCGTGGTATCACTGAGAAGTACGACTGTGTGAGCACAGGTACAGCCTGCTAATGTGAAACATTTTGCCAGCACTAGTTGTCTGGCTAACGCTTCACTGATGTTCTTCAGTCTACTCCCTCTCCTGAGTGAGCACTCCTCATTGCGAAGAATGTCTGTGTGCTAATGGTTGAGGCGAACCGATAGCTGCGTGTGACACTGCTAGAGAAGCAGGATTCTGGAAATTGTAAGTCATCTGGTGCTGCATGAACTGGGGTGGTGGAGTGAGCTAAAGAATGATGATGGATTAAACCCAGATCAGTTGACTGGCGGTGAGTGTTTGATTGGCTCAAACGTTCCGTCCATCATCCCCTTTTGTATCGCTTTGTTCGCCCTAAGTTGGCGGGGGTATGCCCAGACGTGGGTCCCTTGCTCACTTTGCCACTGGATTCAAGCAAGCCTGGCTGATGACGGCTGGAATGCCAGAAACCGGTCCTAGGATGCTTGTTTCCGGTCCAGGGACGACATGGCTTGGCAGTTCGGGCTGGACTGTTCCCATGAGGCACAGGGTCAGACTGATTTGCATATGGCCATGTCTGAACTGGGGTGGTGGAGTGAGCTAAAGAATGATGATGGATTAAACCCAGATCAGTTGACTGGGGGTGAGTGTTTGATTGGCTCAAACGTTCCGTCCATCATCCCCTTTTGTATCGCATGAACTCTTGGCCAGCTTGCAGAGTATCTTTGTAATTCCAAGACCAGGCTTTGAATTAATTTAGCCATCTGTTAAAGAATTGTCACCCCGCTTGGTATCCGAGGAAACGTGTGAAATCTCACTGGTTTGGACCAGAATCTCTTAATGTGGTCCGTGTTAAGAGTAGCTCTGTAAGTAGAAGTCCAGAGTTGGTTCAGCTTGTGCCAAAGCCATTTTCGCAAGTGTAACGCAATGTCTTTGCTTCGCGTTCCGTTTTGTTAAATTGTTTTACATTTTTCTGTTATGTTGAACTGATGCATAAAGTAACTTTTATCCCCCTCTTTCAGTGGCCGCACGAGGAAGAGGTCGTGGAATGGGAAGAGGAAATATTTTCCAGAAACGACGATAATTTATTCCTTTGCAAGACTTTTTTTATATAAATTGTTTAGGGTTTTTGTTTACTAAATTGCTCTTTGAATGAGAAGTTTTCAAGAATCATTTTTTTTAATGCAGGCGTTTTGTTTCGTGAGCTGTTAACTAAATATGTCCCAGGGTTTTGATTTAATAAATCTGTTTCCCCAAACAAGGAGCATACAGTACTATAATTTTTGTCAGCAAGCACCGGACGTTTTTGTACATAAAATCAAAAAAACTTACCAAAACTGTTTAAATTGTCCTAGTGAAGACCATCTGAAACAGAAGCAGCGGAGCGGGGGCCTGTAACCCCCAGCTCCAGAACTGATTTTCTGCTGACCAGGTGGGACTGAAGAGCGAGTTCAGCGGCCCTGCCAGGGGCAAGATCTGTGGCTGAACTCCAACCCTTGGGGGGAGTAGTGACTGTAAGCCTGGCCAATAATACTCTGGCTTTTATAGTTGAAGCCGCTTGAGCTAATTGCTATTTAATCTTGGTTCAGTTAGGTTCTGAACAGCTTGTTTTATTTCATTAAAACTATAGCTCTTCACCAGGAAGTGACCACACATGGTTGGTGAGGAGGGGTGTTGTGATTGCTGTTAATTTTGCAACAAGCATTGGCATTGGTGGTGGGTGGGGCGAGGGGGGGAGGGTGGGGGGGTGGGTGAGGGGGGAGGGTGGGGGGGGGGGTGGGGGGGGGGGAGGGATCCGCGGCCATTATCCTTCTGGACCTAAGTGCAGCCTTCGATACGGTAAACCACTGCACTCTGGTACGCTGCCTTAAAAGAGTAGGAGTGACAGGATTGGCTTTAGCCTGGCTGAAATCATTTCTGGAAAATAGAACCTTTCAAGTATTTGAAGACAACAGCCGGTCCCAACCAGTACCACTCCGCTGTGGGGTTCCCCAGGGCTCATCCTTGAGCCCTACACTTTTCAATGTGTACATGTCCCCATTGGCAGAAATTGTAACTCCATTTGGAATTAAAATGGTCACCTACGCAGATGACACCCAATTAATCGTAACACTGAATCAGGTGGAACAGTCCTCGGTAGACTTATGCTCCTGTCTCAAAGAAGTGACTCATTGGATGAACAGAGCACACCTCAAACTTAATGGTGAAAAAACAGAGCTCTTATTGTTGGGCGATCAATCAATATTCCACCCCAATTCTATGTGGCCGACCTGCATGGGACCAGCACCTCTGCCAAAAAAGAGATAAAGAGCCTGGGCATCTGGCTGGACCAGGACCTTACTTTTAAAACACAAGCTAGGAAAACCGCCGCTGTTTGCTATGGTCTGCTCCGAACCTCGAGAAAAATACTGCCTCTTTTACCTGGCCCCTCTCGAAAGCTCCTAATTCAGGCACTTATTCTTTCCAGATTAGATTACGGTAATGCCCTCTATTTAGGAGCTCCTAAATCAGTTATCACTAAGCTACAGGTGGTTCAGAATTCGGCAGCAAGACTTCTCACGGGCACAAAAATCCGATGTTCTGCCAAGCCTGCCCTGAGATCACTTCACTGGCTCCCGGTACAGGAAAGAATCCATTTTAAAGCCCTTTGCATTACGCACAAAATCTTTCAGGGCAAGGGTCCTTCTATTTTAAAAAAACCTGATTAAACCATACAAAGCTAATAGAAATTTACGTTCAGACGATCTCTCCCTAGCCGACACCCCAAGAATCAAGAGGACACGGACGGGTGGCCGCCTCTTCTCCTATAATGCCTCCAAACTTTGGAATTCCCTCCCTCTCACTATTCGTAAGGAAACAAACCATTTGATATTCCGCAAACATTTGAAGACCTGGCTGTTTCCATAAACCCATCAGTCCTCTGGCCACTTCCGCAGCGCTGGGATGCTTCCGGGTAGCCATGCGCTTTATAAAAATCTCTTTCATTTCATTTCAGATGTTTGGTCTGAGCTGCCACAGAGCACTACAAAGTAGTGAGGACAGGGTGTGGTTCTTTTGCCTCGCCTTTGGATACTGTTAGAGTTTCTTGGGGGCAGGTGAGTAAGTGGTGGTGCATTGAGAGATAATTAACTTCTCCGACATGTCCCATGAAGAGTGCAAGATCCTCACCAGCGAATGGTGCCCCAAGACTCCTTAAGGAGAAGTTTTCGCACCGATTGAGTAACTGAGAACAAGTGCTCTTTGGCACCCTCCTGACTGAGATCAGTGTGCCAGCACCCAGTCATGGCATTTTGCCCAAGGGAATGGCAGACTTGCCACAAAGGAGTAGCCAGGCTATGGCACTTACACACGCACATGGTGCCTTTGCTAAAGAAAAGCAGCATGTGGCTGCGGTGAGATGCGCAGTACAGGTCTGCTATTTACCTGAACAGGTTAATGCACACAATCTAACCAGGAAGGAAAGCAACATTAACACGGATAGACCACAAACATTCATGCAAAAATATTGTTTGAAATTGTTTAGTTGGTGAGCAGATGTAGAATGTCACATCAAACAGCATATTCATGGCCGCATATTTGTAAATATTTCTACCACACCAGTGGGAAATGTGTGCCAATGTTAGTGTGAAAGTTTCAAATCAACCCCCGGGAAACAAATGTAAATTAGCTCCATCACAGTGCAAGCAGCGGAGAAGCGACGGGGGAGGGGTTGGCATCAACACAGGAGTGATGCGTGGTATGGGAAAGAAGCAACATGGGCAAAAAACAATTAAATGCACTAGGGGAGAGAGGAAACTGGGTGGGGGGATAGGGTTAAAAAAAAGCACTGACGCGGCAAGCTTTGACCACTTAAGTTTTTTCTTCTTTAATAGTACCTGAATAACAGCTCTAGTAGCGAATTGCCAGTGGAGGCGGGACACTAATAAAATGTATTTAATCTGCTTAGTCCATGCGCTGTCAAAAGAAAAGGAAGTGTCTCATGGGCAGCGAAGTAATTAACTGGTTCCAAGCCCATTACATCACACAAGTCTAACAAGCGAGGGCGCTTGCTCACGCAGGCAAGACTCAAAGGTGCCAGCCGGAAACCAATGACTAAGTTTAGAGTTGTATCAATTTTCTTAAGTGGAGGAGCATGTACAATAGCTGGGAAACCCATCCAGTTGAAAGGTCTGGTTTGGCTTTCAGAGGGCATGGGGCTGCATGACTAGCACTGCTGGTTAGATGAGCTGCTTGGCTGGCAGTCTAGAATGTTTTTTTGAAATACCATTTAAGGGTAGGACTAATGTACTGAGCGTTGCGACATGCTGCACGTGCACATATCAAACAGAACAGTTGACCCCTATATAGGCATTTTCTTTCCAGGTCTTTTGTGCGGATCGAGAAGATGCTGTGGTTGCCCAGTGTTAGCAATTTACTTGAGGAATGTCCACTCCATTCATATAACAGGCAGTCTAAGTTTAGTCTATTTTTTAAATATTAAATTGTGCTTATAGCCTGCCTATTACCTAACATTGCTTGGCTCAGTCCTCTTTTTTTATTTGCATAATACGATAAATGTGAACATGCATTGAAATTCATCATCGTGAAACAATTGTGTTTTTTCTTTAACTCTCCCACTCACCCCCAGGGAGTTGGCAAGAGCCTCAAACTTTATTACTATACATTTTACAGTCCTATATATTTACCCCAGTCACATGTTCCCAGTACAGATTTAGCCGTTTAAACCAAGGAGAGGCAGACATTCTGATAATTCATAATTTCCTATAGCTTCCTTTGCTTCTGGGCAAAGAGCTATACACCATGACATCACCATCTTAGCTTCCTCCTTATTAATTACCGGCTTTCCTCTATCCATCTAGTCAGTGGCGCCCACATTTTTAAGTCTTGCACGTATTCCTCTCCTTGCATAGACCGCCTTTTCTAGATTATAATGTGCCAGCAGGCGGTAAAGCCACTGCTGAAATCCAGGGGGATTGGAGTCCAGCCATGCCGATGCTATACATAGACTGAGAATCGCCATACCTATAAACACCAGGTCTTCTCCAGCTCTCCCCGTGTATCTTGAGCCACCCCCAGCACTATCGCGGACAGAGAGAGGGAACATTCTATTCCTAAAGCTTCCTTGAAAAAGAGATCTCTCCAACTATCTCGAACATCTCTCTGAGATACAAGACCGCTTAAAGAAAAAAAGAATCTGAGTTTTGTCAGTCCCACCTCTCCCCATCTTTTAATCGTGTGATCTTTAAAAATTTCTGGCAGATTTGGATTGTTTATAAGTGGGGTGTAAAAATTGAGCCAACCGACTCCTATTAGTCTTCGATCAGTTTTCCAGACTTTGAACCCCCTTCAAGTGTCTTAAAACAAACTTTTTGTAATGATTATCATTTAGGTAGTGCCACACCCATCCCCAAGCTTCTGCCCTTATTATAAGTTTGAGGGAGGTCGGGACCTCTTCAGTATCTCTTCCATTTGGTTTCTCTTGTACTAGATTATGTAGTAGTGTGGTGGCCCAGTAGTAAAGTCTTAAGTTCGGTAAGACCCATCTCCCTCTTTCCCTGGGTAATGTAAGGAATTTGTAAGCCCTTCTTGGTTTGGCGTATGCCCAGATGAATCAAAGTCTTCTATTTTCTTCAGGCAATCGACTAAGAATTCAAATGGGATTGCTCGCAGAAAATACAGAAACTTAGGAAAGAACATTTTGATATTACATCTGCTAATGATAGATATTTGAAGGTTGTGTAGTCTCAATAGGTCCTGTTTGATTTTGACTAATGGGGGATCTACATTATCATTGACAATGGTATCCATGTTTGCCGAGATATTAATCCGTAGGTAGCATTCCCGACCACTCTGGTATCATTTATCATCCGATTCCCATTGACCACTACTTGAGTTTTACCATGATTAAGTGCATTCCCAGAAAGTGTCCCATACCTTTCTGCTTCTTTTTCAGTTTCCTGTAAAGCAGTATCGGGATTGGGGGTCACGAGGGCAATATCGTCGGCATATGCCGACACTTTTGTTTCCCAGCCGTGTGTCACAATAGGTCTGATAACCTTATTGTTTTCTAGCTGACGTAGAAAAGGGTCGATATATATATATATATATATATATATATATATATATAATAACAAGGGTGAGCTCGGACAGCCTTGTCGGGTGCCTCTTGTTATGGTAAATGGGTCCAAGTGCTCCATTAATGAATAGCCTAGCTGTAGGGTGGAAATAAAGCATTTTAGTAGCCTGAAATAGCCCTTCCGTAACGCCTACTCTTGACGGGGCCTTCCATAGAAAAAGCCAGGAGACCCTGTCAAAGACCTTTTATGCATCTAGCAAGATTACCGCCATTGGGTCCTTGGATATACTAGTGGTGTCTAGAAGTGTGATAACCCTCCTTGTATGGTTTGTTGTCCCCCGCCCTGGAATGAATCCATGCTGTCTGATAGAAATTACCCTATGGATAATCACTGCCATACAGGTGGCCAAAACTTTGGAATATATCCTGCTATCGCTGTTGATCAGTGTTATTGGGCGATATGAACTGGGCTCGCATACAGGTTTTTTTTTAAGGAAAATAATTTTTGCAGAAGACCAGGAGTTTGGAGGTCTGCCCCCCTTGAATACATGTATAAACAGCTGGGTCATACAATCTTTAAGTTGCAGCGAGAACTTTTTGTAAAATTCCACGGGACTACTATCCAACCCTGTAGCTTTTCCGTTAGTGAGACTATTAATGCAAAGTAGTATCTCAATCCATTGTGGGAGCTCGTCTAACAGTAGTTGTTCTTCCTGAGAAAATTGCTCTCCCGGAATTGAATTCAGATATGCCTTAACTTCTCTAGGGTCCCCTAGTGAATCCTCTTGATATAGGTTTTGATAGTATAAGTAGAACACCTTTCAAATACCATCTGGATTCGTAACTACTCCCAACCTAGGATCTTTGATATCCTGTATTAAATTTTGTGATGCTTTTTGTCTAGCTCTTATCGCCAAGTGATGCCCTACCTGTTCACTGCACTCGTATGCTTTCTCCACACTGAGTCTATCTGTGGCATCTTTTGCGATTATTTCCATGATAGACGATTTAGCAGCTGCCACCTTTGCCTGCGCTTCCTCAACATCCCCACCCAATTGAAGCACTTTAACCAAATCCTCTTCTGCCAGTCTAGTTTGCATATCATGATTAGTCGTTTTTTAATTCAAAGACCGAATCTAAGGGTCCCCTCCCACCCCCCAGTATTCCAGCTTTTAATGCATCCCATAAGATATCGATTCCTGTGCTCACTAAATTCTCCTTCAGGAACAAAGGGATCCAGTTCTTCATGTGACTAAAGTATTCCTCTTTCACGAGAGGCTCGCTCAAAACTCCAGATTTTATCCCCAGATTTGGGCGCCTTTCCCTTGATCTCAACCACTAGAGGATTATGATCAGAGAATACGTGGGGCTTTCTCTATTGAGCAATCATGAAGCAGGGAGTAGGACACTAATATAAAGTCAAGTTGAGCATGAATACTGTGTGGAGGATTCAGTTTGTTGCGTGCAGAAAAGCTGCTGAACCCATAGTCCGAGGTCAAGTGGGGCTCCCTAGTTCACATGCTGCTGTGTTGGTTGCGGTGACAGTGCGCACAATGGCCTTCCTTTCAAAATAAAGTCCAAATACCTCCTGTTTCTGGCTCCTTTTGCCTGATAGAAACGATCTAGTCTGTTTATTGGATTAACAGAAAATGAATGTAGCACTGTGGCTTCGGATATGTAGAACTGCGCACTGTCCGGTTCCTTCCTAATGTGGGATGGTGAGTATACAGACCTGGGCTGGACGCGGCGATCCTTTCACAGTTCCCTATTATGGAATCTACTAAGACCAAAAGGCGCACCACTAGCCATAGAATTGTATTTGAAGACTTCGCTCTTGGTGCACATCACACTTTGAGTAGAACTTGCCTGTACTGTTCACATTTAGTGTTTTCACCTGGGCACTGACTTGCACGGTGATTGACATCTGTCAAGTGGCCTGTTTGCATTTCCCCCCTGCAGGCTAGTGTTTGCAAGGGTGGGTGGGTGTCTTTTACACTCTCCCACCCCCCGTTCCTGCACTCACGCTGTATAGTTTTCAAGGGATCTCCCATTGCTGGGCTTGACCAAAGGCCAATTACAAAACGTCGTGCTTATGAAATACTCTTGCTTTAGACATTTTGGGCTCTCGGATGCCGAATTCAGTCTGAGGCTGCCTAACTCCAAACCCACAAGTCTCACGGTATCTTAACCCCTTCGCTGCTAGGCCTTTCTCTCTCTTCTCCCCCCCCCCCCCCCCCTGTGCTAAGCCTTTTTTGGGCTGTTTAAGGTAGTTTGTGCTTAGGCCCCTGTAACATTTTGACCACACAAGGTATCCACGTCATATTTGTGTCCTTTTCTTCCAATGTCATGGGGATTCTAAAGGTACCCAGGGTTTGTGGATTCCCCTGGAGGGGACCCAGAAATTAGCCAAAATACAGCAATTTTTTTTTGGGGGGGGGGCGGAATGGGAAAAAAGTGCTGCAAATGAAAGCATCTGGGTTTTTTCCCTGCAAATGGTATCAACAAAGGGTTTGTGGGGCTGAAATGACAATTTTCCCAGCTTTCAGGGACTGACACTTTTGTCAGAAAACCAACATTTTTTTTTTACAATTTTGGCATCTTACTGGGGCTTAGTCTAATTTTTTTGTGCTTTCAACCTTCCAGTTAATGGTAGAAATGGGTATGAAAGCAATAATGGATCCTGGAAAGCTATACATTTGAGAAAAGTAGACAAATTTCTGAATTCAGCAAGGGGTCATTTTGTGTAGATCCTTCAAGGTTTCTTTATAGAAACTATAGGAAAAATTGAAAAGGAGTTGGGAAAAAAACAGCCATTTGTGCCAACGTTTTCACCTGTAACTTCTTCTAATTATGATGGATGTTTGAAAGCAATATACCGTTGCATCCGCTGGACCTTTCTGGTTGTGGGGATATATAGGACTTGTAGGTTCACCAAGAACCCGACGAACCCAGAGCCAATAACTGAGCAGCGTCTTGCAATGGCTTTTTATTATGTACCGGGTATATAGCAATTAATTTGGGAAAATATATACAGTGAAAAATCGGGATGGATGACACCTATGTATTTCTGAAATTGGAACAAAATAGAGAGTTTAGAAACAGTAGCTATTTGCACATTTCCGAAATTGAGTACCCGTACTAGCATGAGAATTATAGGGAATTTTTCAAAGTGACTTCTTTTTTACATATTGTTTTTCATTTGGAAGGCAGAAATGCATCGAAAGTTAATAGGTAATAACAGTTGCTCTACAATTCTATTACCCTAAGTCTCCCGATAAAAATGGTACCTCACTTGTGTGGGTAGGCCTACTGCCCGCGACAGGAAACTGCTCAAAACGCAACGTGGACACCACATTTTCACAGTGAAAACTGACCCTTTTTTTGCAAAGTGCCTAGCTGTAGATTTCGAACCCTAGCTCTGCCGGCACCTAGGGAAACCTAGCAAACCTATACATTTTTGAAAAGTAGACACCCAGGGGAATCCAGGATAGGGTGACTTGTCTGGCTCTCACCAGGTTCTGTTACCCAGAATCCCTTGCAAACCTCAAACATTGTCAAAAAAATCAAATTTTCCTCATTTCTGTGGTGGAAAGTTCTGGAATCTGCGTGGATCCACAAATGTCCTACCACCCAGCGTTCCCCCAGGTCTCCCGATAAAAATGGTACCTCACTAGTGTGGGTGGGTCAAGTACCTGCGACCGGCAAGGGCCCAAAACGTATTGAGAAGACATCAAAATGGCCTATCATAAAACAACTGGGTTTTGCAAGAGGAGTCACCTGGGTTTTTGGCCCCGGGCTTGGCGGCCATCTTGGGAAACTACCAAACCCACACATTTCTGAAAACTAGAAAACCGGGGGAGTCCAGCGAGGTAGCTTCTGTGGATCCCCTAACGTTTTCCTACCCAGAATCCCGTGCAAACCTCATTTAGCTGAAAAAACCACATTTTTGTGTGGAATCACCGTGCCAGCACAAATGTCCTACCCCACAGCGTTCTCCTTAGTCTCCCGAGTAAAATCTAGTGCCATGTGATCGGATGGCTGGGGGCCGTCCTACGCACATGAGCACTGGTGCGTCGGACGGCCACCGGCCGTCCGACGCATCATGGGGTTAAAAGCGTTGTAAACATTTGTTGGCTGTCTGCTACTTTTAATGTCTACTGAAATTTGAAGGTGGAATTGTTTGCACGCATCTGTGGGCTCTTTACGAGTGCTTGACCCCGCCCTCTTTATCCAAAGCGTGCAATGATGCACCGACCTAGGGGCGTCTTAAAGGTCTTCTTCCTGCTGGGATTTCTTGGGCTGGTGCCCTTTCACCGTTGTTGATCCCATCAGAGTTAAACTAGAAAACTACTCCAGAATTGGCTCTTCCCCACATAAGCACCATACGCAAACAAATTTACAGCATATCCCTCTGTATATAAGCATTTATTTTTACTATAGATATTTACCTATCTTTGTGTATTTCTTTGTATAAACATGTAGAATAAGTATGTTAAAAAATAAATACAAATACATTTTTAAAGTACAATAACACTTGAAAACCAGAGTTTATCTAATGTATCTTTTTACTTCCTTTATGCATCTATATACCTTCCATGTACTTGGATCTATAAATGTATTACCTTTCTCCTAAAAAGCATATCCAATGCACTACTCTATTTCTCATCCTATACCTCTATCAATATCTTTAATCTACATATACCTACCTCCTTTATTCATCTATATACTTTCCATATACTTATAGATCTATATATTTATCACTTTCTTCCAATTCAGCATATCCAATGCACTATCCTATTTCTCACCCTATACTTCTCTCCATATGTTCTACCCCAACTTTCTGACTCATCTCAAACTTTTCTTCTACTCTTTCCAATGCACTACCCTATTTCTCACCCTATACCTCTATCAATATATCCTCTACATCCACTCTCTCATTTATCCCATATCACTACTATGATCCCCCAAATAACCCTTTCTAGACTCTCCCATACTCTACCCCGCCTTACATCATCTGACACCTCTTTTACTATACCGATCCCCCAAAATAAGCCTCTTCCTACTGCTATGACCGCCAAAAAAAAAAGTCTAAATCCTTCACTCTTATATCCCTCCACTATCCTTTTCAATCAAAACAACAGACTAACATGTTCACTTCTCAAATTTCATATTTCACTATACTAATTCACCACTAATCCTTTATGGGTTCCAGAGTAGCGTGCTACTCGCCAAAAAAGTGTCAACACCTCTATATAAATGCAAACCTTTTTCCCTCTTCTATCCCTCCCCAACCCTTCTCAATCCAAATAACTGACTAACCTATCCACCACTCAAATTACTTTTATTTTTCACTATACTAATTTTCAACACTAATCCTTATGGGTTCCGGAGTAGTGTGCTACTCGCCAAAAAAAGCTCTTCAAAACCCAATCAGGGGTAGCAAGCGCTATATAAATGCAAACCTTTTTTCCCCTCTTCTATCCCTCCGCTATCCTTCTCACTCCAAATAACTGTCTAATATCCACCACTCAAATTACTTTCATATTTCACTATACTAATTCACCACTAATCCTTTATGGGTTTCTGGAGTAGCGTGCTGCTTGCCAAAAAAAAAAGCGCTTCAACACCGTATCAGGGGGAACCAGCGCTATAGAAATACAAACCTTTTTTCCCTTTTCCTGACGCAGGTTTCATGTGGCGCAGGGCTTTACAACGTGACGCATTTCCCTAGATGCGTCACGTTGTAAATAAGTCGCAAAGCGGCGCATGGTTTAAGCCGCCGCTGCGTTACAGAAGTGACGCAACGGCGCAAATGTGTCACAAGGGGCTTGTAAATCTGCCCCAGAGTGTGCACGAGGTCAGCCCCTGGCTTTCCTGTGTTTGTCATTGCTTGTATGATTTGTGCATCAAGCCCAGGTCATTTGGAAGATGGTTGCGCTGTTCAATCTGAGTTAACCTTTGTGATGTTATATCAGCACATTCAGTTTTATTTTGTTGTAATAAGTTCTTGGGTGTATTGCTTTTTTGTTTAGTAGTATGTACTTGTATGCAAGTGGACTTGCTTAAAGATGCCGCAAAAATACTGTGTTGCCAAAAGTAACCCCTGTGCAATATTTTGCTGTTTGCCTTTTAATTTTATTTTTAAATATCTTTATTGACATTTTCAATTTTTGCAATACAAATCTCATAAGAGGCACATTTCAAACAGTCCTAAGTACAATTATCAGGATAACCACACAGCAGAATATTTGCCATAAGTCCCACTACATGGCACGTCATACTCAATACTTCACAATGTGCAGCATGGGGCTAACCACCAAACTACCAGGATACTCCAATAGCGATTCAGAGTAACGAAATTCCACTTCAATTATTAAAAACAGAATTCCAATGACATTATTCATAAAAGGAATTCAAACCAAATGGCCCAACTGGGGCAAAGAAAGAAAACCAAACAAAAGACCTTCTGCAGAGGGGGAGACATATCATGTACAACTATTTCGGCTTGTGGTGGGAAAAGTTTATATAAAAAAAAAAACTAAGTATGTGGGTTGACACATGGGAGAGGTCCATAGCTACCAGTAAGGGTGCCTCCTCCAATTACACAAATTCTGTAAGCCCATACTCACTCAGCAATTGGACAGATTGCACCATTAGGATCTCAAGCCTACTCAAATAGCAATAGGTGTTGCAGGCAGAGTCACCCCCGTGTGTGCATCCATATCTGCTTCGGAGTCCGGACCCATCTCCCCTCTCCTCCTGCCTCTCCGGAGTCTCCCAGGTCGCCAGCACCTCCCACCATTGGCCAGCCATGGGGAGCTTCCTCATCCCTTTGGATTCCTCCCAACTGAGCGCTCTACCCTCCGCCCCACACAATTACATCTCTATGCCAAGTCGCGAACTGTGGCCCCCTGGCAGACTTCCATTCCATTGCGATGCAGCGTTTCGCTAATCCCAGCGCTAGGTCTATAAGTCTGTTCCCCACCTTTCGTTTCGGCGGTCGAGGAAAAAGGCTCAAAATGCAAGACTGTAGTGTGAGGGGTAAATCTCTGCCCAGTACTTCAGTTAGCTTCCCCAGGACCGTTTCCCAGAAAGGTCGCAAGGCGCCACACTCCCAAATCATATGACCGAAGTCCGCATCTGGATGAGAACATCTGGGGCAAGAACGAACCTCACCTCCATATGTCACATTAAGTCGATGCGGGGTCATGTAAGCCATGTGCGTATAATTAAACAATATATTTAAGGCGAGAGTTTCGAGAGATTTTCTTGGGATAATGCAGAACCCTTCGCCATTCCTCATCTGTCAATTCTTTACCCCCAATCTCCCATTTAGCACGTAGTCTGGTCAAGGGGCGCACCGAGGCCTCCTGGAGAGCCACGTAGAACCATTTCACTAGGTGCCTTGCCGTTCCAAGTGTGAACAAGGCGTGAAGCACCGGATGTGTTTCCGGCTCGTTTCTACCCACCTCCCACAACTGCGCAAATGTTCGGGTCAGGGCTTCATACTGCAGGAATTGGCCAGGGGGCAGACCACAATCTTCTACCAGGCTATCAAAAGGAATTAGGGACTTGTCCAAAAAACAATCTCCGACTGCGTCTAGTCCCGCATCTGTCCAGGGGGCCAGTTGTTCAACGGTAAAGACGGACTGGGGGTCACCATGCGGCAGGCCCACCATGGGCAGTACCGGGGTGTACCGAGCAGCCCGCCGTCCTCGGTTCCCACATCTCCGCCAGGCCTGAAAGGCAGTGCGCTGTAGCAAGGAACAGTACGGTGTAGGCGTCCTAGGCCGTAGCAATTTTGCCATTACCAATCTAGGACGGGCTTCCGGGAGAGCCAAGAATTGTACCTCCCTCGTTTACCTCTTCTATCCATTGCGCCAGCCACTGCAACTGACCAGCTAGCATATAGTATTCAAAATTCGGCACTCCCAGGCCACCCTCCGCTGCAGAGCGCTGCAGCGTCGCCAGTGACACCCGGGAATGACCATCTCCCCACACCAGATCCCGAAGCAGGGCATTCAGGGGGCGGAACCACCGGCCAGGCATAAGGACAGGAAGATTGACAAAAAAGTACAACAAGCGTGGAAGCATGACCATTTTGGATAATGAGACCCTGGACATCACTGGCAGCTTCAATGTGCGCCAAAACTGAACACTCCCTCGCAGGGATCGTACTGCCTTTCCGAGATTACCCTCCTTCAAGTCATCTATCGAATGGAACACTTGTATACCCAGACGCTTAAAACGTATTCTGAGCCCATACGATATCGGGCGCCAATGCGTCCGGCCTAGGTAGGGGGCCTGCCACAGGGAATAGGTACGTTTTTGCTTTGTTAACCCGTAAACCCGAAATACCAGCAAAATCTTCCAATATTTGCATTGCCGTCGGGCCGCCCGCCACAGCATCCCCCAGATACACCAGAAGGTCATCTGCATATAGGGAAATGTAATGCATCTGCCCAGCAGAATCCAGCCCAATTCCAGTACCCCCCTGGCGCAGTCTCTCAGCGATAGGTTCGATCGCCAAGGCAAAAAGAAGGGGGGAGAGGGGGCATCCCTGTCTAGTCCCTCGAAACACCCCATACTCCCTGGAGATTGTCCTACCCGTACGGACCCTGGCAGTGGGCGCCGCATATAGTAACTGCACCCAACGGATCCATGCGTCTCCTAACCCAAAGTGCCTCATCACGTCAAACAAATACTTCCATCCCACTGTGTCGAAGGCCTTTTCCAGGTCAACAGAAAGCACCGCGGCCCGAGGGTGAAGCGGAGCGTCAGCATGGTACAGAATGGAGTAAAGCCGACGAAGGTTATAGGTGTTGTTACGGGTAGGTATAAACCCATTCTGATCCGGGTGCACGAGTGCCTTCATGTGCGGAGCCAGCCTACCGGCCAGTACCTTGCTCAGGATCTTGAAATCCAGGTTAAGCATGGAAAGGGGCCTATAATCCTTGACTCCGGCCCTCGGCAACTTGAGCTTCGGAAGAGGGATTACCAGGGCACTCCGAGTGGAGTCAGGCAGGACCCCGGCCTCATAGGCATCTGCATACATCCGGACCAACTGTGGCGCCAATATATCTGAAAAGCACTGGTAAAATTCGGCCGGGAGTCGCCCCGGCGTCTTACCAGCTGCCAACGCATGAATAGCGGCTTTAATTTCCTGCAGGGTAATAGGGTCTCCCAGCTCCTCCCTAGCCTCATCCGCCAACACCCGAAGGGGTAAAGAGTCCAAAAACTCTCCAATCACAGTACAAGGGACCTCCGCCGGAGCCGTATAAAGGCGTTCATAATATGCGACAAAGGAATCATTAATGTCATCAGGGCAGTACTGCACCCCACCAGCCTCTGTATCCAATTGCGTAATAGGGGAGCCACCCAGTTCGGGTTGGATCAATCGAGCTAAAAGACGGCCCGCCTTCCCTTCCTCTCTCTGCACTTTGTCAAGGTACTCATTATAATTGTAACTGCGTAAACGTTCAAGGGCCACATAACGCACCCGCGCGTCCTGCAGCGCCAATTGAGCCGCCTCCCCTGTACCTTGGATGTTATCTAACCTGCGAATGTTCTCCAAAGTGAGGACCTCCTGGCGAATCTCCCTATAGACCCCCGTCGCCTGTCCCAGGCAATGGCCCCGCACCACCACCTTGAATGCCTCCCATTCCACCCGGATGCAGTTTTGGCATTGATAGGGAAATATGTATCAAGAAGAGTGTTCAGCGAGGTCCGAAATGGGTCATCGTCCAGCATTGCCGGGTTGAGTCTCCAAGTGGGAACAGGAGGGCACCGCCCCAGTGGTTGGTGTCATCATTAATGGGCTGTGGTCCAACAGAATACGGCCTAGATATTCTGTGGACGTGATGGTACTATTAAAAGCGGGGGAGCATAAAAACATGTCAAGGCGCGTATGCACCTGGTGTACTGGGGAGAAAAAGGAAAATTCTCTATGACTATCGTGTTGTAGCCGCCATGTATCTTTTAACCCCCAATGTTCCATCCATGCCCGAAACCCCAAAGTGGTACGGCGTGCTGGAGACCCCATTAAAGGCGGGTGTGACCGGTCTACAACAACATCCGCAACACAATTGAAGTCTCCCCCAAGGATGAGATTGCCCTGTATGCTACCCGCTAAGGTAGCGGAAAAGAGGTCCAGAAAGCCATCCTGATTAGGGGCATAGACATTTCCAAGTGTAACTTCACGCCCTGCCAGTCTCCCCGCCACCAGGACATATCTACCTGCCTCATCCACCCATGATCTCTTTGCTGCAAAAGGAACTCCCGGTTTCACCCAAATCAACACCCCTTTAGCAAAGGCGGAACAGGTGGTCGCAAATACCTGACCCCCTCCAACGTCGTTTGTTTCCCAGCTTCCTCATAGCTTAAATGGGTTTCCTGCAAGAACGCCACATGTATGTCCCTACGTCTCAAGTAGGAATTATGACGCTTCACCATGGATCCCATCCCTCTAATGTTCCACGTTAGGAACCGTATATGCTGTTGAGTCCCAGCCATTCCTACTGTAGCACATCAAGAAACCTCCCAGCAACCGGGTTCCCCACCCATTACATGCAATATTCATCCCTCTGCAAACATTCCAGGTCATAAAAACAACAATAAAAAAAAAAACCCTTATGGTGATCAACTCCCCGATCCCAGGGCGGTCCAACAACGGTCAGCTGCCCAAACATCTTACGTAACAATACGTGCTAAGTGAGGTCTCAACCTAGTGAGTCACTCAACGGGGGGTAGGCCAGGCAGAAAAAAGCAAAAGAGGACTAAAAAGAAATGTTCCTCTCAGGGAGAGCGTACCAGCCTTCAATAAGCAAGACACAGCACAGGGCCCGAGGCGGACAATACTCAAACAATAAGTCTCCAGCTAGCGCATCTGCCCCAGGGTACCAGACTCATCAGATGATGCCATCCGCCGAGCGAGGCGTCACCTCAGGCATCTTCACACTATCGCTGTGGGAGGTGTCAGTCTCATTTTCGCCAGACTCTCCAGGGGTGCCGGTCCCTGCACACGGAGCCGAGCCCTGGCTCCCCATCAGATCCACCACAGCCCGCAGAGCCTCCGCCCTCTCTTTCTCAGTCTGTGATGTAGACGGCTTCTTGGAGGTCCCCTTGCGGATGCGCCATCTTAGTCGTTTCCGTTGCTCCTTAGGTTGCTGTCCAACACTCCTAGGGCCGCCAGACTTGGGCTGCCCGCCCCTGTAGGCTTCCAACCAGTCCCACGCGTCATCAGGGCATCAAAGTAATGAGTGGTCCCATCCAATATGATACGGAGGCGGGCCGGGAACATTAGGGAGTATTGAAGACCCTCCTCTCTTGGCTCTCTTGACCTCCAGATATGAAGACCGCTTCCTCTGGACTTCCAGCGTATAATCTGGAAAGAGTGAAACTTTACTGTTATCAACAGTGAAAGGGCCGTCCACTCTCGCCTTTTGTAAGAGGAGATCCCGGTTGCGGAAATGGAGCAGTCGGGCCACCACCGGACGCGGAGGCCTCCCCGGCGCCAAGGGTCTGGCCGGCACCCTGTGCGCTCGTTCAAGAGTGTAGAAGGAGGAGAGGCCCTCCGGCGCCACAACAGATTTGAACCAGTTCTCGAGGAAGGCCACCATATCTCCGCCTTCCGTTCCCTCCGGCAAACCTAAGACACGTACATTGTTCCTCCGGTTGCGCCCTTCAGCATCCTCCGCCCTGCGTTCCAATTGAGCCACTCTGTCTGCAAGGGCCCCCATCTGGTGCTCCAACGCCTTGTGGGCAGGCGCCAGCTCCGCTACGTTAGACTCCGTCTCTTTGACCCTCTCCGAAAGTTTTTTGTGATCTTCGCGCAGCAGGCCAAGTCCCACCGCTACCGTAGTAAAGTCCTGATGGAGGGTCGCTTTGGTGTCTGCGATTGCCTCCAGGATTTTGTTAAGCTGCCGCTGGGTGGGGCCATCGGAATTGGTTAGGGACTGTTCTTGCGTGCTATCTTCTGGGTCCAGTGTGACACCAGTTTGGCGACTCCTAGGTTTCCCCATGGCAGCCGATAATCCCCGGAGGGGTCCTCGCTTGCAGCGGGCACCAACCCTCGAGCTCCAAGACACCAAGGGCCACCCACAGCGGTGCGCAGGGCGGGCACGGTCCACTACCCCCCGCCGTCCCCAGCGGCCAAAGACTCACCCCGGTTCACTCCAAGGGCCGGCCAAGGGGCCCACGGTAGGCCCGACCTCTGTTCTCTGAGGCCCAGTCTGCTCTGGAGTTCCGGTCACTCCCCGGGGCGTCACCCGCTGGGAGCCACTACAGTCCGTCCAGGCGGAAGCAGCGAGGGTCCCTGCAGACCCCAGCCCAGCGCGGAGGGGACGGGGACACCCGCCGTAAACTCTTGCCAGCCTCCGTCCTCAGCGCCAAAGTCCAACCGTGTCCCCTGCTCCCGCGCGCTCCGGGCACAGTGGTCCTGTCTCCTTGATTCGGCCCAGCGCCCTCTGTGCAGGCCAGGCTCCTGGTGCCTCGCTCAGGGCGACACCATCGTCGCGTCAGTCGCACTTCACCGGTGTAGGCCCAGGGCCCTCCAGGAACCGCGTCCCCGCCCTAGGACGATGGCGGTCTGGAGCACTGCACCCTCCGTGGTCCATAGACAGTGCGCGGGCCACCGATGCTGCCACTGAGCTCCACCGCAATTATCCGGCGCCGGGAGGGGCACCCGCCGGTCGATGCGGCCTCTGTCCAGCCGGGAGGTAAATTTAGCTTATGGCCGCCGCAGGAGTCGACGAGCGCGGCCGCCTCCAGCACTGCCGCAACTGCGGCCGACAGCACGTAGCTCCGGGATCCGTGAAAAGCGGATCGAGTGCCCTCCTGATGTCCTCCAACACCCGGCTGGTGAAGAGGAAGCTGTAGTGTGCCCCGGCCGCAGCTTTCAGTAGGAGAAATGATCGGCTGGCGCGGAGCTCCCTGCTCACGCGTCCGCCATCTTCTCCGTCCAAGCCACGCCCCCATGCTGTTTGCCTTTTAAGTTTAACCACTTCAAACACATGGTTAATCTTCTGACTGATTTTTATGACCCTCATTTTTGAGTGTACAGTTTAACTTTACTAATGAGTGGGATCAGCAAAGAAGTCCTACTCCCAGCATCAATATTGCCGTAGCCCTGTATGATGCTTCATTGTCGGCCTTAATTCCTAGGACAGCAGGGCCCAGGGATAGCACAAACTTGACAAAATATTCCCAACCGTTTCTCCTAACAAAATGCAAGACCCAGACCTATTGGCTTTGGTAATGCTTTGTTTTCAGGGTCTCGCCTAGGCAGTACTTGTGCTGTCTCTTTAAGACCTGCTGTATTCAGGTATGGACTTTAAGCTCGGCCCATTTACCGCCCATCTTTTCAGTTGGCTCCTGTTACTGTCCTCTGTAAATGCTGCATTTTGGTTCGTCAAGCTTAGTAGTCCCTGCTACATGTGTTGTTACTCTGGATGTTATTACAGTCTGTGCATTATTTTCTTAAATGACTTTCTCCTGCCTGCTGTTGCAGGCAGGACACGCTGTCCTGCAGCCACTTTTTTTTTTATCAGCATGGCGCACCATATATTTTTTTCAGTCAGCTGTAATAATGGCGGCCGCGCCTTTCTTTTATGTGCGGCTCGCCTAACACTGATACTGCACCTGCACACAACATATTTTTATAAGCAGTGTGGCACAATATGCTTTTTTTTTAATTTAAGCAGCAAGGCATGCTGCACTTTATTTTATGTATTTTTTCAGCCGTGCTAAATATGTTTTAATTTCAGCAGTGTGGCACCCCATGCTTCAGCTATAACAATAGCAGCTACGGCGCGGCACACACAACTTGATCTAAGTTTCCAATATATATTTTTTTACAGCAGCGTGGCACGCCACACTTAATTTTTCATAGCCAATTTTATTGAAAGTTTTATGGCAAGACACAATCAAAAACAGAAATCGCATATAAACAATGGCATTGCAGGAACTGTCATCAGTATAGCCAAACTTCTTAGAGTTACAATGTTAGTCCATAATAGTTACACCATTTCCCCCATATTTGGCCATGCTTCTGGGGACAGCCACGAACCACATTAACCGACTTTTCCTGCTGAGCACACCAGTCCACCCCCCTACGCCAGCACCTGATAGTCTGAGCTTGCTGCTTCCAAGCACGGGCTATATCCCTCTTGGTGACCAGGCATGCCACCCCCAGAAAGGCCTGCTTAGCCCGTGGGCCCCCAAAGTCCTCCAGCAGTACATTACGAGGGGTGAGTTCCACTGTGCGGCCCAGGGTAGAAAAAAAGCTCCTGACCCACTCCCTTCCAGTAGGGCCTTAGCGCTGGACATTCCCATGCCATTTGTGGAACGTCTGCTGCCGGGAGCACGTGCTAGGGGTGAGATACGTGGCGTGCAGATAGTTGAATTGAACCATATGTAGTTGTGCTGAAAGCGCCACCTCATGGGGTGCCAGGCAGGCCTCCCTCCATTCATCTTCGTCCAGGTCTCCAACCCACGCCTCCCATCACTGCTGGGACGTGGATGACCAGCGAACGATAGATTTGAGATGGCTCCCCTACCTAGAGGCCCAAAGAAAATCTTCATCTCTATTGGACTGCATTCGGGTAGTAACGCGCCTGGAAAAGCGTGGGCCTGCAAAGTGTGGTGTAGTTGGAGATACCCAAACAATTGAGATTTGGAGAGGGAGTAATGAGACTTCAAATCGTAGAACATCTTGAGGTGGCCCCCCTCTAAAGACATCTCCTAGGTAAGAGATCCCAATCTGGTCCCAGAGAGCAAAGCCCTCTAAAGTTGAGAGCTGGCTCAGCCATGTGCCCAGCCAGAGGAGTCAGTCCGGTGAGCTGACGGTCCCAGCCATTGAGCCGAAGGGCCACCTTCCAACAGGTAAGAGACACTGCGTACAAGAGGGCAGTGTAGTGGGCAGATGTGCCCCCGTACCAGAGGCCAAGCAGATCATGGGGGTAGTTACCTAGGATATATAAATAACATGACAAGCACACCATCTTAGAGAGGGCGGTACGCCCTCATAGGGTTCAACGGAAGAATCGCCCAGTGGCCTAGGTTGCTTTTGGGCGTTTGGATCAGCCCCAGGAAATTAAGATTCCATGCCAGGTCTGGGAAGGGAGGTATATGAATGCCTAAATATTTAAAGGAGTTGCGCCGGGTGGGAATGTTGTGGCACTAAACCTGCCCTTGAGCATCTCCCCTCAACTAGGCAAGACTTGCCCTCATAGATCTGGAAACCTGATGCCTTGCCATATAACTGAAGGAGAGATAGGCAGCTGCGCCTGGAGCGCCGCGGATTTTGCAAGAATTAAAGAATGGCGTCTGTGCATAATGTGATGCGGTCCTTGAATCCACTCCCCCGCTGCCAGCCCCAGATCTGCGCATTGCAGCGGATGAGCCGTACCAGGGGTTCTATCGCCAGGGCAAAGAGCAGTGGAGAAAGTGGACACCCGGTCGCGTGCTGCGTTCAGTGGGGAATAGAAAAGATAGGACCCCGTTCACCCGGACCGTAGCGGTTGGGGTGCTATAGAGAAGACTCATCATGTGGTGGAACACCTCCCCCAGTCCAGCCTGCCGGAGGACCCACATCCAGAAAATCCCATGATACTGTCGAAGGCCTTGATAAAGTCAATAAACAAGAGAGCCAAGGAACCCTTGATGTCTTGCGACTGAGAAAGCACTGCGCGTACCTTCCTGATACAGTGGCATTTGCTACGACTCTGTATGAATCCACATTGGTTTGGATGGATTAGATGTGGTACAGAATATGCCAATCGTGTCGCCAGGACTTTCGCACAGATCTTAATATCCGTATTAATGAGGGACATCGGGTGGTAGGCCGAACACTGATCACAAGGAAGGTCCTCCTTCGGTAAGACTACAGTTGTGGCACAGTCTAGATCGGGTGGAAAGGACCCGCACTGCAACTGTATAGAAGTTCAAAAGATGGGGACATAAAATGTCCCAGAATCGCTTATAGTATTCAACGGGGTTCCCGTCGGGGCCGGCTGTCTTTCTGGATTGCAGTGCTGTTGCTTGCACCTCCTCAAGCTGCAGGTCCTGAGCCAAGGCATCCTGTATGGACTGCAGCGGTATGTCCTTCAGGAGCGGGCACAGTGCTTCTGCGAGTGTTGGTGTGTGTCATGAACACAACCCCTGGTAGAAATCAGCAAAGGTCTGGGCTCTGGCGGAGGATTCCTCCTGGAGGTGCCCCGATGACCACCCTGTCGGATGCCACGGGTCGCCAACCAACACAGTAGTTTGCCCCGATTGGTCACTGGACGCATATACATTCTGCATTGAGGCCAACCAGCACTGCTTGGCCTTCTCAAGAGAGACCTGATGCTGATCCGTGCGAGCTATGGCCAGGGAGCGATGAACCTCATTGGTTTCACTGTGGTGCAAAGTGGTCTCCAGGTGTAATATGCGATCCTCCAGTTCAGTCACCCACAGGAGGCAGTGGGCCTCGGATCGGCAGACGTACCCCTTAAGATGGCCACGCATTGAGGGCTTACTGGCTGCCCACATTGTCGCTGCTTAAGAAACCGACCCTACGTTAGATTTAAAAAATGCCTCCAATTTTTCCTCCACAAATGCAGTGCATTTGGCGCTTTGTAAAGGTCAAGCACTAAATCTCCAACCGGGTGTAAGGCAGCCAGTTGGAGTCCCCAAGACAGCAGAAGCGGAGCCTGATCGGAGATACCGTGTGGGAGAATGTGCACAGGCTGGACCGAAAGAAGGTCCGATGCCGGGAGCCACAGCAGATCTATTTGGAAGTCTGTGGCATGTGTATGCGCGCAGGGTCGGATCCCAGGAGCGTCCCACGTTGGGGGGCCAACAGTCTGCCCAAGAAGAGACAGGCTGACCGAGTGCGCCTACCGAACTATGAGGCAGTGGAAGCTTCAAGATCTAGGTTGGGGACAGCATTAAAGTCACCCCTTGAGGATAAGTCAAAAGAAAGGACTGCAGCATTTGGAAAGAGATGTAAGGGGGGCCGTGGGGACATAGCATGATACGAAATTGCATTGTCTAGCCTCCATATGCCCTTCAACACCCATGTAGCACCCCTCTGGGTCTGTGTGCTGCCCAGTGACCACCAGGGGGAGGGACTTGTGTATCAGAATGGTGACCCCTCTTGAGCCGTGGACGAAGCCAGAGTGGTAGACCCTGTCGTACCTGAAGCTGCCTAAGAAATCGCAGCATGTACCCAATAAATGAGTCTCCTGTAGGAGAACAACCGCCGGCCTGTGTCGCCTAATGTACCGCAAGACTGCTGAGCACTTAATCCGGTCCAATAGACCATTAATGTTCCATGAGAGAACTGTTAATTTAGGGGGGGCATGACCTGCACGTAGAACAGTAGGTGGTTCCTGTAGGGGCGCAGATTCTAATATGGCAACCCAGGTGCCTGCAACGTGAAGCCATATAAGTTCCGAAATAATAGTCATGTCTGCCATTGATGACCTGTAAGGAAAGAAGAACACAATAGAAACATTTTGAATTACCCACCCCCAACACCCTCTACCTCACACTTCACCCCCGGAAGCATCTGTCGCCCTTGAATAACTACCCATTTTTGGTTAACTCAGAGTGCTTGTAGCCAAGATGAGCCCATGAAGAAGGCTGCAGAGCCTAACAATGTAGAGCAATGTAAGTATAAAACAAAAACAGTTACGGGGAAGCACACGGGGAGATACTGTCTGGGACCACCAGAGGAAGGGTGTCCCACCCCTCCCCCGATCCACCCTTGCTCCAGGCAGAGTCACATAAACCCATCTGCCACCACACTCATTTACGTTCAGACACCTCCCAAGATCAAACAAGCATTGGCATAGCCAATAGGTCTCGCCTTTGGGACCTTATGTGTTTAGCCAGAACTTTTGGCTATGTTGTAGAGCATTGTGGCTGCTGTGCATTATGTTGAAAAGTTATAATAAAAAGTGTTAAGCATTTTTGTTACCTTTATACAAACGAAGACGACATTATATACAACTGAAAAACCGGATTAAAAAAAAAAAGATTTTAACATAAAAAATGTCTTCTAGTTTTTTTGTACTTGCACTGCTGGCAACTTCTTCCTGCATGTTCTCATGCTTGTTTGTTAAAAAAAATTGTTATGGGGGAGCGGGACATAAATAACGGGGGAGTGGAGGTTGGAAAACAGTAATTTAATTAGAACACGAGCAGCGGACGGACACTAGGGGAGAATCAACAGATGCCAGATTCCAAGTGCAGACTGATGTGATGCTTAGGTGGTGCGCTGATGCAAAATGGTGGTGGTGAATGATGTTTGGTGCTCAGGTGGTGACACTATATGGTGTGGATTGGAGGTACGTTGTGGATTGTGGAGTTGAAATATGTTGTTTGTTGTGTAATTATGCGTTTTGTATTGGAAATGTGGGTAGTTGAATTGTGTGGCCTGGAACTGTGGTGTTGAGTGAAATTATGCTTAGTGAAATTGTGTAATTATGTGGTACTGAGTGGTATTATGTTGTCTATTTATGTGGTATTGAGTAGAGTGTAAATATGTGGCGTGTAACTATGTCACACTGAGTGGTATGTGGAGTGTATTTATGTTGCCTTGAGTAGAGGGTAATTATGTGGTGTGTAATGATGTGGCAATAGGTGGAGTGTATTTATGTTGCAGTGAGTAGAGTGTAATTATGTGGCTTGTAATTATGTGGCTTGTAATTATGTGGTACTCTGGTATGTGGGGTGTATTTGTTGCATTGAGTAGAGTGTAATATTGTGGCGTGTAACTATGTCACACTGAGTGGTATTATGTGGAGTGTATTTATGTTGCATTGAATAGAGTGTAATGGGGGATAGGTTTACTGCTCTACATCCGACAATGTCAGTAATGTCTCACCGTAACAGCCGCACCTGGGACTAGATGCCAAATGTCTGGAAGGATATAGACAAAAGGCAGACAAACCAGAAAGGGCAAACAAAATGGTACCTGATTTAGACCACAAGTACATGGGGAAAAGCTTTACCAATGTAAACGGTGAATGAGAAGAAGGGGAGGGATAACAATAGAACCTGTCACATTTCTTCAGGAGTCAAACCGAGCACGTGAGCATTCAGAGGAACAGCATTTGAGCAATGGGTGACCATTTGGGACTGAAGCAAAGAGACTCATATGTTTTATACACTGCTATTAGTAGGGCGTCACTAGCATTCATAAAATATTCATCAAAAAAGGATGGAACAACCTACCAGCAGATGCAGAACAGAGAACATCACTGAAGAACGATGCTACAGAGAAGGTAGGGGGTTATGAGCAAATAACATGAGTGAGTTTCAAGAGCAGGGAGGATGTGAATGATGACTGAAAATTAGTCAGTGGCATGCAAGAAGCTTACACATTGACAAATGCTCAAAACATTGACAGAGGCTGATAAACAATGTGACGTCACGTCATCTATCTATTACTTATAATATATTGGGACTAGATCTTTGTGAAGACTTGGAATGTGCTCACAGAAGCAAAATGTGTGTTCTTTGGCAGCAGCTTTTGATGTCACACAGCTTTACCTTAATTTGCAGCACAATCGTATTACAACAAAGTCTGCCATTTTTGGGGGAAAACTGCAAACAAATGCAATTTTCTGCTGATTTGCATTGGCTCAAATGTAATTTTTATTTCTTTATTTCTGTTGTGTTATGTAGCGCTAAACAGGCAACTCTGATCACTTCACAGCAATTTACTGCAATTAAGGAGAAGGTTACCAAGTACAATTGGATGAGAGAAAATGCATCCAGTGTACAGTTCATGCCAGTTGTGACACTGGGCTAGTAGTTATTAGTATAGCACTGCAGCACTTTTGGTAAGTGTTAGGTTAATATTTCACATAGGGTGTTTGAACCACTGGTCAGGCTGTGTGAGATACGGTCTAAAGTGCTTAGAAGCATCTTAGTGAGCATGGGAAACAGCGGAGTCTTAGGCTTAGCCCAAAAGAATAAGTGGTGCTCCGTTTCCCACAGAGTTTAAAGTGGAGAGCTCTACTAAACAGTCTTTGACACGAAGTGTGGCTCCTTGGCCCCCGAGGGATGTCACTGAGTTACTAGTTAAACGAAGGAATTTAGTAACAGCTAAAGATGGGCTATAAAATGGTGCATGTGCTGTGGAAAGGTCTCTATACTTTGTACACTAATGCACGTCAACCAGCGGCTGATGAATAGGTGCCGGGATCAGCGAGCTTGAGAATGTCCCCTTTGTTCCACCGGCCAACACTGTTGATGCCGCATGTATTCTTTGCACTATGCAGGTAGAGTCCAGTGCTTTAAATGGGAAAAAAATAAGTGCAGGTACTCATTAACATTAGCTAGAGGTGTAGTGAGGGGCGGGGCTAAGGGCAAGACATGATGATACTTAACGACTTCTATATTAGTTGCAGCACATACCAGAACACATGAGAAATGTGTTTATATAAACAAAGCAGCTTAACTCATTACACAAAATGAAAGAGAAATGCGATAATAGGTTAACATTTCCTTTTTTTTTTTTTTTTTTTGCAATAGTTGCACCTTCTTAATGTCATACTGTTAATTGCTGTTTGGCACAATACTATATATTTTTAGCACGAGAGTAGGAAGAAACTGAAAATACCCCCACTTCGAACCAAAGCTCTTATTGCACCAAGCAAATGAAGCAAATCATCATGACCCTCCCCAGAAGAAATCTCTCTTCCATCGATCTATCCATTCATCCTTTCATCCTACCATTTACCTGCTGATGTCCACCATTTAACCTTTTCATTCTATCGTCTATTCGGTCTTTCATCCATCATTCAGTTTTTCACCATTCCGTCTATCCACCCTTCATATCCAAACCTATCCATCCATCTCCAAACCTATCCATTCATCCTTTCCCTCATCCATCTCTTTATCCACCCTTTCCCTCATCCATCAATCCTTTCGCTCCTCTATCCATCAACGCTTTCACTCTCATTCCATCCACCCTTTCATTCCATCCACCCTTTCACTCAATCCCTCCTTTCACTCATCCATCATCCCTACCTTTCATTCATCCATCCAATCTTTCACTTATCCACCCATCATCCGCCCTTTTATCCAATCATCTACCCTCTTTCACCCATGCATGCTTTCACTCACTCATCCATCCATCTATTCATCCATCTATACATCCACCCTTGCTCACTCATCCATCCACTCACTCACCAACCCTCCCTTTAACGTTATTTATGAATCTTTGTCGCCGAGCAGACATGTACAAACAAAGTGCCACCCATTTTCTTTAAAATACCTCCTGAGAGTGTCTTGATTCTCTCTCTTTTTTCTTACAAAAACAGGCATACAAATGCAGGCAAACACACAAACATAGACTCACACAAGACTCGGGTATGATAAAAGCCATGTTTTCTCTTCACCTGCCATGGCTTTCTAATTGCCACCAGGGCCGGACTGGCCGTAGCCTGATTGCCACTGCCATGATTTCTGTGTTTGCACAAATGCAGACGACAGTGTTGACAGCACAGGGCCTGAATGGACCCTGCTCTGTCAAACACAGCGTGATGGTGAGCACCCGGACATTATTCAAATGAGCCCTGCTGAATAGCTCCGCTGGGGCTCAGATCGGGGCTGCAGAAGCTGCGCCTTGGCTGCCAGAGACACGTTCCACTCCTGCTCACCAGCACAGCCAATGAGCCTACCTTTTCATGAGTACCGGTACTCTCCTCGGAAGTAGAGAAGTGCCGGTACTCAGAGTGATAATTCTAAGAAGAGCCGGTACTCAGTACCGGCCCATTTAAAGCACTGAGTAGACTAGTCAGGCAAGCCACAGTCAAGGCGGGATGAGCTAAACTTGCCAAGAATGCTGTTTGAGGACGTATGTAAAGAAGGGAGTGCCAATTCTGCACATAATGGCCTTAAGTTAGTTACCATTCGAACATAACCAGTTGGTGTGAGTCTAGCTGAGGTGACATACAATAAGAAAGCTCCCTCAAGGCCTATATTTCTATCATCCTAAAAACTAGCTGAGGTGACTACTTGCTCTCTCCATCCACCAGAAACAGATGTGTAGATCAGCACAGGGGTACAGTAGGTAAACCAAATAGGAGTCGACCTAAACCAACAGACAGGCACATTTTGCTGCAGTGCGTTCTCATTTGCACGAAACCTTTCATAGAGCTCAACAGCATGAGGATACTTTGTGGTAGCAGTGACTTTAAAAAGCAGTGGCAAAGTTGTTCTGCTTAAACTATGCAGCACATGCACGCGGCATTAAGACACACAAATTCAAGAGGGTTGTCTTGATTCTGCCAGATCAGGACATGTTTAAA
This sequence comes from Calotriton arnoldi, assembly GCA_963921515.1. Lineage (NCBI taxonomy): Eukaryota > Metazoa > Chordata > Amphibia > Caudata > Salamandridae > Calotriton > Calotriton arnoldi. The sequence goes on from CAWUFW010004765.1 coordinate 1,428,406, forward strand.
AAAAATCTGCATGATTCTGATCGAGACGCGTAGGGACCATCTTTCGTCATCCTGCCTCCCCAATCGATCAGTCTCACCGAAACTAGTGAACTACAGGTTCTAGTCCCGGCTGCCTCCAGCATGGTTGCAGCTTCCTACAAACAGTAGGGGTTTAAAGTAGCAGGCGTGAGTCACCGACAGTCTCAGGTGCAGCGGAAATTAAAACTGCAGACGATTTACTTAAAAGGCACAGAAGTGATTTGTTGGGGGGTGGCGGGGGCGCTTATAAACGGGAGCTGCTTATACGCTGTCTCCGGACACAATGCATTCCCTCCGCAGGTAATTTCACTGTGTCATCCAGAAGACTAAGTCAATTGCTCCACGTAGCCAGCAGCTATGTCTGCGCCGGCTTCATTAAAGGCGCACCTGAAATCTCGAAGTAAAATCTAATCTGGCCCGCAGGCAAGATCAGAAGATAGCGCAGTACTTTCTGGTTTGTGTCGTGTTGTGGTCACAGCTCGCTCTTTCTCTTTAAGAGCGAGCTGTCCCTCACGCGCTTGTCACGGGCGCAGTTTTTTTTCAATGTGGATTCTCCATTCCGACGCTGTTGTGCAAACTGCCTCAACTGTTTTCTTGGGCAGTTTGGATAACAGCGCCGGAGACTGCAGTTGTGGGTCGCAGTGTAAACTTCTTAATTGTTTCAATAAACCTGCTTAATCATATCTCTGCCTCATGATACCTACTTCCACATTTGGCGACGAGGATGGGATGTCCTCATTTTTGCAGATTCCCAAAGAGAACATAACCTCATTTTGGAGAGGGTTTTGTCAGTCTTTGAGAATGTGGGCATCACATTAAGGAAGGAAAAATGTAAATTCATGGTTGAAGAATTAGACTATTTTGGTCACAATGTCTCCAAACAAGGTATCAGTCCAAAAATGTCTCTTGTATCTGCCATCAAGGACACCACGCCTCCAAAAAACAAAGACACACTCCGCTCCTTTCTAGGTCTATGCGAGTATTATTCTCGTTTCATCTATGGGTACTCCATAATTGTTCAACCTTTGAGGGATTTGTTACACAAAGGAAGGGCGTTTGAGTGGTCTGATGCTGTTCAGAGTGCTTTTTCACAGGTTAAGAACCTTATAACCTCAGCTCCCATTTTGTCTCCATTCAATGCAGATCAACCTTCATTTTTGACAGTAGATGCTAGTCAATTGGGTTTGGGGGCTGTCCTTACTCAAAATTTTGGAAGTAGGGAAGGTACTGTTGCTTATGCATCACGCTCTTTGTCATCTGCAGAAACCAACTACAGCACGATTGAGAGAGGCACTTGCTTGCACTTGGGCAGTAGAGAAATTCAAAACTTATTTGTGGGGTACTCATTTCAAAATTTTCACAGACCACAAACCTCTAATTTTCATGCTCAATGGCAATGGGTCTGGCAAGGCTTCTGCGAGGTTGGTGCGTATCATTTCAAAATTACAAGAATACAATTTTACGATCCATTATTTGCCCGGAGGCAAAAATGGACGCGCTGACTGTCAAGAATGCCTGTTGTTGATTCCACTTCACCTGTTACAGATGATGTTGAGTGTGTGTGGTAGCCCTTGTTGAGGATATTTTTTCAGAACAAGCTATTGTTTCAAAGAATACCAAAGGGAATGATGGACGGAGCGTTTGAGCTAATCAAACACTCACCCCCAGTCAACTGATCTGGGTTTAATCCATCATCATTCTCTAGCTCACTCCACCACCCCAGTTCAGACATGGCCATATGCAAATCAGTCTGACCCTGTGCCTCATGGGAACAGTCCAGCCCGAACTGCCAAGCCATGTCTTCCCTGGACCGGAAACAAGCATCCTGGGACCGGTTTCTGGCCATTCAGCCGTCATCAGCCAGGCTAGCTTGAATCCAGTGGCAAAGTGAGCAAGGGACCCACGTCTGGGCATACCCTGCCAACTTAGGGCGAACAAAGCGATACCAAAGGGAATGATGGACGGAGCGTTTGAGCTAATCAAACACTCACCCCCAGTCAACTGATCTGGGTTTAATCCATCATCATTCTCTAGCTCACTCCACCACCCCAGTTCAGACATGGCCATATGCAAATCAGTCTGACCCTGTGCCTCATGGGAACAGTCCAGCCCGAACTGCCAAGCCATGTCTTCCCTGGACCGGAAACAAGCATCCTGGGACCGGTTTCTGGCCATTCAGCCGTCATCAGCCAGGCTAGCTTGAATCCAGTGGCAAAGTGAGCAAGGGACCCACGTCTGGGCATACCCTGCCAACTTAGGGCGAACAAAGCGATACCAAAGGGAATGATGGACGGAGCGTTTGAGCTAATCAAACACTCACCCCCAGTCAACTGATCTGGGTTTAATCCATCATCATTCTCTAGCTCACTCCACCACCCCAGTTCAGACATGGCCATATGCAAATCAGTCTGACCCTGTGCCTCATGGGAACAGTCCAGCCCGAACTGCCAAGCCATGTCTTCCCTGGACCGGAAACAAGCATCCTGGGACCGGTTTCTGGCCATTCAGCCGTCATCAGCCAGGCTAGCTTGAATCCAGTGGCAAAGTGAGCAAGGGACCCATGTCTGGGCATACCCTGCCAACTTAGGGCGAACAAAGCGATACCAAAGGGAATGATGGACGGAGCGTTTGAGCTAATCAAACACTCACCCCCAGTCAACTGATCTGGGTTTAATCCATCATCATTCTCTAGCTCACTCCACCACCCCAGTTCAGACATGGCCATATGCAAATCAGTCTGACCCTGTGCCTCATGGGAACAGTCCAGCCCGAACTGCCAAGCCATGTCTTCCCTGGACCGGAAACAAGCATCCTGGGACCGGTTTCTGGCCATTCAGCCGTCATCAGCCAGGCTAGCTTGAATCCAGTGGCAAAGTGAGCAAGGGACCCACGTCTGGGCAAACCCTGCCAACTTAGAGCGAACAAAGCGATACCAAAGGGAATGATGGACGGAGCGTTTGAGCTAATCAAACACTCACCCCCAGTCAACTGATCTGGGTTTAATCCATCATCATTCTCTAGCTCACTCCACCACCCCAGTTCAGACATGGCCATATGCAAATCAGTCTGACCCTGTGCCTCATGGGAACAGTCCAGCCCGAACTGCCAAGCCATGTCTTCCCTGGACTGGAAACAAGCATCCTGGGACCGGTTTCTGGCCATTCAGCCGTCATCAGCCAGGCTAGCTTGAATCCAGTGGCAAAGTGAGCAAGGGACCCACGTCTGGGCATACCCTGCCAACTTGGGGCGAACAAAGCGATACCAAAGGGAATGATGGACGGAGCGTTTGAGCTAATCAAACACTCACCCCCAGTCAACTGATCTGGGTTTAATCCATCATCATTCTCTAGCTCACTCCACCACCCCAGTTCAGACATGGCCATATGCAAATCAGTCTGACCCTGTGCCTCATGGGAACAGTCCAGCCCGAACTGCCAAGCCATGTCTTCCCTGGCCCGGAAACAAGCATCCTGGGACCGGTTTCTGGCCATTCAGCCGTCATCAGCCAGGCTAGCTTGAATCCAGTGGCAAAGTGAGCAAGGGACCCACGTCTGGGCATACCCTGCCAACTTGGGGCGAACAAAGCGATACCAAAGGGAATGATGGACGGAGCGTTTGAGCTAATCAAACACTCACCCCCAGTCAACTGATCTGGGTTTAATCCATCATTCTCTAGCTCACTCCACCACCCCAGTTCAGACATGGCCATATGCAAATCAGTCTGACCCTGTGCCTCATGGGAACAGTCCAGCCCGAACTGCCAAGCCATGTCTTCCCTGGCCCGGAAACAAGCATCCTGGGACCGGTTTCTGGCCATTCAGCCGTCATCAGCCAGGCTAGCTTGAATCCAGTGGCAAAGTGAGCAAGGGACCCACGTCTGGGCATACCCTGCCAACTTAGGGCGAACAAAGCGATACCAAAGGGAATGATGGACGGAGCGTTTGAGCTAATCAAACACTCACCCCCAGTCAACTGATCTGGGTTTAATCCATCATCATTCTCTAGCTCACTCCACCACCCCAGTTCAGACATAGCCATATGCAAATCAGTCTGACCCTGTGCCTCATGGGAACAGTCCAGCCCGAACTGCCAAGCCATGTCTTCCCTGGACCGGAAACAAGCATCCTGGGACCGGTTTCTGGCCATTCAGCCGTCATCAGCCAGGCTAGCTTGAATCCAGTGGCAAAGTGAGCAAGGGACCCACGTCTGGGCATACCCTGCCAACTTAGGGCGAATAAAGCGATACCAAAGGGAATGATGGACGGAGCGTTTGAGCTAATCAAACACTCACCCCCAGTCAACTGATCTGGGTTTAATCCATCATCATTCTCTAGCTCACTCCACCACCCCAGTTCAGACATGGCCATATGCAAATCAGTCTGACCCTGTGCCTCATGGGAACAGTCCAGCCCGAACTGCCAAGCCATGTCTTCCCTGGACCGGAAACAAGCATCCTGGGACCGGTTTCTGGCCATTCAGCCGTCATCAGCCAGGCTAGCTTGAATCCAGTGGCAAAGTGAGCAAGGGACCCACGTCTGGGCATACCCTGCCAACTTAGGGCGAACAAAGCGATACCAAAGGGAATGATGGACGGAGCGTTTGAGCTAATCAAACACTCACCCCCAGTCAACTGATCTGGGTTTAATCCATCATCATTCTCTAGCTCACTCCACCACCCCAGTTCAGACATGGCCATATGCAAATCAGTCTGACCCTGTGCCTCATGGGAACAGTCCAGCCCGAACTGCCAAGCCATGTCTTCCTGGACCGGAAACAAGCATCCTGGGACCGGTTTCTGGCCATTCAGCCGTCATCAGCCAGGCTAGCTTGAATCCAGTGGCAAAGTGAGCAAGGGACCCACGTCTGGGCATACCCTGCCAACTTAGGGCGAACAAAGCGATACCAAAGGGAATGATGGACGGAGCGTTTGAGCTAATCAAACACTCACCCCCAGTCAACTGATCTGGGTTTAATCCATCATCATTCTCTAGCTCACTCCACCACCCCAGTTCAGACATGGCCATATGCAAATCAGTCTGACCCTGTGCCTCATGGGAACAGTCCAGCCCGAACTGCCAAGCCATGTCTTCCCTGGACCGGAAACAAGCATCCTGGGACCGGTTTCTGGCCATTCAGCCGTCATCAGCCAGGCTAGCTTGAATCCAGTGGCAAAGTGAGCAAGGGACCCACGTCTGGGCATACCCTGCCAACTTAGGGCGAACAAAGCGATACCAAAGGGAATGATGGACGGAGCGTTTGAGCTAATCAAACACTCACCCCCAGTCAACTGATCTGGGTTTAATCCATCATCATTCTCTAGCTCACTCCACCACCCCAGTTCAGACATGGCCATATGCAAATCCGTCTGACCCTGTGCCTCATGGGAACAGTCCAGCCCGAACTGCCAAGCCATGTCTTCCCTGGACCGGAAACAAGCATCCTGGGACCGGTTTCTGGCCATTCAGTCGTCATCAGCCAGGCTAGCTTGAATCCAGTGGCAAAGTGAGCAAGGGACCCACGTCTGGGCATACCCTGCCAACTTAGGGCGAACAAAGCGATACCAAAGGGAATGATGGACGGAGCGTTTGAGCTAATCAAACACTCACCCCCAATCAACTGATCTGGGTTTAATCCATCATCATTCTCTAGCTCACTCCACCACCCCAGTTCAGACATGGCCATATGCAAATCAGTCTGACCCTGTGCCTCATGGGAACAGTCCAGCCCGAACTGCCAAGCCATGTCTTCCCTGGACCGGAAACAAGCATCCTGGGACCGGTTTCTGGCCATTCAGCCGTCATCAGCCAGGCTAGCTTGAATCCAGTGGCAAAGTGAGCAAGGGACCCACGTCTGGGCATACCCTGCCAACTTAGGGCGAACAAAGCGATACCAAAGGGAATGATGGACGGAGCGTTTGAGCTAATCAAACACTAACCCCCAGTCAACTGATCTGGGTTTAATCCATCATCATTCTCTAGCTCACTCCACCACCCCAGTTCAGACATGGCCATATGCAAATCAGTCTGACCCTGTGCCTCATGGGAACAGTCCAGCCCGAACTGCCAAGCCATGTCTTCCCTGGACCGGAAACAAGCATCCTGGGACCGGTTTCTGGCCATTCAGCCGTCATCAGCCAGGCTAGCTTGAATCCAGGGGCAAAGCGAGCAAGGGACCCACGTCTGGGCATACCCTGCCAACTTAGGGCGAACAAAGCGATACCAAAGGGAATGATGGACGGAGCGTTTGAGCTAATCAAACACTCACCCCCAGTCAACTGATCTGGGTTTAATCCATCATCATTCTCTAGCTCACTCCACCACCCCAGTTCAGACATGGCCATATGCAAATCAGTCTGACCCTGTGCCTCATGGGAACAGTCCAGCCCGAACTGCCAAGCCATGTCTTCCCTGGACCGGAAACAAGCATCCTGGGACCGGTTTCTGGCCATTCAGCCGTCATCAGCCAGGCTAGCTTGAATCCAGTGGCAAAGTGAGCAAGGGACCCACGTCTGGGCATACCCTGCCAACTTAGGGCGAACAAAGCGATACCAAAGGGAATGATGGACGGAGCGTTTGAGCTAATCAAACACTCACCCCCAGTCAACTGATCTGGGTTTAATCCATCATCATTCTCCTAGCTCACTCCACCACCCCAGTTCAGACATGGCCATATGCAAATCAGTCTGACCCTGTGCCTCATGGGAACAGTCCAGCCCGAACTGCCAAGCCATGTCTTCCCTGGACCGGAAACAAGCATCCTGGGACCGGTTTCTGGCCATTCAGCCGTCATCAGCCAGGCTAGCTTGAATCCAGTGGCAAAGTGAGCAAGGGACCCACGTCTGGGCATACCCTGCCAACTTAGGGCGAACAAAGCGATACCAAAGGGAATGATGGACGGAGCGCTTGAGCTAATCAAACACTCACCCCCAGTCAACTGATCTGGGTTTAATCCATCATCATTCTCTAGCTCACTCCACCACCCCAGTTCAGACATGGCCATATGCAAATCAGTCTGACCCTGTGCCTCATGGGAACAGTCCAGCCCGAACTGCCAAGCCATGTCTTCCCTGGACCGGAAACAAGCATCCTGGGACCGGTTTCTGGCCATTCAGCCGTCATCAGCCAGGCTAGCTTGAATCCAGTGGCAAAGTGAGCAAGGGACCCACGTCTGGGCATACCCTGCCAACTTAGGGCGAACAAAGCGATACCAAAGGGAATGATGGACGGAGCGTTTGAGCTAATCAAACACTCACCCCCAGTCAACTGATCTGGGTTTAATCCATCATCATTCTCTAGCTCACTCCACCACCCCAGTTCAGACATGGCCATATGCAAATCAGTCTGACCCTGTGCCTCATGGGAACAGTCCAGCCCGAACTGCCAAGCCATGTCTTCCCTGGACCGGAAACAAGCATCCTGGGACCGGTTTCTGGCCATTCAGCCGTCATCAGCCAGGCTAGCTTGAATCCAGTGGCAAAGTGAGCAAGGGACCCACGTCTGGGCATACCCTGCCAACTTAGGGCGAACAAAGCGATACCAAAGGGAATGATGGACGGAGCGTTTGAGCTAATCAAACACTCACCCCCAGTCAACTGATCTGGGTTTAATCCATCATCATTCTCTAGCTCACTCCACCACCCCAGTTCAGACATGGCCATATGCAAATCAGTCTGACCCTGTGCCTCATGGGAACAGTCCAGCCCGAACTGCCAAGCCATGTCTTCCCTGGACCGGAAACAAGCATCCTGGGACCGGTTTCTGGCCATTCAGCCGTCATCAGCCAGGCTAGCTTGAATCCAGTGGCAAAGTGAGCAAGGGACCCACGTCTGGGCATACCCTGCCAACTTAGGGCGAACAAAGCGATACCAAAGGGAATGATGGACGGAGCGTTTGAGCTAATCAAACACTCACCCCCAGTCAACTGATCTGGGTTTAATCCATCATCATTCTCTAGCTCACTCCACCACCCCAGTTCAGACATGGCCATATGCAAATCAGTCTGACCCTGTGCCTCATGGGAACAGTCCAGCCCGAACTGCCAAGCCATGTCTTCCCTGGACCGGAAACAAGCATCCTGGGACCGGTTTCTGGCCATTCAGCCGTCATCAGCCAGGCTAGCTTGAATCCAGTGGCAAAGTGAGCAAGGGACCCACGTCTGGGCAAACCCTGCCAACTTAGGGGCAGATTTACAAGCCCCCTGCGCCACCAGTACGTCACTTTTCGTGACGTACTGGTGGCGCAGAGGCTCTCGATATTTACAAGGAGAGGAAAAGCCACCATGCGTGACTTTTCCTCTCCTTGTAAATACCGTCCCTTCACACGCAGCACTTTGCGGTGAAGGGCGTTCCATGGGTGTTGCTGTGGGTGTTCCCACGCAACACCCATGGAACAAGACACATCTCCAGAATTACGAGAAATCGTAACTCTGGAGATGCGTCTGAAAGCTACGCCACCCTAGAGGTGGCGTAGCGAGGCGCACCGAGGAGAAATGTTTTCATTTCTCCTCGTTTTTTCCTCTTTCAATGCGTGCTGCATTCTGCAGCACGCATTGAAAGAGGAAAAGCCTGTACTGATTGTTTTTGTGCAGAAAGGTGCCCCTTCTTGCACAGAAACAATCTCCCCATGGCGCAGGCATCCTTGCACCATGGTGCACGGGTGCCTGCGCCGGCGCTTGGCAACTGTTTGTGCGCCAGCGCAGGGGAGAGCACAGGAATGCGACATATTCTTGTAAATATGTCGCATTCCTGTGCTCTGAAAGTGCCGCAGCGTGGCGCAGCCAAAGGGCTTGCAGCGCCACGCTGCGGCACTTTCTTGTAGATCTGCCCCTTAGAGCGAACAAAGCGATACCAAAGGGAATGATGGACGGAGCGTTTGAGCTAATCAAACACTCACCCCCAGTCAACTGATCTGGGTTTAATCCATCATCATTCTCTAGCTCACTCCACCACCCCAGTTCAGACATGGCCATATGCAAATCAGTCTGACCCTGTGCCTCATGGGAACAGTCCAGCCCAAACTGCCAAGCCATGTCTTCCCTGGCCCGGAAACAAGCATCCTGGGACCGGTTTCTGGCCATTCAGCCGTCATCAGCCAGGCTAGCTTGAATCCAGTGGCAAAGTGAGCAAGGGACCCACGTCTGGGCATACCCTGCCAACTTAGGGCGAACAAAGCGATACCAAAGGGAATGATGGACGGAGCGTTTGAGCTAATCAAACACTCACCCCCAGTCAACTGATCTGGGTTTAATCCATCATCATTCTCTAGCTCACTCCACCACCCCAGTTCAGACATGGCCATATGCAAATCAGTCTGACCCTGTGCCTCATGGGAACAGTCCAGCCCGAACTGCCAAGCCATGTCTTCCCTGGACCGGAAACAAGCATCCTGGGACCGGTTTCTGGCCATTCAGCCGTCATCAGCCAGGCTAGCTTGAATCCAGTGGCAAAGTGAGCAAGGGACCCACATCTGGGCATACCCTGCCAACTTAGGGCGAACAAAGCGATACCAAAGGGAATGATGGACGGAGCGTTTGAGCTAATCAAACACTCACCCCCAGTCAACTGATCTGGGTTTAATCCATCATCATTCTCTAGCTCACTCCACCACCCCAGTTCAGACATGGCCATATGCAAATCAGTCTGACCCTGTGCCTCATGGGAACAGTCCAGCCCGAACTGCCAAGCCATGTCTTCCCTGGACCGGAAACAAGCATCCTGGGACCGGTTTCTGGCCATTCAGCCATCATCAGCCAGGCTAGCTTGAATCCAGTGGCAAAGTGAGCAAGGGACTCACGTCTGGGCATACCCTGCCAACTTAGGGCGAACAAAGCGATACCAAAGGGAATGATGGACGGAGCGTTTGAGCTAATCAAACACTCACCCCCAGTCAACTGATCTGGGTTTAATCCATCATCATTCTCTAGCTCACTCCACCACCCCAGTTCAGACATGGCCATATGCAAATCAGTCTGACCCTGTGCCTCATGGGAACAGTCCAGCCCGAAATGCCAAGCCATGTCTTCCCTGGACCGGAAACAAGCATCCTGGGACCGGTTTCTGGCCATTCAGTCGTCATCAGCCAGGCTAGCTTGAATCCAGTGGCAAAGTGAGCAAGGGATCCACGTCTGGGCATACCCTGCCAACTTAGGGCGAACAAAGCGATACCAAAGGGAATGATGGACGGAGCGTTTGAGCTAATCAAACACTCACCCCCAGTCAACTGATCTGGGTTTAATCCATCATCATTCTCTAGCTCACTCCACCACCCCAGTTCAGACATGGCCATATGCAAATCAGTCTGACCCTGTGCCTCATGGGAACAGTCCAGCCCGAACTGCCAAGCCATGGCTTCCCTGGACCGGAAACAAGCATCCTGGGACCAGTTTCTGGCCATTCAGCCGTCATCAGCCAGGCTTGCTTGAATCCAGTGGCAAAGTGAGCAAGGGACCCACGTCTGGGCATACCCTGCCAACTTAGGGCGAACAAAGCGATACCAAAGGGAATGATGGACGGAGCGTTTGAGCTAATCAAACACTCACCCCCAGTCAACTGATCTGGGTTTAATACATCATCATTCTCTAGCTCACTCCACCACCCCAGTTCAGACATGGCCATATGCAAATCAGTCTGACCCTGTGCCTCATGGGAACAGTCCAGCCCGAACTGCCAAGCCATGTCTTCCCTGGACCGGAAACAAGCATCCTGGGACCGGTTTCTGGCCATTCAGCCGCCATCAGCCAGGCTAGCTTGAATCCAGTGGCAAAGTGAGCAAGGGACCCACGTCTGGGCATACCTTGCCAACTTAGGGCGAACAAAGCGATACCAAAGGGAATGATGGACGGAGCGTTTGAGCTAATCAAACACTAACCCCCAGTCAACTGATCTGGGTTTAATCCATCATCATTCTCTAGCTCACTCCACCACCCCAGTTCAGACATGGCCATATGCAAATCAGTCTGACCCTGTGCCTCATGGGAACAGTCCAGCCCGAACTGCCAAGCCATGTCTTCCCTGGACCGGAAACAAGCATCCTGGGACCGGTTTCTGGCCATTCAGCCGTCATCAGCCAGGCTAGCTTGAATCCAGGGGCAAAGTGAGCAAGGGACCCACGTCTGGGCATACCCTGCCAACTTAGGGCGAACAAAGCGATACCAAAGGGAATGATGGACGGAGCGTTTGAGCTAATCAAACACTCACCCCCAGTCAACTGATCTGGGTTTAATCCATCATCATTCTCTAGCTCACTCCACCACCCCAGTTCAGACATGGCCATATGCAAATCAGTCTGACCCTGTGCCTCATGGGAACAGTCCAGCCCGAACTGCCAAGCCATGTCTTCCCTGGACCGGAAACAAGCATCCTGGGACCGGTTTCTGGCCATTCAGCCGTCATCAGCCAGGCTAGCTTGAATCCAGTGGCAAAGTGAGCAAGGGACCCACGTCTGGGCATACCCTGCCAACTTAGGGCGAACAAAGCGATACCAAAGGGAATGATGGACGGAGCGTTTGAGCTAATCAAACACTCACCCCCAGTCAACTGATCTGGGTTTAATCCATCATCATTCTCTAGCTCACTCCACCACCCCAGTTCAGACATGGCCATATGCAAATCAGTCTGACCCTGTGCCTCATGGGAACAGTCCAGCCCGAACTGCCAAGCCATGTCTTCCCTGGACCGGAAACAAGCATCCTGGGACCGGTTTCTGGCCATTCAGCCGTCATCAGCCAGGCTAGCTTGAATCCAGTGGCAAAGTGAGCAAGGGACCCACGTCTGGGCATACCCTGCCAACTTAGGGCGAACAAAGCGATACCAAAGGGAATGATGGACGGAGCGTTTGAGCTAATCAAACACTCACCCCCAGTCAACTGATCTGGGTTTAATCCATCATCATTCTCTAGCTCACTCCACCACCCCAGTTCAGACATGGCCATATGCAAATCAGTCTGACCCTGTGCCTCATGGGAACAGTCCAGCCCGAACTGCCAAGCCATGTCTTCCCTGGACCGGAAACAAGCATCCTGGGACCGGTTTCTGGCCATTCAGCCGTCATCAGCCAGGCTAGCTTGAATCCAGTGGCAAAGTGAGCAAGGGACCCACGTCTGGGCAAACCCTGCCAACTTAGGGCGAACAAAGCGATACCAAAGGGAATGATGGACGGAGCGTTTGAGCTAATCAAACACTCACCCCCAGTCAACTGATCTGGGTTTAATCCATCATCATTCTCTAGCTCACTCCACCACCCCAGTTCAGACATGGCCATATGCAAATCAGTCTGACCCTGTGCCTCATGGGAACAGTCCAGCCCGAACTGCCAAGCCATGTCTTCCCTGGACCGGAAACAAGCATCCTGGGACCGGTTTCTGGCCATTCAGCCGTCATCAGCCAGGCTAGCTTGAATCCAGTGGCAAAGTGAGCAAGGGACCCACGTCTGGGCATACCCTGCCAACTTAGGGCGAACAAAGCGATACCAAAGGGAATGATGGACGGAGCGTTTGAGCTAATCAAACACTCACCCCCAGTCAACTGATCTGGGTTTAATCCATCATCATTCTCTAGCTCACTCCACCACCCCAGTTCAGACATGGCCATATGCAAATCAGTCTGACCCTGTGCCTCATGGGAACAGTCCAGCCCGAACTGCCAAGCCATGTCTTCCCTGGACCGGAAACAAGCATCCTGGGACCGGTTTCTGGCCATTCAGCCGTCATCAGCCAGGCTAGCTTGAATCCAGTGGCAAAGTGAGCAAGGGACCCACGTCTGGGCATACCCTGCCAACTTAGGGCGAACAAAGCGATACCAAAGGGAATGATGGACGGAGCGTTTGAGCTAATCAAACACTCACCCCCAGTCAACTGATCTGGGTTTAATCCATCATCATTCTCTAGCTCACTCCACCACCCCAGTTCAGACATGGCCATATGCAAATCAGTCTGACCCTGTGCCTCATGGGAACAGTCCAGCCCGAACTGCCAAGCCATGTCTTCCCTGGACCGGAAACAAGCATCCTGGGACCGGTTTCTGGCCATTCAGCCGTCATCAGCCAGGCTAGCTTGAATCCAGTGGCAAAGTGAGCAAGGGACCCACGTCTGGGCATACCCTGCCAACTTAGGGCGAACAAAGCGATACCAAAGGGAATGATGGACGGAGCGTTTGAGCTAATCAAACACTCACCCCCAGTCAACTGATCTGGGTTTAATCCATCATCATTCTCTAGCTCACTCCACCACCCCAGTTCAGACATGGCCATATGCAAATCAGTCTGACCCTGTGCCTCATGGGAACAGTCCAGCCCGAACTGCCAAGCCATGTCTTCCCTGGACCGGAAACAAGCATCCTGGGACCGGTTTCTGGCCATTCAGCCGTCATCAGCCAGGCTAGCTTGAATCCAGTGGCAAAGTGAGCAAGGGACCCACGTCTGGGCATACCCTGCCAACTTAGGGCGAACAAAGCGATACCAAAGGGAATGATGGACGGAGCGTTTGAGCTAATCAAACACTCACCCCCAGTCAACTGATCTGGGTTTAATCCATCATCATTCTCTAGCTCACTCCACCACCCCAGTTCAGACATGGCCATATGCAAATCAGTCTGACCCTGTGCCTCATGGGAACAGTCCAGCCCGAACTGCCAAGCCATGTCTTCCCTGGACCGGAAACAAGCATCCTGGGACCGGTTTCTGGCCATTCAGCCGTCATCAGCCAGGCTAGCTTGAATCCAGTGGCAAAGTGAGCAAGGGACCCACGTCTGGGCATACCCTGCCAACTTAGGGCGAACAAAGCGATACCAAAGGGAATGATGGACGGAGCGTTTGAGCTAATCAAACACTCACCCCCAGTCAACTGATCTGGGTTTAATCCATCATCATTCTCTAGCTCACTCCACCACCCCAGTTCAGACATGGCCATATGCAAATCAGTCTGACCCTGTGCCTCATGGGAACAGTCCAGCCCGAACTGCCAAGCCATGTCTTCCCTGGACCGGAAACAAGCATCCTGGGACCGGTTTCTGGCCATTCAGCCGTCATCAGCCAGGCTAGCTTGAATCCAGTGGCAAAGTGAGCAAGGGACCCACGTCTGGGCATACCCTGCCAACTTAGGGCGAACAAAGCGATACCAAAGGGAATGATGGACGGAGCGTTTGAGCTAATCAAACACTCACCCCCAGTCAACTGATCTGGGTTTAATCCATCATCATTCTCTAGCTCACTCCACCACCCCAGTTCAGACATGGCCATATGCAAATCAGTCTGACCCTGTGCCTCATGGGAACAGTCCAGCCCGAACTGCCAAGCCATGTCTTCCCTGGACCGGAAACAAGCATCCTGGGACCGGTTTCTGGCCATTCAGCCGTCATCAGCCAGGCTAGCTTGAATCCAGTGGCAAAGTGAGCAAGGGACCCACGTCTGGGCATACCCTGCCAACTTAGGGCGAACAAAGCGATACCAAAGGGAATGATGGACGGAGCGTTTGAGCTAATCAAACACTCACCCCCAGTCAACTGATCTGGGTTTAATCCATCATCATTCTCTAGCTCACTCCACCACCCCAGTTCAGACATGGCCATATGCAAATCAGTCTGACCCTGTGCCTCATGGGAACAGTCCAGCCCGAACTGCCAAGCCATGTCTTCCCTGGACCGGAAACAAGCATCCTGGGACCGGTTTCTGGCCATTCAGCCGTCATCAGCCAGGCTAGCTTGAATCCAGTGGCAAAGTGAGCAAGGGACCCACGTCTGGGCATACCCTGCCAACTTAGGGCGAACAAAGCGATACCAAAGGGAATGATGGACGGAGCGTTTGAGCTAATCAAACACTCACCCCCAGTCAACTGATCTGGGTTTAATCCATCATCATTCTCTAGCTCACTCCACCACCCCAGTTCAGACATGGCCATATGCAAATCAGTCTGACCCTGTGCCTCATGGGAACAGTCCAGCCCGAACTGCCAAGCCATGTCTTCCCTGGACCGGAAACAAGCATCCTGGGACCGGTTTCTGGCCATTCAGCCGTCATCAGCCAGGCTAGCTTGAATCCAGTGGCAAAGTGAGCAAGGGACCCACGTCTGGGCATACCCTGCCAACTTAGGGCGAACAAAGCGATACCAAAGGGAATGATGGACGGAGCGTTTGAGCTAATCAAACACTCACCCCCAGTCAACTGATCTGGGTTTAATCCATCATCATTCTCTAGCTCACTCCACCACCCCAGTTCAGACATGGCCATATGCAAATCAGTCTGACCCTGTGCCTCATGGGAACAGTCCAGCCCGAACTGCCAAGCCATGTCTTCCCTGGACCGGAAACAAGCATCCTGGGACCGGTTTCTGGCCATTCAGCCGTCATCAGCCAGGCTAGCTTGAATCCAGTGGCAAAGTGAGCAAGGGACCCACGTCTGGGCATACCCTGCCAACTTAGGGCGAACAAAGCGATACCAAAGGGAATGATGGACGGAGCGTTTGAGCTAATCAAACACTCACCCCCAGTCAACTGATCTGGGTTTAATCCATCATCATTCTCTAGCTCACTCCACCACCCCAGTTCAGACATGGCCATATGCAAATCAGTCTGACCCTGTGCCTCATGGGAACAGTCCAGCCCGAACTGCCAAGCCATGTCTTCCCTGGACCGGAAACAAGCATCCTGGGACCGGTTTCTGGCCATTCAGCCGTCATCAGCCAGGCTAGCTTGAATCCAGTGGCAAAGTGAGCAAGGGACCCACGTCTGGGCATACCCTGCCAACTTAGGGCGAACAAAGCGATACCAAAGGGAATGATGGACGGAGCGTTTGAGCTAATCAAACACTCACCCCCAGTCAACTGATCTGGGTTTAATCCATCATCATTCTCTAGCTCACTCCACCACCCCAGTTCAGACATGGCCATATGCAAATCAGTCTGACCCTGTGCCTCATGGGAACAGTCCAGCCCGAACTGCCAAGCCATGTCTTCCCTGGACCGGAAACAAGCATCCTGGGACCGGTTTCTGGCCATTCAGCCGTCATCAGCCAGGCTAGCTTGAATCCAGTGGCAAAGTGAGCAAGGGACCCACGTCTGGGCATACCCTGCCAACTTAGGGCGAACAAAGCGATACCAAAGGGAATGATGGACGGAGCGTTTGAGCTAATCAAACACTCACCCCCAGTCAACTGATCTGGGTTTAATCCATCATCATTCTCTAGCTCACTCCACCACCCCAGTTCAGACATGGCCATATGCAAATCAGTCTGACCCTGTGCCTCATGGGAACAGTCCAGCCCGAACTGCCAAGCCATGTCTTCCCTGGACCGGAAACAAGCATCCTGGGACCGGTTTCTGGCCATTCAGCCGTCATCAGCCAGGCTAGCTTGAATCCAGTGGCAAAGTGAGCAAGGGACCCACGTCTGGGCATACCCTGCCAACTTAGGGCGAACAAAGCGATACCAAAGGGAATGATGGACGGAGCGTTTGAGCTAATCAAACACTCACCCCCAGTCAACTGATCTGGGTTTAATCCATCATCATTCTCTAGCTCACTCCACCACCCCAGTTCAGACATGGCCATATGCAAATCAGTCTGACCCTGTGCCTCATGGGAACAGTCCAGCCCGAACTGCCAAGCCATGTCTTCCCTGGACCGGAAACAAGCATCCTGGGACCGGTTTCTGGCCATTCAGCCGTCATCAGCCAGGCTAGCTTGAATCCAGTGGCAAAGTGAGCAAGGGACCCACGTCTGGGCATACCCTGCCAACTTAGGGCGAACAAAGCGATACCAAAGGGAATGATGGACGGAGCGTTTGAGCTAATCAAACACTCACCCCCAGTCAACTGATCTGGGTTTAATCCATCATCATTCTCTAGCTCACTCCACCACCCCAGTTCAGACATGGCCATATGCAAATCAGTCTGACCCTGTGCCTCATGGGAACAGTCCAGCCCGAACTGCCAAGCCATGTCTTCCCTGGACCGGAAACAAGCATCCTGGGACCGGTTTCTGGCCATTCAGCCGTCATCAGCCAGGCTAGCTTGAATCCAGTGGCAAAGTGAGCAAGGGACCCACGTCTGGGCATACCCTGCCAACTTAGGGCGAACAAAGCGATACCAAAGGGAATGATGGACGGAGCGTTTGAGCTAATCAAACACTCACCCCCAGTCAACTGATCTGGGTTTAATCCATCATCATTCTCTAGCTCACTCCACCACCCCAGTTCAGACATGGCCATATGCAAATCAGTCTGACCCTGTGCCTCATGGGAACAGTCCAGCCCGAACTGCCAAGCCATGTCTTCCCTGGACCGGAAACAAGCATCCTGGGACCGGTTTCTGGCCATTCAGCCGTCATCAGCCAGGCTAGCTTGAATCCAGTGGCAAAGTGAGCAAGGGACCCACGTCTGGGCATACCCTGCCAACTTAGGGCGAACAAAGCGATACCAAAGGGAATGATGGACGGAGCGTTTGAGCTAATCAAACACTCACCCCCAGTCAACTGATCTGGGTTTAATCCATCATCATTCTCTAGCTCACTCCACCACCCCAGTTCAGACATGGCCATATGCAAATCAGTCTGACCCTGTGCCTCATGGGAACAGTCCAGCCCGAACTGCCAAGCCATGTCTTCCCTGGACCGGAAACAAGCATCCTGGGACCGGTTTCTGGCCATTCAGCCGTCATCAGCCAGGCTAGCTTGAATCCAGTGGCAAAGTGAGCAAGGGACCCACGTCTGGGCATACCCTGCCAACTTAGGGCGAACAAAGCGATACCAAAGGGAATGATGGACGGAGCGTTTGAGCTAATCAAACACTCACCCCCAGTCAACTGATCTGGGTTTAATCCATCATCATTCTCTAGCTCACTCCACCACCCCAGTTCAGACATGGCCATATGCAAATCAGTCTGACCCTGTGCCTCATGGGAACAGTCCAGCCCGAACTGCCAAGCCATGTCTTCCCTGGACCGGAAACAAGCATCCTGGGACCGGTTTCTGGCCATTCAGCCGTCATCAGCCAGGCTAGCTTGAATCCAGTGGCAAAGTGAGCAAGGGACCCACGTCTGGGCATACCCTGCCAACTTAGGGCGAACAAAGCGATACCAAAGGGAATGATGGACGGAGCGTTTGAGCTAATCAAACACTCACCCCCAGTCAACTGATCTGGGTTTAATCCATCATCATTCTCTAGCTCACTCCACCACCCCAGTTCAGACATGGCCATATGCAAATCAGTCTGACCCTGTGCCTCATGGGAACAGTCCAGCCCGAACTGCCAAGCCATGTCTTCCCTGGACCGGAAACAAGCATCCTGGGACCGGTTTCTGGCCATTCAGCCGTCATCAGCCAGGCTAGCTTGAATCCAGTGGCAAAGTGAGCAAGGGACCCACGTCTGGGCATACCCTGCCAACTTAGGGCGAACAAAGCGATACCAAAGGGAATGATGGACGGAGCGTTTGAGCTAATCAAACACTCACCCCCAGTCAACTGATCTGGGTTTAATCCATCATCATTCTCTAGCTCACTCCACCACCCCAGTTCAGACATGGCCATATGCAAATCAGTCTGACCCTGTGCCTCATGGGAACAGTCCAGCCCGAACTGCCAAGCCATGTCTTCCCTGGACCGGAAACAAGCATCCTGGGACCGGTTTCTGGCCATTCAGCCGTCATCAGCCAGGCTAGCTTGAATCCAGTGGCAAAGTGAGCAAGGGACCCACGTCTGGGCATACCCTGCCAACTTAGGGCGAACAAAGCGATACCAAAGGGAATGATGGACGGAGCGTTTGAGCTAATCAAACACTCACCCCCAGTCAACTGATCTGGGTTTAATCCATCATCATTCTCTAGCTCACTCCACCACCCCAGTTCAGACATGGCCATATGCAAATCAGTCTGACCCTGTGCCTCATGGGAACAGTCCAGCCCGAACTGCCAAGCCATGTCTTCCCTGGACCGGAAACAAGCATCCTGGGACCGGTTTCTGGCCATTCAGCCGTCATCAGCCAGGCTAGCTTGAATCCAGTGGCAAAGTGAGCAAGGGACCCACGTCTGGGCATACCCTGCCAACTTAGGGCGAACAAAGCGATACCAAAGGGAATGATGGACGGAGCGTTTGAGCTAATCAAACACTCACCCCCAGTCAACTGATCTGGGTTTAATCCATCATCATTCTCTAGCTCACTCCACCACCCCAGTTCAGACATGGCCATATGCAAATCAGTCTGACCCTGTGCCTCATGGGAACAGTCCAGCCCGAACTGCCAAGCCATGTCTTCCCTGGACCGGAAACAAGCATCCTGGGACCGGTTTCTGGCCATTCAGCCGTCATCAGCCAGGCTAGCTTGAATCCAGTGGCAAAGTGAGCAAGGGACCCACGTCTGGGCATACCCTGCCAACTTAGGGCGAACAAAGCGATACCAAAGGGAATGATGGACGGAGCGTTTGAGCTAATCAAACACTCACCCCCAGTCAACTGATCTGGGTTTAATCCATCATCATTCTCTAGCTCACTCCACCACCCCAGTTCAGACATGGCCATATGCAAATCAGTCTGACCCTGTGCCTCATGGGAACAGTCCAGCCCGAACTGCCAAGCCATGTCTTCCCTGGACCGGAAACAAGCATCCTGGGACCGGTTTCTGGCCATTCAGCCGTCATCAGCCAGGCTAGCTTGAATCCAGTGGCAAAGTGAGCAAGGGACCCACGTCTGGGCATACCCTGCCAACTTAGGGCGAACAAAGCGATACCAAAGGGAATGATGGACGGAGCGTTTGAGCTAATCAAACACTCACCCCCAGTCAACTGATCTGGGTTTAATCCATCATCATTCTCTAGCTCACTCCACCACCCCAGTTCAGACATGGCCATATGCAAATCAGTCTGACCCTGTGCCTCATGGGAACAGTCCAGCCCGAACTGCCAAGCCATGTCTTCCCTGGACCGGAAACAAGCATCCTGGGACCGGTTTCTGGCCATTCAGCCGTCATCAGCCAGGCTAGCTTGAATCCAGTGGCAAAGTGAGCAAGGGACCCACGTCTGGGCATACCCTGCCAACTTAGGGCGAACAAAGCGATACCAAAGGGAATGATGGACGGAGCGTTTGAGCTAATCAAACACTCACCCCCAGTCAACTGATCTGGGTTTAATCCATCATCATTCTCTAGCTCACTCCACCACCCCAGTTCAGACATGGCCATATGCAAATCAGTCTGACCCTGTGCCTCATGGGAACAGTCCAGCCCGAACTGCCAAGCCATGTCTTCCCTGGACCGGAAACAAGCATCCTGGGACCGGTTTCTGGCCATTCAGCCGTCATCAGCCAGGCTAGCTTGAATCCAGTGGCAAAGTGAGCAAGGGACCCACGTCTGGGCATACCCTGCCAACTTAGGGCGAACAAAGCGATACCAAAGGGAATGATGGACGGAGCGTTTGAGCTAATCAAACACTCACCCCCAGTCAACTGATCTGGGTTTAATCCATCATCATTCTCTAGCTCACTCCACCACCCCAGTTCAGACATGGCCATATGCAAATCAGTCTGACCCTGTGCCTCATGGGAACAGTCCAGCCCGAACTGCCAAGCCATGTCTTCCCTGGACCGGAAACAAGCATCCTGGGACCGGTTTCTGGCCATTCAGCCGTCATCAGCCAGGCTAGCTTGAATCCAGTGGCAAAGTGAGCAAGGGACCCACGTCTGGGCATACCCTGCCAACTTAGGGCGAACAAAGCGATACCAAAGGGAATGATGGACGGAGCGTTTGAGCTAATCAAACACTCACCCCCAGTCAACTGATCTGGGTTTAATCCATCATCATTCTCTAGCTCACTCCACCACCCCAGTTCAGACATGGCCATATGCAAATCAGTCTGACCCTGTGCCTCATGGGAACAGTCCAGCCCGAACTGCCAAGCCATGTCTTCCCTGGACCGGAAACAAGCATCCTGGGACCGGTTTCTGGCCATTCAGCCGTCATCAGCCAGGCTAGCTTGAATCCAGTGGCAAAGTGAGCAAGGGACCCACGTCTGGGCATACCCTGCCAACTTAGGGCGAACAAAGCGATACCAAAGGGAATGATGGACGGAGCGTTTGAGCTAATCAAACACTCACCCCCAGTCAACTGATCTGGGTTTAATCCATCATCATTCTCTAGCTCACTCCACCACCCCAGTTCAGACATGGCCATATGCAAATCAGTCTGACCCTGTGCCTCATGGGAACAGTCCAGCCCGAACTGCCAAGCCATGTCTTCCCTGGACCGGAAACAAGCATCCTGGGACCGGTTTCTGGCCATTCAGCCGTCATCAGCCAGGCTAGCTTGAATCCAGTGGCAAAGTGAGCAAGGGACCCACGTCTGGGCATACCCTGCCAACTTAGGGCGAACAAAGCGATACCAAAGGGAATGATGGACGGAGCGTTTGAGCTAATCAAACACTCACCCCCAGTCAACTGATCTGGGTTTAATCCATCATCATTCTCTAGCTCACTCCACCACCCCAGTTCAGACATGGCCATATGCAAATCAGTCTGACCCTGTGCCTCATGGGAACAGTCCAGCCCGAACTGCCAAGCCATGTCTTCCCTGGACCGGAAACAAGCATCCTGGGACCGGTTTCTGGCCATTCAGCCGTCATCAGCCAGGCTAGCTTGAATCCAGTGGCAAAGTGAGCAAGGGACCCACGTCTGGGCATACCCTGCCAACTTAGGGCGAACAAAGCGATACCAAAGGGAATGATGGACGGAGCGTTTGAGCTAATCAAACACTCACCCCCAGTCAACTGATCTGGGTTTAATCCATCATCATTCTCTAGCTCACTCCACCACCCCAGTTCAGACATGGCCATATGCAAATCAGTCTGACCCTGTGCCTCATGGGAACAGTCCAGCCCGAACTGCCAAGCCATGTCTTCCCTGGACCGGAAACAAGCATCCTGGGACCGGTTTCTGGCCATTCAGCCGTCATCAGCCAGGCTAGCTTGAATCCAGTGGCAAAGTGAGCAAGGGACCCACGTCTGGGCATACCCTGCCAACTTAGGGCGAACAAAGCGATACCAAAGGGAATGATGGACGGAGCGTTTGAGCTAATCAAACACTCACCCCCAGTCAACTGATCTGGGTTTAATCCATCATCATTCTCTAGCTCACTCCACCACCCCAGTTCAGACATGGCCATATGCAAATCAGTCTGACCCTGTGCCTCATGGGAACAGTCCAGCCCGAACTGCCAAGCCATGTCTTCCCTGGACCGGAAACAAGCATCCTGGGACCGGTTTCTGGCCATTCAGCCGTCATCAGCCAGGCTAGCTTGAATCCAGTGGCAAAGTGAGCAAGGGACCCACGTCTGGGCATACCCTGCCAACTTAGGGCGAACAAAGCGATACCAAAGGGAATGATGGACGGAGCGTTTGAGCTAATCAAACACTCACCCCCAGTCAACTGATCTGGGTTTAATCCATCATCATTCTCTAGCTCACTCCACCACCCCAGTTCAGACATGGCCATATGCAAATCAGTCTGACCCTGTGCCTCATGGGAACAGTCCAGCCCGAACTGCCAAGCCATGTCTTCCCTGGACCGGAAACAAGCATCCTGGGACCGGTTTCTGGCCATTCAGCCGTCATCAGCCAGGCTAGCTTGAATCCAGTGGCAAAGTGAGCAAGGGACCCACGTCTGGGCATACCCTGCCAACTTAGGGCGAACAAAGCGATACCAAAGGGAATGATGGACGGAGCGTTTGAGCTAATCAAACACTCACCCCCAGTCAACTGATCTGGGTTTAATCCATCATCATTCTCTAGCTCACTCCACCACCCCAGTTCAGACATGGCCATATGCAAATCAGTCTGACCCTGTGCCTCATGGGAACAGTCCAGCCCGAACTGCCAAGCCATGTCTTCCCTGGACCGGAAACAAGCATCCTGGGACCGGTTTCTGGCCATTCAGCCGTCATCAGCCAGGCTAGCTTGAATCCAGTGGCAAAGTGAGCAAGGGACCCACGTCTGGGCATACCCTGCCAACTTAGGGCGAACAAAGCGATACCAAAGGGAATGATGGACGGAGCGTTTGAGCTAATCAAACACTCACCCCCAGTCAACTGATCTGGGTTTAATCCATCATCATTCTCTAGCTCACTCCACCACCCCAGTTCAGACATGGCCATATGCAAATCAGTCTGACCCTGTGCCTCATGGGAACAGTCCAGCCCGAACTGCCAAGCCATGTCTTCCCTGGACCGGAAACAAGCATCCTGGGACCGGTTTCTGGCCATTCAGCCGTCATCAGCCAGGCTAGCTTGAATCCAGTGGCAAAGTGAGCAAGGGACCCACGTCTGGGCATACCCTGCCAACTTAGGGCGAACAAAGCGATACCAAAGGGAATGATGGACGGAGCGTTTGAGCTAATCAAACACTCACCCCCAGTCAACTGATCTGGGTTTAATCCATCATCATTCTCTAGCTCACTCCACCACCCCAGTTCAGACATGGCCATATGCAAATCAGTCTGACCCTGTGCCTCATGGGAACAGTCCAGCCCGAACTGCCAAGCCATGTCTTCCCTGGACCGGAAACAAGCATCCTGGGACCGGTTTCTGGCCATTCAGCCGTCATCAGCCAGGCTAGCTTGAATCCAGTGGCAAAGTGAGCAAGGGACCCACGTCTGGGCATACCCTGCCAACTTAGGGCGAACAAAGCGATACCAAAGGGAATGATGGACGGAGCGTTTGAGCTAATCAAACACTCACCCCCAGTCAACTGATCTGGGTTTAATCCATCATCATTCTCTAGCTCACTCCACCACCCCAGTTCAGACATGGCCATATGCAAATCAGTCTGACCCTGTGCCTCATGGGAACAGTCCAGCCCGAACTGCCAAGCCATGTCTTCCCTGGACCGGAAACAAGCATCCTGGGACCGGTTTCTGGCCATTCAGCCGTCATCAGCCAGGCTAGCTTGAATCCAGTGGCAAAGTGAGCAAGGGACCCACGTCTGGGCATACCCTGCCAACTTAGGGCGAACAAAGCGATACCAAAGGGAATGATGGACGGAGCGTTTGAGCTAATCAAACACTCACCCCCAGTCAACTGATCTGGGTTTAATCCATCATCATTCTCTAGCTCACTCCACCACCCCAGTTCAGACATGGCCATATGCAAATCAGTCTGACCCTGTGCCTCATGGGAACAGTCCAGCCCGAACTGCCAAGCCATGTCTTCCCTGGACCGGAAACAAGCATCCTGGGACCGGTTTCTGGCCATTCAGCCGTCATCAGCCAGGCTAGCTTGAATCCAGTGGCAAAGTGAGCAAGGGACCCACGTCTGGGCATACCCTGCCAACTTAGGGCGAACAAAGCGATACCAAAGGGAATGATGGACGGAGCGTTTGAGCTAATCAAACACTCACCCCCAGTCAACTGATCTGGGTTTAATCCATCATCATTCTCTAGCTCACTCCACCACCCCAGTTCAGACATGGCCATATGCAAATCAGTCTGACCCTGTGCCTCATGGGAACAGTCCAGCCCGAACTGCCAAGCCATGTCTTCCCTGGACCGGAAACAAGCATCCTGGGACCGGTTTCTGGCCATTCAGCCGTCATCAGCCAGGCTAGCTTGAATCCAGTGGCAAAGTGAGCAAGGGACCCACGTCTGGGCATACCCTGCCAACTTAGGGCGAACAAAGCGATACCAAAGGGAATGATGGACGGAGCGTTTGAGCTAATCAAACACTCACCCCCAGTCAACTGATCTGGGTTTAATCCATCATCATTCTCTAGCTCACTCCACCACCCCAGTTCAGACATGGCCATATGCAAATCAGTCTGACCCTGTGCCTCATGGGAACAGTCCAGCCCGAACTGCCAAGCCATGTCTTCCCTGGACCGGAAACAAGCATCCTGGGACCGGTTTCTGGCCATTCAGCCGTCATCAGCCAGGCTAGCTTGAATCCAGTGGCAAAGTGAGCAAGGGACCCACGTCTGGGCATACCCTGCCAACTTAGGGCGAACAAAGCGATACCAAAGGGAATGATGGACGGAGCGTTTGAGCTAATCAAACACTCACCCCCAGTCAACTGATCTGGGTTTAATCCATCATCATTCTCTAGCTCACTCCACCACCCCAGTTCAGACATGGCCATATGCAAATCAGTCTGACCCTGTGCCTCATGGGAACAGTCCAGCCCGAACTGCCAAGCCATGTCTTCCCTGGACCGGAAACAAGCATCCTGGGACCGGTTTCTGGCCATTCAGCCGTCATCAGCCAGGCTAGCTTGAATCCAGTGGCAAAGTGAGCAAGGGACCCACGTCTGGGCATACCCTGCCAACTTAGGGCGAACAAAGCGATACCAAAGGGAATGATGGACGGAGCGTTTGAGCTAATCAAACACTCACCCCCAGTCAACTGATCTGGGTTTAATCCATCATCATTCTCTAGCTCACTCCACCACCCCAGTTCAGACATGGCCATATGCAAATCAGTCTGACCCTGTGCCTCATGGGAACAGTCCAGCCCGAACTGCCAAGCCATGTCTTCCCTGGACCGGAAACAAGCATCCTGGGACCGGTTTCTGGCCATTCAGCCGTCATCAGCCAGGCTAGCTTGAATCCAGTGGCAAAGTGAGCAAGGGACCCACGTCTGGGCATACCCTGCCAACTTAGGGCGAACAAAGCGATACCAAAGGGAATGATGGACGGAGCGTTTGAGCTAATCAAACACTCACCCCCAGTCAACTGATCTGGGTTTAATCCATCATCATTCTCTAGCTCACTCCACCACCCCAGTTCAGACATGGCCATATGCAAATCAGTCTGACCCTGTGCCTCATGGGAACAGTCCAGCCCGAACTGCCAAGCCATGTCTTCCCTGGACCGGAAACAAGCATCCTGGGACCGGTTTCTGGCCATTCAGCCGTCATCAGCCAGGCTAGCTTGAATCCAGTGGCAAAGTGAGCAAGGGACCCACGTCTGGGCATACCCTGCCAACTTAGGGCGAACAAAGCGATACCAAAGGGAATGATGGACGGAGCGTTTGAGCTAATCAAACACTCACCCCCAGTCAACTGATCTGGGTTTAATCCATCATCATTCTCTAGCTCACTCCACCACCCCAGTTCAGACATGGCCATATGCAAATCAGTCTGACCCTGTGCCTCATGGGAACAGTCCAGCCCGAACTGCCAAGCCATGTCTTCCCTGGACCGGAAACAAGCATCCTGGGACCGGTTTCTGGCCATTCAGCCGTCATCAGCCAGGCTAGCTTGAATCCAGTGGCAAAGTGAGCAAGGGACCCACGTCTGGGCATACCCTGCCAACTTAGGGCGAACAAAGCGATACCAAAGGGAATGATGGACGGAGCGTTTGAGCTAATCAAACACTCACCCCCAGTCAACTGATCTGGGTTTAATCCATCATCATTCTCTAGCTCACTCCACCACCCCAGTTCAGACATGGCCATATGCAAATCAGTCTGACCCTGTGCCTCATGGGAACAGTCCAGCCCGAACTGCCAAGCCATGTCTTCCCTGGACCGGAAACAAGCATCCTGGGACCGGTTTCTGGCCATTCAGCCGTCATCAGCCAGGCTAGCTTGAATCCAGTGGCAAAGTGAGCAAGGGACCCACGTCTGGGCATACCCTGCCAACTTAGGGCGAACAAAGCGATACCAAAGGGAATGATGGACGGAGCGTTTGAGCTAATCAAACACTCACCCCCAGTCAACTGATCTGGGTTTAATCCATCATCATTCTCTAGCTCACTCCACCACCCCAGTTCAGACATGGCCATATGCAAATCAGTCTGACCCTGTGCCTCATGGGAACAGTCCAGCCCGAACTGCCAAGCCATGTCTTCCCTGGACCGGAAACAAGCATCCTGGGACCGGTTTCTGGCCATTCAGCCGTCATCAGCCAGGCTAGCTTGAATCCAGTGGCAAAGTGAGCAAGGGACCCACGTCTGGGCATACCCTGCCAACTTAGGGCGAACAAAGCGATACCAAAGGGAATGATGGACGGAGCGTTTGAGCTAATCAAACACTCACCCCCAGTCAACTGATCTGGGTTTAATCCATCATCATTCTCTAGCTCACTCCACCACCCCAGTTCAGACATGGCCATATGCAAATCAGTCTGACCCTGTGCCTCATGGGAACAGTCCAGCCCGAACTGCCAAGCCATGTCTTCCCTGGACCGGAAACAAGCATCCTGGGACCGGTTTCTGGCCATTCAGCCGTCATCAGCCAGGCTAGCTTGAATCCAGTGGCAAAGTGAGCAAGGGACCCACGTCTGGGCATACCCTGCCAACTTAGGGCGAACAAAGCGATACCAAAGGGAATGATGGACGGAGCGTTTGAGCTAATCAAACACTCACCCCCAGTCAACTGATCTGGGTTTAATCCATCATCATTCTCTAGCTCACTCCACCACCCCAGTTCAGACATGGCCATATGCAAATCAGTCTGACCCTGTGCCTCATGGGAACAGTCCAGCCCGAACTGCCAAGCCATGTCTTCCCTGGACCGGAAACAAGCATCCTGGGACCGGTTTCTGGCCATTCAGCCGTCATCAGCCAGGCTAGCTTGAATCCAGTGGCAAAGTGAGCAAGGGACCCACGTCTGGGCATACCCTGCCAACTTAGGGCGAACAAAGCGATACCAAAGGGAATGATGGACGGAGCGTTTGAGCTAATCAAACACTCACCCCCAGTCAACTGATCTGGGTTTAATCCATCATCATTCTCTAGCTCACTCCACCACCCCAGTTCAGACATGGCCATATGCAAATCAGTCTGACCCTGTGCCTCATGGGAACAGTCCAGCCCGAACTGCCAAGCCATGTCTTCCCTGGACCGGAAACAAGCATCCTGGGACCGGTTTCTGGCCATTCAGCCGTCATCAGCCAGGCTAGCTTGAATCCAGTGGCAAAGTGAGCAAGGGACCCACGTCTGGGCATACCCTGCCAACTTAGGGCGAACAAAGCGATACCAAAGGGAATGATGGACGGAGCGTTTGAGCTAATCAAACACTCACCCCCAGTCAACTGATCTGGGTTTAATCCATCATCATTCTCTAGCTCACTCCACCACCCCAGTTCAGACATGGCCATATGCAAATCAGTCTGACCCTGTGCCTCATGGGAACAGTCCAGCCCGAACTGCCAAGCCATGTCTTCCCTGGACCGGAAACAAGCATCCTGGGACCGGTTTCTGGCCATTCAGCCGTCATCAGCCAGGCTAGCTTGAATCCAGTGGCAAAGTGAGCAAGGGACCCACGTCTGGGCATACCCTGCCAACTTAGGGCGAACAAAGCGATACCAAAGGGAATGATGGACGGAGCGTTTGAGCTAATCAAACACTCACCCCCAGTCAACTGATCTGGGTTTAATCCATCATCATTCTCTAGCTCACTCCACCACCCCAGTTCAGACATGGCCATATGCAAATCAGTCTGACCCTGTGCCTCATGGGAACAGTCCAGCCCGAACTGCCAAGCCATGTCTTCCCTGGACCGGAAACAAGCATCCTGGGACCGGTTTCTGGCCATTCAGCCGTCATCAGCCAGGCTAGCTTGAATCCAGTGGCAAAGTGAGCAAGGGACCCACGTCTGGGCATACCCTGCCAACTTAGGGCGAACAAAGCGATACCAAAGGGAATGATGGACGGAGCGTTTGAGCTAATCAAACACTCACCCCCAGTCAACTGATCTGGGTTTAATCCATCATCATTCTCTAGCTCACTCCACCACCCCAGTTCAGACATGGCCATATGCAAATCAGTCTGACCCTGTGCCTCATGGGAACAGTCCAGCCCGAACTGCCAAGCCATGTCTTCCCTGGACCGGAAACAAGCATCCTGGGACCGGTTTCTGGCCATTCAGCCGTCATCAGCCAGGCTAGCTTGAATCCAGTGGCAAAGTGAGCAAGGGACCCACGTCTGGGCATACCCTGCCAACTTAGGGCGAACAAAGCGATACCAAAGGGAATGATGGACGGAGCGTTTGAGCTAATCAAACACTCACCCCCAGTCAACTGATCTGGGTTTAATCCATCATCATTCTCTAGCTCACTCCACCACCCCAGTTCAGACATGGCCATATGCAAATCAGTCTGACCCTGTGCCTCATGGGAACAGTCCAGCCCGAACTGCCAAGCCATGTCTTCCCTGGACCGGAAACAAGCATCCTGGGACCGGTTTCTGGCCATTCAGCCGTCATCAGCCAGGCTAGCTTGAATCCAGTGGCAAAGTGAGCAAGGGACCCACGTCTGGGCATACCCTGCCAACTTAGGGCGAACAAAGCGATACCAAAGGGAATGATGGACGGAGCGTTTGAGCTAATCAAACACTCACCCCCAGTCAACTGATCTGGGTTTAATCCATCATCATTCTCTAGCTCACTCCACCACCCCAGTTCAGACATGGCCATATGCAAATCAGTCTGACCCTGTGCCTCATGGGAACAGTCCAGCCCGAACTGCCAAGCCATGTCTTCCCTGGACCGGAAACAAGCATCCTGGGACCGGTTTCTGGCCATTCAGCCGTCATCAGCCAGGCTAGCTTGAATCCAGTGGCAAAGTGAGCAAGGGACCCACGTCTGGGCATACCCTGCCAACTTAGGGCGAACAAAGCGATACCAAAGGGAATGATGGACGGAGCGTTTGAGCTAATCAAACACTCACCCCCAGTCAACTGATCTGGGTTTAATCCATCATCATTCTCTAGCTCACTCCACCACCCCAGTTCAGACATGGCCATATGCAAATCAGTCTGACCCTGTGCCTCATGGGAACAGTCCAGCCCGAACTGCCAAGCCATGTCTTCCCTGGACCGGAAACAAGCATCCTGGGACCGGTTTCTGGCCATTCAGCCGTCATCAGCCAGGCTAGCTTGAATCCAGTGGCAAAGTGAGCAAGGGACCCACGTCTGGGCATACCCTGCCAACTTAGGGCGAACAAAGCGATACCAAAGGGAATGATGGACGGAGCGTTTGAGCTAATCAAACACTCACCCCCAGTCAACTGATCTGGGTTTAATCCATCATCATTCTCTAGCTCACTCCACCACCCCAGTTCAGACATGGCCATATGCAAATCAGTCTGACCCTGTGCCTCATGGGAACAGTCCAGCCCGAACTGCCAAGCCATGTCTTCCCTGGACCGGAAACAAGCATCCTGGGACCGGTTTCTGGCCATTCAGCCGTCATCAGCCAGGCTAGCTTGAATCCAGTGGCAAAGTGAGCAAGGGACCCACGTCTGGGCATACCCTGCCAACTTAGGGCGAACAAAGCGATACCAAAGGGAATGATGGACGGAGCGTTTGAGCTAATCAAACACTCACCCCCAGTCAACTGATCTGGGTTTAATCCATCATCATTCTCTAGCTCACTCCACCACCCCAGTTCAGACATGGCCATATGCAAATCAGTCTGACCCTGTGCCTCATGGGAACAGTCCAGCCCGAACTGCCAAGCCATGTCTTCCCTGGACCGGAAACAAGCATCCTGGGACCGGTTTCTGGCCATTCAGCCGTCATCAGCCAGGCTAGCTTGAATCCAGTGGCAAAGTGAGCAAGGGACCCACGTCTGGGCATACCCTGCCAACTTAGGGCGAACAAAGCGATACCAAAGGGAATGATGGACGGAGCGTTTGAGCTAATCAAACACTCACCCCCAGTCAACTGATCTGGGTTTAATCCATCATCATTCTCTAGCTCACTCCACCACCCCAGTTCAGACATGGCCATATGCAAATCAGTCTGACCCTGTGCCTCATGGGAACAGTCCAGCCCGAACTGCCAAGCCATGTCTTCCCTGGACCGGAAACAAGCATCCTGGGACCGGTTTCTGGCCATTCAGCCGTCATCAGCCAGGCTAGCTTGAATCCAGTGGCAAAGTGAGCAAGGGACCCACGTCTGGGCATACCCTGCCAACTTAGGGCGAACAAAGCGATACCAAAGGGAATGATGGACGGAGCGTTTGAGCTAATCAAACACTCACCCCCAGTCAACTGATCTGGGTTTAATCCATCATCATTCTCTAGCTCACTCCACCACCCCAGTTCAGACATGGCCATATGCAAATCAGTCTGACCCTGTGCCTCATGGGAACAGTCCAGCCCGAACTGCCAAGCCATGTCTTCCCTGGACCGGAAACAAGCATCCTGGGACCGGTTTCTGGCCATTCAGCCGTCATCAGCCAGGCTAGCTTGAATCCAGTGGCAAAGTGAGCAAGGGACCCACGTCTGGGCATACCCTGCCAACTTAGGGCGAACAAAGCGATACCAAAGGGAATGATGGACGGAGCGTTTGAGCTAATCAAACACTCACCCCCAGTCAACTGATCTGGGTTTAATCCATCATCATTCTCTAGCTCACTCCACCACCCCAGTTCAGACATGGCCATATGCAAATCAGTCTGACCCTGTGCCTCATGGGAACAGTCCAGCCCGAACTGCCAAGCCATGTCTTCCCTGGACCGGAAACAAGCATCCTGGGACCGGTTTCTGGCCATTCAGCCGTCATCAGCCAGGCTAGCTTGAATCCAGTGGCAAAGTGAGCAAGGGACCCACGTCTGGGCATACCCTGCCAACTTAGGGCGAACAAAGCGATACCAAAGGGAATGATGGACGGAGCGTTTGAGCTAATCAAACACTCACCCCCAGTCAACTGATCTGGGTTTAATCCATCATCATTCTCTAGCTCACTCCACCACCCCAGTTCAGACATGGCCATATGCAAATCAGTCTGACCCTGTGCCTCATGGGAACAGTCCAGCCCGAACTGCCAAGCCATGTCTTCCCTGGACCGGAAACAAGCATCCTGGGACCGGTTTCTGGCCATTCAGCCGTCATCAGCCAGGCTAGCTTGAATCCAGTGGCAAAGTGAGCAAGGGACCCACGTCTGGGCATACCCTGCCAACTTAGGGCGAACAAAGCGATACCAAAGGGAATGATGGACGGAGCGTTTGAGCTAATCAAACACTCACCCCCAGTCAACTGATCTGGGTTTAATCCATCATCATTCTCTAGCTCACTCCACCACCCCAGTTCAGACATGGCCATATGCAAATCAGTCTGACCCTGTGCCTCATGGGAACAGTCCAGCCCGAACTGCCAAGCCATGTCTTCCCTGGACCGGAAACAAGCATCCTGGGACCGGTTTCTGGCCATTCAGCCGTCATCAGCCAGGCTAGCTTGAATCCAGTGGCAAAGTGAGCAAGGGACCCACGTCTGGGCATACCCTGCCAACTTAGGGCGAACAAAGCGATACCAAAGGGAATGATGGACGGAGCGTTTGAGCTAATCAAACACTCACCCCCAGTCAACTGATCTGGGTTTAATCCATCATCATTCTCTAGCTCACTCCACCACCCCAGTTCAGACATGGCCATATGCAA
Source organism: Calotriton arnoldi (assembly GCA_963921515.1). Lineage (NCBI taxonomy): Eukaryota > Metazoa > Chordata > Amphibia > Caudata > Salamandridae > Calotriton > Calotriton arnoldi. The sequence goes on from CAWUFW010004765.1 coordinate 1,460,756, forward strand.
ATCAGTCTGACCCTGTGCCTCATGGGAACAGTCCAGCCCGAACTGCCAAGCCATGTCTTCCCTGGACCGGAAACAAGCATCCTGGGACCGGTTTCTGGCCATTCAGCCGTCATCAGCCAGGCTAGCTTGAATCCAGTGGCAAAGTGAGCAAGGGACCCACGTCTGGGCATACCCTGCCAACTTAGGGCGAACAAAGCGATACCAAAGGGAATGATGGACGGAGCGTTTGAGCTAATCAAACACTCACCCCCAGTCAACTGATCTGGGTTTAATCCATCATCATTCTCTAGCTCACTCCACCACCCCAGTTCAGACATGGCCATATGCAAATCAGTCTGACCCTGTGCCTCATGGGAACAGTCCAGCCCGAACTGCCAAGCCATGTCTTCCCTGGACCGGAAACAAGCATCCTGGGACCGGTTTCTGGCCATTCAGCCGTCATCAGCCAGGCTAGCTTGAATCCAGTGGCAAAGTGAGCAAGGGACCCACGTCTGGGCATACCCTGCCAACTTAGGGCGAACAAAGCGATACCAAAGGGAATGATGGACGGAGCGTTTGAGCTAATCAAACACTCACCCCCAGTCAACTGATCTGGGTTTAATCCATCATCATTCTCTAGCTCACTCCACCACCCCAGTTCAGACATGGCCATATGCAAATCAGTCTGACCCTGTGCCTCATGGGAACAGTCCAGCCCGAACTGCCAAGCCATGTCTTCCCTGGACCGGAAACAAGCATCCTGGGACCGGTTTCTGGCCATTCAGCCGTCATCAGCCAGGCTAGCTTGAATCCAGTGGCAAAGTGAGCAAGGGACCCACGTCTGGGCATACCCTGCCAACTTAGGGCGAACAAAGCGATACCAAAGGGAATGATGGACGGAGCGTTTGAGCTAATCAAACACTCACCCCCAGTCAACTGATCTGGGTTTAATCCATCATCATTCTCTAGCTCACTCCACCACCCCAGTTCAGACATGGCCATATGCAAATCAGTCTGACCCTGTGCCTCATGGGAACAGTCCAGCCCGAACTGCCAAGCCATGTCTTCCCTGGACCGGAAACAAGCATCCTGGGACCGGTTTCTGGCCATTCAGCCGTCATCAGCCAGGCTAGCTTGAATCCAGTGGCAAAGTGAGCAAGGGACCCACGTCTGGGCATACCCTGCCAACTTAGGGCGAACAAAGCGATACCAAAGGGAATGATGGACGGAGCGTTTGAGCTAATCAAACACTCACCCCCAGTCAACTGATCTGGGTTTAATCCATCATCATTCTCTAGCTCACTCCACCACCCCAGTTCAGACATGGCCATATGCAAATCAGTCTGACCCTGTGCCTCATGGGAACAGTCCAGCCCGAACTGCCAAGCCATGTCTTCCCTGGACCGGAAACAAGCATCCTGGGACCGGTTTCTGGCCATTCAGCCGTCATCAGCCAGGCTAGCTTGAATCCAGTGGCAAAGTGAGCAAGGGACCCACGTCTGGGCATACCCTGCCAACTTAGGGCGAACAAAGCGATACCAAAGGGAATGATGGACGGAGCGTTTGAGCTAATCAAACACTCACCCCCAGTCAACTGATCTGGGTTTAATCCATCATCATTCTCTAGCTCACTCCACCACCCCAGTTCAGACATGGCCATATGCAAATCAGTCTGACCCTGTGCCTCATGGGAACAGTCCAGCCCGAACTGCCAAGCCATGTCTTCCCTGGACCGGAAACAAGCATCCTGGGACCGGTTTCTGGCCATTCAGCCGTCATCAGCCAGGCTAGCTTGAATCCAGTGGCAAAGTGAGCAAGGGACCCACGTCTGGGCATACCCTGCCAACTTAGGGCGAACAAAGCGATACCAAAGGGAATGATGGACGGAGCGTTTGAGCTAATCAAACACTCACCCCCAGTCAACTGATCTGGGTTTAATCCATCATCATTCTCTAGCTCACTCCACCACCCCAGTTCAGACATGGCCATATGCAAATCAGTCTGACCCTGTGCCTCATGGGAACAGTCCAGCCCGAACTGCCAAGCCATGTCTTCCCTGGACCGGAAACAAGCATCCTGGGACCGGTTTCTGGCCATTCAGCCGTCATCAGCCAGGCTAGCTTGAATCCAGTGGCAAAGTGAGCAAGGGACCCACGTCTGGGCATACCCTGCCAACTTAGGGCGAACAAAGCGATACCAAAGGGAATGATGGACGGAGCGTTTGAGCTAATCAAACACTCACCCCCAGTCAACTGATCTGGGTTTAATCCATCATCATTCTCTAGCTCACTCCACCACCCCAGTTCAGACATGGCCATATGCAAATCAGTCTGACCCTGTGCCTCATGGGAACAGTCCAGCCCGAACTGCCAAGCCATGTCTTCCCTGGACCGGAAACAAGCATCCTGGGACCGGTTTCTGGCCATTCAGCCGTCATCAGCCAGGCTAGCTTGAATCCAGTGGCAAAGTGAGCAAGGGACCCACGTCTGGGCATACCCTGCCAACTTAGGGCGAACAAAGCGATACCAAAGGGAATGATGGACGGAGCGTTTGAGCTAATCAAACACTCACCCCCAGTCAACTGATCTGGGTTTAATCCATCATCATTCTCTAGCTCACTCCACCACCCCAGTTCAGACATGGCCATATGCAAATCAGTCTGACCCTGTGCCTCATGGGAACAGTCCAGCCCGAACTGCCAAGCCATGTCTTCCCTGGACCGGAAACAAGCATCCTGGGACCGGTTTCTGGCCATTCAGCCGTCATCAGCCAGGCTAGCTTGAATCCAGTGGCAAAGTGAGCAAGGGACCCACGTCTGGGCATACCCTGCCAACTTAGGGCGAACAAAGCGATACCAAAGGGAATGATGGACGGAGCGTTTGAGCTAATCAAACACTCACCCCCAGTCAACTGATCTGGGTTTAATCCATCATCATTCTCTAGCTCACTCCACCACCCCAGTTCAGACATGGCCATATGCAAATCAGTCTGACCCTGTGCCTCATGGGAACAGTCCAGCCCGAACTGCCAAGCCATGTCTTCCCTGGACCGGAAACAAGCATCCTGGGACCGGTTTCTGGCCATTCAGCCGTCATCAGCCAGGCTAGCTTGAATCCAGTGGCAAAGTGAGCAAGGGACCCACGTCTGGGCATACCCTGCCAACTTAGGGCGAACAAAGCGATACCAAAGGGAATGATGGACGGAGCGTTTGAGCTAATCAAACACTCACCCCCAGTCAACTGATCTGGGTTTAATCCATCATCATTCTCTAGCTCACTCCACCACCCCAGTTCAGACATGGCCATATGCAAATCAGTCTGACCCTGTGCCTCATGGGAACAGTCCAGCCCGAACTGCCAAGCCATGTCTTCCCTGGACCGGAAACAAGCATCCTGGGACCGGTTTCTGGCCATTCAGCCGTCATCAGCCAGGCTAGCTTGAATCCAGTGGCAAAGTGAGCAAGGGACCCACGTCTGGGCATACCCTGCCAACTTAGGGCGAACAAAGCGATACCAAAGGGAATGATGGACGGAGCGTTTGAGCTAATCAAACACTCACCCCCAGTCAACTGATCTGGGTTTAATCCATCATCATTCTCTAGCTCACTCCACCACCCCAGTTCAGACATGGCCATATGCAAATCAGTCTGACCCTGTGCCTCATGGGAACAGTCCAGCCCGAACTGCCAAGCCATGTCTTCCCTGGACCGGAAACAAGCATCCTGGGACCGGTTTCTGGCCATTCAGCCGTCATCAGCCAGGCTAGCTTGAATCCAGTGGCAAAGTGAGCAAGGGACCCACGTCTGGGCATACCCTGCCAACTTAGGGCGAACAAAGCGATACCAAAGGGAATGATGGACGGAGCGTTTGAGCTAATCAAACACTCACCCCCAGTCAACTGATCTGGGTTTAATCCATCATCATTCTCTAGCTCACTCCACCACCCCAGTTCAGACATGGCCATATGCAAATCAGTCTGACCCTGTGCCTCATGGGAACAGTCCAGCCCGAACTGCCAAGCCATGTCTTCCCTGGACCGGAAACAAGCATCCTGGGACCGGTTTCTGGCCATTCAGCCGTCATCAGCCAGGCTAGCTTGAATCCAGTGGCAAAGTGAGCAAGGGACCCACGTCTGGGCATACCCTGCCAACTTAGGGCGAACAAAGCGATACCAAAGGGAATGATGGACGGAGCGTTTGAGCTAATCAAACACTCACCCCCAGTCAACTGATCTGGGTTTAATCCATCATCATTCTCTAGCTCACTCCACCACCCCAGTTCAGACATGGCCATATGCAAATCAGTCTGACCCTGTGCCTCATGGGAACAGTCCAGCCCGAACTGCCAAGCCATGTCTTCCCTGGACCGGAAACAAGCATCCTGGGACCGGTTTCTGGCCATTCAGCCGTCATCAGCCAGGCTAGCTTGAATCCAGTGGCAAAGTGAGCAAGGGACCCACGTCTGGGCATACCCTGCCAACTTAGGGCGAACAAAGCGATACCAAAGGGAATGATGGACGGAGCGTTTGAGCTAATCAAACACTCACCCCCAGTCAACTGATCTGGGTTTAATCCATCATCATTCTCTAGCTCACTCCACCACCCCAGTTCAGACATGGCCATATGCAAATCAGTCTGACCCTGTGCCTCATGGGAACAGTCCAGCCCGAACTGCCAAGCCATGTCTTCCCTGGACCGGAAACAAGCATCCTGGGACCGGTTTCTGGCCATTCAGCCGTCATCAGCCAGGCTAGCTTGAATCCAGTGGCAAAGTGAGCAAGGGACCCACGTCTGGGCATACCCTGCCAACTTAGGGCGAACAAAGCGATACCAAAGGGAATGATGGACGGAGCGTTTGAGCTAATCAAACACTCACCCCCAGTCAACTGATCTGGGTTTAATCCATCATCATTCTCTAGCTCACTCCACCACCCCAGTTCAGACATGGCCATATGCAAATCAGTCTGACCCTGTGCCTCATGGGAACAGTCCAGCCCGAACTGCCAAGCCATGTCTTCCCTGGACCGGAAACAAGCATCCTGGGACCGGTTTCTGGCCATTCAGCCGTCATCAGCCAGGCTAGCTTGAATCCAGTGGCAAAGTGAGCAAGGGACCCACGTCTGGGCATACCCTGCCAACTTAGGGCGAACAAAGCGATACCAAAGGGAATGATGGACGGAGCGTTTGAGCTAATCAAACACTCACCCCCAGTCAACTGATCTGGGTTTAATCCATCATCATTCTCTAGCTCACTCCACCACCCCAGTTCAGACATGGCCATATGCAAATCAGTCTGACCCTGTGCCTCATGGGAACAGTCCAGCCCGAACTGCCAAGCCATGTCTTCCCTGGACCGGAAACAAGCATCCTGGGACCGGTTTCTGGCCATTCAGCCGTCATCAGCCAGGCTAGCTTGAATCCAGTGGCAAAGTGAGCAAGGGACCCACGTCTGGGCATACCCTGCCAACTTAGGGCGAACAAAGCGATACCAAAGGGAATGATGGACGGAGCGTTTGAGCTAATCAAACACTCACCCCCAGTCAACTGATCTGGGTTTAATCCATCATCATTCTCTAGCTCACTCCACCACCCCAGTTCAGACATGGCCATATGCAAATCAGTCTGACCCTGTGCCTCATGGGAACAGTCCAGCCCGAACTGCCAAGCCATGTCTTCCCTGGACCGGAAACAAGCATCCTGGGACCGGTTTCTGGCCATTCAGCCGTCATCAGCCAGGCTAGCTTGAATCCAGTGGCAAAGTGAGCAAGGGACCCACGTCTGGGCATACCCTGCCAACTTAGGGCGAACAAAGCGATACCAAAGGGAATGATGGACGGAGCGTTTGAGCTAATCAAACACTCACCCCCAGTCAACTGATCTGGGTTTAATCCATCATCATTCTCTAGCTCACTCCACCACCCCAGTTCAGACATGGCCATATGCAAATCAGTCTGACCCTGTGCCTCATGGGAACAGTCCAGCCCGAACTGCCAAGCCATGTCTTCCCTGGACCGGAAACAAGCATCCTGGGACCGGTTTCTGGCCATTCAGCCGTCATCAGCCAGGCTAGCTTGAATCCAGTGGCAAAGTGAGCAAGGGACCCACGTCTGGGCATACCCTGCCAACTTAGGGCGAACAAAGCGATACCAAAGGGAATGATGGACGGAGCGTTTGAGCTAATCAAACACTCACCCCCAGTCAACTGATCTGGGTTTAATCCATCATCATTCTCTAGCTCACTCCACCACCCCAGTTCAGACATGGCCATATGCAAATCAGTCTGACCCTGTGCCTCATGGGAACAGTCCAGCCCGAACTGCCAAGCCATGTCTTCCTGGACCGGAAACAAGCATCCTGGGACCGGTTTCTGGCCATTCAGCCGTCATCAGCCAGGCTAGCCGAATCCAGTGGCAAAGTGAGCAAGGGACCCACGTCTGGGCATACCCTGCCAACTTAGGGCGAACAAAGCGATACCAAAGGCGATGATGGACGGAGCGTTTGAGCTAATCAAACACTCACCCCCAGTCAACTGATCTGGGTTTAATCCATCATCATTCTCTAGCTCACTCCACCACCCCAGTTCAGACATGGCCATATGCAAATCAGTCTGACCCTGTGCCTCATGGGAACAGTCCAGCCCGAACTGCCAAGCCATGTCTTCCCTGGACTCAGGAAACAAGCATCCTGGGACCGGTTTCTGGCCATTCAGCCGTCATCAGCCAGGCTAGCTTGAATCCAGGGGCACAGTGAGCAAGGGACCCACGTCTGGGCATACCCTGCCAACTTAGGGCGAACAAAGCGATGATACCAAAGGGAATGATGGACGGAGCGTTTGAGCTGGTCAAACACTCACCCCCAGTCAACTGATCTGGGTTTAATCCATCATCATTCTCTAGCTCACTCCACCACCCCAGTTCAGACATGGGCATATGCAAATCAGTCTGACCCTGTGCCTCATGGGAACAGTCCAGCCCGAACTGCCAAGCCATGTCTTCCTGGACCGGAAACAAGCATCCTGGGACCGGTTCCTGGCCACTGCAGCCGTCATCAGCCAGGCTAGCCTGAATCCAGTGGCAAAGTGAGCAAGGGACCCACGTCTGGGCATACCCTGCCAACTTAGAGCGAACAAAGCGATACCAAAGGGAATGATGGACGGAGCGTTTGAGCTAATCAAACACTCACCCCCAGTCAACTGATCTGGGTTTAATCCATCATCATTCTCTAGCTCACTCCACCACCCCAGTTCAGACATGGCCATATGCAAATCAGTCTGACCCTGTGCCTCATGGGAACAGTCCAGCCCGAACTGCCAAGCCATGTCTTCCCTGGACCGGAAACAAGCATCCTGGGACCGGTTTCTGGCCATTCAGCCGTCATCAGCCAGGCTAGCTTGAATCCAGTGGCAAAGTGAGCAAGGGACCCACGTCTGGGCATACCCTGCCAACTTAGGGCGAACAAAGCGATACCAAAGGGAATGATGGACGGAGCGTTTGAGCTAATCAAACACTCACC